>JAAAWK010001151.1:3656250-4875000 GCA_022496015.1 Hordeum marinum | reverse complement strand
CTCCTGCGTGCATAGCGGGTGCGCTACCATTTGTACGGGGAGGATCCATATTGGTGTCCAAAATGTCCAAACGTTTATTGCAAAGGGTAATCAAAGTATTCAAATGATTAAGGTTCCTATTGATATGTTTTAGGGGTTCGTGATATTGTTGTAACTCGGCCAAGTGCTTATGTAAGTCACTCAATTTGTCCAGTACTTTAACTCCCTCTTGTGAGAAAGCAAACCCCCTTTTTGGTGGAGGAATCCCCAAAATCCCTTCTAAAACTTAATAAGCGACATTCGTGTCAAGCTCAATAAAATTTCCTTTTTAGGCGAAATCTAGAAGCTCCCTATGATGCAAAGCAAAACCAATGTAAAAATTTCTAAGCAAAACTTTCACATCCCCATTTAGATTGGAAATACGGTAAGATTCCATTAACCTGTACCAAGCATCTTTAAAAAATTTCCCTTGTTTTTCTTTGAATTAAAGAACTTCGAAATCTGGTGACAAGGGGGACGTGGTAATACTAGACATAGTGGTCCAGCAAGAAAGAAACAACCAAAAGAGGGAGAATAGAGAAGCGAATCTTTTTGGTATTTTCTGAAAATCATTTTGGAAGTGTGGGAGAGGAAAACGAGAGGCAAATGGAAAATAAAGTAAATGCAAGAGATGAGTTTGTGATGGGTACTTGGTAGGCTTGATGTGTATCCTCCCCGGCAACGGCGCCAGAAATCCTTCTTGCTACCTCTTGAGCATGCGTTGGTTTTCCCTTGAAGAGGAAAGGATGATGTAGCAAAGTAGATAAGTATTTCCCTCAGTTGTTGAGAACCAAGGTATCAATCCAGTAGGAGGAACAAGCAGGTCACCAATGGTTGCACCTACACAAGCAATCAAACTCTTGCACGCAACACTATAAAGGGGTTGTCAATCCCTTCACAGTTATTTGCAAGGATTAGATCTGAAAGAGATAGATGTAAACGAGTGTGGAAAGAAAAGATAAGTAAATTGCAGCAAGATATAGATCTGAAAATATATTATTGAAAATAGACTCCGAGGCCGTAGGTTTCACTAGAGGCTTCTCTCTTGAAGGCAAATATCATGGTACGTAAACAAATTACTATCAAGCAATTGATAGAAAAGCAGATAATCATGTAGTTATCCAAGGCAATGATCATGCATATAGGTATCACGTCTGTGACAAGTAGAGCGAAACGATTCTGCATCTACTACTATTACTCCACACATCGACCGACTCCTGCCTGCATCTAGAGTATTAAGTTCATGAAGAACAGAGTAACACATTAAGAAAGATGACATGATGTAGAGGGATAAACTCAAGATATATGATGAAAATCCCATTTTGTTATCCTTGATGGCAACAATACAATATGTGCCTCACTACCCCTACTATGTCACTGGGTGAGAACACCGCAAGATTGAACCCAAAACCAAGCACTTCTCCCATTGCAAGAATTACCAATCTAATTGGCCAAACCAAACCAATAACTCGAAGAGACTTGCAAGGATATGAAATCATGCATATAATAAATCATAGGAGTTTCAATTAAGATTCATGGATAATCTAAACATAAACTAACAATTCATCGGATCTTGACAAACACACCAAAAAAGAGGATTACATCGGATAGATATCCATGAAGATCATGAAGAACATGGTATTCAAGATCAAAGAGAGAGAATAATGCCATCCAGCTACTAGCTATGGAACCGTAGGTCTGTGGAGGACTACTAACATATAATCGGAGGGGTAATGGAGATGATGTAGAAGCCCTCCGTGATCAAAACCCCCTCCAGCAGATTACCGGAAAAGGCTCCAAGATTGGATCTCTCGGGAATGAAGGCGTCCGGCGGCGGAAAAGTATTTGCTGTTGGAAATATGCCCTAGAGGCAATAAATAAAGTGTTTATTATTATATTTCCTTGTTCATGATAATTGTTTATTATCCATGTTAGAATTGTATTAATTGGAAGCATAGATAAATGTGTGGATACATAGACAAACACAATGTCCCTAGTATGCCTCTAGTGAACTAGCTCGTTGATCGAAAGATGGTTAAGGTTTCCTAGCCATGGACATGATGTCTTTTGATAATGGGATCACATCATTATGAGAATGATGTGATGGACAAGACCCAAACTACAAATGTAGCTTATGATTGTGTGAGTTTATTGCTACAGTTTTCTGCATGTCAAGTATGTGTTCCTATGACCATGAGATCATGCAACTCACGGACATCGGAAGAGTGCCTTGTGTGTATCAAACGTCACAACGTAACTGGGTGACTATGAAGGTGCTCTACAGGTATCTCCGAAGGTGTCTATTGAGTTGGCCCTGATCAAGACTAGGATTTGTTACTCCGTGTGACGGAGAGGTATCTCAGGGCCCACTCGGAAATACAACATCACAATAAGCCTTGAAACCAATGTAACTAAGTGTTATTTGCAGGATCTTGTATTACAAAATGAGTAAAGAGACTTGCCGGTAACGAGGTTGAAGTAGGTATGTAGATACCGATGATCGAATCTCGGGCAAGTAACATACCGAAGAATAAAGGGAACATCATACGGGATTAACTGAATCCTTGACATAGAGGTTCAACCGATAAAGATCTTCATAGAATATGTAGGAACCAATATGGGCATCCAGGTCCCGCTATTGGTTATTGCCGTAGAGGTGTCTCGGTCATGTCTACATAGTTCTCGAACCCGCAAGGTATCCACACTTAAGGTTTGGGGACATTTCGGTAGTATAGAGTTATGTATGGTGGTGACCGAAGGTTGTTCGGAGTCCCGGATGAGATCCTAGATGTCACGAGGAGCTCCGAAATGGTCTGGAGTTAAAGATTCATATATAGGAAGTCCTGTTTTGGTCGCCGGAAAAGTTTCGGGCTCATCGGTAGTGTACCGGGAGTGCCGGTAGTGTACCGGGAGGCCTCTGGGAGGGGTATTTCGACCAAGAGGTTTCATGGGATATGGGAGAGTGAATATCAGCCCTTAGTGGGCTGGTGGAAACTCCCACACAAGGCCCATGTGCCTGGAGGAAAAAACCCAATAGGAAAAGGTTGAAAAAGGAAAAAAAGGACGAATACTAGTCCTACTAGGATTGGAGGAGAGTCCTCCAATCCTAGTTGGTTCGGCCGACTCCTATAGGATTCTTGGCCCTTGCGCCAGCCTCTCCTCCTCTCCTCTTAAATAGACTGGAGGTTTTAGGGTTTTTGCACTAGTTTTTACAGCCACGTGCTACCCGTTCCTCCAGTGCATAGTTTCTCCTCTAGATCGGATTTCTGCAGTGCTTAGGCGAAGCCCTGCCAGAATTGCTCCACCACCATTGCCGGAGCGCCGTCACGTTGTCGGAGAACTCTTCTTCCTCTCCACTCCTTCTTGCTGGATCAAGACGGTGGAGATCGTCATCAAGTTGTACGTGTGTTGAACGCGGAGGTGTCGTCTGTTCGGCGCTAGATCGGAAGGATCGTGATCAAGTTCGTGGGACGCATCGTGATCAAGTACATGGGACGGATCGTGATCAAGTTCATGGGACGGGTCGTGATCAAGTTCATGGGACGGATCATGATTCGATCACGGGACGCACGACGATTTGGATCGCGAAGACGTTCGACTACACCAACCGCGTTTCTTAACGCTTCCCGCTTAGCGATCTACAAGGGTATGTAGATCCACTCTCCCTCTCGTAGATGCTCATCACCATGGATAGATCTGCGTGTGCGTAGGAATTTTTTTGTTTCCCATGCAACGTTCCCCAATAGTGGCATCATGAGCTAGGTCAATGTGTTGATGAGATCTCAAGTAGAACACAAAAGGTTTGTGGGCGTTGATGCTTAGATTGCTTCCTCCCTTGGTCATATTTTGGTTCAGCGGTATTGTGAGATGAAGCAGGCCGGACCAACATTACTCGTTCGCTTATGAGAGACCGGTTCCATCGACGCAACTTGTTGCCTAGATGGCTTGCGGATGTCAGTTTCTCTCACTTTAGTTGGATCGGTTCGACAAAGGCAGTCCTTGAGAAGGTTGAAAACAAATTATGTATCACCGTTGTGGTTTATGCATAGGTGGGAATCGTTCTTGCTAGAAACCCGTAGTAGCCACGTAAAACATGGAACAACAATTAGAGGACGTCTAACTTGTTTTTGCATGGTATGTTGTGATGTGATATGGCTAATTACATGATGTGATATATGTGATGTATGAGATGATCATGTGATGTATAGAATTTCACGACTTACCCATGTCGATGAGTACGGCAACCGGCAAGAGCCATAGGGTTGTTTTTAATTATTGTATGACCTGCGTGTCAATCATTAAGAGCTATGTAATGCTTTACTTTATCGCTAAATAGTAGCAATAGTAGTAGAAGCATGCAGGGTGTGACAACCCCGATGGCGACATGTTGATGGAAATCAAGATGATGGAGATCATGGTGTCGTGCCGGTGACGATGGAGATCATGCCGGTGCTTTCAAGATGGAGATCTAAAGCACAAGTTCATGGCCATATCATGTCACTTATGAATTGCATGTGATGTTAATCCTTTTATGCACCTTGTTTTGCTTCGTACAACGGTAGCATTATAAGGTGATCCCTCACTTAAATTTAAAGATAAATTGTGTTCTCCCCGAGTGTGCATCGTTGCGAAAGTTCGTCGTGTTGAGACACCACGTGATTATCGGGTGTGATAGACTCTACGTTCATACACAACGGATGCAAGCCAGTGTCGCACGCGCAGAACACTCGGGTTAAACCTGACAAGCCTAGCATGTACAGACATGGCCTCGGAACACAAGAGACCGAAAGGTCGAACATGAGTCATATAGTATATATGATCAACATAATGATGTTCACCATTGAAGCCACCTCAACTCACATGATGATCGGACTTGAGTTGGTGGATTTGGATCATGTGACACTCAGATGACCTGAGGGATGTCAATTTGAGTGGGAGCTTTAGTAATTTGATTAACTAAACTCATTATCTTGAACAATAGACTAAGTAAACTTTGCATATTTATGTTGTAGATCAATGGATCACATAGTAGCACCCCTGAATTTTAATGTGTTCCTAGAGAAAGCTAAGTTGAAAGATGATGGAAGTAACTTTGTCGACTCGGCTTGTAATCTGAGGATTATCCTCACGGCTTCCCAGAAATAAAATGTCCTTGATGCACCGCTTGGTGACCAACCAGAAGACATGTCATCCGAAGACGTTAAGAACGCTTGGGAGGCACGTTCTAGAGATTAATCAATAGTTCAGTCTGCAATATTGTATGGCTTAGAACCGGGACTTCAAAGACGTTTTGAACGTCATGGATCATATGAGATGTTCCAGGAGTTGAAGTTTATCTTTCAGAAGAATGCCCGGATCGAGAGGTATGATACCTCCGATAAGTTCTATGCTTGCAAGATGGAGGAGAACGGGTCTATCAGTGAACATATACTCAGAATGTCTGTGTATTCAACTCGTCTAGCGGAGTTGGGAATTGCACTTCCGCCAGAGGCGATCACTGACAGATTTCTTCAATCACTGCCGCCTAGTTACAAGAGCTTTGTGATCAACTATAACATCCACGGGATGAACAAGTCAATCGCCGAGCTGTTTGCGATGCTAAAAGTCGCTGAGTCTGAAATCCAGAAAGAACATCAAGTGTTGATGGTCAATAAAACAACTAGTTTCAAGAAAAATGGCAAAGTCAAGGGCAAGGGCAAGAAGGGTAAAACCAAGAAGGATGGCAAAGCAGTTGCTACTCCTGTAAAGAAGCCCAAGCATGGACCCAAGCCAGAAACTAAGTGCTTTCATTGCAAGGGAACTGGTCACTGGAAGCGGAACTGCCCCAAGTACCTAGCTGACAAGAAGGCGGCCAACGACAAACAAGGTATATATGTTATACATGTTATTGATGTGTACCTTACTAGCTCTCGTAGTAGTGCCTGGGTATTTGATACCGGTTCGGTTGCTCACATTTGCAACTCAAAGCAGGAACTACGGAATAAACGAAGGCTGGCAAAGGACGAAGTGACGATGCGCGTGGGAAATGGTTCCAAGGTTGATGTGATCGCCGTCGGCATGCTCTCTCTTCGATTATCATTGGGGTTAGTGATGAACGTGAATAATTGTTATTTAGTGCCTGTGTTAAGCATGAACATTATATCTGGATCTTGTTTATTGCGAGACGGTTACTCATTTAAATCAGAGAATAAAGGTTGTTCTATTTATATGAGTAATACCTTTTATGGTCATGCACCCAATGTTAGGGGTTTATTCATATTGAATCTTTATAGTGATGACACACATGTTCATAACATTGATGCCAAAAGACGTAGAGTTGATAATGATAGTACCACTTTCTTGTGGCACTACCGTTTAGGTCATATTGGTGTAAAACGCATGACGAAGCTCCATGTTGATGGACTTTTGGAGTGTCTTGATTTTGAATCACTTGACACATGTGAACCATGCCTCATGGGCAAGATGACCAAAACGCCGTTCTTTGGAACAATGGACCGGGCGAGTGACTTATTGGAAATCATATATACTAATTTGTGCGGTCCAATGAATGTTACAACACATGGTGGATATCATTATTTTCTCACCTTCACTGATGACTTAAGTATATATGGGTATATTTACTTAATGAAACACAAGTCTGAAACATTTGAAAAGTTCAAGCAATTTCAGAGTGAAGTTGAGAATCATCGTAACAAGAAGATTAAGTTCCTGCGATCTGATCGAGGAGGTGAATATCTCAGTTATGAGTTTAGCAGTCACTTAAGACAGTGTGGAATTGTTTCACAGTTGACACCGCCCGGAACACCACAGCGTAATGGTGTGTCCGAACGTCGTAATCGAACCTTATTAGATATGGTGCGTTCTATGATGTCTCTTGCTGATTTGCCACTATCGTTTTGGGGTTATGCATTAGAGACAGCTGCATTCACTTTAAATAGGGCACCATCAAAATCCATTGAGACGATGCCATATGAACTGTGGTTTGGCAAGAAGCCATAGTTGTCATTTCTTAAAGTTTGGGGATGTGATGCTTATGTCAAAAAGCTTCAGCCTGAAAAGCAGGAACCAAAAGCGAAGAAATGCGTCTTCATAGGATACCTAAAAGAGACAGTCGGGTATACCTTCTATCTCAGATCCGAAGGCAAAGTGTTTGTCGCTAAGAACGGAAAATTTCTTGAGAAAGAGTTTCTCTCGAAAGAATTGAGTGGGAGGAAAATAGAGCTTGATGAGGTTATTGAACCTTTACTTCAACCAGAAAGTAGCGCAGCGCATAAAGATGTTTCTATGGAACCTACGACGGTAGAATAGGAAGTTAATGATGATCATCATGAAGCTTCAGATCAAGCTTGTATTGAACCTCGTAGGTCCACAAGGCTGCGTACTACCCCTGAGTGGTACGGCAACCTTGTCTTGGAGGTCATGTTGTTGGACAACAATGAACCTACGAGCTATGAAGGAGCAGTGATGGGCCCGGATTCTTAGAAATCTTTAGAGGCCATGAAATCCGAGATGGGATCCATTTATGAAAACAAAGTATGGAATTTGGAAGTATTACCTGAAGGGCGAAAGGCCATTCAGAACAAATGGATCTTTAAGTAGAAGACAGACGCGGACGGTAATGTCATCGTCTATAAAGCTCGACTTGTGGCATAGGGTTTTTCACAAGTTCAAGGAGTTGACTACGATGAGACTTTCTCACACGTAGCGATGCTTAAGTCTGTCAGAATCATGTGAGCAATAGCTACTTATTTCGACTATGAAATTTTGGCAGATGGATGTCAAAACAGCATTCCTCAACGGTTTACTTGAGGAAGAGTTGTATATGATGCAACCCGAAGGTTTTGTCGATCCAGAGAATGCTGACAAAGTTTGCAAACTCCAGCGATCCATTTATGGACTGGTGCAAGCATCTCGGAGTTGGAATAAGCGCTTTGATGAGGTGATCAAAGCGTTTGAGTTTATACAAGTTTACGGAGAAGCTTGTATTTACAAGAAAGTGAGTGGGAGCTCTATAGCGTTTCTAGTATTATATGTGGATGACATATTGCTGATTGGAAACAATATAGAAATGCTAGAAAGCGTGAAGGAATATTTGAACAAGAGTTTTTCAATGAAGGACCTAGGAGAAGCTGCTTTCATATTAGTCATTAAGATCTATAGAGATAGATCGAGACGCTTAATAGCACTTTCACAGAGCACATACCTTGATAAAGTTTTGAAGAAGTTCAAAATGGATCAGTCCAAGAAGGGGTTCTTGCCTGTGTTACAAGGTGTGAAGTTGAGTAAGACTCAATGTCCGATAACTGTAGAAGATAGAGAAAAGATGAGTGTCATCCCCTATGCTTCAGCCATAGGCTCTATCATGTATGCAATGCTATGCACAAGACCAGATGTCAGCCTTGCCATAAGTATGGTCGGAAGGTTTTAGAGTGATCCTGGAATGGAGCAGTGGCAAGCGGTCAAGAATATCCTTAAGTACCTGAAAAGGACTAAGGAAATGTTTCTCGTTTATGGAGGTGATAAAGAGCTTGTCGTAAAGGGTTACGTTGATGCAAGTTTTGACACTGATTCGGACGACTCTAAGTCGCAAACCAGATACATATTTATTCTTAACGGGGGAGAGGTAAACTGGTGCGGTTCCAAGCAAAGCATGGTAGCCGATTCTATGTGCGAAGCGGAATACATTGCAGCCTCGGAGGTGGCAAAGGAAGGTGTGTGGATGAAGCACTTCATGGCGGATCTTGGATTAGTGCCTAGTGTGCTGAATCCAATGAGCCTGCTCTGTGGCAACACTGGTGCCATTGCTCTAGCCAAGGAACCAAGGTTTCATAAGAGGACCAGACATATAAAGCGACGCTTCAACTCCATCCGATATTACATCAAGGAGAAGGACATAAATATTTGCGAAGTGCACACGGATCTGAATGTTGCAGACCCGTTGACTAAACCTCTTCCAAGAGCTAAACATGATCAACACCAGAGCTGCATGGGTGTTCGATTCATTACAATGTAAATCACATAGTGATGTGAGCTAGATTATTGACTCTAGTGCAAATGGGAGACTGTTGGAAAAATGCCCTAGAGGCAATAAATAAAGTGTTTATTATTATATTTCCTTGTTCATGACAATTGTTTATTATCCATGCTAGAATTGTATTAATTGGAAACATAGATACTTGTGTGGATACATAGACAAACACAATGTCCCTAGTATGCCTCTAGTGAACTAGCTCGTTGATTGAAAGATGATTAAGGTTTCCTAGCCATGGACATGAGATGTCATTTGATAACGAGATCAAATCATTAGGAGAATGATGTGATGGACAAGACCCAAACTACAAACGTAGCTTATGATCGTGTCAGTTTATTGCTACTGTTTTCTGCATGTCAAGTATGTGTTCCTATGACCATGAGATCATGCAACTCACGGACATCGGAAGAGTGCCTTGTGTGTATCAAACGTCGCAATGTAACTGGGTGACTATAAAGGTGCTCTACAGGTATCTCCGAAGGTTTCTGTTGAGTTGGCATAGATCAAGACTGGGATTTGTTACTCCGTGTGGCGGAGAGGTATCTCAGGGCCCACTAGGTAATACAACGTCACAATAAGGCTAGCAAGCAATGTAACTAAGTGTTAGTTGCAGGATCTTGTATTACAAAATGAGTAAAGAGACTTGCCCGTAACGAGGTTGAACTAGGTATATAGATACCAACGATCGAATCTCGAGCAAGTAACATACCGAAGAGCAAAGGGAACATCATACAGGATTAACTGAATCCTTGACATAGAGGTTCGACCGAAAGATCTTCATAGAATATGAAGGAACCAATATGGACATCCAAGTCCCGCTATTGGTTATTTACCGTAGAGGTGTCTCGGTCATGTCTACATAGTTCTCGAACCCGCAGGGTCTGCACACTTAAGGTTTGGTGATGTTTTGGTAGTATAGAGTTATGTATGATGGTGACCTAAGGTTGTTCGGAGACCCGTATGAGATCTCGGACATCACGAGGAGTTATAGAATGGTCCGGAGGTAAAGATTCATATATAGGAAGTCCTGTTTTGGTCGCCGGAAAAGTTTCGGGCTCATCGGTAGTGTATCGGGAGTGCCGGTAGTGTATCAGGAGGCCTTCGGGAGGGGTATTTCGACCCAAGAGGCTTCATGGGCTGTGGGAGAGTGAATATCAGCCCTTAGTGGGCTGGTGGAAACTCCCAATGAAGGCCCATGTGGCTGGAGGAAAAAACCCAATAGGAAGAGGTGGAAAAAGGAAAAAAGGATGAATCCTAGTCCTACTAGGATTGGAGGAGAGTCCTCCAATCCTAGTTGGTTCGGCCGACTCCTATAGGAGACTTGGCCCTTGCGCCAGCCTCTCCTCCTCTCCTCTTATATATACTGGAGGTTTTAGGTTTTTTGCACTAGTTTTTACAGCCACGTGCTACCCGTTCCTCCAATGCATAGTTTCTCCTCTAGATCGGATTTCTGCTGTGCTTAGGTAAAGCCCTACCGGAATTGCTCCACCACCATCGCCGGAGCGCCATCACGCTGCCGGAGAACTCTTCTTCCTCTCCACTCCTTCTTGATGGATCAAGATGGTGGAGATCGTCATCAAGCTGTACGTGTGCTAAACGCGGAGGTGTCGTCCGTTCGGCGCTAGATCGGAAGAATCGTGATGAAGTTCGTGGGACGGATCGTGATCAAGTTCGTGGGATGGATCATGATCAAGTTCGTGGGACGGATCTTGATTGGATGATGGGACGCATGGCGATTTGGATCGCGAAGACGTTCGACTACACCGACCGCGTTTCTTAACGCTTCCGGCTTAGCGATCTACAAGGGGATATAGATCCACTCTCCCTCTCGTAGATGCTCATCACCATGGATAGAACTGCGTGTGCATAGGAAGTTTTTTGTTTCCCATGCAACGTTCCCCAACATTTGCATGGATCTTTTTGATGTTGGGGGAATATTTGGGTATTTATAGGCCAAGAATTAGGATTAGGAGACCTGCGAGTAGGCGACAAGCCTGCTAGGCGCGGCCAGGGGCGCCTAGGAGGCTTGTGGCTCCCTAGCACCTCCCCTGACATGCACTCCAAGCTTGGATGACTTGTTTTCTTCCAAAAAAATTCCTTCCGAAGGTTTTATTCTGTATGGACTCCATTTAATATTCCATATCTGCAAAACTCAAAAACAAGGAAAAAATAGAAACTGACACTTGGCTCTAGATTAATAGGTTAGTTAATGTAAAATAGCATATTAATGCATATAAAACATCCAAAACAGATAATATAATAGCATGCCATCATCAAAAATTATAGATACGTTGGAGAGGTATCAGTGTGCGAGCTATATAGGGGTGTAGATGGGACGGCGCCTCGACGTCCGTGAGCCACGGTGTCGCTCTCTCTCTCACATGCTCTTTGAACCAGACGGAAGGGAGGAAGACGGCGAGCAGGTGGCCGTCAGGGATGAGGAGCTGGGCCTCGGGCCAGCGAGATGGGCCAGGAGGAGCCCATCCGGCTTCTTCTCTCTCTCTTAAACAGAACAAAACATTTGTTATTTATTTTAAAACTCAGAGTAACAAAATGCACATGTTTTAGAGAGAGATGTTTTTTGGAGAAAGAAGTACATCTTTGGGTTACAAAATGCATGCAATTTAATGAAAAATTGAGAACATCATTTTTAGAGCAACAAAATAAATTCCTATTTTAAAACAATTAGCAATCTGCTTTGGAGAATGAGGTTGGATGCATTTCAAACATGATTAGGAGCTGGTTTATAATACATTTTTGGAATATATGAAAGACGCCCAACATTTTTAATATATGAAAACAACAAGTAAAACATTAGCATGTGGTATATCTGAATAAGCTTGAGGGGGGTTAGCTTATGGCAAAGAGGTAGAACCTTAACCACACACCATCACAACATAACAAGGCACACAACATATAATGCATACAAAGATGATGTGAATTGATATGATGCCATGATGCCATGATGCATGATGAAAGACATGAACCACCAATTATTTCTATGCCACCACATGAGGGAAAACTTGGAAGGTTCCACATGAGATATATTACAAATATGGCAAGGGATGCTCTTGGGCTGTTACAATCTTCTACTATTACTCCACACATCGGCCGACTCCTGCCTGCATCTAGAGTATTAAGTTCATGAAGAACAAAGTAACGCATTCGATAAGATGACGTGATGTAGAGGGATAAACTCAAGAAATATGATGAAATCCCCATATTGTTACCCATGATGGCAACAATACAATATGTTCCTCGCTACCCCTACTTTGTCACTGGGTGACGACATTGCAAGATTGAACCCAAAACTAAGCACTTCTCCCATTGCAAGAATTACGAATCTAGTTGGCCAAACCAAACCAATAACTCGAAGAGACTTGCAGAGATATGAAATCATGCATATAAGAATTCAGAAAAGACTCAAATAATATTCATGGATAATCTGAACATAAACCCACAATTCATCGGATCTCAACAAACACACGCCAAAAGAGTATTACATCGGATAGATTTCCATGAAGATCATGAAGAAAGTGGTATTGAAGCACAAAGAGAGAGAAGAAGCCATCTAGCTACCAGCAATGGACCCGTAGGTCTGTGGTGGACTACTCACACATCACCGGAGTTGCAATGGGGTTGATGTAGATGCCCTCCGTGATTGAACCCCCCTCCTGTATATTACCGGAAAAGGCTCCAAGATTGGATCTCTCGGGAACGGAGGCTTCTAGTGGCAGAAAAGTATTTGCGTGGCTCTTTTTGGTATTGGGGGAATATTTGGGTATTTATAGGATGAGGATTAGGGCTAGGAGACCTGCCAGGAGGTGGCAAGCCTGCCAGGCATGGCTAGGGGGTGTCTGCCCACTGGCTTGTGACCTCCTGGCAGATGCCTTGCCATGCACTCCAAGTCTAGTACATCTCGTTCCTTCCAGAAAAATTCATTCGAAGATTTTATTCCGTTTGGGCTCCGTTTAATATTCCATATCTACAATACTCAAAAACAAGAAAAAACATAAACTCACACTGGGCTCTAGATTAATAAGTTAGTCCCAAAAAATATAAAATAACATATTAATGCATATAAAATATCCAAAACAGATAATATAATAGCATGACATGATCAAAAATTATAGATACGTTGGAGACGTATCATGGTCCCCAAGCTTAATTCCTGCTCATCCTCGAGTAGGTAAATGATAAAAACAGAATTTTTTATGTGGAGTGCTACCTAACATATATATCCATATAATATTATTTATTGTGGCATGAATATTTAGATCCATAAAACTCAAAACAAAAGCTTAATGTCGACATAAAAACAATAATATTTCAAGCATACTAGAAAAGCAATTATATGTCTTAAAAATATAATGGCAAAAAAAAGTTACCCCTACAATGTCATATAGTCTGGCTATGCTCCATCTTCCCCACACAAAGTATTTATATCATGCACAACCCCGATGAAAAGTCAAGAAATTGTTTCACACTTTTATTTTCTGAAACTTTTTCAACTCTCACCCAATACATGAGCGTGAGCCATTGATATAGCAGTATAGGTGGAATAGAATATGGTCGAGGTTGTGAAGGAAAGGGAGAAGATAGTCTCACATCAACTAGGCGTATCAACGGGCTATGGATGGACTAGAGCTATAAGTGTATTAAAGCTCAAAAGGAAACTAAGTGGGTGTGCATCCAACTTGCTTGCTCATGAAGACCTAGGGCAATTTGAGGAAGCCCATCATTGGAATATACAGGCCAAGTTATATAATAAAAATTCCCACTAGTATATGAAAGTGAGAAAATAGGAGAGTCTCTATCATGAAGCTCATGGTGATACTTTAAAGGAAAAGTCTAGAAAAAAAGATAGTACCGTTGTCCCTTATCCCTTTTCTCTCATTTGTTTGGTGGGCATCTAAGGCCTCCTTTTTTTATTTGGGCTTCGCTGGCCTATTTTATTTCTCATAAAGTCCGGAGTCTCATCCCCACTTGTGAGGGAATCATCGCTTCCATCATCCTTTCCTCACACGGGACAATGCTCTAATAACGGTGGTCATCACACTTTTATTTACTTATAACTCAAGAATTACAACTCGATAACTAGCACAAATTATGAGTCTATATGAATGCCTCCGGTGGTGTACCGGGATGTGCAATGATCTAGCATAGCGAATAACATCAAAAAACGGACAAACCATGAAAACATCATGCTAGCTATCTTACAATCATGCAAAGCAATATGAAAATGATGGTGCGTGTCATAATAAACGGAACGGTGAAGTTGCATGGCAATATATCTCGGAAGTGATATGGAGATGCCATAATATGTAGGTATGGTGGCTGTTTTGAGGAAATATATATGGTGGCTATTTTGAAGAAGGTGGGTTTATCGCACCGGCTAAAGTTGTGCGGTACTAGAGAGGCTAGCAAAGGTGGAAGGGTGAGAGTGCGTATAATCCATGGACTCACATTACTAATAAAGAACACACATACTTATTGCAAAAGTCCATTATTCATAGAAGCAAAGCATTAGACGCATGCCCCTAGGGGAGAGGTTAGTAGGAGTAAACCATCGCGCACTCCGGACCCTCACACAAAGGTCGACAATCTATAAACAAATCATGCTCCTAATTCCTTACATAACGGTTCAGCATACATGCATGCTACAGGAATCACTTTAAACAAGTATTTTTACCAATTCACAATTACTTCCTAACATTACCATCTTTATATATCAAAACTTTATGCAAGGATTCAAACTTCTCATAATACTCAATGCACTTAATATGGAAGTTTTTATTATATCCCTCTTGGATGCCTATCATATTAGAACTAAATTCATAACCTAAACCAATTACCATAATGTTTAAAGACTCCAAAAATAAAATAAGTGAGGTACAAGAGTTCAATTATTTCTATAAAACCAAACACCACCACGCTCTAAAAAGGTATAAGTGAAGCACTAGAGCAAAATTACCTATCTCAATAGATATAAGTGAAACACATAGAGTATTCTAATAAATTCATGATTAATTCATGTCTCTCTCAAAATATGTGTGCATCAAGGAATATTGTGGAAAACTAAAAAGCAAAGACTCATATCATACGAGACGCTCCAAGCAAAACACATATCATGTGGTGAATAAAAATATAGCCTCAAGTAAATATACCGATGGATCTAAGACGATAGAGGGTATGCTCTTTGGCATCCTTGAATATGACTTGGGGTACCTTGGTAATCCCTAAGCTTAGGATTTTTCCATTCCTTATTCCATAGTCCATCAAATCATTACCCAAAACTTGAAAAGTTCACAACACAAAACTCAACAGAAAATTTGTGAGCTCCGTTAGTATAATAAAATAAATCACCACTATAGGTACTGTTGTGAACTCATTCTTTATTTATATTTTTGTTATAACTACTTTATTATAAATTATCCATGGTTCATACCCCTGATACAACCCATAGATACATCAAAATAGGTACACAAAACAGAATCTGTCAAAACAGAACAGTCTGTAGAAATATGAAAACTTCATGTACTTATGTAACTCAAAAAATTCTGAAAAATTAGAATAACCTGGGAAATTTATATATAAATCATGTGTCAAAATTTCAGAATTATTAGTCTGTCTGAAAAAATTATAAAATTCCTGGACTGAGCATGAAAGTTTCTGTTTTTCAGCAAGATCAAATCAACAACCACCATAGACCATCCCAAAGGTCTTACTTGGCTCAAACATGAATTTAAACACCAAAACAAAATTACTACAGAAGTAATAATGTGGAAAAACACACAAATACATAAGCAAAAAACAGAACATAAATAAAATTGGGTTGCCTCCCAACAAGCCCTAAAGGCAATAGTAAAATTGTTACTATTATATTTCCTTGTTCATGATAATTGTATATTGTTTATGCTATAATTGTGTTAACCGGAAACCGTAATGCATGTGTGAATACATAGACCACAACGTGTCCCTAGTGAGCCTCTAGTTGGCTAGCTCGTTGATTAATAGATGGTCACGGTTTCATGACCATGGACATTGGATGTCGTCGATGACGGGATCACATCATTAGGAGAATGATGTGATGGACAAGACCCAATCCTAAGCATAGCACAAGATCGTGTAGTTTGTCTGCTAAAGCTTTTCTAATGTCAAGTATCATTTCCTTAGACCATGAGATTGTGCAACTACCGGATACCGTAGGACTGCTTTGGGTGTGCCAAACGTCACAATGTAACTGGGTGGCTATAAAGGTGCACTATGGATATCTCCGAAAGTGTCTGTTGGGTTGGCACGAATCGAGACTGGGATTTGTCATTCCGTGTGATGGAGAGGTATCTCCGGGCCCACTCGGTAATACATCATCATAATGAGCTCAACGTGACTAAGGAGTTAGCCACGGGATGTTTTGTTACGGAACGAGTAAAGAGACTTGCCGGTAACGAGATTGAACAAGGTATAGGGATGTCGACGATCGAATCTCGCGCAAGTATCATACCGGTAGGCAAAGGGAATTGTATATGGGATTGATTGAATCCCCGACATCGTGGTTCATCCGATGAGCTCATCGTGCAGCATGTGGGAGACAACATGGGTATCCAGATCCCGCTGTTGCTAATTAACTAGAGAGGTGTCTCGGTCATGTCTACATGTCTCTCGAATCCGTAGGGTCGACGCACTTATGGTTCGATGACGCTAGGGTTATAGGGGAATGGTATACGTGATTAACGAAGGTTTTTTAGAGACCTGGATGAGATCTCGTACGTCATGAGGAGCTCCAGAATGGTTCGGAGGTAAAGATTGATATATAGGAAGTCCTATTTTGGTCACCGGAAAATTTTCGGGCTCATCGGTAGTGTACCGAGAGTGCCGGGAGGGTGCCGGAGGACCCCCCCGAGAGGGGTGTGACGACCAAAGGACCTTATGGGCTCTTTGATAAAGTGTGCCATCCCTTATTGGGCTGGGCAAGACCTTGGCTAAAGGCCCACGTGCATAGGGATAAAGAGATAAGGGAAAAAGAAGTTTGAAAGGAGGAGATCCACCTCCCTTGTGGGAGGTGGACTCCTCCCCTAGCTCGGCCGAACATCTCCTCCTTGGAGGAGGGGACAAGGAAGCCCTCCCTCTCCCTCCTCCTATATATACTTGAGGTTTTGGCTGTTTTGAGACAAGATTTGATCTCTCTCTCCCACGGCGCAGCACAACCTCTCTTCTTCCTCCTCCGCAGTGCTTAGGCGAAGCCCTGCCGGAATACCTTGCAGCTCCACCACCACCACACCACCGTGCTGCTGTTGGATATCTTCCCCAACCTCTCCCTTCTCCTTGCTGTATCAAGGCACGGGAGACGTCACCGGGCTACACGTACGTTGAACGCGGAGGTGTCGTTGTTTGGCGCTTAGATCAGAATCGACCGTGATCTGAATCGCTACAAGTATGACTCCACCAACCACGTTCTTGTAACACTTCTGCTTAGGAATCTTCAAAGGTATGAAGATGCAATTTCTCCCCACTTGTTGCTGGTTTATCCATAGATAGATCTTGGTGATCGTAGATTTTTTTTGATTTACTACTATGTCTCCCAACATAACGCCCCTAGCTAGGCAAAACGTCATAGATCTAGTTATTGTCATCTTTGGTATGCATCTCCTCAATTGCACAATTATAAGTCCTAGGAGGTCTGTTGTTCTTATCAATAATGATGCTCCTAGGCAAGAAGTCAAGAGATTCAATTGTGGCAATTGGTTTCTTAACAATATTGAAAAAGTAAGGGCGAACACTTATGATCTTAACATATTCACCTCCTTTACTAGAGAATTCACCCTTATTTTTAGGAACATAAACAAACTTGGCAGATTTAGGAGGAGAAGGATTTGGAGTGGTTTGAGCCAAGGCAAAAGTGGATCCCGAGTTTGTAATAGTGTCTTCTAGCTTGCCAATTCTAGAGGAATCCTGATCTAATTTTCCATTAACTATGGGTTCTTTTTCCCATATATTTTTTCGAGTAACTCCTAACTTAGTTCCATATTGAGTAATGTTATTACGAATGTTTTTATCCAAGTTTTCAATAAGCTCAACCATAGCAACCTTTTTTCAGTAATATATAGCCTTCTTACGACATGTTCCAAAGTCAAGATTGTTCCATTAACCATAATTGGAGGTGAACCTACCAAATTTATCATAGCGCTATAAGAATCAAAGGTATGACTTCCTAAGAAATTTCCTCCCATAATGGTATCTAGAATATATCTATTCCATGGACAAATACCCACATAAAAATTGCTAAAGAGAACGATAGTAGATTGCTTACAAATAGATCTATTTTGAGCATTGCAAATTCTATACCAAGCATCTTCTAAGTTTCCCCCTCCGTTTTCTTAAAATTTAAAACTTCATTCTCGGGGGTATTAGCAATAGTGGTAAGATTATCCATGAGTTCAAGCAATCCAACACACGAGCAAACAAAAGGCAAACAAAACGGCGAACGGAAGAATGGCGAATAAAAAGCCAAATCTTTTTGGTAATTTCTGAAAATCATTTTAGAAGTGGGGTAGAGGAAAACAAGAGGCAAATTGCAAATACTGTAAATGCAAGAGATGAGTTTGTTATGGGTACTTTTTAGGCTTGATGTGTATCCTCCCTAGCAACAGCGCCAGAAATCCTTCTTGCTACCTCTTGAGCGTGCGTTGGTTTTCCCTTGAAGAGGAAAGGGTGATGCAGCAAAGTAGATAAGTATTTCCCTTAGTTGTTCAGAACCAAGGTATCAATCCAGTAGGAGGAACAATCAAGTCACCAATGGATGCACCTACACAAACAATCAAACTCTTGCATCCAATGCTATAAAGGGTTGCCAATGCCTTCATGGTTATTTGCAAGGATTAGATCTGATAGAGATAGATGTAAAAGATTTAGGAAAGTAAAAAAGGTAAATAAATTTCAGCAAGGTATTTTGGGTATTTTTGGTTTATAGAGCTGAGAATATATTATGGAAAGTAGACCCGGGGGGCATATATTTCACTAGAGGCTTCTCTCTTGAATGAAAGTATCGTGGTGGGTGAACAAATTACTGTCAAGCAATTAATAGAAAAGCGAATAATTACTAACATATCCAAGGCAATGATTATGCATATAGGCATCACGTCCGTGTCAAGTATACCGCAACGATTCTGCATCTACTACTATTACTCCACATGTCGACCGACTCCTACCTCAATCTAAAGAATTAAGTTCCCGAAGAACAGAATAACGCATTAGGTAGGATGACATGATGTAGAGGGATAAACTCAAGCAATATGATGAAACCCCATCTTGTTACCCTTGATGGAAACAATACAATACATGTCTCGCTACCCCTACTTTGTCACTGGGTGAAGACACCGCAAGATTGAACCCAAAACTAAGCACTTCTCCCATTACAAGAATTACCAATCTAGTTGGCCAAACCAAACCTATAACTCGAAGAGACTTGCAAAGATATGAAATCGTGCATATAAGAATTCAGAAAAGACTCAAATAATATTCATGCATAATCTGAACATAAACCCACAATTCATCGGATCTCGACAAACACACCGCAAAAGATTATTACATCGGATAGATCTCCATGAAGATCATGAAGAACATGGTATTGAAGCACAAAGAGAGAGAGAAGAAGCCATCTAGATACTAGCTATGGACCCATAGGTCTATGGGGGACAACTCACGCATCATCGGTGGGGCAATGGAGGTTATGTAGATGCCCTCCGTGATCGAATGCCCCTCCGGCAGATTACCGGAAAAGGCTCTATGATTGGATCTCTCAGGAACGGAGGCTTCTGCCGGCGAAAAAGTATTTGCGTGCCTCTTTTTGGTATTAGGGGAATATTTGGATATTTATAGGACGAAGATTAGGGCTATGAGATCTGCCAAGAGGTGGCAAGCCTGCCAAGCGCGGCCAGGGGGTGTCCGTGCCCCTGGCTTGTGACCTCCTGGCAGATGCCCTGTCGTGCACTCCAAGTCTGGTAGATCTCTTTCCTTCCAAAAAAATCATTCGAAGATTTTATTCCGTTTGGACTCCTTTTAATATTCCATATCCACAATACTCAAAAACAAGGAAAACAGAAAGTGGCATTGGTCTCTAGATTAATAAGTTAGTCCCAGAAATAATATAAAATAGCATATTAATGCATATAAAATATCCAAAACAGATAATATAATAACATGACGCGATCGAAAATTATAGATATGTTGGAGACGTATCAGGGTGCGCTGGTCTTCATTCCTCCCTTGACCCTCTCGCGGGTGTTCGGGGATATCAGGATCCCCGAGGTCTTTAAGGGTATCTTCATCCCCCGTGCCTTTTTGCCTTTTTGCCTTTTGACCGTTTATGCGGCTTCTAGCGTCTTGACAGTGCTTCACCCGATTTGTCTCCATCGTTTTTAGGTGTGTGCTCTCCATTAGCGGTTGGAGTGTCCACCATGTAGACGTCATATGTGGAGGTGGCAGCCCATCGCCCGGTGTTAACGGGGGTGGGAGTGCAATCCTCCTCACCCATGTATTCTATCTCCTCGAAGGCATAGTCCAACATGTTGGTTAAATCTTCGACTGTGGCTACCAACTGGGTGGTGGGTGGGACGAAAAATTCGTCCTGTTCCACCCTGGGAGAAATTTAAGCATGGATCAGGGTTGGGTCATTGGTAATCTTCATCGACAAGATCCGATCTAGAGCCTCGTTGAGTATTGAGAGCTCGATCGGGTCAACCTACTCGGAGCTTCTGGAGTTGACCTCCGTTGTGTCTGTGCAAGGGGAGTGTTCGGCAAGAACAGGTATCCGGTCATCTAGCACTATGGCCAGATCCGGACTAAGAGTCAGGTCATCGCCGAGGTGGATCACGTGGGCGGGACCAAAGGAGGAGTCCGAGGTTAAAGCCTCGGAGTCTTCAGGTGCGGCAGGCGAGACTGTGAGACCGGTTAGCGAGAGGTTGCCCTTTGAGTCTTTGGAGAACTCTAGGTTCCTGAATCTGACCTCTTGGTCAGGGGTGAAGCTTTCGACCCGGCCTAGATGGCCTGTCTGGTCAGCATGCAGCACAATGCTACCGAAAGCGAAGATCTGTCTAGGACAAAAGTGTCCATGTTGCGGACCTCTTCGTTGATGATGACGTGAGCCATCGATTCCTTTGGCGATCATAGTAGAACTCTCAGTGAAAGGACCAATGTCGGTGTCAAAACCAGCAGATCTCAGGTAGGAGGTCCGAAGCTGTGAGCCTAGGATCGATGGTAACAGGAGACGAAGGAGACGATTTTTACCCACGTTTAGGCCCTCCTATGGAGGTAATACCATATGTCCTGCTTGATTGTATTGATGATATGTGGGTTATAGAGTTTATCTACCTTGAGATCGAGTAGCTAAACCCTAGATGAGTTGTTCTCTGTCTACAACTTAAAATCCTCCGGCTTATATAGATGCCAAGGGTACCTAGGGTTTACACATGGTCGGTTACACTTCGAAGGGATAAACATGCCTATTTAGTACTCCAAACATGGATGATACGCCACGATTCCCAAAGCTTCCTTCCTGGAGACAGGGCCTTCGATCAATCCGGTGCTCGGTAAGCGGCCCATATAGTCTGGCCCATGAGAAACAGGCCAGCCACCCGATGACCCCTTAAACCAAAACTCCCCCAACGCTGTCGACCCCGCGGAGTTTGTCAAGCTCTACGAGCGCAACATCGAGGTGGCAGGCGGTAACGACAAGGTAATTGTCGGATTTCGGGCTCCACAAAACCCTTAAGATTCAAACACAGGGGCGTGTGTGAAGATCCCCTGCAGCCTTGCTCAACCTAGCTCCCTACTCCATGAACACAACAAAGAACTCGCACGATGACGAGGAACAAGATGAACACGACAATTTACCCAAGTTCAGGCCACTACGAAGCTTAATACCCTACTCCTGTTTTGGTGGATTGCCTCTCGAGGAGGTGAGGTGGATGAATAGGTACAGTGTTTTGGGGCCTCCTGAGGGCTCTCAGTGGTGTCTGAGGCTCCCTGTGGTTTGGCGAGTGGTGGATTTCGTTGATAGGGTTCGGACATCTCTCCTTCTCTATAAAGCAGCCTACCCACTATATATAGTGGTGGCCCGCATCCTCTTCCCTTATCGCAATGGAGGGAAGGGTTCCCACAACAGCCAATTTTAAAGGGGTACAGGGGTTTGTGCTTGCCCTGCCCAAAGCCAGTCTTCCCCTGCAAAGTAGCTATCGACGCTGCAGGGACGGGTTCAGCAATGACATTCATCCTGCAGAGCTGGTGGTTGTGGTCTTGTTGCACCGGAATGTAAACCTTTGTGGGTGCTTTGGGAACCCGCATATGTCCTTGCTCCCTTTGCACCAAAGGGGATACTACGCCGCCTGGCACACTGGTGCTCGCCTGTCCTTCCTTGCGACAGCCTTGACTCCCGAGACCGGGCCTTGCACAGAAATCTCCGCCGCTCTGGAGGGGTGTTGAGGAGGCCCATCCTTCACGGGTCTTGTCATTGTCCTTCCTCACGAGGCCAGGGCCCTCGCGAGGGCCTTAACTTGAGTGGGGATACACCTGGTCCTATTTAGTTGATGAAGTGGGCCACGCCCTGGGCCGCACGCAGGCAGGTCTGGGTACCCCCGTTCCCAGAACGCCGACAGTAGCCCCCGGGCCAAAGAGCTTGAGCTGGCTTACGGGCCAAGCTTGGTGGACTTCCGAAGTGCCGCGAGCCCCAAATGTTTGCGGGCCAGGCTTGGCACGGGTCAAACGACCAGGCGGCGATGCCTCTGCTCCACGAGGCATCCGGAAACGCTCCTGGTCAAACTGACACAACGTCTGGGCGCCGCGCTGGCCATCATTGCTCTGCATTGAATGCTGCTACTGCCTCAGGTCACGCGGATGTGACCCTTGAGATGGCCGCGTGCCCGTGGAACACGAGGGGGGACCAGGAGGTCCTCTACTGTATATAAGCAGGAGAGGGAGAGAAAACCCTCGCCCATCTTCGTCTTCTCTGTCTCCACACCTCTTGAATCGTCCCCTCCCAGCGATGGTGCCGATGAGGAAGTTTTTTGCTGCAGAGAAGGGGAAGGCTCCAGAGGATGGCCCTATCGCCCCGCTGCCTCGGAGGGGCCATGGTCACCCCTGGAAATATGTCATGGTGCCAGGGGAAGCTCTCGGCGAGCGCAACCATGCTCCTATGCGGTGCGTCGGCCGCGAGGGAACACCATCCAGTGCAGGCGGCCGCGGTGGTGAACGCGGTGGCAGCCGAGATGGGAGGTCGGCGATGGCCAACCAGCCACCACGCCCGCGGTTCCATTCGACCGACTCGTCTCTAGTGTTCATGCCGTAGGCGGACATGCCGGAAGCCACCTGGTTCCAGCTTCCGAGCTGCTTCGCAAAGGCCCAGCCCGTTGGAGTGCCTGTCGGCCTATGGCTGCAGGCTGATGGCTGCTGCAGCGGGATGTCTTGGGTGGAGGTCGAGGTCACCCCCGAAGGCTATGTGTACCCAAAACGCGGGTGGCAAGCGTTTGCCCATGCCCACGGCCTGAAGGGGAGGCGCAAGTTTGTCAAGTTCTTCGTCAAGTTCTTCGGGGGAGAGGGCGAGCGCCTCGGGTGCTGCCCGATAGACGTCGGCCGCGGTGATTTGGGGGACGAGCTCGCCCTTCATGACGGTTGTCGTGCCTCTAGCAGCAGTGACACCCCATCCGAGGGGATCCCGAGCCACAACACCGACAACAGCTATGGTGCACTGCCATGCCAACGCGCCTGGATCTCGGGGGCTAGTCCACCGCCGCAGCACCGTTCTCCCGCTCTAGGTACGTCCGCCCTGGTGCTCTTTCATGGGGCCGTGAAGGAGGAGGAGGACACCGACTGAACGTCGGTGCACCGGCATCGGACTCCTTAGGCGACAGCCCCCGTGCAGTTTCTCACTTTCTTTCTCCTCCTTTTCTTTTGCACCTGCAACACAAGAACTAAGGGAGGCCCTATGGGCATGTAATGCATTCAGGCGTCTGCCCTTCTTTATTAGTACCTTCTGCATTTCACCAACTGGAGTTGCCTCCCTATTGCAATTAGGATACTTAGCTTGATATGCCCGCGGTAGGCTTTCGGGTTGTGAGGTGCGGCTGTGGTGCCCGGAGGGTCCGTTCGCCCGACCAGCTTCTTCCTCTTGCGATTGAGGTGAGTTTGGCGCTCTGACGACGCCCTGTGTCTGTAGGTCCCAGTCCCGCACATTTCCCTACCATCGCGGTGTGCGACCATCTTACCCTAGATGCTCCTCATGAGGTGGGGCCCTGACACTCCTGATGCAGACCGGAAACCAAGGACGACACTAGGGGGTTGACTGGCCTTATGACTGGTAAGGCTCCTGAGGCACGATGCTCAGGAGCCCCCTTTAACACTCAAGCAGCTCTATGTTAGCAAGTCCCAGTCCCGCGCATTACCTAAAATCGTGGGGTATGACCATCTTACCATGGACGTTCCTCCCGAGGCCGGTCCCCGGTACTCTTGATGCCGACCGGAAACCAAGGACGGCACTAGGAAGTCGGGTGGCATTATGACCGGTTAGGTTCCTGAGGCGTGATGCTCAGGAGCCCCCTTAGATGCTCAAGCGGCCCTCGCAGATTCTACTTCATGCTTTGAGAAGGCTGGGCTTCATGAGGCTTCGAGTTGTAGTTCAAGTAGCCCTATGTCGATAGGTCCTAGTCCCGCACATTTCCCCACAACATTAGGTATGACCGGAAACCAAGGACGCACTTTATGGGGCGAAGCCCCGACTCTCCTGATGCACCAGGAGGGTCGAGTGGCATTGCGACCGGTAAGGCTCTTGATGTTGGGAGACGTAGTAGAAATCAAAATTTTCTACGCAGTCACCAATATCTATCTATGGAGAAACCAACAACGAGAGGGAAGATATTGCATCTTCATACCTTTTAAGATCGCTAAGCAGAAGCGTTACAAGATCGTGGTTGGTGGAGTCGTACTCGTAGCGAATCAGATCGCGATGGACTCCGATCTCAGTGCCGAACAATGGTGCCTCTGCGTTCAACACACGTGTAGCCCGGTGATGTCTCCTACGCCTTGATCCAGCAAGAAGGAAGGAGAGGTTGAGGGAGAAATTTAGCAGCACAATGACGTGGTGACGGTGGAGCTGCGTGGTACTCCGACAGAGCTTCGCGAAGCACGACGGAGGACAACGAGAGGGAGGAGTAGGGTTGCGCCGTGGGAGAGAGAACTCGCGTGTCTGGCAGCCCCAAAACCCTCCACTATATATAGGAGGCGGAGGAGGAGGGAGGGCACAGCCCTAGGGTTCCCACCCTAGGAGCTGCGGCTGGCCCTAGATGTCGTCTAGCCGGCGGCAAGAGAGAGGAAGAGGGGGAGGGCGCAGCCCTAGTGGTCCTTAGGCCCATCTGGGTCTAAGGTTTCCCCTCCCTCCCACCTTCCTGCACCTTGGGCCAGGGTGGAGGGCGCACCAGCCCACTCTGGGGCTGGTCCCTTCCACTCTCAGCCCACGCAGCCCTCTGGGGCTGGTGGCCCCACTTGGTGGACCCCCGGAACCCTTCCGGTGGACCCGATACGTTACCGGTAATTCCCGAAACACTTCCGGTGGCCAAATCCTCACTTCCTATATATCATTCCTTACCTCCGGACCATTCCAGAACTCCTCTTGACATCCGGGATCTCATCCGGGAGTCCGAATTACCTTCGGTAACCACATACACTATTTCCCTATAACCCCAGCGTCATCGAACCTTAAGTGTGTAGACCCTACGGGTTCGGCAGACACGTAGACATGACCGAGACACCTCTCCGGTCAATAACCAACAACAGGACCTGGATACCCATGTAGGCTCCCACATTCTCCATGATGATCTCATCGGATGAACCACGATGTCGAGGATTCAATCAATCCCGTATACAATTCCCTTTGTCTATCGGTATGATACTTGCCCGAGATTCAATCGTCGGTATCCCTATACCTTGTTCAATCTCGTTACCGGCAAGTCTCTTTACTCGTTCTATAATACATCATCCCGTGGCTAACTCCTTAGTCACTATGAGCTCATTATGATGATGTCTTACCGAGTGGGCCCAGAGATACCTCTGCGTCATTCTGAGTGACAAATCCCAGTCTCGATTCGTGCCAACCAAATAGACACTTTCGGAGATACCCGTAGTGAACCTTTATAACCACCCAGTTACGTTGTGATGTTTGGCACACCCAAAGCATTCCTACGGTATCTGGGAGTTGCACAAGCTCGTGGTCTAAGGAAACGATACTTGACATTGGAAAAGCTTTAGCAGACGAACTACACGATCTTGTGCTATGCTTAGGATTGGGTCTTGTCCATCACATCATTCTCCTAATGATGTGATCCCGTTATCAATGACATCCAATGTCCATGGTCATGAAACCGTGACCATCTATTGATCAACGAGCTAGCCAACTATAGGCTCACTAGGGACATGTTGTGGTCTATGTATTCACACATGTATTACGGTGTCCGGTTAACACAATTATAGCATGAACAATAGACAATTATCATGAACAAGGAAATACAATAATAACCATTTTATTATTGCCTCTAGGGCATATTTCCAAAAGTCTCCCACTTGCACTAGAGTCAATAATCTAGTTACATTGTGATGAATCGAACACCCATAGCATTGTGGTGTTGATCATGTTTTGCTCGTGGGAGAGGTTTAGTCAACGGATCTATGACATTCAGATCTGTATTTCACAAATATCTATATCTCCCTCCTGAATGTAATCACGGATGGAGTTGAAGCGGCGCTTGATGTGTCTTGTCTTCTTGTGAAACCTGGGCTCCTTCGCAAGGGCAATAGCTCAAGTGTTGTCACAAAATAGAGTCATCGGGCCCGACGCATTGGGAATCACTCCTAGGTTGGTGATGAACACCTTCATCCAGAATCCTTCCTTTGCTGCTTCCGAAGCAGCTATGTACTCCACTTCACATGTAGATGCCGCCATGATGCTTTGCTTGCTGCTGCACCAGCTGATTGCCCCTCCGTTCAAAATATACATGTATCCGGTTTGCGACTTAGAGTCATCCGGATCTGTGTCGAAGCTAGCATTGAGATAACCCTTTGCGATGAGCTCTTTGGCACCTCCATATACAAGAAACATGTCATTTGTCCTTTTCAGGTACTTATATTCTTGACTGTTGTCCAGTGTTCTGCTTCGGGATCAGTTTGGTACCTCCCTACCAAACTTATCGCAAGGTTCACATCATGTCTGGTACACAACATGGCATACATAATAGAGTCTATGGCTGAAGCATAGGGGAGGACGCTCATCTCTTCTCTATCCTTTTTCGTTGTCAGGCATTGAGTCGTACTCAATCTCACACCCTGTAACACAGGCAAGAACCCCTTCTTGGACTAATCCATATTTAACTTCTTCAATATCTTGTCAAGGTATGTGCTTTGTGAAAGACCTATGAGGCGTCTCGATCTATCTCTATAGATCTTGATGCCTAATATGTAAGCAGCTTCTCCAACCTCCTTCATTGAAAAACATTTATTCAAGTAGGCCTTTACACTTTCCAAAAGTTCTATATCATTTCCCATTATCAGTATGTCATCAACATATAATATGAGAAATGCTATAGAGCTCCCACTCACTTTATTGTAAATACAGGGTTCTCCATAAACCTGTAAAGACCCAAATTCTTTAATCACCTCATTAAAGCGAATGTTCCATCTCCGAGATGTTTGCACCAGCCCATAGATGAAGCGTTGAAGCTTGCATACTTTGTTAGCTTCTTTAGGATCGACAAAACCTTCCAGCTGCATCATATACAGTTCTTCCTTAAGAAAGCCATTAAGGAATGCCATTTTGACGTTCATTTGTCAGATCTCATAATCATAAAATGCGGCAATTGCTAACATGATTCAGACAGACTTCAGCATCGCTACGGGTGAGAAAGTCTCATAGTAGTCAACTCCTTGAACTTGTCGAGAACCCTTAGCGACAAGCCGAGCCTTATAGACGGTCACATTACCATCCGCGTCAGTCTTCTTCTTAAAGATCCATTTATTTTCAATGGCTCGCTTATCACTAGGCAAGTCCACAAAAGTCCATACTTTGTTCTCATACATGGATTCTATCTCGGATTTCATGGCTTCAAGCCATTTGTTGGAATCCGGGCCCACCATCGCTTCTTCATCGTTCGAAGGTTCACCGTTGTCCAACAACATGATCTCCAGGACAGGGTTGCCATATCACTCTGGTGCGGGACATGTCCTAGTGGACATTCGATTTCAATAGTAACTTGATATGAAGTTTCATGATCATCATCATTAACTTCCTCTCCAGCCGGTGTAGGCTCCACAGAAACAACTTCCTGTGTTCCGCTACTCTTCGATTCGAGTGGAGGTATAATTACCTCATCAAGTTCTATTTTCCTCCCACTTACTTCTTTCGAGAGAAACTCCTTCTCTAGAAAGGATCCATTCTTGGCAACCAAGACTTTGCCTTCTGATCTGAGGTAGAAGGTATACCCAATAGTCTCATTGGGATAACCTATGAAGACGCACTTTTCCGCTTTGGGTTCAAGCTTCTCAGGTTGATGTTTCTTCACATAAGCATCACATCCCCAAACTTTTAGAAACGACAGCTTAGGTTTCTTTCGAAACCACAATTCATAGGGTGCCGTCTCAACGGATTTTGACGGTGCCCTATTTAAAGTGAATGCGGCAGTCTCTAATGCAAATCCACAAAATGATAGCGGTAAGTCGGGAAGAGACATCATAGATTGCACCATATCCAATAGAGTGTGATTACGACATTCACATAAACACTTTCGCTGAGGTGTGCCAGGCGGCGTGAGTTGTGAAACGATTCCACATTTCCTTAGGTGCGTGCCAAACTCGTGACTTAAATATTCTCCGCCACGATCAGATCGTAGGCACTTTATTTTCCTGTCACGTTGATTCTCTACCTCACTCTAAAATTCCTTGATCCTTTCAAAGGTTCTAGACTTGTGTTTCATTAAGTAGACATACCCATATCTGCTCAAGTCATCAGTGAGGGTGAGGACATAACGGTAGCCACCGCGAGCCTTGACGCTCATTGGACCACATACATCTGTATGTATTATCTCCAACAAGTCAGTTGCCCGCCCCATTGTTTCGGAGAACGGAGTCTTGGTCATCTTGCCCATGAGGCATGGTTCGCACGTGTCAAATGATTCGCAATCAAGGGACTCCAAAAGTCCATCAGCATGGAGCTTCTTCATGCGTTTGACACCCATATGACCTAGGCGGCAATGCCACATGTAAGTGGGACTATCGTTATCAATCTTACACTTTTTGGTACACAAACTATGAACATGTGTAACATCACGTTGGAGATTCATCAAAAATGAACCATTGACCAACAGGGCATGACCATAAAACATTTCTATCATATAAAGAGAACAACCATTATTCTCACATTTAAATGAGTAGCCATCTCGAATCAAACGAGATCCAGATACAATGTTCATGCTCAAAGACGACACTAAATAACAATTATTGAGGTTTAAAACTAATCCCAAAGGTAGATGTAGAGTTAGCGTGCCGACGACGATCACATCGACCTTGGAACCATTCCCGACGCGCATTGTCACCTCGTCCTTTGCGAGTCTCCGCTTATTCCACAACTCCTGCTTGGAGTTACAAATGTGAGAAACTGCACCGGTATCAAATACCCAGGAGCTACTACGAGCGCTGGTTTGGTACACATCAATAAAAAAAATATCACAAATACCTTTAACGTTGCCGGCCTTCTTATCCGCTAAGTACTTGGGGCATTTCTGCTTCTAGTGACCGGTACCCTTGCAATAAAAGCACTCAGTCTTAGGCTTGGGTCCATTCTTGTTCTTCTTCCCGACAACTTGCTTACCGGGCGCGGCAACAACTTTGCCATACTTCTTGACGTTCTTCTTACCCTTGCCTTTCTTGAAACTAGTGGTCTTATTCACCATCAACACTTAATGCTCCTTTTTTATCTCAACCTCCGCTGATTTCAGCATCGAGTACAACTCAAGAATGGACTTATCCATCCCCTGCATGTTGTAGTTCATAACAAAGCTCTTGTAGCTAGGTCAGAGCGACTGGATGATTCTATCAATAACCGAGTCATCCGGGAGATTAACTCCCAGCTGAGTCAAGCGGTTGTGCAACCCAGTCATTTTGAGTATGTGCTCACTGACAGAACTATTCTCCTCCATCTTATAGCTGAAGAACTTGTCGGAGACGTCATATCTCTCGACCCGGGCATGAGCTTGGAAAACAAGTTTCATCTCTTGGAATATCTCATATGCTCCGTGTTGCTCAAAACGCTTTTGGATCCCCGGTTCTAAACTGTAAAGCATGCCGCACTGAACAAGGGCGTAATTATCGAAGCGTGACTGCCAAGCGTTCGTAACGTCTTGGTCCGCTGGGAAATGGGTTGGTTACCTAGCGGTGCATCAAAGACATACAATCTTTTGGAAGCTATGAGGATGATCCTCAAACCACGGACCCAGTCCGCATAGTTGCTTCCATCAACTTTTAGTTTGGTTTTCTCTAGGAAAGCATTGAAGTTGAGGGTGACATTAGCGTTGGCCATTGCATCTAAAATATAGATTGTACAGACAACTTTAGACTTCGTTCATGATAATTAAGTTCACAAAATCAAAATATTTAATGAACTCCCACTTAGATAGCCATCTCTCTACTCATCCAAGTGATACATGATCCATATCAACTAGCCTGTGTCCAATCATCATGTGAGACGGACTAGTCATCCATGGTGAACATCTCCATGTTGATCACATCTTCTATACGACTCATGTTCGACCTTTCGGTCTTCTGTGTTCTGAGGCCATGTCTATACATGCTAGGCTCGTCAAGTCAACCTAAGTGTATCGCGTGTGTAAATCTGGCTTACACCCGTTGTATGCGAACGTTAGAACCTATCACACCCAATCATCGCGTGGTGCTTCGGAACAACGATCCTTAGCAATGGTGCATAGTTAGGGTGAACACCTTTCTTGAAATTTTATCGAGAGATCATCTTATTTACTACCGTCGTTCTAAGCAAATAAGATGTAAACATGATAAACATCACATGCAATCAATATAGTGACATGATATGGCCAATGTCATCTTGCTCCTTTGATCTCCATCTTCGGGGCAGCATGATCATCACTGTCACCGGCACGACACCATGATCTCGATCATCATGATCTCCATCATCGTGTCTTCATGAAGTTGTCTCGCCAACTATTACTTCTACTACAATGGCTAACATTTAGCAATAAAGTAAAGTGATTACATGGCGTTTATGATTGACGTGCAGGTCATACCGTAAAATAACTCCTATGGCTCCTGCTGGTTGTCATACTCATCGACATGCAAGTCGTGAATCCTATTACAAGAACATGATCAATCTCATACATCACAATGCATCACATCACATGCTTTGGCACGCCATATCACATCACAAGGCATATGCTGCAAAACAAGTTACGTCCTCTAATTTGTAGTTGCAAGTTTTTATGTGGCTGCTATAGGTTTCTAGAAAGAACATTTCTTACCTATGCCAAACCCACAACGTGATATGACAATTGCTATTTATCCCTTCATAAGGACCCTTTTCGTCGAATCCAATCCGACTAAGGTGGGAGAGATAGACACCCGCTAGCCACCAGATGCAACAAGTGCATGTCAGGCGGTGGAACCGGTCTCAGGTAAGCGTACGTGTAAAGTTGGTCTGGGCCGCTTCATCCCACAATATCGCCGAATCAAGATAAGACTAGTAGTGGTAAGCAAATTAACAAGATCGACGCCCACAATTGCTTTGTGTTCTACTCGTGCATAGATTCTACGCATAGATCTAGCTCATGATGCCACTGTTTGGAGACGTAGTAGTAAATCAAAATTTTCTACGTGTTCACCATGATCTATCTATGGAGAAACCAACAACAATAGGGAAGAGATTGCATCTTCATACCTTTGAAGATCGCTAAGCGGAAGCGTTACAAGAACGTGTTTGGTGGAGTCGTACTCATAGCGATTGAAATCACGGTGGACTCTGATCTCAGCGCCGAACAACGGCACCTCCGCGTTCAACACACGTGCAGCCCGGTGACGTCTCCTACGCCATCATCCAGTAAGGAGGAAGGAGAGGTTGAGGGAGAGCTCCGGCAGCATGGTAGCATGGTGACGGTGGAGCTGCGTGGTACTCCTGTAGAGCTTCGGTAAGCACTACGGAGGATGAGGAGAGGGAGGAGTAGGGCTGCGCTGTGGGAGAGAGAACTCGTGTGTCTGGCAGCCCCAAAACCCTCCACTATATATAGGTAGAGGAGGAGGGAGGGCGCAGCCCTAGGGTTCCCACCCTAGGAGCTGTGGCCGGCCCTAAATGCCATCTGGCCGGCGACCAGAGAGAGGGAGAGGGGGAGGGTGCAACCCTAGTGGGCCTTAGGCCCATCTGGGTCTAGGATTTCCCCTCCCTCCCACCTTCCTGTGCCTTGGGCCAGGGTGGAGGGCGCACCAGCCCATCTCTGGGCCTGGTCCCTTCCACTCTGAGCCGACGCAGCCCACTGGGGCCGATGGCCCCACTTGGTGGACCCCTGGAACCCATTCGGTGGACCTGGTGCGGTACCGGTAATTCCCAAAACACTTCTGGTGGCAAAATCCTCACTTCCTATATATTATTCTTTACCTCCGGACCATTCCGGAACTCCTCGTGATGTCCGGGATCTCATACGGAACTCCTCGTGATGTCTGGGATCTCATCCGGGACTCCGAACTACCATCGGTAACCACATACACTATTTCCCTATAACCCTAGCATCATCGAACCTTAAGTGTGTAGACCCTACAGGTTCGGGAGACACGTAGACATGACCGAGACACGAGATCTGGATACCCATGTTGGCTCCCACATGCTCCACGATGATCTCATCGGATGAACCACGATGTCGGGGATTCAATCAATCCCGTATATGTAACACCCTGTTACGCTCGGCGGGATCTAGACTAGCCCCACAGACCAACACTAGTCTTTCCTGCACACCGGGACCAACTTCCCGGTCGGTCACCCATCCTAGAATCGCTCCAAGCCAAGAACGCTTAACATTGGAGTTCGTTTTGAATGGGTTCCCGGAAAAGAAGGAATTCCTTGTTGATATGAGTAGTCTATCATTCCTATTAAGCCAGGCTCTCACATACACCCCAGTCAAAGGAACTGACGTCCTTGTCGGCCCATCAGGAACGTTCCCTTTTGGCACACGTATGCACGTCACGTCCAGCTCATGTGCCATGTTGTGTGCCACGACGGGCCACACACGCCATGCGCCACATGCCCATGCACCTAACCCGTGCATGCCCGTGTAACCGCAAGGGTCGGCTCTGATACCAATTGTAACACCCCGTTACTCCTAGCGGGATCTAGACTGGCCCCACAGACCAACACTAGTCTTTTCCTGTGCACTTTGTCCTCACTCGTGCGCACTCGGGACCAACTTCCCAGTCGGTCGCCCATCCTAGAATCGCTCCAAGCCAAGCACGCTTAACTTTGGAGTTCTTTTCGAGTGGGTTCCTGAAAAAGAAGGAATTCCTTGTTGATATAAGTAGTCTATCATTCCTATTAAGCCAGACTCTCACAATATACAATTCCCTTTGTCTATCGGATGATACTTGCCCGAGATTCGATCGTCGGTATCCCTATACCTTGTTCAATCTCGTTACCGACAAGTCTCTTTACTCGTTCCGTAATACATCATCCTATGGCTAACTCCTTAGTCACATTGAGCTCATTATGATGATGTCTTACCAAGTGGGCCTAGAGATACCTCTCCGTCATACGGAGTGACAAATCCCAGTCTCGATTCGTGCCAACCCAACAGACACTTTCGGAGATACCCGTAGTGCACCTTTATAGCCACCCAATTACGTTGTGACGTTTGGCACACCCAAAGCATTCCTACGGTATCAAGGAGTTGCACAATTTCATGGTCTAAGGAAACAATACTTGACATTGGAAAAGCTTTAGCAGACGAACTACACAATCTTGTGCTATGCTTAGGATTGGGTCTTGTCCATCACATCATTCTCCTAATGATGTGATCCCGTTATCAATGACATCCAATGTCCATGGTCATGAAACCGTGACCATCTATTGATCAACAAGCTAGCCAACTAGAGGCTCACTAGGGACACGTTGTGGTCTATGTATTCACACATGTATTACGGTTTCCGGTTAACACAATTATAGCATAAACAATAGATAATTATCATGAGCAAGGAAATACAATAATAACCATTTTATTATTGCCTCTAGGGGATATTTCCAACACTTGAGGCTCGATGCTTAGGAGCCCCCTTAGACGCTCAAGTTGTCTATAAAAAAATTGTTTCCTTTACAAGATGGTGCGTCGGGCCGAGAATGGAGCCTCTAGGTGAGTACGAGGTGCGCCTACTAACCCACCCATGAGTACCATGCGAGGATCCGGGCGCCAAGGCCTTGGCGAGGTGTAAGCACCGTCCCCCCAGCCCTCGCTCGCGGGGTGCAAGGGGAGGGGAGCAGGCGAATGCTTAACTTGGTGGAAGAGAACAACATTAGATATGGCAAGAAAACAAAACTTTGGCCCTTTTGACTAAAACACGATTTTGGAAAGACCCCGAGTTTGATTTCATAAAGTCTAGGAAATCCAAAGAAGAGAAACGCAAATAACGGTCGCGTCCGGGACTTATATTGGCCTTCGTCTGCCCCTGTCGCTGAGCGTAGGGCATCCACGTTGCATGGGCATAGCTATTGATGGGCAGTGTTTTCTTCTCCGCCAGCTCCGGGCTGTGGCTGCCACATTGCATGGGAGGGAACCCTCCGCGTCCTCGAGGGGCCCCAGGCGTGTACAACCCTCTCATTCTTATGTGAGAGTGTCACGGGTAGAACTTCCGGAGGTGCTGGATATTCCAGGCGTTCTGGATGGGGACTCTTTCCTGAGTCTCTAGGCGTACGATGCCCGACCTGGAGACATGAGTGACCTTGAACGGGCTCTCCCACATGGGTGAGAGCTTGTGCAAGCCCTCCCTGAAGAGAACCCGCCTCAGGACGAGATCACCGACTTCGAGGGTCCTGGAGCAATGTTGCGGCAGTGGTAGCACCGTAAGGCTTGCTGATACCACGCAGCTCGAAGCAAGGCCCGACGGCGCGCTTCCTCTCCGATCACGAGGTCTGTTCCTCACGTAGTCTCCTAACGCTCCTTGTCAAATGCCAAGACCCGCGGGGTTTGGTGCTTGATCTCAGGGGGAAGGACTGCTTCGACTCCATAGATGAGGAAGAATGGGGTTTTGTCGATGGGCTTAGTTGCAGTGGTGCGGATGGACCACAACACCGAGTGAAGCTCATCGACCCAACCCCTGCCACAAGCTTCAAGCTTCTTCTTGAAGCTACTTGCTTTGAGGCCTCGCAGTACCTCCGTGTTGGCGCGCTTCGCCTTGAAGTTGCTCTGCGGGTGGGCCACCGAAGCATAACATATCTACGTTCCAAGTTTAGCACGACAAGTCTTGAAGAGGTGGCTTGTGAATTGCGAACCGTTGTTGGTGATGATGCTGTTGGGAATCCCGAAGTGGCTCACAAGACCCTTGATGAACTTGATGGACGACCTGTCCGGAATGGTGCACATGGGTTCTACCTCCGCCCACTTGGTGAACTTGTCGATGGCGACGTAGAGGTAGCGGTACCCGCCCGCTGCTCGCGGGAAGGGCCCTAGTATGTCCAGCCCCCAGACCGTAAAGGGCCAGGAGAGTGGAATGGTTTGGAGGCCCCGTGTGGGCTGGTGAATCTACTTGGCATGAAACTGGCAGGCCTCACAAGACTGAACCAGCTCGGTGGCGTCGTCGAGCATTGAAGGCCAGTAGGAGCCTGATCGGAACGCCTTCCCTACAAGCATGTGCAAGGAAGAGTGATGCCACAGTCTCCTGATCAGAACGCCTTCCCTACGAGCTACAAGCATGTCAGCCAGCAGTTCGCACGCTTGCTCCTTGGAAATGCACCGCAGCGCGACGTCATTCGGGCGCCTGCGGTACAAATCGTCGTCTTGTAAGCAGTAGGTTGTGGCTTGTCGGGCCACGTGCTCCGCATCCTTCTCCTTCTCCGGTAGCATGCCGTGGAGCAGGTATGCTCTGAATTGTTGCATCCATCTGTCGGCCTGGGGATCCAAGGCCATGAGGAGTCGAGCCCCCAAGGCCTGGCCACAGTCCGGAGCCCCCGAGGGCGGTGCTGGGGGAAGCTCCTCACTCCAGGGCGCCAGGCCTTTGGTAAGCGGTGTCACGGAGGGCTTGAAGAGTCGCTCATCGAAGACGCCTGGCTGTAGAGGTTCACGACGCGAATCTCTCTTGGCGATGTCATCTGCCTCCTTGTTCACGCCGCGCGGGATGTGTTGCAGCTCCAAGCCCTGAAATCGTTTTTCAATTTGACGTACCTCTTCGAGATACGCCTCCATGTGCTCGTCCTTGGGCGTATACTCTTTGTTGGAGAAGTTGACGAGGAGCTGGGAGTCACCCTTGATGGTGAGGCACCGAACCCCCAAGGCCTTCGTACTCTGCGATGTTGTTGGAGACCTTCTCCCCATGCTGGAAGCAGAGCTGCACAACATAGCTGATCTTGTGTCCTGTCAGGGAAGTGAGCATGACCCCAGCTCCCGCTCCTTTGTGCGTGAAGGATCCATCAAAATGCATGGTCCATCCTTCGGGTGCTTCATCGCCGGGACCGAGGGACTGGCTCCCTTTCAGCCCCTAGTCCGGGCGTCCGTTCCGCCATGAAGTCAGCTAGGGCTGCCCTTTGATGACCCTAGTCATGTTGAACTCTATGTTGAAGGCCTACAGTTTGATGTTCCATTCGGCAACTCTCCTTGTCGCATTTGGGTTGTGTAGGATCTTCTCCAAGGGGTAAGCAGAGACGACCTTGATTGGATGCCCCTGGAAGTAGCAGTGCAGTTTCCTTGAAGTGACGAGGAGCGCCAGGAGAAGCTTCTGTTGCATGGGATAGCATGAACGCGTGTCCCACAGTACCGTGCTAACGTAGTACACCGGGTGTTTGACGAGGGTGAAGCCTCCTGAGGCATCCTACCCCATGGCAGGCTCAGGAGGGCTAGGCGCCTCGCAGTCTGTGGAAGAAGCCAAGGCCTCAGGTGGGTTGGGTGCTTTGTGGTCCGTCAGAGTAGCTTGGGCCTCGGCTTCCCCAACTTGAGAGGGAGCCAGCTCTTGTTGATCGTGCGAGCCCCCTGGCTCTGCGTGCGGGGGCCCGCCAGAGCCCTTCGATGTGGTATGTGCACCGTCTTGCTCCTCTCTGAACGCCAGCAATGCGGCGCTGGCAGAGTGGGGGTGGCAGCCGGGTATAGCAGCAAGGGTTCCCGTGGGCAAGCCGCTACAATCACCGGTGGGCTCGTGAGGTATTTCTTGAGTTCCTTGAAGGCTGCATCGGCCTCCGGGGTCAATTCGATAGGGCCCTTTCTTTTCATGATCTTGAAGATAGGCAAGGCCCGATCGCTGAGCTTGGAGATGAAACGCCCCAAGGAGGTCATGCACCCCACCAACTTTTGCATTTCTTTGAGGGTTTGGGGCGCGCTCATCTTGTTTATGGCCTTGATCTTCTCCAGGTTCGCCTATATTCCGTGGTGTGACACCAGGAAACCAAGCAACTTGCCCAAGGGAACCCCGAAGACGCACTTGTCAGGATTGAGCTTCAAATTTACCTCCCTTAGGCTGGCGAATGTTTCCTCCAAGTCCTCGACCAAGGTCTTGTCTGCCCTAGACTTGACTACAATGTCATCAACATAGGCTTCTGCATTCCTCCCGAGCTGCGGCCCCAGGGCGATGTGCATCAGTCTCCGGAAGGTTGCCCCAGCGTTCCCCGGCCCAAAAGGCATGCACGTGTAGCAGAATACCCCACACGTGGTGAGGAAGGCCGTCTTCTCAACGCCCTCCACCGCCATCTTGATCTGGTGGTATTGGGAGACGTAGTAGTAAATCAAAAAATTTCCTACGTATCACCAAGATCTATCTATGGAGAAACCAGCAATGAGCGGGGAGAGATAAGATCTTCATAACTTTGAAGATCGCTAAGAGTAAGCGTTACAAGAACGCGGTTGATGGAGTCATACTCATAGCGATTCAGATCACGATGGACTCCGATCTCAGGGCCGAACAACGGCGCTTCCGCATTCAACACACGTGCAGCCCGGTGACATCTCCTACGCCTTGATCCAGTAAGGAGGAAGGAGAGATTGGGGAAGAGCTCCGGCAGCACGACGGCGTGGTGACGGTGGAGCTGCGTGGTACTCCGGCAGAGCTTCGCTGAGCACTACGGAGAACGAGGAGGTGGAGAGGTAGGGTTGCACCGAGAGGAAGAGAGAACCATGTGTTGGGCAGCCCTGAAACCTCACATATATATAGGGGGAAGGAGGAGGGAGGGTTGCGCCCTAGGATTTCCACCCTAGGGTGGTGCGGCAGTTACCAGATCAATCTGGCCGGCGGCCAGAGGGAGGGAGTGGTGCGGCTGCCCTAGGGTGGGCCTTAGGGCCCATCTGCCCTAGGGTTTGTTCCTCCTCCCACTTCAGCTCCACCTTGGGCCTGGTGGAGGGGCGCACCAGCCCACCTAGGGGCTGGTTCCCTCCACCCTCGGACCATGCAGCCCTCTGGAGCTGGTGGGCTCACTTGGTGGACCCCCGGAACCCTTCCGGTGGTCCCGGTACGTTACCGGTGACCCCCGAAACATTTTCGGTAACCAAAACCTCACTTCCTATATATCAATCTTCATCTCCGGACCATTCTGGGATTCCTCGTGATGTACGGGATCTCATCCGGTACTCGAACAACCTTTGATAACCACGTACACTTTTTCCCTATAACCCTAGCGTCATCGAACCTTAAGTGTGTAGACCCTATGGGTTCGGGAGACACGTAGACATGACCGAGACACCTCTCCGGTCAATAACCAACAGCGGGATCTGGATACCCATGCTGGCTCCAACGTGCTCCACGATGATCTCATCAGATGAACCATGATGTCGGGGATTCGATCAATCCCGTATACAATTCCCTTTGTCTATCGGTATGATACTTGCCCTAGATTCGATCGTCGGTATCCCTATTCCTTGTTTAATATCGTTGCCGGCAAGTCTCTTTACTCTTTTCGTAATACATCATCCCATGGCTAACTTCTTAGTCACATTGAGCTCATTATGATGATGTCTTACCGAGTGGGCCTAGAGATACCTCTCCGTCACACGGAGTGACAAATCCCAGTCTCGATTCATGCCAACCTCATAGACACTTTCAGAGATACCCATAGTTCACCTTTATAGACACCCAGTTACATTGTGAAGTTTGGCTCACCCAAATCATTCCCATGGTATCCGGGAGTTGCACAATCTCATGGTCTAAGGAAACGATGCTTGACATTTAAAAGCTTTAGCAAACGAACTACACGATCTTGTGCTATGCTTAGGATTGGGTCTTGTCCATCACATCATTCTCCTAATGATGTGATCCCGTTATCAACGACATCCAATGTCCATCGTCATGAAACCGGGACCATCCATTGATCAACGAGCTAGCCAACTAGAGGCTTACTAGGGACATGTTGTGGTCTATGTATTCACACATGCATTACGGTTTCTGGTTAACACAATTATAGCATGAACAATTGACAATTATCATGAACAAGGAAATACATTAATAACCATTTTATTATTGCCTCTGGGGCATATTTCCAATAGTCTCCCACTTCCACTAGAGTCAATAATCAGGTTACATTTTGATGAATCGAACACCCATAGCATTCTGTTGTTGATCATGTTTCGCTCGTCAGATCTGTGTGCACTTTACAAATATCTATATCTCCCTCCTGAATGTAATCACGGATGGTGTTGAAGCGGCGCTTGATGTGTCTTGTCTTCTTGTGAAACCTAGGCTCCTTTGCAAGGGCAACAGTTCTAGTGTTGTCACAGAATAGAGTCATCGGGCCCGACGCATTAGGAATCACTCCTAGGTCGGTGATGAACTCCTTCATCCAGACTCCTTCCTTTGCTGCTTCCGAAGCAGCTATGTACTCTGCTTCACATGTAAATGCCGCCATGACGCTTTGCTTGTTGCTGCACCAGCTGACCACCCTCCGTTCAAAACATACACGTATCCGGTTTGTGACTTGGAGTCGTCCGGATCTATGTCGAAGCTAGCATCAACGTAACCATTTACGACGAGCTCTTCGGCACCTCCATATACGAGAAACATGTCCTTTGTCCTTTTCAGGTACTTCAGGATATTCTTGACCGTTGTCCAGTGTTCCGCTCCGGGATCACTTTGGTACCTCCCTACCAAACTTATGGCAAGGTTCACATCAGGTCTGATACACAGCATGGCATACATAATAGAGCCTATGACTGAAGCATAGGGGATGACACTCATCTCTTCTCTATCTTTCACCATGGTCGGGCATTGAGTCATACTCAATCTCACACCCTATAACACAGCAAGAACCCCTTCTTCGACTGATCCGTATTGAACATCTTCAATATCCTTTCAAGGTATGTGCTTTGTGAAAGACCTATAAGGCGTCTCGATCTATCTCTATAGATCTTAATACATAATATGTAAGCAGCTTCTGCAAGGTCCTTCATTGAAAAACACTTATTCAATTAGGCCTTTACACTATCCAAGAGTTCTATATCATTTCCCATTATGAGTATGTCATCCACATATAATACGAGAATTTTACAGAGCTCCCACTCACTTTCTTGTAAATACAGGATTCTCCATAAACCATTACAAACCCAAACGCTTTAATCACCTCATTAAAGCAAATGTTCTAACTCCGAGATGCTTGCACCAGCCCATAGATGGAGCGCCGGAGCTTGCATACTTTGTTAGCATCTTTAGGATCGAGAAACCTTCCGGCTACATCATATACAGTTCTTCCTTGAGGAATACATTAAGGAATGCCGTTTTGACGTCCATTTAACGGATCTCATAATCATAAAATGCAGCAATTGCTAACATTATTCGGACAGACTTCAGCATCGCTACGGGCCACAAGCAGAGCCTTATAGCACATTACCATCCGCGTCAGTCTTCTTTTTAAAGATCCATTTATTTTCAATGGCTCGCTTATAATCAGGAAAGTCCACCAAAGTCCATACTTTTTTCACATACATGGATCCTATCTCGGATTTCATGGCCTCAAGCCATTTGTTGGAATCCGGGCCCACCATCGCTTCTTCATAGTTCGAAGGTTCACCGTTTTCCAATAACATGATCTCCAGGACAGGGTTGCCGTACCACTCTGGTGTGGAACGTGTCCTAGTGGACCTTCGACATTCAACAGTAACTTGATCTGTAGTTACATGATCATCATCATTAACTTCCTCTCCAGCCGGTGTAGGCTCCACAGAAACAACTTTCTGTGCTGCGCTACTCTAACCGGTTCAAGTGGAGGTACAATTACCTCATCAAGTTCTATTTTCCTCCCACTTACTTCTTTCGAGAGAAACTCTTTCTCGAGAAAGGATCCATTCTTGGCAACAAAGACTTTGCCTTTGGATCTGAGGTAGAATGTATACCCAATAATCTCTTTGGGATATCCTATGAAGACGCACTTTTCCGTTTTGGGTTCGAGCTTCTCAGGTTGAAGTTTCTTCACATAAGCATCGCATCCCCAAACTTTTAGAAATGATAGCTTAGGTTTCTTTCCAAACCATAATTCATATGGTGTCGTCTCAACGGATTTTGACGGTGCCCTATTTAAAGTGAATGCGGTAGTCTCTAATGCATATCCCCAACATGATAGCGGTAAGTCAGTAAGAGACATCATAGATCGCACCATATCTAATAGAGCGCGATTACGACGTTCAGACACACCATTACGCTGAGGTCTGCCAGGCGGCGTGAGTTATGAAACAATTCCACATTTCCTTAGGTGCGTGCCAAACTCGTGACGTAAATATTCTCTGCCACGATCAGATCGTAGGGACTTTATTTTCCTGTCACGTTGATTCTCTACCTCACTCTGAAATTCCTTGAACCTTTCAAAAGTTTCAGACTTATGTTTCATTAAGTAGACATACCCATATCTACTCAAGTCATCAGTGAGGGTGAGAACATAACGGTAGCCACCACGAGCCTCGACACTCATTGGACCGCATACATCAATATGTATTATTTCCAACAAGTCAGTTGCTCGCTCCATCGTTCCAGAGAACGGAGTCTTGGTCATCTTGCCCATGAGGCATGGTTTGCCCGTGTCAAATGATTCGAAATCAAGAGACTCCAAAAGTCCATCAGTATGGAGCTTCTTTATTCGTTTGACACCAATATGACCAAGGCGGCAATGCCACATGTAAGTGGGACTATCGTTATCAACCTTACACTTTTTGGTACTCACACTATGGACATGTGTAACATCATGTTCGAGATTCATCAAAAATAAACCATTGACCAGCGGGGTATGACCGTAAAACATTTCTCTCATATAAATAGAACAACCATTACTCTCAGATTTAAATGAGTAGCCATCTCGCTTCAAGCGAGATCCAACTACAATGTTCATGCTCAAAGCTGGTACTAAATAACAATTATTAAGGTTTAACACTAATCCCGAGGGTAGATGTAGAGGTGGCGTGCCGACGGCGATCACATCGACCTTGGAACCATTCCCGATGCGCATCGTCACCTCGTCCTTTGCCAGCCTCCGCTTATTCCGCAGCTCCTGCTTGGAGTTACAAATGTGAGCAACCGCACCGGTATCAAATACCCAGGAGCTAGATCCATTGACTAAACCTCTCTCACGAGCAAAACATGATCAACACCAGAATGCTATGGGTGTTCGGTTCATCACAATGTAACTAGATTATTGACTCTAGTGCAAGTGGGACACTGTTGGAAATATGCCCTACAGGCAATAATAAAATGGTTATTATTGTATTTCCTAGTTCATGATAATTGTCTATTATTCATGCTACAATTGTGTTAACCGGAAACTGTAATACATGTGTGAATACATAGACCACAACATGTCCCTAGTGAGCCTCTAGTTGGCTAGCTCGTTGATCAATAGATGGTCACGGTTTCATGACCATGGACATTGGATGTCATTGATAATGGGATCACATTATTAGGAGAATGATGTGATGGACATGACCCAATCCTAAGCATAGCACAAGATCGTGTAGTTCGTTTGCTAAAGCTTTTTCAATGTCAAGTATCGTTTCCTTAGACCATGAGATTTTGTAACTCCCGAATACCGTAGGAATACTTTGGGTGTGCCAAATGTCACAACGTAACTGGGTGACTATAAAGGTACGCTACGGGTATCTCCGAAAGTGTCTGTTGGGTTGACACGAATCGAGATTTGGATTTGTCACTCCGTGTGACGGAGAGGTATCTCTGGGCCCACTCGGTAAGACATCATCATAATGAGCTCAATGTGACTAAGGAGTTAGCCATGGGATGTGTTACGGAACGAGTAAAGAGACTTGCCGGTAACAAGATTGAACAAGGTATAGGGATACCGACGATCGAATCTCGGGCGAGTACCATACCGATAGACAAAGGGAATTGTATACGGGATTGATTGAATCCCTGACATCGTGGTTCATCCGATGAGATCATCGTGGAGTACGTGGGAGCCAACATGGGTATCCAGATCCCGCTGTTGGTTATTGGCCGGAGAGGTGTCTCGGTCATGTCTACGTGTCTCCCGAACCCGTAGGGTCTACACACTTCAGGTTCGATGACGCTAAGGTTATAGGGAAAAGGTATACGTGATTACCGAAGGTTGTTTTGAGTCCCGGATTAGATCCCGGACGTCACGAGGAGCTCCGGAATGGTCCGGAGGTAAAGATTGATATATAGGAAGTCCTGTTTTGGTCACCGGAAAGTTTTCGGGCTCATCGGTATTGTACCGGGAGTGCTGGGAGGGTGCCGGAGGACCCCCGGGAGGGGTGTGACGACCAAAGGACTTCATGGGCTGTTAGACAAAGTATGTCAGCCCTTATTGGGCTGGGAAATACTTTTTCTAAAGTCCCATGTGGCAGGAGATAAGAGATAGGGCTGAAAAGGGTTTAAAAGGAGGACATCCACCTCCCACAAGGGAGGTGGACTCTCCCCCTAGCTCGGCCGAACCTCTCCTGCTTGGAGGAGGGGTCAAGCCAGCCCTCCCTCTCCCTCCTCCTATATATACTTGAGGTTTTGGCCCTTTGAGAACAGATCTGAACTCTCTCTCTCTCGGCGAAGCTCTACCTCTCTTCTATCTCCTCTGCAGTGCTTGGCGAAGCCCTGCCGGGATACCTTGCTACTCCACCACCACCACGCCGTCGTGCTGCTGCTGGAGCTCTTCCCCAACCTCTCCTACCTCCTTGCTGGATCAAGGCGTAGGAGACGTCACCGGGCTGCACGTGTGTTGAATGCGGAGGTGCCGTCCGTTCGACACTTGATCGGATCTACCGCGATCTGAATCGCTGCGAGTACGACTCCATCAACCGCGTTCTTGTAACGCTTCCGCTTAGCGATCTTCAAAGGTATGAATATGCAATCTCTCCCCTCTCATTGCTGGTTTCTCCATAGATAGATCTTGGTGACACGTAGGAAAATTTTGATTTACTACTACGTCTCCCAACAGTGGCATCATGAGCTAGGTCTATGCGTAGAATCTATGCACGAGTAGAACACAAAGCAGTTGTGGGCATCAATTTTGTTAATATGCTTGCCGTTACTAGTCTTATCTTGATTCGAAGGTATTGTGGGATGAAGCGGCCCGGACCGGACCTGACATGCACTAGTTGCATAAGGTGGCTAGCGGGTGTCTATCTCTCCCACCTTAGTCGGATTGGATTCGATGAAAAGGGTCCTTATGAAGGGTTAATAGCAATTGGCATATCACGTTGTGGTTTTGACGTAGGTAAGAAACGTTCTTGCTAGAAACCTATAGCAACCACGTAAAAACTTGCAACTACAAATTAGAGGACGTCTAACTTGTTTTTGCAGCATATGCCGTGTGATGTGATATGGCCAAAAGGATGTGATGTGATGCATTGTGATGTATGAGATTGATCATGTTCTTGTAATAGGGTTCACGACTTGCATGTCGATGTCTATGACAACCGGCAGGAGCCATAGCAGTTGTCTTATTTATTGTATGACCTGCGAGTCAGTCATAAACGCCATGTAATTACTTTACTTTATTGCTAAGCGTTAGCCATAGTAGTAGAAGTAATAGTTGGCGAGACAACTTCATGAAGACACAATGATGGAGATCATGATGATGGAGATCATGGTGTCGTGCCGGTGACATTGATGATCATGGTGCCCCGAAGATGGAGATCATAGGAGCAAGATGATATTGGCCATATCATGTCACTATATTGATTGCATGTGATGTTTATCATGTTTACATCTTATTTGCTTAGAACAACGGTAGTAAATAAGATGATCTCTCAATAAAATTTCAAGAGAAGTGTTCACCCTAACTGTGCACCGTTGCTAAGGATCGTTGTTCCGAAGCACCACGTGATGATCGGGTGTGATAGGTTCTAACGTTCGCATACAACATGTGTAAGCTAGATTTACACACGCGAAACACTTAGGTTGACTTGACGAGCCTAGCATGTACAGACATGGCCTGGGAACACGGAAGACCGAAAGGTCAAACATGAGTCGTATAGAAGATACGATCAACATGAAGATGTTCACCATGGATGACTAGTCCGTCTCACGTGATGATCGGACACGGGCTAGTTGACATGGATCATGTGTCACTTAGATGACTAGAGAGATGTCTATCTGAGTGGGAGTTCACTGAATAATTTGATTATGTGAACTTAATTTTCATGAACTTAGTCTAAAATTGCCTTTAATATCCATATTGTAGATCCAATGGCCAACGCAAATGTCAACCTCAATTTCAACGCGTTCCTAGAGAAAACCAAGCTGAAAGATGATGGAAGCAACTATGCGGACTGGGTCCGTGGCTTGAGGATCATCCTCATAGCTTCCAAGAAACTGTATGTCCTTGATGCACCGCTAGGTGACCCACCCCTTCTCCCAGCAGAACAAGATGTTGCGAACGCTTGGCATTCTCGCTGCGATGACTACTCCCTTGTTCAGTGCGGCATGCTTTACAGTTTAGAACCGGGGCTCCGAAAGCGATTTGAGCAACACAGAGCATATGAGATGTTCCAAGAGCTGAAACTGGTCTTTCAAGCTCATGCCCGGGTCGAGAGATATGAAGTCTCCGACAAGTTCTTTAGTTGTAAGATGGAGGAGAATAGTTCTGGCAGTGAGCACATCCTTAAGATGTCTGGGCTTCACAACCGCTTGACTCAGCTGGGAGTTAACATCCCGGATGACTCGGTCATTGACAGAATCCTCCAATCGCTTCCGCCTAGCTACAAGAGCTTTGTGATGAACTACAACATGCAAGGGATGGAGAAGTCCATTCCTGAGTTGTACTCGATGCTGAAATCAGCGGAGGTCGAGATCAAAAAGGAGCATCAAGTGTTGATGGTAAATAAGACCACTAGTTTCATGAAAGGCAAGGGTAAGAAGAACTTCAAGAAGTACGGCAAAGCTGTTGTCGCGCCCGGTAACCAAGTTGCCGGGAAGAAGAAGAAAAATGGACCCAAGTCTGAGACTAAGTGCTTTTATTGCAAGGGTACCGGTCACTGGAAGCGGAACTGCCCCAAGTATTTAGCGGATAAGAAGGACGGCAACGTTAAAGGTATATGTGATATACTTGTTATTGATGTGTACCTAACCAGCACTCGTAGTAGCTCCTGGGTATTTGATACCGGTGCAGTTGCTCACATTTGTAACTCCAAGCAGGAGCTGCGGAATAAGCGAAGGTTGGCAAAGGACGAGGTGACGATGCGCGTCGGGAATGGTTCCAAGGTCGATGTGATCGCCGTCGGCACGCTACCTCTACATCTACCTTCGGGATTAGTTTTAAACCTTAATAATTGTTATTTAGTACCAGCTTTGAGCATGAACATTGTATCTAGATCTCGCTTGATGCGAGATGGCTACTCATTTAAATCCGAGAATAATGGTTGTTCTATTTATATGAGAGAAATGTTTTATGCTCATGCCCCGCTGGTCAATGGTTTATTTTTGATGAATCTCGAACGTGATGTTACACATGTCCATAGTGTGAGTACCAAAAAGTGTAAAGTTGATAACGATAGTCCCACTTACATGTGGCACTGCCATCTTGGCCATATTGGTATCAAACGCATGAAGAAGCTCCATGCTGATGGACTTTTGGAGTCACTTGATTTCGAATCATTTGACACATGCGAACCATGCCTCATGGGCAAGATGACCAAGACTCCGTTCTCCAGAACAATGGAGCGAGCAACTGACTTGTTGGAGATAATACATACCGATGTATGCGGTCCATTGAGTGTCGAGGCTCATGGTGGCTACCGTTATGTTCTCACCCTCACTGATGACTTGAGCAGATATGGGTATGTCTACTTAATGAAACACAAGTTTGAAACCTTTGAAAGGTTCAAGGAATTTCAGAGTGAGGTCGAGAATCAACGTGACAGGAAAATAAAATGCCTACAATCTAATCGTGGCGGAGAATATTTAAGTCACGAGTTTGGCACGCACCTTAGAAAATGTGGAATTGTCTCACAACTCACGCCGCTCGGCACACCTTAGCGAAATGGTGTGTCTGAACGTCGAAATCGCACTCTATTGGATATGGTGCGATCTATGATGTCTCTTACCGACTTACCGCTATCATTTTGGGGATATGCATTAGAGACTACCGCATTCACTTTAAATAGGACACCGTCTAAATCCGTTGAGACGACACCGTATGAATTATGGTTTGCAAAGAAACCTAAGCTGTCGTTTCTAAAAGTTTGCGGATGCGATGCTTATGTGAAGAAACTTCAACCTGAGAAGCTCGAACCCAAAGCGGAAAAGTGCGTCTTCATAGGATATCCCAAATAGACTATTGGGTATACCTTCTACCTACGATACGAGGGCAAAGTCTTTGTTGCCAAGAATGGATCCTTTCTCGAGAAAGAGTTTCTCTCGAAAGAAGTAAGTGGGAGGAAAATAGAACTTGATGAGGTAATTGTACCTCCACTCGAACCGGAGAGTAGCGCAGCACGGGAAGTTGTTTCTATGGAGCCTACACCAGCTAGAGAGGAAGTTAATGATGATGATCATGAAGCTTCAGATCAAGTTGCTATTCGAAGGTCCACTAGGATACGTTCCGCACCAGAGTGGTACGGCAATCCTGTTCTAGAGATCATGTTGTTGGACAACGGTGAACCTTCGAACTATGAAGAAGCGATGGCGGGCCCGGATTCCGACAAATGGCTTGAGGCCATGAAATCCGAGATAGGATCCATGTATGAGAACAAAGTATGGACTTTGGTGGACTTTCCTGATGATAAGCGAGCCATTGAAAACAAATGGATCTTTAAGAAGAAGACTGACACAGATGGTAATGTGACCGCCTATAAGGCTCGGCTTGTCGCTAAGGGTTATCGACAAGTTCAAGGAGTTGACTACGATGAGACTTTCTTACCCGTAGCGATCCTAAAGTCTGTCCGAATCATGTTAGCAGTTGCCGCATTTTATGATTATGAGATCTAGCAAATGGACGTCAAAACGGCATTCCTTAACGGCATTCCTCAAGGAAGAACTGTATATGATGCAGCCGGAAGGTTTTGTCGATCCTAAAGATGCTAACAAGGTATGCAAACTCCAGTGCTCCATCTATGGGCTGGTGCAAGCATCTCGGAGTTGGAACATTCGCTTTAATGAGGTGATTAAAGCGTTTGGGTTTGTACAGGTTTATGGAGAACCCTGTATTTACAAGAAAGTGAGTGGGAGCTCTATAGCATTTCTTATACTGTATGTGGATGACATGCTGATAATGGGAAATAATATAGAACTCTTGGAAAGTATAAAGGCCTACTTGAATAAGTGTTTTTCAATGAAGGACCTTGGAGAAGCTGCTTAGATATTAGGTATTAAGATCGATAGAGATAGATCGAAATGCCTCATTGGTCTTTCACAAAGCACATACCTTGAAAAGATATTGAAGAAGTTCAATATGGATCAGTCCAAGAAAGGGTTCTTGCCTGTATTGCAAGGTGTGAGATTCAGTACGACTCAATGCCGGACCACGACAAAGGATAGAGAAGAGATGAGTGTCATCCCCTATGCTTCATCCATAGGCTCTATCATGTATGCCATGCTGTGTACCAGACCTGATGTGAACCTTGCCATAAGATTGGTAGGGAGGTACCAAAGTGATCCTGGAGCGGAACACTGGACAGCGGTCAAGAATATCCTAAAGTACCTGAAAAGGACAAAGGACATGTTTCTCGGTTATGGAGGTGCCGAAGAGCTCGTCGTAAAGGGTTACGTCGATGCTAGCTTTGACACAGATCCGGACGACTCCAAGTCGCAAACCGGATACGTGTATATTTTGAATGGAGGGGCAGTAAGCTGGAGCAGAAGCAAGCAAAGCGTCGTGGCGGCATCTACATGTGTAGCGGAGTACATAGCTGCTTCAGAAGCAGCAATGGAGGGAGAATGGATGAAGGAGTTCATCACCGACCTAGGAGTGATTCGGAATGCGTCGGGCCCGATGACTCTACTCTGTGATAACACTGGAGCTATTGCCCTTGCGAAGGAGCCCAGGTTTCACAAGAAGACAAGACACATCAAGCGTCGCTTCAACTCCATCCGTGATTACATTCAGGAGGGAGACATAGATATTTGTAAAGTGCATACGAATCTGAATGTCGCAGATCCATTGACTAAACCTCTCTCACGAGCAAAACATGATCAACACCAGAATGCTATGGGTATTCGATTCATCACAATGTAACTAGATTATTGACTCTAGTGCAAGTGGGAGACTGTTGGAAATATGCCCTAGAGGCAATAATAAAATGGTTATTATTGTATTTCCTAGTTCATGATAATTGTCTATTATTCATGCCACAATTGTGTTAACCGGAAACCGTAATACATGTGTGAATACATAGACCACAACATGTCCCTAGTGAGCCTCTAGTTGGCTAGCTCGTTGATCAATAGATGGTCACGGTTTCATGACCATGGACATTGGATGTCATTGATAACGGGATCACATTATTAGGAGAATGATGTGATGGACAAGACCCAATCCTAACCATAGCACAAGATCGTGTAGTTCGTTTGCTAAAGCTTTTTCAATGTCAAGTATCGTTTCCTTAGACCATGAGATTGTGTAACTCCCGGATACCGTAGGAATACTTTGGGTGTGCCAAACGTCACAACATAACTGGGTGACTATAAAGGTACGCTACGGGTATCTCCGAAAGTGTCTGTTGGGTTGACACGAATCGAGATTGGGATTTGTCACTCCGTGTGACGGAGAGGTATCTCTGGGCCCACTCGGTAAGACATCATCATAATGAGCTCAATGTGACTAAGGAGTTAGCCATGGGATGATGTGTTACGGAACGAGTAAAGAGACTTGCCGGTAACGAGATTGAACAAGGTATAGGGATACCGACGATCGAATCTCGGGCAAGTACCATACCGATAGACAAAGGGAATTGTATACGGGATTGATTGAATCCCTGACATCGTGGTTCATCCGATGAGATAATCGTGGAGTACGTGGGAGCCAACATGGGTATCCAGATCCCGCTGTTGGTTATTGGCCAGAGAGGTGTCTCGGTCATGTCTACGTGTCTCCCGAACCCGTAGGGTCTACACACTTAAGGTTCGATGACGCTAGGGTTATAGGGAAAAGGTATACGTGATTACTGAAGGTTGTTCGGAGTCCCGGATGAGATCCCGGACGTCACGAGGAGCTCCGGAATGGTCCGGAGGTAAAGATTGATATATAGGAAGTCCAGTTTTGGTCACCGGAAAGTTTTCGGGCTCATCGGTATTGTACCGGGAGTGGTGGGAGGGTGCGAGAGGACCCCCGGGAGGGGTGTGACGACCAGAGGACTTCATGGGCTGTTAGACAAAGTATGTCTGCCCTTATTGGGCTGGGAAATACTTTTGCTAAAGGCCCATGTGGCTGGAGATAAGAGATAGGGCTGAAAAGGGTTTAAAAGGAGGAGATCCACCTCCCTTGTGGGAGGTGGACTCTACCCCTAGCTCGGCCGAACCTCTCCTCCTTGGAGGAGGGGTCAAGCCAGCCCTCCCTCTCCCTCCTCCTATATATACTTGAGGTTTTGGCCCTTTGAGAACAGATCTGAACTCTCTCTCTCGGCGAAGCTCTACCTCTCTTCTTCCTCCTCCGCAGTGCTTGGCGAAGCCCTGCCGGGATACCTTGCTACTCCACCACCACCACGCCGTCGTGCTGTTGCTGGAGCTCTTCCCCAACCTCTCCTACCTCCTTGCTAGATCATGGCATAGGAGACGTCACCGGGCTGCACGTGTGTTGAACACGGAGGTGTCGTCTGTTCGGCACTTGATCGGATCTACCGCGATCTGAATCGCTGCGAGTATGACTCCATCAACCGCGTTCTTGTAACGCTTCCACTTAGCGATCTTCAAAGGTATGAAGATGCAATCTCTTCCTTCTCGTTGCTTGTTTCTCCATAGATAGATCTTGGTGACACGTAGGAAAATTTGGATTTACAACTACGTCTCCCACCATACACATCAATAACAAGTATATCACATATACCTTTAACGTTGCCGTACTTCTTATCCGCTAAGTACTTGGGGCAGTTCCGCTTCCAGTGACCGGTACCCTTGCAATAAAAACACTTAGTCTCAGGCTTGGGTCCATTCTTCTTCTTCTTCTTCCCGGCAACCTGATTATCGGGCGCGGCAACAGCTTTGCCGTCCATCTTCAAGTTCTTCTTACCCTTGCCTTTCTTGAAACTAGTGGTCTTATTCACCATCAACACTTGATGCTCCTTTTTTATCTCGACCTCTGCTGATTTCAGCATCGAGTACAACTCGGGAATGGACTTCTCCATACCTTGCATGTTGTAGTTCATCACAAAGCTCTTGTAGCTAGGTGGGAGCGACTGGAGGATTCTGTCAATGACCGAGTCATCTGGGAGATTAACTCCCAGCTGAGTCAGGCGGTTGTGCAACCCAGACATCTTGATTATGTGCTCACTGACAGAACTATTTTCCTCCATCTTACAGCTAAAGAACTTGTCGGATATGTCATATCTCTCAACTCGGGCATGAGCTTGGAAAACCAGTTTCAGCTCTTGGAACATCTCATATGCTTCGTGCTGCTCAAAACGCTTTTGGAGCCCCGTTTCTACACTGTAAAGCATGCCGCACTGAACAAGGGAGTAATCATCGCAGCGAGAATGCCGAGCGTTCGCAACGTCCTGCTCTGCTGGGAGAATGGGTGGGTCACCTAGCGGTGCATCAAGGACATACAATCTCTTGGAAGCTATGAGGATGATCATCAAGCTACGGACCCAGTCTGCATAGTTGCTTCCGTCATCTTTCAGCTTGGTTTTCTCTAGGAACACGTTGAAGTTGAGGTTGGCATTAGCGTTGGCCATTAGATCTACAATATAGATTGTAAAGAAAATTCTAGACTAAGTTCGTGATAATTAAAATCACATAATCAAATTATTTAATGAACTCCCACTTAGATAGACATCTCTCTAGTCATCTAAATGACACATGATCCATGTCAACTAGCCCGTGTCCGATCATCACGTGAGATGAACTAGTCATCCATGGAGATATTCTCCATGTTGATCGTATCTTCTATACGATTCATGTTCGACCTTTCGGTCTTCCGTGTTCTGAGGCCATGTCTATACATGCTAGGCTCGTCAAGTCAACCTAAGTGTTTTGCGTGTGTAAATCTGGGTTACACCCGTTGTATGCGAACGTTAGAACCTATCACACCCGATCATCACGTGGTGCTTCGGAACAACGATCCTTAGCAACGGTGCATAGTTAGGGTGAACACTTCTCTTGAAATTTTATTGAGAGATCATCTTATTTACTACCTTCGTTCTAAGCAAATAAGATGTAAAGATGATAAACATCACATGCAATCAATATAGTGACATGATATGGCCAATATCATCTTGCTCCTTTGATCTCCATCTTCGGGGCACCATGATCATCACTGTCACCAGCATGACACCATGATCTCCATCTTCGTGTCTTCATGAAGTTGTCTCACCAACTATTACTTCTACTACTATGGCTATCGTTTAGCAATAAAGTAAAGTAATTACATGGCGTTTATGATTGACACGCAGGTCATATAATGAAATAAGACAACTCCTATGGCTCCTGCCGGTTGTCAGACTCATCGACATGCAAGTCGTGAATCCTATTACAAGAACATCATCAATCTCATACATCACAATGCATCACATCACATCCTTTGTCCATGTCACATCACAAGGCATATGCTGCAAAAACAAGTTAAAGGTCCTCTAATTTGTAGCTGCATGTTTATACGTGGCTGCTATAGGTTTCTAGCAAGAACGTTTCTTACCTACGGCAAAACCACAACGTGATATGCCAATTTCTATTTACCCTTCATGAGGACCATTTTCATCGAATCCAATCCGACTAAGGTGGAAGAGAAAGACACCCGCTAGCCACCTTATGCAACTAGTGCATGTCAGGCGGTGGAACCGGTCTCACGTAAGCGTACGTGTAAAGTTGGTCCGGGCCGCTTCATCCCACAATACCGCCGAATCAAGATAAGACTAGTAGTGGTATGCAAATTACCAAGATCGACGCCCACAACAAGTTTGTGTTCTACTCCTGCATAGATTCTACGCATAGACCTAGCTCATGATGCCACTATTGGGAGACGTAGGAGTAAATCAAAAAAATTCCTATGTATCACCAAGATCTATCTATGGAGAAACCAGCAACGAGCGGGGAGAGATTAGATCTTCATACCTTTGAAGATCATTAAGCGGGAGCGTTACAAGAATGTGATTGGTGGAGTCGTACTCATAACGATTTAGATCGCGGTGGACTCTGATCTCAGCGCCGAACAACGGTGCCTCCGCGTTCAACACACGTGCAGCCCGGTGACATCTCCTATGCCTTGATCCAGCAAGGAGGAAGTAGAGATTGGGGAAGAGCTCCGGCAACACGACGGTGTGGTGATGGTGGATCTGGGTGGTACTCCGGCAGAGCTTCGCTAAGCACTACGGAGAACGAGGAGGTGGAGAGGTAGGGCTGCGCCGAGAAGAAGAGAGAACCGTGTGTTGGGCAGTCTTGAAACCTCACATATATATGGGGGGAAGGAGGAGGGAGGGCTGCGCCCTAGGGTTTCCACCCTAGGGTGGTGCGGCAGCCACCAGATCAATCTGGCCGGTGGCCAGAGGGAGTGAGTGGTGCAGCTGCCCTAGGGTGGGCCTTAGGGCCCATCTGCCCTAGGGTTTGCCCCTCCTCCCACTTTAGCTGCGCCTTGGGCCTGGTGAAGGGGTGCACCAGCCCACCTAGGGGCTGGTTCCCTCCACCCTCAGCCCATGCAGCCCTCTAGAGCCAGTAAGCACACTTGGTGGACCCTCGGAACCCTTCCGGTGGTCCCGGTACGTTACCGGTGACCCCCGAAACATTTCCGATAACCAAAACCTCACTTCCTATATATCAATATTCGTCTCTGGACCATTCCAGGACTCCTCATGATGTCCAGGGTCTCATCCGGGACTCCGAACAACCTTTGGTAACCACATACACTTTTTCCCTATAACCGTAGCGTCATCGAACCTTAAGTGTGTAGACCCTACGGATTTGGGAGACACGTAGACATGACCGAGACACCTCTCCGGTCAATAACCAACAGTGGGATAGGGATGCCCATGTTGGCTCCCACGTGCTCCATGATGATCTCATCGGCTGAACCACGATCTCAAGGATTCAATCAATCCCGTATACAATTCCCTTTGTCTATCGGTATGATACTTGCCCCATATTCGATCGTCGGTATCCCTATACCTTGTTCAATCTTGTTGCCGGCAAGTCTCTTTACTAGTTCCATAATACATCATCCCGTGCCTAACTCCTTAGTCACATTGAGCTCATTATGATGATGTCTTACCGAGTGGGCCTAGAGATACCTGTCCGTCACACGGAGTGACAAATCCCAGTCTCGATTCGTGCCAACCCAACAGACACTTTCGGAGATACCCGTAGTGCACCTTTATAGCCACCCAGTTACATTGTGACGTTTGGCACACCGAAAGCATTCCTACGGTATCCGGGAGTTGCCCAATCTCATGGTCTAAGGAAACAATACTTGACATTGAAAAGCTTTAGCAAACGAACTACATGATCTTGTTCTAGGCTTAGGATTGGGTCTTGTCCATCACATCATTCTCCTAATGATGTGATCCCATTATCAGCGACATCCAATGTCCATGGTCATGAAACCATGATCATCCATTGATCAACGAGCTAGCCAACTAGAGGCTTACTAGGGACATGTTGTGGTGTTTGTATTCACACATGCATTATGGTTTCTGGTTAACACAATTATAGCATGAACAATAGACAATTATCATGAACAAGGAAATACAATAATAACCATTTTAGAATTGCCTCTAGGGCATATTTCCAACAGGTGGTAACCCGAGAAGGCATTGAGGAATCACAGGATATCGCACTCCGTGGTGGAGTCCATGATATGGTCGATGCGTGGCAGTGGGAATGGGTCCTGAGGGCAAGCCTTGTTGAGGCTTCTGAATTCGACGCACATACGCTCCTTCCCATAGTTCTTTGGGGCAACCACCGGGTTGGCCACCCACTCCGGCTAACGCACCTCCCGGATAACCCCTGCCTCTTTCAGCTTGCCGACCTACTGAGCAATAAATGCCTGCTTCTCCGGAGCCTGCCTCCTTGCCTTCTACTTCAGCAGGCACGCGTTCGGGCACACCATGAGGTGGCGCTCGATTACGTCCCTTAGGACCCCGACCAAGTCGGAGGTGCTCCACGCGAACGCGTCTTTGTTCGCCCTGAGGAAGGTTACCAACGCCTCATCTTGGTCTTGAGGCAAGCCGCCGCAGATGGTGAAAGTTGGTCCTGGGTTTTCCTCGTCCACCGGTACTTGCTTCATTTTTGCCCGGTTTTGGGAGAACAACTGCTTCTTCTTTACGGGCACGCCGTCATGGACGCCCCCAGGGTTCTGTGCGGCCCAGACCGTGCCCCCAACGCTGGTGCGCGTCTTGGCCGCGGTCTTGTAGGAGAGCTTGAGTATGTGAGACGCGTCCTTGATATCCCCCACGATGGTGAGGACACCGCCGCTCCTGGGCATCTTGACAATGTTGTAGCCCGAGTGCGTTACCGCCATGAACCGAGTGAGGGTGGGGTATGCGAGTATCGCATTGTACGGGAGGTGGATGTGAGTGACATCAAAGTTGACCCGCTCGGTGCGGAAGTTGGAGCGGGTCCCGATGGTGATGGGGAGGCAAAGCCGCCCCACGGGAACAACAGATCTGGCCACCCCCCAAAGAAGGGCCTTGAAGGTGCGAGTTGCTCGCGGGGTAACTGCAGCGCGTCAAAGGCCTCCACGGAGATGACGTTGAGGCCGACGCCACCGTCTATGAGGGTCCTAGAGACGGCCACGCCACTTATGGTCGGCGTGCACAACATGGGAAGTGCCCTAGCGGCCGACATGGTCTTGGGGTGGTCATCGGGGCTGAAGGTGATGTTGATTTCCGGCCATGCACGATGCTCCGCGGGCTCTGGCCGTGGCTGAGCTGCTCCCAGATGGCATAGGAAGCGGTTGACTCGGGGGCTGGACGGTGGCGTCTGCGACCCACCAAGGATGCAGGCGACCGCAGGGGCGGCCCTGCGCGTCCCAACACCATCTTGCGCCGGGAACTGACAGTCATAAGGGATCATGCCCGCCATGGAGTTACTGAGTCAGGGCTTGGCCTTCACCGCAGGCGGGGAATTCTAACACGCCCCCTACCTGGCACGTCAAATATCGGATCTCGGGCTCCAAAAAACCCTTAAGATTCGAACACAGGGGCATCTGCGAAGATCCCTTGCAATCTTGCCTGACCTAGCTCGCTACTCGATGAACAGAACATAGAACTCGCACGATGACGAGGAAGAAGATGAACACGACAGTTTACCCAGGTTCGGGCCGCTGCGAAGCGTAATACCCGACTCCTACTTTGGTGGATTGCGTCACGAGGAGGTGAGGTAGATGAACAAGTACAGTGTTTCGGGGCCTCCTGAGGGCTCTTTGTGGTGTTCGAGGCTCCCTATGGTTTTGCGAGTGGTGGAGTTGGTTGATAGGGTTCGGATCTCTCTCCTTCTCTATGAAGAAGCCTACCCTCTATATATAGTGGTGGCCTGGGTCCTCTTCTCTTATTGCAATAGCGGGAAGGGATCCCACAATGGCCAATTTTAAAGGGGGACAGGGGTTCGTGCTCGCCCTGCCCAAAGCCGGTCTCCGCCTGCAAAGTAGTTGTTGACGCCGGAGGGATGGGTTCAGCGATGATGTTCATCTTGTGGAGCTGGTGGTTGCTGTCTTGTTGAACCGGAATGGAAACCTTTGGGGGTGCTTTGGGAACCCGCGTACGTCCTTGCTCCCTTTGCACCAAAGGGGAAACTACGCCGCCTTGCGCACTGGTGCTCGCCTGTCCTTCCTTGCGTCACCCTTGACTCCCAAGGCTGGGCCTTGCATAGAAATCTCCGCCGCTCCGGAGGGGTCCGGAGGAGGCCCAGCCTTCACGGGTCTTGTTGCTGTCCTTCCTCGCGAGGCCAGGGCCCTAGCAAGGGCCTTATCTTGACTGGGGTCGCGCCTGGTCCTATTTAGTTGATGATGTGGGCCACGCCCTGGGCCGCATGCAGGCAGTTTTGGATGGTGCACGCTCCTAGCTCCCGAACCCTCCCTGAAGAGTCAGTCTGTTCGTGGAGTGACCTATACGAGCTATTCATCGCCAACTCCAAAGGCACTCATGATCGCCCCCTCTCCGTCAACCACCCTCGGCGCGTGCAGCAACGCCCCAGGGAGACCCTACGCAAGTACATTCAGTGCTTCAGCCAAATGCGCAACAAGATCCCATGCGCCTCTGACGAAGCCACCGTCATGGTGTTCGCTAACGGATTTAAGGATGTGAGGATGTGGTAGAAACTCTCCATCAACGACGGCTTAAGATCAACCCTGGAGTTGTTCAATATCGCCGACAAGTGCACCAAGGGAGAAGAGGGCCGCCTGTTCATTCACGATGACCCAGACACTGCACCCGATGATGGCAAGGCCAAGGGCAAGTAGCCTAAGCGAAAAGGCTCTGCCATTCTCGCGGCGTAATCTGAGCAGAAGCGCAGCCATGACCATGACGCTCCCGAGAAGGACCGTCGTCCGTTCTGCATCTACCATGATGTGTGTACTCACAACACAGAAGACTGCTAGGAGCTCAAGTTCCTCCACAATGAGCGCGTCGGCCGGCACCTAGACCGTAACAACCGCAGCTTCGACCGCGGAGGTGGCCATAGTGGCGCCAGGTGGGATGGCCGCAACAACCCGCGTCAAGACTGGCGAGATCAACCTTGTGAGGATGGCTGGCCCAACCAGCCTCGTGAGGGCGCTTGGCGCGAGTAGCCTCATGAGGTGCACCCTCAAGATAGCGCTGCTCTCCTGCCACCTCCACCCAAGAGGGGTGACAATAACCTTCACAACTAGGGTGCCGGGGGCTATCAGGAGCCTTGCGCGGTCACCCACATCTTCGGCGTGGCACATGCTCCCACATCGAACCACCTATTCAATAAATACTCACGTGAAGTGAACGCCGCCCTCCTGAGGACGGACACCACGCGACCCCTCAAGTGGTCCCAGTACACCATCTCTTTTGATGCCAGGGACAGTCTCAAGTCTACAGCCGCTGTGGGTGTGCTCCCCATGTTGTGCACTCCCACCATCACCAACATTCTGGTCACCAAGACCATCATCGACGGAGGCGCGGTCCTCAACATGCACTCCGTGGAGACTTTCGAGATGCTCAAGGTGCCTTACAACCAGCTAAATCCCACCAGGACATTCTCTAGGGTGATCAGGGATCCAACACGCCTCTGGGGCAGGTGCGCTACCCCATCACCATTTCCACTCGTGACAACTACCATATCGAGCTCATTGATTTTGACATGGCACACATCGACCTCCCGTACAATGCGATCCTGGGGTACCCAGCACTGGCCAAGTTTATGGCGGCGACCCAGCACGACTATAACGTCCTCAAGATTCCCGTCTGAAGCGGCATCATCACCATTGGTTGCGACAAGAAGGATGCGGTATGCTCCATCGAATGCGCCTACAAAGCTGTTGCAGCCGAGCACACTAGCAACGAAGGAGGAGCTGGACCCCGGGGAGCCGCCTGGCCAAGAAAGAGGGAATCGACGCCCATCTGAGGCCCTCCAGAGGCGAAGGATGCGACGCATATCATTGGGAGCCCCGAGCCCTCTCCGGGTGCCTGCCTAATGTAACCTCTTGAGCATGCGTTGGTTTTCCCTTGAAGAGGAAAGGGTGATGCAGCGAAGTAGATAAGTATTTTCCTTAGTTGTTGAGAACCAAGGTATCAATCCAGTAGGAGGAACAAGCAAATCACCAATGGTTGCCCCTACACAAACAATCAAACTCTTGCACCCAATACTATAAAGGGGTTGTCAATCCCTTCACGGTTATTTGCAAGGATTAGATTTGAAAGAGATAGATGTAAACTAGTGCGGAAAGTAAAATATAAATAAATTGCAGCAAGGTATAGATCTGAAAATCTATTATGGAAAATAGACCCGAGGGCCATAAGTTTGACTAGAGGCTTCTCTCTTGAAGGCAAATATCATTGTGGGTAAACAAATTACTGTCAAGCAATTGATGGAAAATAGAATAATCATGTAGTTATCCTAGGCAATGATCATGCATATAGGTATCACGTCCGTGACAAGTACACCGAAACGATTCTCCATCTACTACTATTACTCCACACATCGACCGACTCCTGCCTGCATCTAGAGTATTAAGTTCATGAAGAACAGAGTAACACATTAAGAAAGATGACATGATGTAGAGGGATAAACTCAAGAAATATGATAAAGAACATCTTTTACCCATTATGGAAACAATACAATACGTGCCTCGCTACCCCTACTATGTCACTGGGTGAGCACACCGTAAGATTGAACCTAAAACCAAGCACTTCTCCCATTGCAAGAATTACCAATCTAGTTGGCCAAACCAAACCAATAACTCGAAGAGACTTGCAAGGATATGAAATCATGCATATAAGAAATCAGAGGAGATTCAAATAATATTCATGGATAATTTGAACATAAACCCACAATTCATCGGATCTTGACAAACACACACAAAAGAGGATTACATCGGATAGATCTCCATGAAGATCATGAAGAACATGGTATTGAAGATCCAAGCGATTGAATAAGCCATCTAGCTACTAGCTATGGACCCGTAGGTATGTGGTGGACAACTCACGCATCATTGGAGGGGCAATGGAGTTGATGTAGATGCCCTTCGTGATCGAAACCCCCTTCGGCTGATTACCGAAAAAAGGCTCCAAGATTGGATCTCTCGGGAACGGAGGCTTCTAGCGGCGGAAAAGTATTTGTGTTCTCGTTCTGATGTTGGGGGAATATTTGGGTGTTTATAGACCAAGAATTAGGGTTAGGAGACCTGCTAGGAGGCAAGGAGCCTGCCAGGCGCGGCTAGGGGGCCACGCCTCGCAGGCTTGTGGCGCCCTGGCTACTCCCCTAACATGCACTCCAAGCTTGGATGACTTGTTTCCTTTCAGAAAAATTCCTTCCGGAGGTTTTATTCTGTTTGGACTTCGTTAATATTCCATATGTGCAAAACTCAAAAACATGGAAAAACATAAACTGGCACTTGGCTCTAGATTAATAGGTTAGTCCCCAAAATAATATAAAATAGCATATTAATGCGTATAAAACATCCAAAACACATACTATAATAGCATGCCATCATCAAAAATTATAGATACGTTGGAGACGTATCAGGATCCCCAAGCTTCATTCCTACTCGCCCTCGAGTAGGTAAATGATAAAAACAATTTTTTTGATGTGGAACTCTACCTAACATATTTATCCAAGTAATATTCTTTATTGTGGCATGAATATTCAGATTTGTAAGACTAACAACAAAAGCTTAATATTGATATAGAAACAATAACATTTCAAGCATACCAGCAAAGCAATTGTATCTCTTCAAAATATAATGGGAAAAGAAAGTTATCCCTACAATATCATATGGTTTGGCTATGCTCCATCTTCCCCACGCAAAGTATTTATATCATGCACAACCCCGATGAAAATTCAAGCAATTGTTTTCACACCTTTGTTTCCTCATACATTTTCAACTCTCATGCAATATCTTAGCACGAGCCATGGATATATCACTATAGGTGGAATAGAATATGGTGGAGGTTGTCAAGAAAAGGGAGAAGATAGTATGACATCAACTAGGCGTATCCACGGGCTATGGAGATGCCCATCAATAGATATCAATGTGAGTGAGTACGGATTGCCATGCAATGGATGCACTAGAGCTATAAGTGTATGAAAGCTCAAAAGGAAACTAAGTGGACGTGCATCATGAAGAAAAATCCACTAGGTATATGAAAGTGACAAAATAGGAGACTCTCTATCATGAAGACCATGGTGCTACTTTCAAGCACAAGTGTGGAAAAAGGTATTTGCAATGTCCCTTCTCTCTTTTCTCTCATTTTTGTGTGTGGGCATCTAAGGCCTCTTTTATTCATTTTTTTATTTGGGCTTCACTGGCCTCTTTTATTTTTCATAAAGTCTGGAATCTCATCCCCACTTGTGAGGGAATCATAGCTTCCATCATCCTTTCCTCACATGGGACATGCTCTAATAATGATAATCATCAGACTTTTATTTACTTACAACTCAAAATAAAATTACAACTCGATACCTATGACAAAAGATGACTCTATATGCAATATGGAAGTGATGGTGCAAGTCATACAAGGAAACAGTGGAAGTTGCATGGCAATATATCTCGGAATGGCAATGGAAATTCCATAATAGGTAGGTATGGTGGGTGTTTTGAGTAAAGATATATGGTGACTGTTTTTAGGAAGGTGTTTGTTGCACCAGCGAAAGTTGCGCGGTACTAGAAAGGATAGCAAAAGTGGAAGGGTGAGAGTGCATATAATCCATGGACTCAACATTAGTCATATAGAACTCACATACTAATTGCAAAATTCTATTACTCATTGAAGCAAATCATTAAACGCATGCTCCTAGAGGGGAGGTTGGTAGGATTTAACCATTGCGCGCACCCGACCCTCACACAAAGGTCGACAATCTATAAACAAGTCATGCTCCGACTTCCTTACATAATGGTTCACCATACGTGCATGGTATGAGAATCACAAACCTTTAAATAAGTATTTTTACCAAATCACAATTTGCTTCCTAACATGTCTCTTAACATTACCATCTTTATATCTCAAAACTTTATGCAAGGAATCAAACTTCTCATAAATACTCAATGCACTTAATATGGAAGTTTTGATTATATCCCTTCTAGATGTCTATCATATTAGGACTAAACACATAACCTAGACCAATTACCATGTTGTTTTAGAAACTCCCAACATAATATTCCCTCCATTCCTAAATATTTATCTTTGTATATATTCAACTATGGACTAAATAGAAAACAAAATGAATGAATCTACACTCTAAATTATGTCTATATACATTTGTATGTACTCCATGTTGAATTCTTTAAAAAGACAAATATTTAGGAACGAAGGGATTATAAGTGAGGTACGAGAGTTCAAGTATTTCTATAAAAACGCGAACACCACCGTGCTCTAAAAGATATAAGTGAAGCATAGAGAGCAAAATTTCCCAACTCAAAAGATATAAGTGAAGCACATAGAGCAAAATTTCCCAACTCAAAAGATATAAGTGAAGCACATAAAGTATTCTAATAAATTCACGATTAAGTATGTATCTCTAAAAATATATGTGCAGCAAGGATGACTGTGGCAAACTAACAAGAAAATACTATATATACAACACACTCCAAGCAAAACACATATCATGTGGTGAATAAAAATATAGCCTCAAGTAAATGTACCGATGGACTGAAGACGAAAGAGGGGATGCCTTCTGGGGCATACCCAAGCTTAGGCTCTTTGGCATCCTTCAATATTACTTGCGGTGACTTGGGAATACACAAGCTTAGGCTCTTGCCACTCTTTATTCCATAGTCCATCAAATCTTTACCAAAAACTTGAAAACTTCACATCACAAAACTTAACAGAAAACTCGTGAGATCCGTTAGTATAAGAAATAAATCACCACTTTAGGTAGTGTTGTGAACTCATTCTTTATTTATATTATTGTTATAACTACTGTAATCTAACTTCTCCATGGCTCATACCACATGATACAACACATTTATTCATCAAAAATAGGCAAACAACTCAAAGAAAACAAAATATGTCAAAAACAGAACAGTCTATAGCAATCTAGAAACTTCGTATACGTATGTAAATCAAACAATTAAGAACAATTAGTAAAACCTTAAAAATTTATATATTGATCTTTTTTCAAAATTTATATCAATTAGATGCTCTGAAAAAATTAGTATATTCGTGGACTGAGCCCAAAATTTTCTGTTTTTCAGCAAGATCAAATCAACAACTACCATAGATTACCCCAATGGTTTTACTTGGCTCAAACACTAATAAAAACACCAAAACACAATTACTACAGAATTAATAATGTGGGAAACATTGAAAAACATAAGCAAAAACAGAACACAAAAATGAAATTGGGTTGCCTCCCAACAAGCGCTATTGTTTAACGCCCCTATCTAGGCAAAACACAATAGATCTAGGTATTGTCATCTTGGGTGTGCAATCCAAAAGTAGATATCATAATAGATTCATAAGGCAATACTATTTTATTTCTATGAAAGTGTTCCATGACTTTCTTTAATGGAAATTGAAATCTAATTTTTCATTCTTTCATGTCAATAATTGCACCAATAGTTCTAAGGAAAGGTCTACCAAGAATAATAGGGCATGTAGGATTGCAATCTATATCAAGAACAATGAAATATATGGGCACGTAATTCCTATTTGCAACAATAAGAATATCCTTAATACTTCCCATAGGTTTCTTAATAGTGGAATCCGCAAGATGCAAATTTAGAGAGAAATCATCAAGATCATGGTAACCTAGCACATCACATAAACTTTTCAGAATCGTCGAAACACTAGCACCCAAATCACACAAAGCATGTCACTCATAATATTTTATTTTAATCTTAATAGTAGGTTCCCACTCATCATGAAACTTTCCGGGGATAGAAACTTATAACTCAAGTTTTTCTTCAAAATATTTCATCGTAGCATCAACTATATGTTTAGTAAAAGCCTTATTTTGACTATAAGCATGAGGAGCATTCAACATGGATTGAAGCAAAGAAATATAATTAATAATAGAGCATATATCATAATTAAAGTCCTTGAAATCGAAAAGAGTGGGTTCATGGCTATTTAAAGTTGGCATTAAGATCTATAGACTACGAATCATTGGGACACCTTTTAACTAAAGTTGTGTTCGAAATATGCCCTAGAGGCAATAATAAAATGGTTATTATTGTATTTCCTTTTTCATGCTAATTTTCTATTGTTCATGCTATAATTGTGTTAACTGGAAACTATAATGCATCTGTGAATACATAGACCACAACCTATCCCTAGTGAGCCTCTAGTTAGCTAGCTCGTTGATCAATAGATGGTCACGGTTTCATCACCATTAACATTGGATGTCGTTGATAATGGGATCACATCATTAGGAAAATGATGTGATGGACAAGACCCAATCCTAAGCATAGCACAAGATCGTGTAGTTCATCTGGTAAAGCTTTTCCAATGTCAAGTATCGTTTCCTTAGACCATGAGATTGTGCAACTCCCGGATACCGTAGGAATGCTTTGGGTGTTCCAAACATCACAACGTAACTGGGTGGCTATAAAGGTGCACTACGGGTATCTCCGAAAGTGTCTGTTGGGTTGGCACGAATCGAGACTGGGATTTGTCACTTCGTATGACGGAGAGGTATATCCTGGCCCACTCGGTAAGACATCATCATAATGAGCTCAATGTGACTAAGGAGTTAGCCACAGGATGACGTGTTACAGAAAGAGTAAAGAGACTTGTCGGTAACGAGATTGAACAAGGTATAGGGATACCAACGATCGAATCTCAAGCAAGTATCATACTGGTAGACAAAGGGAATTGTATACGGGATTGATTGAATCCCTGACATCATGGTTCATCCGATGAGATCATCTTGGAGCATGTCGGAGCCAACATGGGTATCTAGATCTCGCTCTTGATTATTAACCAGAGAGGTGTCTCGGTCATGTCTACGTGTCTATCGAACCCGTAGGGTCTACACACTTAAGGTCTAATGACGCTAGGGTTATAGGGAAATAGTGTACGTGGTTACCGAAGGTAGTTCGGAGTCCCGGATGAGATCCCAGACGTCACGAGGAGTTCCCAAATGGTCCGGAGACAAAGACTGATATATGGGAAGTGAGGTTTTGGTTACCGGAAATGTTTCGAGCATCACCGGTAACGTACTGGGACCACCGGAAGGGTTCCGGGGGTCCACCAAGTGGGGCCACCGGCCCCATAGGATTTCATGGGCCACAAGTGGGAGGGATCCAGCCCCTAGGTGGGCTGGTGCACCCCCCACAAGGGCCCAAGGTTCAGCAAGGGAAGAGAGTGTTGGGGAACATATCATGGGAAACAAAAAATTTCCTATGCACATGCAAGATCTATCCATGGTGATGAGCATCTACGAGAGGGATAGTGGATCTACATACCCTTGTAGATCGCTAAGCGGGAAGCGTTAAGAAATGCGGTCGGTGTATTCAAATGTCTTCGCGATCCAAATCGCCGAGCATCCCGCGATCTCATCATGGTTCGTCCCGCGATCCAATCACGATCCATCCTGCGAACTCATCATGATCCGTCCCGCAGTCTCATCATGATTCGTCTCGCAATCTTGATCACGGTCCTTCCGATCTAGCGCCGAACGGACGGCACCTCCGCATTCACAACACGTACAGCTCGATGACAATCTCCGCCTTCTTCATCCAGCAAGAGGGAGCGGAGAGGTAGACGAGTTCTTCGGCAGCGTGACGGCGCCGCGACAATAGTGGTGGAGCAATTCCGGCAGGGCTTCACCTAAGCACCGCAGAAAACCGATCTAGAAGAGAAACTATGCACCAAAGGAACGGGTAGCACGTGGGAGAAAATCTAGTGCCCAAAACCCTAAAACCTCTAGTATATATAGGAGGAAGAGAGGAGTAGGCTTGGCCCTCAAGGGGCCAGTCCTTGGTTCGGCCGAATCAAGGAGGAGAGGAGGACTCCTCCTCCAATCCTAGTAGGACTCGGATTCCTCCCTATTTTGCCTTTTTCCACCTTTTCTCTTTGCGTTTTCTCTCCCAGTCGCATGGGCATTGTGTGGGACTTCCACCAGCCCACTAAGGGCTGGTATTCACTCTCCCACAGCCCATGTAGCCTCTTGGGTCGAAATACCCCTCTCGATGGTCTCTCGGTACACTACCGGCACTCCCGGTACACTACCGATGAGCCCGAAACTTTTTCGGCGACCAAAATAGGACTTCCTATATATCAATCTTTACCTCCGGTCCATTTCGTAGCTCCTCGTGACTTCAGGGATCTCATCCGGGTCTCTGAACAACCTTCGGTCACCACCATACATAACTCTATACTACCGAACCGTCACCAAACCTTAAGTGTGCAGACCCTGCGGGTTCAAGAACTATGTAGACATGACCGAGACACCGCTATGTTCAATAACCAATAGCGGGACCTGGATGTCCATATTGGTTCCTACATATTCTACGAAGATCTTTATCGGTCGAACCTCTATCTCAAGGATTCAGTTAAGACGTATGATGTTCCCTTTATTCTTTGGTATGTTACTTGCCCGAGATTCGATCATTGGTATCTCCATACCTCGTTCAACCTCGTACCGACAAGTCTCTTTACTCGTTCCGTAATACAAGATCTTGTGACTAACACTTAGTCACATTGCTTGTAAGGCTTATTGTGATGTTGTATTACCGAGTGGGCCCTAAGATACCTCTCCGTCACACGGAGTAACAAATTCCGGTCTTCATCCATGCCAACCCAACAGACACCCTCGGAGATACCTGTAGAGCACCTTTATAGTCACCCAGTTACGTTGCGACGGTTGATACACACAAGGTAATCCTCCGGTGTCTGTGAGTTGCATGATCTCATGGTCATAGGAACAAATACTTGACATGAAGAAAACAGTAGCAATAAACTGACTCGATAATATGCTACGTTTTTAGTTTCGGTCTTGTCCTTCACATAATTCTCCTAATGACGTGATCCCATTATAAAATGACATCTCATGTCCATGACTAGGAAACCATAGCCATCTTTGATCAACGAGCTAGTTTATTAGAGGCATACTAGGGACATGGTGTTGTCTATGTATCCACACATGTATCTGAGTTTCCGATCAACACAATTATAGCATGGATAAGACACGATTATCATGAACAAGGAAATATGATAATAACCAATTTATTATTGCCTCTAGGGCATATTTCCAATAGTCTCCCACTTGCACTAGAGTCAATAATCTAGTTCACATCACCATGTGATTCGCATTGTTATGAATCTAACACCCAATGTGTTCTGGGGCTTGATCATTGTTTGCATGTGAGAGAGGTCTTATAGGCAACGGGTGTGTGACATTTAGATCCGTGTGTACTTTGCAAATTTCTATGTCAAACTGTAAACACTGCTACCACACTCCACTTGGTACTATTCCAAATGGCTACTCCACTATACGTATCCAGATTGCTACTACGAGTCATCCGGATTTGTGTTAAAGCTTGCACCAACGTAACTCTTTACTTCGAACTCTTTGTCACCTCCATAATCGAGAAACATCTCTTTAGTCTTTTAGTTACTAAGTATAATCTTGACCATTGTCCAGCGATCCACTCTTGGATCGCTCTTGTACCCCTTGAGGGACTCATGGCAAGGCACACACAGGTGTGGTACACAGCATGGCATACAATACAGAGCCTATGGCTAAGGCATAGGGGATGACATTCGTCCTTTATCGTTCTTCTGCCCTTGTCAAGCTTTGAGTCTCACTCAACTTCACACGTTACAAATCAGGCGAGAACTCTTTCTCTGGCTGATCCATTTTGAACTCTTTCAAAATCTTGTCAAGGTATGTACTCATTGAAAGTCTCATCAAGCATCTTGATCCATCTCTATAGATCTTGATGCTCAACAATTAGGTAGCTTTATCCAGGTATTCCTTTGAAAATCTTTTTCCGAAAGACCGTTTATGATTTTCAGAAATTCTACATTATTTCCGATCAACAATATGCCATCCACATATACTTATCAGAAATTCTATAGTGCTCCGACTCACTTTATAGTAAATACAAGTTTCTCATAAACTTTGTATAGACTCAAAAACTTTGATCACCTCATCAAAGTGTATATTCCAACTCCGAGATGCTTGCTTCAGTCCATAGAAGGATCACTGAAGCTTGCACACCTTTTAGCATCCTTAGGACTAACAAAACCTTCTGGTTGTATCACATACAACCTTTCCTCATGTAAACTGTTAAGGAAACGATGTTTTGACATCCATCTGCCAAATTTCATAATTGAAAAATGCAGCAACTGCTAACATAATTCGAACAGACTTTAGCATCGGTACGAGTGAGAAAGTCTCATCGCAGTCAAGTCTTTGAACTTGTCGGAAACTTCTTTGTGACAAGTTGAGCTTTATAAATGGTGACATTCACCATCAGCGTCTGTCTTCATCTCAAACGTCCATTTGTACTCGACTACCTGCCGTCCAACGAGCAAGTCTACGAAAGTCTATACTTGGTTTTCATACATGGATCCTTTCTCGGATTCCATGGCCTCTAACCATTTGTCAGAATCCGAGCCCATCATCGCTTCTGCATATCTCGTAGGTTCATCGTTGTCCAACAACATGACCTCCAAGACAGGGTTGTCGTACCACTCAGGAGAAGTATGCATTCTTGTCAACCTACGAGGTTCGATAGTAACTTGATTCGAAGCTTCATGATCATCATCATTTACTTCCTCTTCAACTGACATAGGTTCCACAGAAACATCTTTCTGTGTTGCGCTACTCTCTGGTTGAAACAAAGGTTCAACAACCTCATCAAGTTCTATCTTCCTCCCACTCAATTCTTTTGAGAGAAACTTTTCCTCGGGAAAGGACCCATTTTAAAAACAAACACTTTGCACTTGGATCTGACATAGAAGGTATACCCAACTGTTCTTAGGGTATTCTATGAAGATGCGTTGTCTGCTTTGGGTTCGAGCTCATTAGGTGAAAACCTCTTTTCACATAAGCGTCATGGCCCCAAACAATAAGAAATGACAGCTTAGGTTTCTATCAAACCATTGTTTCAGACGGTGTCATCTCAACGGATTTAGATGGTGCCCTATTTAAAGTGAATGTGGTTGTATCTAACGCATAACCCCAAAACTATAGTAGCAAAACGATAAAAGACACCATAGCATGCACCACATCCAATAGATCCCGACTATGACGTTCGGACACACCATCACATTATGGTGTTCCAGGTGGCGTGAGTTGTGAAACAATTTTCACATTGTCTTAAGTTGTATGCCAAACTCGTAACTCAGATATTCATCTCCACGATCATATTGCAGGTATTTTCATCTTCTTGTCACGATGATCTTAAACTTCACTCTGAATTTGCTTGAACTTCTCAAATGATTCAGACTTGTGTTTCATTAAGTAAATATACTCATATATACTCAAATCACCAGTGAAAGCAAGAAAATAACAATATCCACTGCACGTTACAACACTCATTGGACCGTATACATCAACTTGTATCATTTCCAATAAGTCAATTGCCCGTTCCGGAAAACGGGGTTTTATTCATCTTGCCCAAGAGGCATGGTCTGCATGTCTCAACCGATTCAAAATCGAATGAGTCCAAAGATCCATCAGCATGGAGTTTCTTCACGCGATTTATACCAATATGACATTTAGTGGCAGTGCCACAAGCATGTGGTACTATCATTATTAACTTTGTATCTTTTGGCATCAATGTTATGAACATGTGTATTACTATGATCAAGATTCAAAGAACCATTCTCACTGGGTGCATGACCATTGAAGGTATCATTCATGTAAACAGAATAACCATTATTCTCTATCTTAAATGAATAACCGTGTTGCAATAAACACGATCTAATCATGTTCATGCTTAACGCAAACACCAAATTACATTTATTTAGGTTTTTCACTAATCCCAAAGGTAGAGAGAGCGTGCGATGTTGATGACATCAACTTTGGAAACATTTCCAACACACATCGTCACCTCACACCTAGCTAGTCTCCGTTTATTCCGTAGCTTTTACTTCGAGTTACTAACATTTAGCAACTGAACCGGTATCCAATACCCAGGTGCTACTAGGAGTACTAGAAAGGTACACATCAATAACACGTATATCAAATATACTTTTTTTAACGTTGCCAGCCTTCTTATCTACCAAGTATCTAGGGTTGTTCCACTTCAGCGACCGCTCTCCTCATAATCGAAGCACTTAGTCTCGGGTTTGGTTTCAACTTTGGGTTGCTTCAGTGGAGTAGCAACTGACTTGCCATCCATGAAGTTTCCCTCCTTGCCCTTGCCCTTCTCAAAACTAGTGGTTTTACTAACCATCAACACTTGACACTCCTTCTTGATTTCTACCTTTGCAGTGTCAAACATCGCAAACAGCTCAGGGATCATTAATTCTATCCCTGGCATTTTATAGTTCATCACCAAGTTCTAGTAGCTTAGTGACAGTGACTTGGAGAACTATATCAATCAGTATCTTATCTGGAAGATCAACTCCCACTCGATTCAAGCGAGTATAGAACCCAGACAATCTGAGCACATGCTCAACGATTGAGCTATTCTCTTTCATCTTGCAGACAAAGAATCTTGTTGGAGATATCATATCTCGCAACACGGGCACGAGCTTGAGATCCTAATTTCAGCTCTTAGAACATCTCATATGTTCCGTGACATTCAAAACGTTTTAGAGCCTCAATTCTAAGCCGTAATGCATGACACACTAAACTATCAAGTAGTCATCGGAACGTGCTTGTCAGATGTTCACAACATCTACAGATGACGGTAGAGTGATTGGCGAACCGAGCGGTGCATTAAGGACATAAGCCTTCTATGCAGCAATGAGGACAATCCTCAGATCACGGACCCAGTCCACAATATTTCTACCATCATATTTCAACTCTATTTCTCTAGGAACATATAAAAATTCAAGGGAGCTACAGCGCGAGCAAGTAATCTACAACATAATTTGCAAAGACACTACTGACTGTGTACATGATAATGAGTTCAACTAATCATATTATTAAGAACTCCCACTCAAATTGACATCCCAACGGTCATTCGAGTGATACATGATCCAAATTCACCAACTCAAGTCCGATCATCACGTGAGTTGAGGTGGTTTCAATGGTGAACATCATCATGTTTATCATATCTGCTATATGACTCATGTTCGACCTTTCGATCTCTTGTGTTCCAAGGCCATGTCTATACATGCTAGGCTCATCAAGTTTAACCCAAGTGTTCTGCATGTGCAACACTAGCTTGCACCCATTGTATATGAACATAGAGTATATCACACCCGATCATCACGTGGTGTCTCAACACGATGAACTTTCGCAACGGTGCACACTCGGGGAGAACACAATTTATCTTGAAATTAAGTGAGGGATCACCTTATAATGCTACCATCGTCCTAAACAAAACAAGGTGCATAAAAGGATTAACATAACATGCAAATCGTAAGTGACATGATATGCCCATGAACTTGTGCTTTTCATATCCATGTTGAAAGCACCGGCATGATCTCCATCATCACCGGCATGACACCATGACCTCCATCATCTTGATCTCTATCAACGTGTCTTCATCGTGGTTGTCGCGCCCACCATGCTTCTACTACTATTGCTACGGTTTAGCAATAAAATAAAGCATTACATAGCGCTTAATGATTGACATGCATATCATAAAATAATTAAAGACAACCCTATGTCTCCTTCCGGTTGTTGTACTCATCGACATGCAAGTCGTGATATTCTATACAACACATGATCATCTCATACATCACATATATCTCATCATGTAATTGGCCATATCATATCACAACATACCCTGCAAAAACAAGTTAGACATCCTCTAATTATTGTTGCATGTTTTACGTGGCTGCTACGGGTATCTATCAAGAACAATTCTCACCTACGCATAAACAACAACGGTGATACATAAGTTGCTTTTCAACCTTCTCAAGGACCGCCATAGTCGAATCCAATCCAACTAAAGTAGGAGAAACAGACACCCACCAGCCATCTTTATGCAACGAGGTTACACGTCAGTCGATGGAACTGGTCTCTCGTAAGAGTACGAGTAAGGTTGGTCTGGGCCACTTCATCCCACAAAACCGTTGAACCAAAACACGACCAACGGAGGAAGCAATCTAAGCATCAACGCCCACAAACTCTTTGTGTTCTACTCGAGATCTGATCTACACATAGACCTAGCTCATGATGCCACTGTTGGGGAACGTTGCATGGGAAAGAAAAATTTCTTGCGCACACGCAAGATCTATCCATGGTGATGAGCATCTATGAGAGGGAGAGTGGATCTGCATACCCTTGTAGATCGCTAAGAGGGAAGCGTTAAAAACGCGGTTGGTGTAGTCTAACGTCTTTGCGATCCAAATCGCCGAGCGTCCCGTGATCTCATCATGATCCGTCTCACGATCCAATCACGATCCGTCCCACGAACTCATCATGATCCTTCCCGCGATATCATCACGATCTGTCTCGCAATCTTGATCACGGTCCTTCCGATCTAGCGCCGAACGGACGACACCTCCGCGTTTAGCACACGTGTAGCTCAATGACTATCTCCGCATCCTTGACCCAGCAAGAGGGAGTGGAGAGGTAGGCGAGTTCTCTGGCAGCGTGATGGCACCGCGGCGATGGTGGTGGAGCAATTCCGGCAGGGCTTCGCCTAAGCACTGCAGAAAACCGATCTAGAGGAGAAACTATGCACTAGAGGAACGGGTAGCCCGTGGCTGAAAATGTAACATCCCAAAATTTCATTTTGGAATGTTATGAAATATAGCCATGCATTCATCATCATCATTGCTTGAATACATGTATTGTTGAAATGTTGTTTCTAAATTTCTGAAATCCCTCTCTACTTTCCCTAAGTTGCTTTCACCTATTTGAAATCTTGGTAAAATGTTCAAAATAAGAGGGGAGTAACATGACACTCCACACCAGGGTCATCTTGGTGATATATTTGAACAATAAAAACCAGGGGTTATTTTGAAAATATCTGCAAAAAAAAGATTTAAAAACAATTAGGCAATTTCTGAAAATATTATTTTTTCATAGTGTTCAAATGACAGAATAAAAATGTTCATTAAATAGCATTTATTATTCTGTTAATTTCGATATATAATATCCCTATATTTAGAGATGATTTCAATGCTTTAAAGGTTTTTGAAACGCTCTGGAAAATCATTAAACGAAAACTGTAACGGTTTTGCTATTTAAACGGGCCGGCCCACGGCAGTTACTCGCGAAGTTAATACCGATCGGCCGACCGACGCGGAAACCACACTCCCCCCCTCGCTAACACCAGGTCCCACTCCAAGCGACCGTTTGCCCCGCACGGAAGCCTTCTTCCTCCCGCACGCGACGCCGGACCTCGCCGGCAGTTTCTCCCCTCCAGCGGATCTCGCCTCCCATCACTCCCTCTCACTCCCCGCATCCCCTATAAGTACCGGCCACTCCCCTCTCTCCATTTCCCCCCGAATCCCCTCTCTCCCTCGCCGAGACGCTGCTAAATCACTCGCCGGAGTTGCCACCACCACCGGATCACCCCAACGCCGTTGCCGTCGACTCCGTCCACCCCTCGCCCCACCGTTGCCACCAATCGACGCCGGACGTCAAGCCTCGCGGCCCTGACCACTCCGCTGCCTCCCTCGACCACCGGAGCGCCAACCCCAATGACTTCGCCGTCTCGGACTCGCCGGTGACCTCTTCTTTGTGAGCTCCCCTCCCACTCTGTAGCTGTTCGATCTCAAACCGACGCCTAAGATTAGATCGGATTTAATTCCGAACCGGTATCCTCCACCGATCGGTCGCCCGCCCGCAATCACTCACGTGCACACGCCCCCAACCGATAGGGAAGCGCCACGTAGCCCCCTGGCCGTCCGGTAGATATTTCATCTTTTCCGATTTTGTTTAGAAAACAGAACTTGTTCCGATTTTGTTTTTCTTATATCTTTTAATCTATTTTATGTTTTGAGTTGATTATTTTTGCATTAGTTCACATTTTTCAAGTAGTTTCACCCTGTACTTTTAGATTTCAAATTTGAACTATAAGATTTGAATTGAATCAAATTTGCTCAAAATCTTCAAATCTGAATAACTAGAGTTTGAAAATAGATTTTGATATGAATCTTTTTGCTACTGTTTGATATTGGTTAGGACTATCACCATGTTTAGTTTGAGGATTTTTAGGATGATTTTGAATAGTGCTCTAGCTATAAACAGAATCTTCCTAGTATTATAGTATAGTTTTATTTACTTAGTTTTAGTTAGTTTAACTTAGATTTAGTTTTAATTTGTTTAGCAGGTACTGTTGTTTATATATTTAGTGTTTTATTTATTGTTAATAAAAATATAAAAAAATTTAGTTTATTTCTTTGTTAATATAGGAATCACAATCTCTTTTCAAATAGGTTTATTTTGATTAAAACAACTAGCTAGTAATAGTTTTGCTTTCAAACAAAGTTTTATATAATTTAATTCTGTTTTCTAAAACAAGTTTATTTATAAATTCTTTCCTGTTAAGAACATGTTTTGCTAATAAGTAATAAGTTTTGTTTTGCTCTTTTGTTAGTAAAACTATATTTGTTTCATATAGTGTTTATCAAAACTTATATAAACTTTACTAAAGTTTTCCCAACAAACTTAAATTGATTTTCTTCTGTTTATTAATAAAATATATTATTGTTTGCTTGCTGTCAACTATTGTTTTATTATTACAAAATAGTTTCATTATGTTAGTAGTGTTTTATCAATCACCTTTTTTTTGAAAACAAAATTTGGTGTATGAGTTGTGCATTGTTTTGTCATGATTGTTTACTAATTCATTGTTGATGGTTGTGAGTTACAATATTTTTGTTGTATACTTATTTAGTGTTTTTTTTCTTCGTTAGATTATCCGGAGTGCGAAGCTTGTTACTTAGAGTCACTCACGTACGATGATCATCAATCAGGCAAGTCACCTTGATCATGTTTTACCCATGTTTTATATGTATTAGTTCTACCATCTCCCCAATTGCATGCAAGATAGGTTAGTTGGAAACTTGGTTACATTGTTGTAGTATCATGTGGTAGGTATCTCCTCAACCCCTTGACAACATTGTCCCCGGGAAACGTTGTTTTACTTTTGCTATGCTATTAGTAGACGGGGTTGGTTGTGTGATTCATGAGAGTTGAGAGAGTTAATAATTTCAAGACCTAAATAATGATCAAGATTTTCAAGACTTCGAGTTTTCAACATACTTCTGGGTGGACGATGGTTGAACGACACCCTGGAGAAACCAGTGGATTTGCCTAGGTGATGCTGGAGATGGCCAGTATTCACGCGGAAAGATCCACCCAGGCACAAAGAGATGGATGGGTGATTCAAGACCCAAGGCTTACCTGCACAGCCACAAGTCATTATGGGCTCTGGCTTGGTTGGATATCGTGGTGACCCTGGACAGGCGGTGCTACGAGAGGTAGAAGAACGGTAGGAAAGGATGGGCACCGACAGAGTCGTAGGGAAACCCTTTGGAAGACCATGTTTCGGTCATCCGTTTCTCAAACACCCTGAAGTGCGAGAAATCAAACGGAGGCGACCAAATCTTGTGGGGAACGTGTGCAAAACTCTGCAGAGTACTCAAACCTAATCGATTAGCCATGTCCACGGTCATGGACGACTTGAGCCAAAGGAATTGAAACTTCCGGAACTCTCAACACAATTAATATGATGATGTGGGTATTAATAATTGGATATGAGAATTGGTTGGTGGAACCACCTCATTAATCAACCAACTTAGTAATATTTTTTTGCTTAGCCCCTCCCTTGATGTAGGAAAAACTTGGCTTTACGCAAAAACTTACCACCCCACTTGCCATATATGCATATAGACTAGATGATTATCTTTTCACCCCTCTCTTGTGACTTTGCCGGCATATTACATATGCTGACCTACATGGCTGCAACGTATCATGTTGCAGAGTACTTTTCCGACCAGGAGTGAGCACACGTTCTATGCTCGGTGAGATGCCCTTGGAGTCAGATGGACTCATCTACCTTCGACGCTTCCGCAAGATTTAGATATTCTCATGAGTTGGCTTCTAGCCACTTTATTGTAATTTTTATTGTAATAAAGGACTCGATATGAGATTTCGATTAATATAATGCTGTGTGATTTCCCTTCGATATATACATTGATGTATCGTGTTTGTACCAGCATGATCTTGGGATGGTACAGAAACACCGGAGATTCGACCTTTCAGGTCGGGTCGCTACAGAAATGGTATCAGAGCACACGCTGACCGTAGGACGTAACCTCTAGGACTGGAAAGCCTTAGGATTGTTTCTCTTTGTCTTTAAAATTCTTATACTCTCATCTATTCGTTTCTGACTCCTCTCCGATTATTTCAAAATTTATAGATGGCCACCTTCATCCCAGTGTTGATCACGGAGTTTTGCGAGCCTAACGCAATGATGCCCTTTGGTAAGGAGCTGATGAGGATCGTCAAGGACGTAAGGATTGCTTTGCCGAGCATCATCGGGATTCCTATCATGTCATTTCCCCAAGATGGACGCTACAGGATCGAGGTGCATATTCCAGGGAAGACCTTTGGGAACCAGAAGGAACCCATCGACCTCAAGGTCGTGGCACCCAGTTGGATACTTTGGAGAGACATGGCCATTCATCATGCCCTTGGACGTATTCAGGAAGAATACAGAGGTGGAACCATTTCACCAGAACTCAGCGTGGTTTGTCGCAGAGATGTCCATGGAAACATCATAACTCCTCCCACTGCAGACACCACTATTTCCTATATCCAGACCTTGGAGACTCACATCAGGACTCTGGAGCTTCGAGTTCGTGCTGATACGAAGACAATCAAGAATCTGATGAACCGTGAGATTGACCTCGAAGCTGACTTGCGGGAAGCCAACTATGAACATGAATATGAGGTGAAGGATTTCTTAGAGAGAATCGACAAGCTGAACACTCGCATCGCCACTCTGGAGGAACAGACGGATACTGGTGAAAATCTCCATCCTGAGGGAGACTTGGCTCCTTTCATCAGCGACGATGATGACTATGAGGAGAGCACCACTGAAGGAGACTCAGTCACCATGTACTTCTGAGGAAAACTTTAGTTATGCCCTCCATGTATCTTTTATTTTCAACGTTAAAAGCGTAGGTCGATGCTTAGTTTGATTGAGATTTGTAATTCCCGATGTTTGACATTGATTGAATAAATGAATGAGTGTTTGGTGTGATATTGCATATGGGTAGTGAATTTCTTTTAGGCCCTTGTTCTATTCTAATTCTCACCCCTCTGAAAACAGCAAGATGCCTCCACGACGTGAGACCGACTTCACTTTCCCGCCGGAACTCACGCAACTCCTTCAGCAGCAGAATGCACTGATGCAACTATTGATCCAGAATGAGACCAACAATCAGAACAACAACAACCACAATCCACCCCAGACTGACAATCTCACCCGTTTTCTGAGGTTGAACCGTCCAACTTTCTCCAGCAGTACTGAACCCATTATGGCAGATGACTGGCTCCGCAAGATGGAGAGAGAACTCGTCACCGCTGGATGTACTGATGCTGAGAAGGTGCGCTTTGCCGCACATCAACTTGAAGGACCAGCAGCTTCCTGGTGGGAGAATTACATCACCACCTATCCAATTGCTGATGTAACTTGGGAGCAATTCAAGCTTGCTTTCCGCACCGCACATGTTCAGCTGGAGCCATGAGTCTGAAGAAGCGCGAGTTTCGCAACTTGCGCCAGGGAAATCGCTCTGTGGCCCAATACGTGGACGACTTCAACACATTGGCACGTTATGCACCAGGAGACGTGGCTGATGATGCGTCCAAGCAAGAGAAGTTTCTAGAAGGACTCAACGATGAGTTGAGCATGCAGCTGGTAGTGGCTACTTTCAACAACTACCAAGAGCTGGTGGACAAGGCCCTCATCTTAGAGGGAAAGCAGAAGCAAATTGAGAACCGCAAGAGGAAGTACACTCAGGGGAAGTTTAACTCTGGAGCTCATCAGAAGCCCCGCTACTCCCCGTACTCAGGAAATACCGGATCAGGTACTGGTAAGTTTGGAAGGCACACTCATGCGGTGCACAACCATGGAGGTCAAAACCATGGAGGAAATGGGAATGCCCGTCCCAACCATGGCAATTTCAAGACTGACAATGGCAATGGGAATAACAATCAGCACCGTCACATTCCTACTCAGAAGGATCTGAGCCACATCACCTTTTTCAAGTGCCAGAAGACAGGGCACTATGCTAATGAGTGTCCCCAGAGCAAGCAGGGAAATGGAAATGGCAACTCCGCAGCCAAGAAGCCAAACCCTTTTCCTCGTGCCCAGGTGAACCACCTCGACGTGGAAGAAGTCTATGATCAACCCGAGACTGTGGTTGGTAAGTTTTTATTGCATTCACGTCTAGTTACAGTACTTTTTGATTCCGGTGCAACTCATTCATTCATATCAAGGGTAGTTGTGGATAAGTATGGTTTTCCCACCAAAACCCTTAGTCAACCCATTAAGGTCAGTTCCCCAGGAGGTATGATGATGGCAGGGATAGGATGCCATGCTTTGAAACTCAATATAGGAAACCATGTTTTTCCCACCGACCTCATCGTCTTAGAATCCCAGGGATTGGATGTAATCCTAGGCATGGATTGGATGACCAAGTATGAAGGAAATCTTGATTGCCTCAGCAAGTCTGTTTCACTCACCTCCCCAGAGAACAAGAGGATTAAGTATGTATCCCGACGCACACGTATGAGTGCTAGGTTAAATTTTCTCACGGGAGTTGTTCAGGAGGAAGTACCTGTGGTAAAAGACTTTCCGGATGTATTTCCGGAAGAATTACCAGGCATGCCACCAGATAGGGAGATTGAGTTCCTAATAGAGCTACAGCCAGGGACAGCCCCAATTTCCAAGAGACCCTATCGGATGCCCGCAAATGATCTGTTGGAAATCAAGAAGCAAATTAAGGAGTTATTGGACGAAGGTTATATACGCCCAAGTTCTTCACCTTGGGGAGCCCAGTTCTTTTGGTGGAGAAGAAGGATAAAACCTTGAGAATGGTAGTCGATTATCGTGCCTTGAATGAGGTGACTATCAAGAACAAGTACCCTCTACCGATGATTAATGATTTGTTTGATCAGCTAGTAGGCGCCAAAGTATTCTCCAAGATCGATCTTCGATCAGGGTATCATCAGCTGAAGATTCGTGAACAGGATATACCCAAAACGGATTTCACAACAAGGTATGGCTTGTACGAGTATACAGTCATGTCCTTTGGTTTGACTAATGCTCCTGCTTACTTCATGAATTTGATGAACAAAGTGTTTATGGAATATTTGGACAAGTTTGTCGTGGTGTTCATCAATGACATTTTGATATTCTCCAAGAACGAGGAAGAACACAAGGAACATCTGCGTTTAGTTCTGGAGAAGCTAAGAGAGCATGAGTTATATGCCAAGTTCAGCAAATGTGAATTTTGGCTGACGGAAGTCGGATTCCTTGGACATGTTATTTCCGGAGAAGGAATAGCCGTAGACCCCGCTAAGGTTGAAGCCGGCACCGAGTGGAAGTCACCCACCTCAGTTAAGGAAATCCGCAGTTTCCTTGGACTTGCCTGATATTACCGGAGATTCATTGAGAATTTCTCAAAGATTGCCAAGCCCATGACAGAGTTGTTGAAGAAAGAATCTAAGTATGTTTGGACTGAGGAATGTGAAGCCAGTTTCCAGGAGTTGAAGAAACGTTTGGTCATAGCCCCAGTGTCGATTTTGCCCAATATTCGGAAGAATTTCCAGGTTTATTGTGATGCTTCACGTCAAGGACTTGGAGGAGTACTCATGCAAGATGGAAAGGTTGTAGCCTATGCATCCAGACAACTATGACCTCATGAGTTGAATTATGCCACCCATGATTTGGAACTAACAGCCGTAGTGCACGCACTCAAGACCTGGAGACATTTCCTTATCGGAAATAGTTGTGATGTTTACATCGACCATAAGAGCCTGAAATATATTTTCACGCAGAAAGAGTTGAACCTCAGACAGAGGAGATCGTTAGAGTTAATCAAGGACTATGACATGAGATTACACTACCATCCAGGTAAGGCTAATGTTGTAGCCGATGCCTTGAGTCAGAAAACTTATGTAAACACACTCACAGCGGGAGGATTACCTCAAGAGTTAGTGGATGATCTCAGAGAACTCAAGCTAGAGATAGTTCCAAGCGGATATGTTGCTACACTGGAGATCCAGTCCACCTTGACCGAAAGAATTCGTGAAGCCCAGAAATCGGACAAGGAGATAGCTGAGATAAAGCAGAGAATGTAAGATGGCAAAGCTAAAGGTTTTCGTGACGATGAACACGGAACTTTGTGGTTTGAGAACTGAATCTATGTGCCCAATGACCCAGAGCTCAGGAAGTTGATACTTCAGGAAGCCCACGATTCACCTTACTCGATACACTCAGGATATACCAAGATGTATCTGGATTTAAAGGAAAGTTATTGGTGGCCAGGTATGAAGAAAGATATTGCGGAACATGTGGCAATATGTGATGTTTGTCAGCGAGTAAAGGCAGAACATCAGAAACCAGCAGGATTACTCCAACCTTTGCTGATACCCGAGTGGAAATGGGAAAAACTTGGTATGGACTTCATCACAGGATTACCCAGGACCCGTTCAGGTTATGATTCCATCTGGGTAGTGGTAGATCGCTTGACCAAGGTAGCTCATTTCATTCCAGTGAAAACAACCTATACCAATGCTATGCTAGCCAAGATATATATGACCAGAATCATATGTCTGCATGGAGTTCCGAGGAGTATCGTGTCAGATAGAGGAACATAGTTTACCTCAAAATTTTGGCATCAGTTACATGAAACTTTGGGTACAAGGCTAGAGTTCAGTACAACCTTTCATCCGCAGACAGATGGACAGACTGAGAGAGTCAACCAGATTCTGGAAGACATGTTGAGAGCTTGTGCGCTAGATTATGGGTCTAGTTGGGATGACAACTTACCTTATGCAGAATTCTCGTACAACAACAGTTATCAGACCAATCTAAAGATGGCCCCTTTCGAAGCATTATACGGAAGGAGATGCAGAACACCATTGACATGGGATGGTGTTGGAGACCGACAACTTTTTGGTCCCGACCTTATCCGAGATTCTGAAGAGAAAGTCAGGTTGATTCGTGACAGACTCAAGATAGCTCAATCTCGACAGAAGAGTTATGCTGACAGCAAACGTAAAGAAGTGACGTATATAGTGGGAGACCGAGCTTATCTTCGTGTGTCCCCGCTTCGAGGAATCAAGAGGTTTGGTGTTAAAGGAAAATTAGCACCCAGATTCATAGGCCCCTACAAAATTCTTGAACGTAGAGGCGAAGTTGCATACAAGCTGGAATTGCCAAAAGGATTATCCGGAGTTCATAATGTGTTCCATGTGTCTCAGCTGAAGAAATGTCTTGCTGAGATGGCTGATATTCCTTTGAGAGGTACAGTGCCCCTAGAGGCCATACAACTTGACAATGATCTGACCTACGAGGAGAAGCCTGTCAGAATCCTCGAGTCTGCCAACAGAGTTACCCGCAGCAGGATCATCAAGTTCTGTAAGGTTTTGTAGAGTCACCACACCGAGGAAGAAGCCACCTCGGAACGCGAAGAAGATCTTCGTAGAGACCACCCGCACCTATTTTCTAGCCAACCCGAATCTCGAGGGCGAGATTCATCTTAAGGTGGGTAGGTTTGTAACATCCCAAAATTTCATTTTGGAATGTTATGAAATATAGCCATGCATTCACCATCATCATTGCTTGAATACATGTATTGTTGAAATGTTCTTTCTAAATTTCTGAAAGCCCTTTCTACTTTCCCTAAGTTCCTTTCACCTATTTGAAATCTTGGTAAAATGTTCAAAATAAGAGGGGAGTAACATGACACTCCACACCAGGGTCATCTTGGTGATATATTTGAACAATAAAAACCAGGGGTTATTTTGAAAATATTTGCAAAAAAAAGATTTAAAAACAATTAGGCAATTTCTGAAAATATTATTTTTTCAAACTGTTCAAATGACAGAATAAAAATGTTCATTAAATAGCATTTATTATTATGTTAAATTTGATATATAATACCCCTATATTTAGAGACGATTTGAATGCTTTAAAGGTTTTTGAAACGCTCTGGAAAATCATTTAAAGAAAACGGTAACGGTTTTGCTATTTAAACGGGCCGGCCCACGGCAGTTACTCGCGAAGTTAATACCGATTGGCCAACCGACGCGGAAACCACGCTCCCCCTCGCTGACACTGGGTCCCACCCCGACCGACCGTTTGCCCCGCACGGACGCCTTCTTCCTCCCGCACACGACGCCGGACCTCGCCGGCAGTTTCTCCCCTCCCGCAGATCTCGCCTCCCATCACTCCCTCTCACGGCCCGCACCCGGCCACTCCCCTCTCTCCATTTCCCCCCTAATCCCCTCTCTCCCTTGCCGAGACCCAGCTAAATCACACGCCGGAGTTGCCACCACCACCGGATCTCCACAACGCCGTTGCCGTCGACTCCGTCCACCCCTCGCCCCACCGTTGCCACCAATCGACGCCGGACGTCAAGCCTCGCAGCCCGGACCACTCCGCTGCCTCCCTCGACCACTGGAGCGCCAACCCCGACGACTTCGCCGTATCGGACTCGCCGGAGAATCCCCTCGCAGGCGACCTCTTCTTTGTGAGCTCCCCTCCCAGTCCGTAGCCGTTCGATCTCAAACCGACGCCTAAGATTAGATCGGATTTAATTCCGAACCGGTATCCTCCACCGATCAGTCGCCCGCCCGCAAGCACTTGTGCACACACGCCCCCAACCAATAGGAAAGCGCCACATACCCCCCTGGCCGTCCGGTAGATATTTCATCTTTTCTGATTTTGTTTAGAAAACAAAATCTGTTCTAATTTTGTTTTGCTTATATATTTTAATATATTTAATGTTTTGAGTTGATTCTTTTTGCATTAGTTCACATTTTTCAAGTAGTTTCACCCTGTGCTTTTAGATTTAAAATTTGAACTATAAGATTTGAATTGAATCAAATTTGCTCAAAATCTTCAAATCTGAATAACTAGAGTTTGAAAATAGATTTTGATATGAATATTTTTGCTACTGTTTGATATTGGTTAGGACTATCACCATGTTTAGTTTGAGGATTTTTAGGATGATTTTGAATAGTGTTCGAGCTATAAACAGAATCTGCCTAGTATTATAGTATAGTTTTATTTACTTAGTTTTAGTTAGTTTAACTTAGATTTAGTTTTAATTTGTTTAGCAGGTACTGTTGTTTATACATTTAGTGTTTTATTTATTGTTAATAAAAATATAAAATTGTTTAGTTTATTTCTTTGTTAATATAGGAATCACAATTTCTTTTTAAATAGGTTTATTTTGATTAAAACAACTAGCTAGTAATAGTTTTGCTTTCAAACAAAGTTTTATATAATTTAATTCTGTTCTCTAAAACAAGTTTATTTGTAAATTCTTTCCTGTTAAGAACATGTTTTGCTAATAAGTAATAAGTTTTGTTTTGCTCTTTTGTTAGTAAAACTATATTTGTTTCATATAGTGTTTATCAAAACTTATATAAACTTTACTAAAGTTTTCCCAAAAAACTTAAATTGATTTTCTTCTGTTTATTAATAAAATATATTATTGTTTGCTTGCTATCAACTATTTTTTTATTATTACAAAATAGTTTCATTATGTTAGTAGTGTTTTATCAATCACCTTTTTTTTGAAAACAAAATTTGGTGTGTGAGTTGTGCATTGTTTTGTCTTGATTGTTTACTAATTCATGGTTGATGGTTGTGAGTTACAATATTTTTGTTGTATACTTATTTAGTGTTTGTTTGCTTCGTTAGATTATCCGGAGTGCGAAGCTTGTTACTTAGAGTCACTCACGTATGAAGATCATCAATCAGGCAAGTCACCTTGATCATGTTTTACCCATGTTTTATATGCATTAGTTATACCATCTCCCCAATTGCATGCAAGATAGGTTAGTTGGAAACTTGGTTACATTGTTGTAGTATCATGTGGTAGGTACCTCCTCAACCCCTTGACAACATTGGCCCCGGGAAACGTTGTTTTACTTTTGCTATGCTATTAGTAGACGGGGTTGGTTGTGTGATTCATGAGAGTTGAGAGAGTTAATAATTTCAAGACCTACATAATGATCAAGATTTTCAAGACTTCGAGTTTTCAAGATACTTCTGGGTGGATGATGGTTGAACGGCACCCTGGAGAAACCAGTGGATTTGCCTAGGTGATGCTGGAGATGGCTAGTATTCACGTGGAAAGATCCACCCAGGCACAAAGAGATGGATGGGTGCTTCAAGACCCAAGGCTTACCTGCACGGCCACAAGTCATTTTGGGCTCTGGCTTGGTTGGATATCGTGGTGACCCTGGACAGGCGGTGCTACGAGAGGTAGAAGAACGGTAGGAAAGGATGGGCAACGACAGAGTCGCAGGGAAACCCTATGGAAGACCATGTTTTGGTCATCCGTTTCTCAAACACCCTGAAGTGCGAGAAATCAAACGGAGGCGACCAAATCTTGTGGGGAACGTGTGCAAAACTTTGCAGAGTACTCAAACCTAATCGATTAGCCGTGTCCATGGTCATGGACGACTTGAGCCAAAGGAACTGAAACTTCCGGAACTCTCAACACAATTAATATGATGATGTGGGTATTAATAATTGGGTATGAGAATTGGTTGGTGGAACCACCTCATTAATCAACCAACTTAGTAATATTTTTTGTGCTTAGCCCCTCCCTTGATGTAGGAAAAACTTGGCTTTACGCAAAAACTTACCACCCCACTTGCCATATATGCATATAGACTAGATGATTATCTTTTCACCCCTCTCTTGTGACTTAGCCGACATATTCCATATGCTGACCTACACGGCTGCAACGTATCATGTTGCAGAGTACTTTTCCGACCAGGAGTGAGGACACGTTCTACGCTCGGTGAGATGCCCTTGGAGTCAGATGGACTCATCTACCTTCGACGCTTCCGCAAGATTTAGATATTCTCATGAGTTGGCTTCTAGCCACTTTATTGTAATTTTTATTGTAATAAAGGACTCGATATGAGATTTCGATTAATATAATGTTGTGTGATTTCCCTTTGATATATACATTGATGTACCGTGTGTGTACCAGCATGATCTTGGGATGGTACAGAAACACCGGAGATTCGACCTTTCAGGTCGGGTCGCTACAGAAATGGTATCAGAGCACACGCTGACCGTAGGACGTAACCTCTAGGACTGGAAAGCCTTAGGATTGTTTCTCTTTGTCATTAAAATTCTTATACTCTCATCTATTCGTTTCTGACTCCTCTCCGATTATTTCAAAATTTATAGATGGCCACCTTCATCCCAGTGTTGATCACGGAGTTTTGCCAGCCTGACGCAACGATGCCCGTTGGTAAGGAGCTGATGAGGATCGTCAAAGACGTAAGGATTGCTTTGCCGAGCATCACCGGGATTCCTATCATGTCATTTCCCTAAGATGGACGCTACAGGATCGAGGTGCATATTCCAGGGAAGACCTTTGGGAACCGGAAGGAACCCATCGACCTCAAGTTCGTGGCACCCAGTTGGATACTTGGGAGAGACATGGCCATTCATCATGCCCTTGGACGTATTCAGGAAGAATATAGAGGTGGAACCATTTCACCAGAACTCAGCGTGGTTTGTCGCAGAGATGTCCATGGAAACATCATAACTCCTCTTACTGCATACACCACTATTTCCTATATCCAGACCTTGGAGACTCACATCAGGACTGTGGAGCTTCGAGTTCGTGCTGATACGAAGACAATCAAGAATCTGATGAACCGTGAGATTGACCTCGAAGCTGTCTTGCGGGAAGCCAACTATGAACATGAATATGAGGTGAAGGATTTCTTAGAGAGAATCGACAAGCTGAACACTCGCATCGCCACTCTGGAGGAACAGACGGATATGGGTGAAAATCTCCATCCCGAGGGAGACTTGGCTCCTTTCATCAGCGACGATGATGACTATGAGGAGAGCACCACTGAAGGAGACTCAGTCACCATGTACTTCTGAGGAAAACTTTAGTTATGCCCTCCATGTATCTTTTATTTTCAACGCTAAAAGCGTAGGTCGATGCTTAGTTTGATTGAGATTTGTAATTCCCGATGTTTGACATTGATTGAATAAATGAATGAGTGTTTGGTGTGATATTACATATGGGTAGTGAATTTCTTTTAGGCCCTTGTTCTATTCTAATTCTCACCCCTCTGAAAACAGCAAGATGCCTCCACGACGTGAGACCGACTTCACTTTCCCGCCGGAACTCACGCAACTCCTTCAGCAGCAGAATGCACTGATGCAGCTATTGATCCAGAATCAGACCAACAATCAGAACAACAACAACCACAATCCACCCCAGACTGACAATCTCACCCGTTTTCTGAGGTTGAACCCTCCAACTTTCTCCAGCAGTACTGAGCCCATTGTGGCAGATGACTGGCTCCACAAGATGGAGAGAGAACTCGTCACCGCTAGATGTACTGATGCTTAGAAGGTGCGCTTTGCCGCACATCAACTTGAAGGACCAGCAGCTTCTTGGTGGGAGAATTACATCACCACCTATCCCATTGCTGATGTATCTTGGGAGCAATTCAAGCTTGCTTTCCGCACCGCACATGTTTCAGCTGGAGCCATGAGTCTAAAGAAGCGCGAGTTTCGCAACTTGCGCCAGGGAAATTCCTCTGTGGCCCAATACGTGGACGACTTCAACACATTGGCATGTTATGCACCAGGAGACGTGGCCGATGATGTGTCCAAGCAAGAGAAGTTTCTAGAAGGACTCAACGATGAGTTGAGCATGCAGCTGGTAGTGGCTACTTTCAACTACTACCAAGAGCTGGTGGACAAGGCCCTCATCTTGGAGGGAAAGCAGCAGCAAATTGAGAACCGCAAGAGGAAGTACACTCAGGGGAAGTTTAACTCTGGAGCTCATCAGAGGCCCCGCTACTCCCCTTTCTCAGGAAATACCGGATCAGGTACCGGTAAGTTTGGAAGGCACACTCATGCCGTGCACAACCATGGAGGTCACAACCATGGAGGAAATGGGAATGCCCGTCCCAACCATGGCAATTTCAAGACTGACAATGGGAATGGGAATAACAATCAGCACCGTCACATTCCTACTCAGAAGGATCTGAGCCACATCACCTGTTTCAAGTGCCAGAAGACAGGGCACTATGCTACTGAGTGTCCCCAGAGCAAGTGGGGAAATGGAAACGGCAACTCCGCAGCCAAGAAGCCAAACCCTTTTCCTCGTGCCCAGGTGAACCACCTCGACGTGGAAGAAGTCTATGATCAACCCGAGACTGTGGTTGGTAAGTTTTTATTGCATTCACGTCTAGTTACAGTACTTTTTGATTCCGGTGCAACTCATTCATTCATATCAAGGGTAGTTGTGGATAAGTATGGTTTGCCCACCAAAACCCTTAGTCAACCCATTAAGGTCAGTTCCCCAGGAGGTATGATGATGGCAGGGATAGGATGCCATGCTTTGAAACTCAATATAGGAAACCATGTTTTTCCCACCGACCTCATCGTCTTAGAATCCCAGGGATTGGATGTAATCCTAGGCATGGATTGGATGACCAAGTATGAAGGAAATATTGATTGCCTCAGCAAGTCTGTTTCACTCAACACCCCGAAGAACAAGAGGATTAAGTATGTATCCCGACGCACACGTATGAGTGCTAGGTTAAGTTTTCTCACGGGAGTTGTTCAGGAGGAAGTACCTGTGGTAAAAGACTTTCCGGATGTATTTCCGGAAGAATTACCAGGCATGCCACCAGATAGGGAGATTGAGTTCCTAATAGAGCTACAGCCAGGGACAGCCCCAATTTCCAAGAGACCCTATCGGATGCCCGCAAATGATCTGTTGGAAATCAAGAAGCAAATTAAGGAGTTATTGGACGAAGGTTATATACGCCCAAGTTCTTCACCTTGGGGAGCCCAGTTCTTTTGGTGGAGAAGAAGGATAAAACCTTGAGAATGGTAGTCGATTATCGTGCCTTGAATGAGGTGACTATCAAGAACAAGTACCCTCTACCGATGATTAATGATTTGTTTGATCAGCTAGTAGGCGCCAAAGTATTCTCCAAGATCGATCTTCGATCAGGGTATCATCAGCTGAAGATTCGTGAACAGGATATACCCAAAATGGATTTCACAACAAGGTATGGCTTGTACGAGTATACAGTCATGTCCTTTGGTTTGACTAATGCTCCTGCTTACTTCATGAATTTGATGAACAAAGTGTTTATGGAATATTTGGACAAGTTTGTCGTGGTGTTCATCGATGACATTTTGATATTCTCCAAGAACGAGGAAGAACACAAGGAACATCTGCGTTTAGTTCTGGAGAAGCTAAGAGAGCATGAGTTATATGCCAAGTTCAGCAAATGTGAATTTTGGCTGACGGAAGTCGGATTCCTTGGACATGTTATTTCCGGAGAAGGAATAGCCGTAGACCCCGCTAAGGTTGAAGCCGTCATCGAGTGGAAGTCACCCACCTCAGTTAAGGAAATCCGCAGTTTCCTTGGACTTGCCGGATATTACCGGAGATTCATTGAGAATTTCTCAAAGATTGCCAAGCCCATGACAGAGTTGTTGAAGAAAGAATATAAGTATGTTTGGACTGAGGAATGTGAAGCCAGTTTCCAGGAGTTTAAGAAACGTTTGGTCACAGCCCCAGTGTCGATTTTGCCCAATATTCGGAAGGATTTCCAGGTTTATTGTGATGCTTCACGTCAAGGACTTGGAGGAGTACTCATGCAAGATGGAAAGGTTGTAGCCTATGCATCCAGACAACTATGACCTCATGAGTTGAATTATGCCACCCATGATTTGGAACTAGCAGCCGTAGTGCACGCACTCAAGACCTGGAGACATTTCCTTATCGGAAATAGTTGTGATGTTTACACCGACCATAAGAGCCTGAAATATATTTTCATGCAGAAAGAGTTGAACCTCAGACAGAGGAGATCGTTAGAGTTAATCAAGGACTATGACATGAGATTACACTACCATCCAGGTAAGGCTAATGTTGTAGCCGATGCCTTGAGTCAGAAAACTTATGTAAACACACTCACAGCGGGAGGATTACCTCAAGAGTTAGTCGATGATCTCAGAGAACTCAAGCTAGAGATAGTTCCAAGCGGATATGTTGCTACACTGGAGATCCAGTCCACCTTGACTGAAAGAATTCGTGAAGCCCAGAAATCGGACAAGGAGATAGCTGAGATAAAGCAGAGAATGTAAGATGGCAAAGCTAAAGGTTTTCGTGACGATGAACACGGAACTTTGTGGTTTGAGAACCGAATCTATGTGCCCAATGACCCAGAGCTCAGGAAGTTGATACTTCAGGAAGCCCACGATTCACCTTACTCGATACACCCAGGATATACCAAGATGTATCTGGATTTAAAGGAAAGTTATTGGTGGCCAGGTATGAAGAAAGATATTGCGGAACATGTGGCAATATGTGATGTTTGTCAGCGAGTAAAGGCAGAACATCAGAAACCAGCAGGATTACTCCAACCTTTGCTGATACCCGAGTGGAAATGGGAAAAACTTGGTATGGACTTCATCACAGGATTACCCAGGACCCGTTCAGGTTATGATTCCATCTGGGTAGTGGTAGATCGCTTGACCAAGGTAGCTCATTTCATTCCAGTGAAAACAACCTATACCAATGCTATGCTAGCCAAGATATATATGACCAGAATCATATGTCTGCATGGAGTTCCGAGGAGTATCGTGTCAGATAGAGGAACACAGTTTACCTCAAAATTTTGGCATCAGTTACATGAAACTTTGGGTACAAGGCTAGAGTTCAGTACAGCCTTTCATCCGCAGACAGATGGACAGACTGAGAGAGTCAACCAGATTCTGGAAGACATGTTGAGAGCTTGTGCGCTAGATTATGGGTCTAGTTGGGATGACAACTTACCTTATGCAGAATTCTCGTACAACAACAGTTATTAGACCAGTCTAAAGATGGCCCCTTTCGAAGCATTATACGGAAGGAGATGCAGAACACCGTTGACATGGGATTGTGTTGGAGACCGACAACTTTTTGGTCCCGACCTTATCCGAGATTCTGAAGAGAAATTCAGGTTGATTCGTGACAGACTCAAGATAGCTCAATCTCGACAGAAGAGTTATGCTGACAGCAAACGTAAAGAAGTGACGTATATAGTGGGAGACCGAGCTTATCTTCGTGTGTCCCCGCTTCGAGGAATCAAGAGGTTTGGTGTTAAAGGAAAATTAGCACCCAGATTCATAGGCCCCTACAAAATTCTTGAACGTAGAGGCGAAGTTGCATACAAGCTGGAATTGCCAGAAGGATTATCCGGAGTTCATAATGTGTTCCATGTGTCTCAGCTGAAGAAATGTCTTGCTGAGATGGCTGATATTCCTTTGAGAGATACATTGCCCCTAGAGGCCATACAACTTGACAATGATCTGACCTACGAGGAGAAGCCTGTCAGAATCCTCGAGTCTGCCAACAGAGTTACCCGCAGCAGGATCATCAAGTTCTGTAAGGTTTTGTGGAGTCACCACACCGAGGAAGAAGCCACCTGGGAACGCGAAGAAGATCTTCGTAGAGACCACCTGCACCTATTTTCTAGCCAACCCGAATCTCGAGGGCGAGATTCATCTTAAGGTGGGTAGGTTTGTAACATCCCAAAATTTCATTTTGGAATGTTATGAAATATAGCCATGCATTCATCATCATCATTGCTTGAATACATGTATTGTTGAAATGTTCTTTCTAAATTTCTGAAAGCCCTTTCTACTTTCCCTAAGTTCCTTTCACCTATTTGAAATCTTGGTAAAATGTTCAAAATAAGAGGGGAGTAACATGACACTCCACACCAGGGTCATCTTGGTGATATATTTGAACAATAAAAACCAGGGGTTATTTTCAAAATATTTGCAAAAAAAAAGATTTAAAAACAATTAGGCAATTTCTGAAAATATTATTTTTTCAAACTGTTCAAATGACAGAATAAAAATGTTCATTAAATAGCATTTATTATTATGTTAAATTTGATATATAATACCCCTATATTTAGAGACGATTTGAATGCTTTAAAGGTTTTTGAAACGCTCTGGAAAATCATAAACTATTTTGCTATTTAAACAGGCCGGCCCACGGCAGTTACTCGCGAAGTTAATACCGATCGGCCGACCGACGCGGAAACCATGCTCCCCCCTCGCTGACACCGGGTCCCACCCCGACCGACCGTTTGCCCCGCACGGACGCCTTCTTCCTCCCGCACGGGACGCCAGACCTCGCCGGCAGTTTCTCCCCTCCCGCGAATCTCGCCTCCCATCACTCCCTCTCACTCCCCGCACCCCCTATAAGTACCGACCACTCCCCTCTCTCCATTTCCCACCAAATCCCCTCTCTCCCTTTCCGAGACGCTGCTAAATCACACGCCGGAGTTGCCACCACCACCGGATCTCCCCAACGCCGTTGCCGTCGACTCCGTCCACCCCTCGCCCCACCGTTGCCACCAATCGACGCCGGACATCAAGCCTCGCGGCCCGGACCACTCCGCTGCCTCCCTCGACCACCGGAGCTCCAACCCCGATGACTTCACTGTCTCGGACTCGCCGGAGAATCCCCTCGCAGGCGACCTCTTCTTTGTGAGCTCCCCTCCCACTCCGTAGTCGTTCGATCTCAAACCGACGCCTAAGATTAGATCGGATTTAATTCCGAACCGGTATCCTCCATCGATCAGTCGACCGCCCGCAAGCACTCGCGCGCACACGCCCCCAACCAATAGGAAAGCGCCACGTACCCCCCTGGCCGTCCGGTAGATATTTCATCTTTTCCGATTTTGTTTAGAAAACAGAACTTGTTCCGATTTTGTTTTTCTTATATCTTTTAATCTATTTTATGTTTTGAGTTGATTATTTTTGCATTAGTTCACATTTTTCAAGTAGTTTCACCCTGTACTTTTAGATTTCAAATTTGAACTATGAGATTTGCATTGAATCAAATTTGCTCAAAATCTTCAAATCTGAATAACTAGAATTTGAAAATAGATTTTGATATGAATCTTTTTGCGACTGTTTGATATTGGTTAGGACTATCACCATGTTTAGTTTGAGGATTTTTAGGATGATTTTGAATAGTGCTCTAGCTATAAACAGAATCTTCCTAGTATTATAGTATAGTTTTATTTACTTAGTTTTAGTTAGTTTAACTTAGATTTAGTTTTAATTTGTTTAGCAGGTACTGTTGTTTATATATTTAGTGTTTTATTTATTGTTAATAAAAATATAAAAAAAATTAGTTTATTTCTTTGTTAATATAGGAATCACAATCTCTTTTCAAATAGGTTTATTTTGATTACAACAACTAGCTAGTAATAGTTTTGCTTTCAAACAAAGTTTTATATAATTTAATTCTGTTTTCTAAAACAAGTTTATTTGTAAATTCTTTCCTGTTAAGAACATGTTTTGCTAATAAGTAATAAGTTTTGTTTTGCTCTTTTGCTAGTAAAACAATATTTGTTTCATATAGTGTTTATCAAAACTTATATAAACTTTACTAAAGTTTTCCCAACAAACTTAAATTGATTTTCTTCTGTTTATTAATAAAATATATTATTGTTTGCTTGCTATCAACTAGTTTTTTATTATTACAAAATAGTTTCATTATGTTAGTAGTGTTTTATCAATCACCTTTTTTTTCAAAACAAAATTTGGTGTGTGAGTTGTGCATTGTTTTGTCTTGATTGTTTACTAATTCATGGTTGATGGTTGTGAGTTACAATATTTTTGTTGTATACTTATTTAGTGTTTGTTTGCTTCGTTAGATTATCAGGAGTGCGAAGCTTGTTACTTATAGTCACTTACGTATGAAGATCATCAATCAGGCAAGTCACCTTGATCATGTTTCACCCATGTTTTATATGCATTAGTTCTACCATCTCCCCAATTGCATGCAAGATAGGTTAGTTCGAAACTTGGTTACATTGTTGTAGTATCATGTGGTAGGTACCTCCTCAACCCCTTGACAACATTGGCCCCGGGAAACGTTGTTTTACTTTTGCTATGCTATTAGTAGACGGGGTTGGTTGTGTGATTCATGAGAGTTGAGAGAGTTCATAATTTCAAGACCTACATAATGATCAAGATTTTCAAGACTTCGAGTTTTCAACATACTTCTGGGTGGATGATGGTTGAACGGCACCCTGGAGAAACCAGTGGATTTGCCTAGGTGATGCTGGAGATGGCTAGTATTCACGTGGAAAGATCCACCCAGGCACAAAGAGATGGATGGGTGCTTCAAGACCCAAGGCTTACCTGCATAGCCACAAGTCATTATGGGCTCTGGCTTGGTTGGATATCGTGGTGACCCTGGACAGGCGGTGCTACGAGAGGTAGAAGAACGGTAGGAAAGGATGGGCAACGACAGAGTCACAGGGAAACCCTTTGGAAGACCATGTTTTGGTCATCCGTTTCTCAAACACCCTGAAGTGCAAAAAATCAAACGGAGGTGACCAAATCTTGTGGGGAACGTGTGCAAAACTCTGCAGAGTACTCAAACCTAATCGATTAGCCGTGTCCATGGTCATGGACGACTTGAGCCAAAGGAACTGAAACTTCCGGAACTCTCAACACAATTAATATGATGATGTGGGTATTAATAATTGGGTATGAGAATTGGTTGGTGGAACCACCTCATTAATCAACCAACTTAGTAATATTTTTTTTGCTTAGCCCCTCCCTTGATGTAGGAAAAACTTGGCTTTACGCAAAAACTTACCACCCCACTTGCCATATATGCATATAGACTAGATGATTATCTTTTCACCCCTCTCTTGTGACTTTGCCGACATATTCCATATGCTGACCTACACGGCTGCAACGTATCATGTTGCAGAGTACTTTTCCGACTAGGAGTGAGGACACGTTCTACGCTCGGTGAGATGCCCTTGGAGTCAGATGGACTCATCTACCTTCGATGCTTCCGCAAGATTTAGATATTCTCATGAGTTGGCTTCTAGCCACTTTATTGTAATTTTTATTGTAATAAAGGACTCGATATGATATTTCGATTAATATAATGCTGTGTGATTTCCCTTTGACATATACATTGATGTACCATGCGTGTACCAGCATGATCTTGGGATGGTACAGAAACACCGGAGATTCGACCTTTCAGGTCGGGTCGCTACAGAAAATCTAGTGCCAAAAACCCTTAAACCTCCAGTATATATAGGAGGAAGAGAGTAGGAGGCTTGGCCCTCAAGCTACCAGCCCTTGGTTTGGCCAAATCAAGGAGGAGAGGAGGACTCCTCCTCCAATCCTAGTAGGACTAGGATTCCTCCCTATTTTGCCTTTTTCCACCTTTTCTCTTTTGGTTTTCTCTCCCAGCCGCATGGGCCTTGTGTGGGACTTCCACCAGCCCACTAAGGGCTGGTATTCACTCTCCCACAGCCCATGTAGCCTCTTGGATCGAAATACCCCTCCCGATGGTCTCTCGGTACACTACCGGCACTCCCGGTACACTACTGATGAGCCCGAAACTTTTCCGGCGACCAAAATAAGACTTCCTATATATCAATGTTTACCTCCAGACCATTCTGGATCTCCTCGTGATGTCCGGGATCTCATCAGGGACTCCGAACAACCTTCGGTCACCACCATACATAACTCTATACTACTGAAACGTCACCAAACCTTAAGTGTCTAGACCCTGCGGGTTCGAGAACTATGTAGACATGACCGAGACACGTCTATGGTCAATAACCAATAGCGGGACCTGGATGTCCATATTGGTTCCTACATATTCTACGAAGATCTTTATTGGTGAACCTCTATGTCAAGGATTCAGTTAATCCCGTATGATGTTCCCTTTGTTCTTCCGTATGTTACTTGCCCGAGATTCGATCGTCGGTATCTCCATACCTAGTTCAACCTCATTACCGGCAAGTCTCTTTACTCGTTCCATAAAAACAGGTCCCGTGACTAACACTTAGTCACATTTCTTGCAAGGCTTATTGTGATGTTGTATTATCGAGTGGGCCCTGAGATACCTCTCCGTCACATGGAGTAACAAATCCCAGTCTTGATCCATGCCAACCCAACAGACACCCTCGGAGATACCTGTAGAGCACCTTTACAGTCACCCAGTTACGTTGTGACGTTTGATACACACAAGGTACTCCTCCGGTGTCAGTGAGTTGCATGATCTCATGGTCATAGGAACAAATACTTGACATGTAGAAAACAGTATCAATAAACAGACACGACCATATGCTATGTTTGTAGTTTGGGTCTTGTCCATCACATCATTCTCCTAATAACGTGATCCCGTTATAAAATGACATCTCATGTCCATGACTAGGAAACCAAAGCCATCTTCGATCAATGAGCTAGGTTATTAGAGGCATACTAGGGACATGGTGTTGTCTATGTATCCATAAATGTAGCTGAGTTTCCGATCAACACAATTATAGCATGGATAATAAACGATTATCATGAACAAGGAAATATGATAATAACCAATTTACTATTGCCTCTAGGGCATATTTCCAATAGAGAGGGGGTCAAACCCTAGGCTCAGATGGGCCTAAGGCCCACCTAGGGCACCGGCCACCCCTCTCTCCCTCTGGCCGCCGCAACAAATCAGATCTAGGGCTGCCGCCGGCCCCTAGGGTGGAAACCCTAGGGCGCAGCCCTCCCTCCTCCTCCTCCTATATATAGTGGAGGGTTTTGGGTTTGCCAAAGACATGATTTCTTACTCTCTCTCGGAGCAGCCCTACTTCTCCTTCTCCTCGTTCTCCATAGTGCTTTTCGAAGCCCTGCCGGAGACCACGTAGCTCCATCGTCACCACGCCATCGTCCTGCCGGAGCTCTCCCTCAACATCTCCTCTCTCCTTGCTGAATCAAGGCGTGGGAGACGTCATCGGGCTGCACGTGTGTTGAACGCGGAGGCACCGTTGTTCGGCGCTAAGATCGAAATCCACCACGATCTGAATCGCTATGAGTATGACTCTACCAACCGCGTTCTTGTAACGCTTCCGCTTTGCGATCTTCAAAGGTATGAAGATGCAATCTCTTCCCTCTCGTTGCTGGTTTCTCCATAGATAGATCTTGGTGAACACATAGGAATTTTTTTGATTTACTACTACGTCTCCCAATAGTGGTATTAGAGCTAGGTCTATGCGTAGAATCTATGCACGAGTAGAACACAAAGCAGTTGTGGGCATCGATCTTGTTAATTTCTTACTACTACTAGTCTTATCTTGATTCGGTGGTATTGTGGGATGAAGCGGCCCGGACCAACTTTACATGTATACTTACGTGAGACCGGTTCCACCGCCTAACATGCACTTGTTGCATAAGGTGGCTAGCGGGTGTCTGTCTCTCCCACCTTAGTCGGATTGGATTCGATGAAAAGGGTCCTTATGAAGGGTAAATAGCAATTGGCATATCACGTTGTGGTTTTGGTGTAGGTACGAAACGTTCTTGCTAGAAACCTATAGAAACCACGTAAAAACTTGCAACTACAAATTAGAGGACGTCTAACTTGTTTTTGCAGCATATGCCCTGTGATGTGATATGGCCAAAGGATGTGATGTGATGCATTCTGATCTATGAGATTGATCATGTTCTTGTAATAGGATTCACGACTTGCATGTCGATGAGTATGACAACCGGCAGGAGCCATAGGAGTTGTCTTATTTCATTATATGACCTGCTTGTCAATCATAAACGCCATGTAATTACTTTACTTTATTGCTAAACGATAGCCATAGTAGTAGAAGTAATAGTTGGTGAGACAACTTCATGAAGACACGATGATGGAGATCATGGTGTCGTGCCTGTGATAGTGATGATCATGGTGCCTCGAAGATGGAGATCAAAGGAGCAAGATGATATTGGCCATATCATGTCACTATATTGATTGCATGTGATGTTTATCATCTTTACATCTTATTTGCTTAGAACGACGGTAGTAAATAAGATGATATCTCAGTTAAAATTCAAGAAAGGTGTTCACCCTAACTATGCACCATTGCTAAGGATCGTTATTCCGAAGCACCACGTGATGATCGGGTGTGATAGATTCTAACATTCGCATACAACGGGTGTAAGCGAGATTTACACACGCGAAACACTTAGGTTGACTTGACGAGCCTAGCATGTACAGACATGGCCTCGGAAAACAGAAGACTGCAAGGTCGAACATGAGTCATATAGAAGATATGATCAACATGGAGATGTTCACCATGGATGGCTAGTCCGTCTCACGTGATGATCGGACACGGGCTAGTTGACATGGATCATTTATCACTTGGATGACTAGAGAGATGTCTATCTAAGTGGGAGTTCATTAAATAATTTGATTATGTGAACTTAATTATCATGAACTTAGTCTAAAATTGTCTTTACAATCTATGTTGTAGATCCAATGGCCAACGCTAATGTCACCCTCAACTTCAACACGTTCCTAGAGAAAACCAAGCTAAAAGATGATGGAAGGAGCTATGCAGACTGGGTCCGTAGCTTCAGGATCATCCTCATAGCTTCCAAGAGATTGTATGTCCTTGATGCACTACTAGGTGATGCACCCGTTCTCCCAGCAGAGCAAGACGTTGCGAACGCTTGGCATTCACGCTGCGATGATTACTCCCTTGTTCAGAGCGGCATGCTTTACAGTTTAGAACCGGTGCTCCAAAAGCGTTTTGAGCAACACGGAGCATATGAGATGTTCCAAGAGTTGAAACTGGTTTTCCAAGCTCATGCCCGGGTCGAGAGATATGACGTCTCTGACAAGTTCTTCAGCTGTAAGATGGAGGAGAACAGTTCAGTCAATGAGCACATCCTCAAGATGTCTGGGCTACACAACCGCTTGACTCAACTGGGAGTTAATCTCCCAGATGACTCAGTAATTGACAGAATCCTCCAGTCGCTTCCACCTAGCTACAAGAGCTTTGTGATGAACTACAACATGCGAGGGATGGAGAAGTCCATTCCTGAGTTGTACTCAATGCTGAAATCAGCGAAGGTCGAGATCAAAAAGGAACATCAAGTGTTGATGGTGAATAAGACCACTAGTTTTAAGAAAGGCAAGGGTAAGAAGAACTTCAAGAAGGACGGCAAAGCTGTTGCCGCGCCCGGTAAGCAAGTTGCCGGGAAGAAGAACAAGAATGGACCCAGGCCTAAGACTGAGTGCTTTTATTGCAAGGGTACTGGTCACTTGAAGCAGAACTGTCCCAATTATTTAGCGGATAAGAAGGTTGGTCACGTTAAAGGTATATGTGATATACTTGTTATTGATGTGTACCTAACCAGTGCTCGTAGTAGCTCCTGGGTATTTGATACTGGTGCAGTTGCTCACATTTGTAACTCCAAGCAGGAGCTGCGGAATAAGCAAAGGCTGGCAAAGGACGAGGTGACGATGCACGTCGGGAATGGTTCCAAGGTCGATGTCATCGCTGTCGGCACACTACCTCTACATCTACCTTCGGGATTAGTTTTAAACCTTAATAATTGTTATTTAGTACCAGCTTTGAGCATGAACATTGTATCTAGATCTTGTTTGATGCGAGATGGCTACTCATTTAAATCTGAGAATAATGGTTGTTCTATTTATATGAGAGAAATGTTTTATGGTCATGCCCCGCTGGTCAATGGTTTATTTTTGATGAATCTCGAACGTGATGTTACACATGTCCATAGTGTGAGTACCAAAAAGTGTAAGGTTGATAATGATAGTCCCACTTACATGTGGCACTGCCGCCTTGGTCACATTGGTGTCAAGCGCATGAAGAAGCTCCATGCTGATGGAATTTTGGAGTCTCTTGATTTCGAACCATTTGACACGATGGGAAAGATGACCAAGACTCCATTCTTCGGAACAATGGAGCGAGCAACTGACTTGTTGGAGATACTACACACCGATGTATGCGGTCCAATGAGCGTCAAGGCTCGCGGTGGCTACCGTTATGTTCTCACCCTCACTGATGACATGAGCAGATATGGGTATGTCTACTTAATGAAACACAAGTCTGAAACCTTTGAAAGGTTCAAGGAATTTCTGAGTGAGGTAGAGAATCAACATGACAGGAAAATAAAGTGCCTACGATCTGATCGTGGCAGAGAATATTTAAGTCACGAGTTTGGCATGCACCTAAGGAAATGTGGAATCATTTCACAACTCACGCCGCCTAGCACACCTCAGCGAAATGGTGTGTCTGAACGTCGTAATCGCACTCTATTAGATATGGTGCGATATATGATGTCTCTTACCGACTTACCGCTATCATTTTGGGTATATGCATTAGAGACTGCCGCATTCACTTTAAATAGGGCACCGTCAAAGTCCGTTGAGACAACACCGTATGAATTATGGTTTGGAAAGAAACCTAAGCTTTCATTTCTAAAAGTTTGGGGATGCGATGCTTATGTGAAGATACTTCAACCTGAGAAGCTCAAACCCAAAGCGAAAAAGTGCGTCTTCAAAGGATATCCCAAAGATACTATTGGGTATACCTTGTACCTCAGATCCGAAGGCAAAGTCTTTGTTGCCAAGAATGGATCCTTTCTTGAGAAAGATTTTCTCTCGAAAGAAGTAAGTGAGAGGAAAATAGAACTTGATGAGGTAATTGTACCTCCACTCGAACCGGAGAGTAGCAAAGCGCGGGAAGTTTTTTCTATGGAGCCTACACCGGCTGGAGAGGAAGTTAATGATGATGATCATGAAACTTCAGATCAAGTTACTATGGAATGTCGAAGGTCCACTAGGACACGTTCTGCACTAGAGTGCTACGGCAACCCTGTCCTAGAGATCATGTCGTTGGACAATGGTGAACCTTCAAACTATGAAGAAGCGATGGCGGGCCCGGATTCCAACAAATGGCTTAAAGCCATGAAATCCAACATAGGATCCATGTATGAGAACAAAGAGTGGACTTTGGTGGACTTGCCTCATGATAAGCGAGCCATTGAAAATAAATGGATCTTTAAGAAGAAGACTGACGCGGATGGTAATGTGACCATCTATAAGGCTCGGCTTGTCGCTAAGGGTTATTGACAAGTTCAAGGAGTTGACTACGATGAGACTTTATCACCCGTAGCGATGCTGAAGTCTGTCCGAATGATGTTAGCAATTGCCGCATTTTATGAATATGAGATCTGGCAAATGGACGTCAAAATGCCATTCCTTAATGGCTTCCTTAAGGAAGAACTGTATATGATGCAGCCGGAAGGTTTTGTCGATCCTAAAGATGCTAACAGGGTATGCAAGCTCCAGCGCTCCATCTATGGGCTGGTGCAAGCATCTCAGAGTTGGAATATTCGCTTTAATGAGGTGATTAAAGCGTTTGGGTTTGTAAAGGTTTATGGAGAACCTTTATTTACAAGAAAGTGACAGGGAGCTCTGTAGCATTTCTCATACTATATGTGGATGACATACTGATAATGGGAAATGATATAGAACTCTTGGAAAGTGTAAAGGCCTACTTGAATAAGTGTTTTTGAATGAAGGACCATGGAGAAGCTGCTTACATATTAGGTATTAAGATCTATAGAGATAGATCGAGACGCCTCATAGGTCTTTCACAAAGCACATACCTTGAAAAGATATTGAAGATGTTCAATATGGATCATTCCAAGAAGGGGTTCTTGCCTGTGTTACAGGGTGTGAGATTGAGTACGACTCAATGCCCAACCACGGCGAAAGATAGAGAAGAGATGAGTGTCATCCCCTATGCTTCAGCCATAGGCTCTATTATGTATGACATGCTGTGTACCAGACCTGCTGTGAACCTTGCCATAAGTTTGGTAGGGAGGTACCAAAGTGATCTCTAAGCGGAACACTAGACAATGGTCAAGAATATCCTGAAGTACCTAAAAAGTACAAAGGACATGTTTCTCGTATATGGAGGTGTCGAAGAGCTCGTCGTAAAGGGTTATGTCGATGCTAGCTTTGACACAGATCCGGACGACTCCAAGTCGCAAACCGGATACGTGTAAATTTTGAACGGAGAGGCAGTCAGCTAGTGCAGCAACAAGCAAAGCGTCATGGCAGCATCTATATGTGAAGCTGAGTGTTGGAAATATGCCCTAGAGGCAATATATAAAGTGTTTATTATTATATTTCCTTGTTCATGATAATCGTTTATTATCCATGCTATAATTGTAGTGATTGGAAACACATTGCATGTGTGGGTAAATAGACAACACAATGTCCCTAGTATGCCTCTAAGGAACTAGCTCGTTGATCAAAGGATGGTTAAGGTTTTCTAGCCATGGACATGAGATGTCATTTGATAATGGGATCACATCATTGGGATAATGATGTGATGGACAAGACCCAAACTACAAACGTAGCATATGATCGTGTCAGTTTATTGCTACTGTTTTCTGCATGTCAATGTATATGTTCCTATGACCATGAGATCATGCAACTCACGGATATCAGAGGCGTGCCTTGTGTGTATCAAACGTCGCAACATAACTGGGTGACTATAAAGGTGCTCTACAAGTATCTCCGATGGTGTGTGTTGAGTTGGCATGGATCGAGACTGGGATTTGTTACTCCGTGTGACGGAGAGGTATCTCGGGGCCCACTCGATAATGCAACATCACAACAAGCCTTGCAAGCAATGTGACTAATATGTTAGCCACGGGATCTTGCATTACGGAACGAGTAAAGAGACTTGCCGGTAACGAGGTTGAACTAGGTATGGAGATACCGACGATCGAATCTCGGGCAAGTAACATACCGAAGAACAAAGGGAATGTTATACGGGATTAACTGAATCCTTGACATAGAGGTTCAACCAATAAAGATCTTCATAGAATATGTAGGAACCAATGTGGACGTCCAGGTCCCTCCATTGGTTATTGACCGTAGACGTGTCTCGGTCATGTCTGCATAGTTCTCAAACCCGCAGGGACTGCACACTTAAGGTTCGATGACGTTTCGGTAGTGTAGAGTTATGTATGGTGGTGACCAAAGTTTGTTCGGAGTCCTGGATGAGATCCTGGACTTCACGAGGAGCTCCGGAATGGTCCGGAGGTAAAGATTCATATATAGGAAGTCCCAGTTTGGTCGCCGGAAAAGTTTCGGGCTCATCGGTAGTGTACCGGGAGTGCCGGTAGTGTACCGGGGGACCTCCGGGAGGGGTATTTCGACCCCAAGAGGTCCATGGGCTGTGGGAGAATAATAACCAGCCCTTAGTGGGCTGGGGAAACAGCCACAAAGGCTAATGGCACAGGGAGAGGAAGTCCTAAAGAGAAAAGGGAAAAATCAGCCAATAGGAAGCAATCCTACTCCAACTAGGATTGGAGTAGGAGTAGGATTGCTCCCACCTTGGCCGGCCGAATCCCCTAGGGGGACTTGGTGCGCCAGCCCCCCATCCTCTCCCTCCCTCCTATATATACTAGTGGATTGGGTGGCTTTTGGACACAACTTACGCCCACGTGCTACCCGTTTCACCGGTGCTCCTCTAGATCGGATTTCTGCAGCGCTTAGGCGAAGCCCTGCCGGAATTGCTCCACCACCACCATCACCGGAGCGCCGTCATGCTGCCGGTGAACTCTCTCTCCTCTCCACCTCCTCTTGCTGGATCAAGACGGTGGAGATCGTCATCAAGCTGCACGTGTGCTGAACGCGGAGGTGCCGTCCGTTTGGCACTAGATCGGAAGAATCGTGATCAAGGCCACGAGACGTTCGTGATTGGATCGCAGGACGGATTGTGACGATATCGCGGGATGGTTCGTAATTGGATCGTGGGACAGTTTGTGATTGGCTCGCGGGACGGTTCGTGATTGGATCGCGGGACGGTTCATGATTAGTTCGCAGGACGGTTCGTGATTGGATCGCGGGACGCTCGGCGATTTGAACCGCGAAGAAATTCGACTACACCAACCGTGTTTCTTAACGCTTCCCGCTTAGCGATCTACAAGGGTACGTAGATCCACTCTCCCTCTCGTAGATGCTCATCACCATGGATAGGTTTGCGTGTGCATAGGAAAATTTTTGTTTCCCATGCGACGTTCCCCAACACTGAGTACATAGCTGCTTCGGAAGCAGCAAAGCAAGGAGTCTGGATTAAGGAGTTCATCACCAACCTAGGAGTGATTCCCAATGCGTCAGGCCCGATGACTCTATTTTGTGACAACACTGGAGCTATTGCCCTTGCGAAGGAGCCCAGGTTTCACAAGAACACAAGACACATCAAGCGCCGCGTAAACTCCATCCGTGATTACATTCAGCAGGGAGATATAGATATTTGTAAAGTGCATACGGATCTAAATGTCGCAGATTCGTTGACTAAACCTCTCTCACGAGCGAAACATGATCAACACCAGAACTCTATGGGTGTTCGATTCATCACAATGTAACTATATTATTGACTCTAGTGCAAGTGGGAAACTATTGGAAATATGTCCAAGAGGCAATAATAAAATGGTTATTATTGTATTTCCTTGTTCATGATAATTGTCAATTGTTCATGATATAATTGTGTTAACCGGAAATCGTAATGCATGTGTGAATACATAGACACAACCTATCCCTAGTGAGCCTCTAGTTGGCTAACTCGTTGATCAATAGATGGTCACAGTTTCATGACCATGGACATTGGATGTCGTTGATAACGGGATCATATCATTAGAAGAATGATGTGATGGACAAGACCCAATCCTAAGCATAGCACAAGATCGTGTAGTTCGTGTGCTAAAGCTTTTCCAATGTCAAGTATCGTTTCCTTAGACCATGAGATTGTGCAACTCCCGGATACCATAGGAATTCTTTGGGTGTTCCAAACGTCACAATGTAACTGGGTGGCTATAAAGGTGCACTACGGGTATCTCTGAAAGTGTCTGTTGGGTTGGCACGAATCGAGACTAGGATTTGTCACTTCGTATGACGGAGAGGTATCTCTGGGCCCACTCGGTAAGACATCATCATAATGAGCTCAATGTGACTAAGGAGTTAGCCACAGGATGATGTGTTACGGAACGAGTAAAGAGACTTGCTAGTAACAAGATTGAAACAGGTATAGGGATACCGACGATCAAATCTCGGGCAAGTATCATACCGGTAGACAAAGGGAATTGTATACGGGATCGATTGAATCCCCGACATCGTGGTTCATCCGATGAGATCATCGTGGATAATGTGGGAGCCAACATGGTTATCCAGATCCCGCTGTTGGTTATTGACTGGAGAGGTGTCTCGGTCATGTCTACGTGTCTCCCAAACCCATAGGGTCTACACACTTAAGGGTCGATGATGCTAGGGTTATAGGGAAATAGTGTACGTGGTTACCGAAGGTAGTTCAGAGTCCTGGATGAGATCCCAGACGTCACGAGGAGTTCCGGAATGGTCCGGAGACAAAGATTGATATATGGGAAGTCAGGTTTTGGTTACCGGAAATGTTTCGGGCTTCATCGGTAACGTACCGGGACCATGGGAAGGGGTTTGGGGGTCCACCAAGTGGGGCCACCGGCCCCAGAGGGTTTCATGGGCCACAAGTGGGAGGGAACCAACCCCTACGTGGGCTGGTGTGCCCCCCCCCCCAGAAGGGCCCAACGCGCAGCAAGGGAAGATAGGGGGGCAAATCCTAGGCTCAAATGTGCCTAAGGCCCACCTAGGGTGCCGGCCACCCCTCTCTCCCTCTGGCCGTCGCACCAGATCAGATCTGGGGATGCTGCCGGCCCCTAGGGTGGAAACCCTAGGGCGCAGGCCTCCCTCCTCCTCCTCCTATATATAGTGGAGGGTTTGGGGGCTGCCAAAGACACGGTTTCTTCATCTCTTGGTGCAGCCCTACTTCCCCTTCTCCTCGTTCTCCCTAGTGCTTGGCGAAGCCCTGCCGGAGACCACGTAGCTCCACCATCACCACGCCGTCGTGCTGCCGGAGGTCTCCCTCAACCTCTCCTCCCTCCTTGCTGGATCAAGGCGTAGGAGACGTCACCGGGCTGCATATGTGTTGAACACGGAGGCATCGTTGTTCGGCGCTAAGATCGGAGTCCATCGCGATCTGAATCGCTACGAGTACGACTCCACCAACCGCGTTCTTGTAACGCTTCCGCTTAGTGATCTTCAAAGGTATGAATATGCAATCTCTTCCCTCTCATTGCTGGTTTCTCCGTAGATAGATCTTGGTGAACGCGTAGGAATCTTTTTGATTTACTATTATGTCTCCCAACAAGTTGACATATCTCCAATCCCATCATTATCAAGATTTATATTCGAAACCAAAGATTCAATAGGAGTCACATCAATCACTTTAAGATCTTCATCATTATTATCGCGAGAAAACACTTTTTCAAGCCTTTCACGCTTAGCACAAATCCTAGCGGTTCTTTCCTTACTTTCATCAATAGAAATTCTCAAGACTCATTAATATCATGCTTGGGTTAAGTAGATCGAACTTTCAAAGAATCAATCTCAAGAGACATTCTCTCAACGTTCCTAGCCAAATCGTCAATCTTAAGCACTTTTTCTTGGATAGACAAATTAAAAAATTGTGAACCAATAAAATCTTTAACAATATTCTCAAGATCAGACAACATCTTATTATAATTTATGTAATAATTGTTGTAGGAATTACCATAATTATTAGAGGAATTAGTAGGAAACGACCTAGGGTTGAAATTTCCCCGATACGCATTGTTACCAAAGTTGTTCCTACCAACAAAATTCACATCCATAGATTCATTATTATTTCCAATCAAATAAGACAAAGGCATATCATTAGGATCAATAGGAGCACTCGTACTACCAAACAATTTCATCAATTCATCAATCTTTTCACTCAAAGTATTTATATCTTCAATAGCATGCACCTTTTTACTAGTAGGAGATCTTTCGGTATGCTTTTGAGAGTAGTTTGTCATGATATTATCTAAGATTTTAGTAGCTTCTCCCAACGTGATTTCCATAGAAGTACCACCCGCGGTAGAATCTAAAAGATGTCTAGATGCAAAATTCAATCCCTCATAGAAAATTTGTATAATCATCCATAAACTCAAACCATGTGCGGGACAATTCCTAATCATTAATTTCATCCTCTCCCAAGATTGTGCAACATGCTCATGATCAAGTTTCTTAAAATTCATTATATCGTTCCTAAGGGAGATTATCTTAGCGAGCGGAAAGTACTTGGAAATAAAAGCATCTTTACACTTATTCCATGAATCAATACTATTTTTAGGCAAATATGAAAACCAAGTTTTAGCATGATCTCGTAGCGAGAACGGAAATAGCTGCAATTTAAAAATATCATAATGCACATCTTTCTTATTTTGCATATCACACAACTCACTGAAAGTATTGAGATGGGATGCAGAATCTTCACTAGGAAGGCCCAAAAATTGTTCTTTCATACAAGATTTAGCAAAGCCGCATTGATTTCATAAGATTCCACACTAGTGGCAGGAGCAATAGGAGTACTAATAAAATCATTATTGTTAGTATTGAAAAACTCACACAACTTGGTATTCTCAGACATCGTGGCAAAGCAAGCAATCAAGCACACAAGCAAACGAAAGGCAAACGAAAGAAGGGCAAACAAAAAGGCAAGACTCTTTGGTATTTTATGAAAATATTTTTAGAAGTGGGGGAGAGGAGAACAAGAGGCAAATGGAAAATAAAGTAAATGCGAGATATGAGTTTGTGATGGGTACTTGGTAGGCTTGATGTGTATCCTCCTAGGCAACGGCCCTAGAAATCCTTCTTGCTACATCTTGAGCATGCATTGGTTTTCCCTTGAAGAGGAAAGGGTGATGCAGCAAAGTAGATAAGTATTTCCCTCAGTTATTGAGAACCAAGGTATCAATCCAATAGGAGGAACAAGCAACTCACCAATGGTTGCACCTACACAAATAATCAAACTCTTGCACCCAAAGCTATAAAGGGGTTGCCAATCCCTTCGTAGTTATTTGCAAGGACTAGATCTGAAAGAGGTAGATTTAAACTAGTGCGGAAATTAAAAGATAAATAAATTGCAGCAAGGTATAGATCTGAAAATATATGATGGAAAATAGACTCAGGGGCCATAGGTTTCCCTAGAGGCTTCTCTATTGAAGGCAAATATCATGGTGGGTAAACAAATTACTGTCAAGCAATTGATAGAAAATCGAATAATCGTGTGGTTATCCAAGGCAATGATCATGCATATAGGTATCATGTCCGTGACAAGTAGACCGAAATGATTCTACATCTACTACTATTACTCCACACATCGATCGACTCCTGCCTGCATCTAGAGTATTAAGTTCATGAAGAACGGAGTAACGCATTAAGAAAGATGACATGATGTAGAGGGATAAACTCAAGCAATATGATGAAAACCCCATCTTGTTACCCTTGATGGCAACAATACAATAGGTGCCTCGCTACCCCTACAATGTCACTGGGGGAGGACACCGCAAGATTGAACCCAAAACCAAGCACTTCTCCCACTGCAAGAATTACAAATCTAGTTGGCCAAACCAAACCAATAACTTGAAGAGACTTGCAAGGATATGAAATCATGCATATAAGAAATCAGAGGAGATTCAAATAAGATTCATGGATAATCTAAACATAAAATCATAATTCATCAAATGTTGACAAACACACCACAAAAGAGGATTACATCGGACAGATGTCCGTGAAGATCATGAGTAACATGGTATTGAAGATCAAAGAGAGAGAAGAAGCCATCTAGCTGCTAGCTATGGACCCATAGGTCTGTGGTGGACTACTCACGCATCATTGGAGGGGCAATGAAGTTGATGTAGATGCCCTCCGTGATCGAAACCCACTCTGACAGATTACCGGAAAAGGCTCCAAGATTGGATCTCTCAGGAACGGAGGCTTCCGGCGGCGGAGAAGTATTTCCGCGGCTCCTTCTGATGTTGGGGGAATATTTGGGTATTTATAGGCCAAGAATTAGGGTTAGGAGACCTGATAGGAGGCGACAAGCCTGCTAGGCGTGACCAGGGGGCCCATGCCTAGCAAGCTTATGGCGCCCTGGCTCCTCCCCTGACGTGCACTCCAACTTGGATGACTTGTTTCCTTCCAGAAAAAAATTCTTCCACAGGTTTTGTTACGTTTGGACTCGTTTAACATTCCATATCCGCTAAATTCAAAAACAAGGAAAAACAAAAACTGACACTTGGCTCTAGATTAATAGGTTAGTCCCAGAAATAATATAAAATAGCATATTAATGCATATAAAACATCCAAAACAGATAATATAATAACATGCCATCATAAAAAATTATAGATATGTTGGAGACGTATCACCTACCCCCATCATAGGAAGGCACGCCCGGTGCCTTGATACGTCTCTATCGTATCTACTTTTCCTAACGCTTTTGTTCTTGTTTTGGAATCTAATTTGCATGATTTGAATGAAACTGACCCGGATTGACGCGGTTTTCAGCAGAACTACCATGGTGTTGTTTTTGTGGAGAAATAAAAGTTCTCGGAATGGAACAAAACTTTTTGGAAAATGATTTCAGAATCTTTCAGGAATATTGGAGCCAAAAGCCAGGGTGAGGAACACCCACCTGGGTGCGCCAGCCCCCTTGAGCGCGGCCTTGTGTGTGGTGCTCACCTCTATTTTCAGAGAAAAACATCAAGGAGAAAGTTTCATCACGTTTCATGATACGGAGCCATCGCCACCTCATGTTCTTCATCGGGAGGCCTGATCTGGAGTCCGTTTTGGGCTCCAGAGAGGGGAATATTTGCTCTTCGTCATCATCAACCATCCTTCATCGCCAATTCTATGATGCTCCCCATCAGGAGTGAGTAATTCCTTTGTAGTCTTGTTGGTCGATGAGGAGTTAGATGAGATTCATCATGTAATCGAGTTAGTTTTGTTAGGGCTTGATCCCGAGTATCCACTATGTTCTAAGATTGATGTTGCTATGACTTTGCCATGCTTAATGCTTGTCACTAGGGCCTGAGTGCCATGATTTCAGATCTGAACCATTTATGTTATCATCATTATATCTATGTTCTCGATCTGATCTTGCGTAGTCATATGCACCTATTACGTGTTATGATCCATAAACCCCATAGTGGCAATACTTGGAATACTTTCCGGTGATGACCATAGTTTGAGTAGTTCACGTAATCACCATGTGTTAATGCTTTGTTCTGGTTCTCTATTAAAAGGATGCCTTAATATCCCTTAGTTTTCTTATGGACCCCGCTGCCACGGGAGAGTAGGACAAAAGATGCCATGCAAGTTCTTTTCCATAAGCACATATGACTATTTACGGAATACATGCCTACATTACATTGACGAACTGGAGCTAGTTCTGTGTTGCCCTAGGTTATGACTGTTATATGATGAATATCATCCAACAAATACACCGATCTAGTGCCTACAAGTTTTCCACTTATTGTTCTGTCTAAGTTGCTACTACTGCTGTTACTATTGCACTTCCTACAAAACCATTACTATTACTATTACCGTTGTTGTTGTTTTTTGACCGACTACTGTAGGGGAAAACACCCCACGGCCTTTTCTTTTATTCCATATCACATGTTACAAAGTGCAAGCTATGCTAGAAAGTTACAAAGGAGGTTGAGAGAGGAGACAAACCTCAAGGTGGTAAAAAGGAAACCCAATTTAAGAGGTCATCCCTAAAGCTAGCCTTAATTCTATGAGCTAGAAGGGAGATGTCATGAATAAAATCGGCTTTCCATCTGTTGAAATTAGGGCAAAAACCCTTGCATTTCGGATGGTCCATATGTTCTAGCAGGCAGTGAAAACCACTTCAGTGAAGAAAGGTTCGTGAAAGTCTCTTCTTGCTCCAATGGTAATGTCCCACATGGAGGTTCCCTACCATGGGATTTGTAGGTAACTCCAAACCCTGGTGCTGAACATGCAAGTGGAGAATAGATGATACATGTCATCTTTAATCCTTGCATGACATAGAACACACAAATTGGAGTTCGAGACATTCCAATGTCGTCTCTGAAGCATATCCCGAGTGTTCAGCCTATCCATAACTAGCACATGATACGTTTCCAACGTATCTATAATTTTTTATGATGGTGTGCTATTATATTACCTGATTTGGATGTTTTATATGCATTAATATGCTCTTTTATATTATATTTGGGACTAACCTATTAATCTAGAGCCAAGTGTCAGTTTTTGTTTTTTTTCCTTGTTTTGAGTTTTGTAGATATGGAATATTCAATGGAGTCCAAACGGAATAAAACCTTCAGCAGGAATTTTTCTGGAAGGAAAAAAGTCATCCAAGCTTGAGTGCATGTCAGGGAAGGTGCCAGGGCACCACAAGCCTACTAGGTGCGGCCCCCCTGGCCGCGCCTAGCAGGCTTGCGACCTCCTGGCAGGTCTCCTAACCCTATTCTTTGGCCTATAAATACTAAATTATTCACGCAACATCAAAAAGAGCATTGCAAATACTTTTTCGCCGCCTGAAGCCTCCATTCCCGAAAGATCCAATCTTGGGGCCTTTTCCGCAAATCTGTCGGAGGGGGTTTCGATCACGAAAGGCATCTACATCAACTCCATTGCCCCTCCGATGATGCGTGAGTAGTCCACCATAGACCTACGGGTCCATAGCTAGTCACTAGATGGCTTCTTCTCTCTCTTTGATCTTCAATATCATGTTCTTCATGATCTTCGTGGAGATCTATCTGATGTAATCCTCTTTTGTGGTGTGTTTGTCAAGATCCGATGAATTGTGAGTTTATGTTCAGATTATCCATGAATCTTATTTGAATCTCCTATGATTTCTTATATGCATGATTTCGTATCCTTACAAGTCTCTTCGAGTTATTGGTTTGGTTTAGCCAACTAGATTTCTAATTCTTGCAATGGGAGAAGTGCTTGGTTTTGGGTTCAATCTTGCGTTGTCGTCACCCAGTGACATAGTAGGGGTAGGGAGGCACGTATTGTATTAATTCCAACAAGGGTAACAAGATGGGGTTTTCATCATATTGCTCGAGTATATCCCTCTACATCATGTCATATTTCTTAATGCGTTACTCTGTTCTTGATGAACTTAATACTCTAGATGCAGGAAGGAGTCGGTCGATGTGTGGAGTAATAGTAGTAGATGCAGAATCGTTTTGGTCTACTTGTCATGGACGTGATGGCTATATGCATGATCATTGCCTTGGATAACTACATGATTATTCGCTTTTCTATCAATTGCTTGACAGTAATTTGTTTACCCACCATGATATTTGCCTTCAAGAGAGAAGCCTCTAGTGAAACCTACGGCCCCTGGGTCTATTTTACATCATATATTTTCAGATCTATACTTGCTGCAATTTATTTACCTTTAATTTCTGCACTCGTTACATCTATCTCTATCGGATATAATCCTTGCAAATAACCGTGAAGGGATTGACAACCCTTTATAGCGTTGGGTGCAAGAGTTTGATTATTTGTGTAGGTGCGTCCATTGGTGACTTTCTTGTTGCTCCTACTTCATTCATACCTTGGTTCTCAAACACTGAGGGAAATACTGATCTACTTTGTTGCATCACCCTTTCCTCTTCAAGGGAAAACCAACGCATGCTCAAGAGGTGGCAGCATCCAAACAAACACCTTGATTTTCACGATACAACAGCTCCTCCAAATCCAACTGAGTAGAGGGTTGGGAATGATTGGCTGATCAACATGCATATAGAATTTCTTGGCAGAATAGCCCTTGCCATCCTCACTCCACAGCCAGCTATCATTCATGGACTGCTCCCTGTGCAAGTTGTGTGGAAGGTTCTCCACTGTTTGCAAATCCTGAAAAGCTCTTTCAGAAAGTGGGAGATGAAACAACCTGGTCATCTCATTGGCTTCAAAAGCATTGTAAACCTCCTCTGCTGTGGAGAAGGTATAGATTACAAAAGAAAACAGCCTTTGAAATCTGTGCACTAAGGGCATCTTTGAATCTCCTATCATCAAAGAATTTGACCAGAAGAGAAAGGTATCTCCTTTATTTGGTTATATGTGAGTCACTGCTCCGAAACTATCCATCCTCTTGCAACTATCCTTCCACCAAAAAGATCCACACAAAGATGTGTCTTGTGGTACTCTGTCATGATAGTATGTGTTCCAGATTAGGTTAACTCAAGGCACATCAGCCTTGTTAAAGAATTTATTAGCATGCTTAAGTAGCAAAGCATCATTCTGGATAGCCAGGTTCATAATTCCAAGACCATCTTTTTTCTTAGGATTGCATACCAGGTCCCAGGCAGCAAGTGCAGGATTTTCCATCACATTCTGCACTTGATTCACCTTCTGTTATGAGTAAACTTGCAACTCAACCACTTTCTATTAATCCTGATATTGATGATGCTACTTCTGCTATGAATGATGCTTATGATGACGCTAGTGTCATGCTTGATGATAATGTGCCACTAGGTGAATTTCTTGATGAACCAATTGCTATATCTAGAGAGAATGAAATCATTGAAACTGATGAAATCTTTGAAACTTATGAGATCTTTGAAACTGATAATTATGAAATACCTATTAGGCCTACCTCCCCTAGATTTGAAATGCCTAAGATACCCTAGGGTTATGCTTTGGATGGAGAAATATCTAGAGAGATTCTTGCTTGTAAGTATAGAAATGATCTTAAGAAACTACTATGCAAGTATAAACAAAAGACTTTGAATGCTAAAATGAAATGTGATCCTAAGTTTGCTACTTCACCTATCTTTGTTACCGATAAGGATTATGAATTCTCTGTCAACCCAGAGTTAATTACTTTGGTTGAATCGGATCCTCTTCATGGCTATGAAACTGAAACAGTGGTAGCACATCTTAGTAAGCTGAATGATATAACCACCCTTTTTGCTCCTAAGAAGATTCGCTACTATTATATTCTCAAATTATTTCCATTCTCATTAAAGGGTGATGCTAAGATATGGTACAATACTCTTACTCCTCGTTGTGTGCGTAGTCCCCAGGATATGATTTACTACTTCTTTGAAAAATATTTTCCTACTCATAAGAAAAAGGCTACCTTACAGGAAATATTTAACTTTGTGCAAATTGAAGAAGAAAGCCTCCCACAAGCTTAGGGGAGGCTTCTTCAATTGCTTAATGCTTTGCATGATCACCCACTTAAGAAAAATGAAATACCTGATATCTTCTATAATGGACTAATTGATGCTTCTAGGGACTTCCTAGATAGTTGTGTTGCTTGTGTTTTTAGGGAACGAACTGTTTAACAAGATTAGGAACTCTTAAATAATATATGGAAGAATTATGATTGGACTCTCACTGAACCACCACTTGAACCTACTCCGAAGAAGAGGGTTATTTATTTATCAGTCCTGAACATATGCAGGAGTTAAATAAATGTATGAATGAAAAAGGTATTAAGGCCGAGGATGTTAAGAATTTACCACCTATTGAAGAAATACATGGTGTCGGTGTCAAAACCAGCGGATCTCGGGTAGGGGGTCCCAAACTATGAAAATAGAATCGACGGTAACAGGAGATGAAGGGGACATAGATTTACCCGAGATCCGCCGGTTTTGACACCGACATTGGTGCTTTCATTGAGAGTTCCTCTATGAGCAAGATGGAATCGGCGCTTTGCCTTGTCATCAACGAAGAGGTCCGCAACATGGATGCTTTTGTCCCTGGACAAATTTTCGCCTTCGGCAGCATTGTGCTGCATGCTGATTCCGCTGGCCATCTAGGCTGCGTTGAGAGCTTCGCCCCTGATCGAGAGGTCAGATTCGGAAACTTAGAGTTCTCCATCGACTCTCGGGGTGACTTGTCATTAATCGGGCTCACAGCTTCGCCGGTAGCCTCCGAGGACTCTAAAGCTTCAACCTCGAGCCCCTTCATCGGATATACCGATGGGATCACCCATGGCGATGAGCCGATATCTTATCCCGGTCTGGCCATTAAGCCAGATGATCGGACACGTGTTCTTGCCGATCACTACCCATGTCTGGACGTCTTGAAGGTTAACTCCACGAGTTCCGAACAGCTGGATCCGATGGGCCCTTAGCGGTTGATGAGGCCTTGGATCAAATCTAATTGATGAATATCACCGACGATCCAGCCTTGATCTATGCTCGGTTCGGTTACGGTGCGGGCCAGGACGAATTCTTCGAACCACCCAGTGCTACTTCTCGAGCATGTGTTGCTTTCCATGAAGAGAATGGGTGATGCAGCAAAGTAGATAAGTATTTCCCTCAGTTGTTGAGAACCAAGATATAAATCCAGTAGGAGATACAAGCAAGTCCCCAATAGGTGTACCTGCACAAAGAATCAAACTCTTGCACGTAACGCTATAAAGGTGTTGTCAAGCCCTTTAAGGTCACTTGCAAGGATGAGATCTGATAGAGATAGATTGCTTGAACGAAAGTAAAACAAAAGGTAAAATAATACAGTAAAGTATTTTTTGGTATTTTTGGATTTAGATCTGAAAGTATAAGATGGAAAATAGACCCAGGGGCCATAGGTTTCACTAGAGGCTTCTCTCATGATACCAAGTATTGCGGTGGGTGAACAAATTACTATCGAGCAATTGATAGAAAAGCGAATAATTATGAATATATCCAAGGCAATGATTATGCATATAGGAATCACGTCCGTGTCAAGTAGACCGAAACGATTCTGCATCTACTACTATTACTCCACACATCGATCGACTCCTGTCTACATCTAGAGTATTAAGTTCATGAAGAATAGAGTAACGCATTAGGTAAGATGACATGATGTAGAGGGATAAAATCAAGCAATATGATAAAAACACATCTTGTTATCCTTGATGGCAACAATACATTACGTGCCTCGCTACCCCTACTTTGTCACTGGGTGAGAACACCACAAGATTGAAACACAAGCTAAGCACTTTTCCCATTGCAAGAATTACCAATCTAGTTGGCCAAACCAAACCAATAACTCGAAGAGACTTGCAAAGATATGAAATCATGCATATAAGAATTCAGGAAAGACTCAAATAATATTCATGGATAATCTGAACATAAACCCAAAATTCACCGGATCTCGACAAACACACCGCAAAAGAGTATTAAATCGGATAGATCTCCATGAACATCATGAAGAACATGGTATTGAAGAGCAAAGAGAGAGAAGAAGCCATCTAGATACTATCTATGGACCCGAAGGTCTGTGGTGAACTACTCACGCATCATCGGAGGGGCAATGGAGTTTATGTAGATGCCCTCCATGATCGAATCCCAGTCCTGCAGATTATCGAAAAAGGCTCCAAGATTGGATCTCTCGGGAACAGAGGCTTCTGGCAGCGGAAAAGTGTTTTCCTGGCTACTTATGATAATAATGGAATATTTAGGAATTTATTGGCCGAAGATTAGGGTGAGGAAGTCTACCGTGGGCCCACAAGCCTATGGGGCACGCCCTACCCTTGGGCGCACCCCTAGGGCTTGTGGCCCCACGGTGGCTCTCCTGCCCTGGTCTCCAAGCTTGGTGGTTTCCTTTCTGTCCAGAAAAATCATTCTGAAGGTTTTATTCCATTTGGACTCTGTTTAATATTCCTTATCTGCAATTCTCAAAAACAAGGAAAAAATAGAAACTCGCACTAGGCTCTAGATTAATAGATTAGTCCCAAAAATAATATGAAATAGCATATTAATGCATATAAAACATCCAAAACAGATAATATAATAGCATGGAACAATCAAAAATTATAGATACGTTGGAGACGTATCAGCATCCCCAAGCTTAATTCCCGCTCGTCCTCGAGTAGGTTAATGATAAAAATAGAATTTCGATGTGGAATGCTACCTAACATATTTATCCATGTAATATTCTTTATTGTGGCATGAATATTTAGATCCGTAAGATTCAAAACAGTAGTCTAATATTGACATAAAAACGTTTATACTTCGAGCACACCAACGAGGCAGTCATGTCCTTTCGAAATAACATGGCCTTAGAAAGTTATCCCTACAAAATCATATGGTCTGACTATGATCCATATTCCCCACACAAAGTATCTAAATCATGCACAACCCCGATGAACAAGTCAAGCAATTGTTTCACACTTTTGGTGTTCTCAAACCTTTTCAACTCTCATGCAATACATGAGCGTGAGCCATGGATATAGCATTATAGGTGGAATAGAATATGGAGGATGTGCAAGGAGAAAAAGGAGAAGATAGTCTCACATCAACTAGGCGTATCAACGAGCTATGGAGATGCCCATCAATAGATATCAATGTGAGTGAGTAGGGATTGCCATGCAACAAATGCACTTAGATCTATAAGTGTATGAAAGCTCAAAAAGGAAACTAAGTGGTCATGCAAAAATATCCACTAGTTACATGAAAGTAACAAAATAGGAGACTCTCTATCATAAAGATCATGGTGCTACTTTGAAGCACAAGTGTGGAAAAAGGTAGTAGCAATTGTCCCTTCTCTCTTTCTCTCATTCTTTTTCTTTTTTTAATTTTTTGGTGGGCTTCTTTGGCCTCTTTTTTTTGTTTGGGCTTCGCTGGCCTCTTTTATTTTTTGTAAAGTCTGGATACTCATCCCAACTTGTGAGGGAGTCATGGCTTCCATCATCCTTTTCTCTCACAGGACAATGCTCTATTAATAAAAATCATCACACTTTTATTTACTTTTAACTCAAAAAAGAAATTACAACTCTATACCTATGACAAAGTATGACTCTATATGCAATATGAAGTGATGGTGCAAGTCATGAAAAACTACATGGTGGAAGTTGCATGGCAATATATCTCGGAATGGCTATGGAAATGACATAATAGGTAGGTATGGTGGCTGTTTTGAGGAATATATGGTGGCTGTTTTGAGGAAGAAGGGTTTGATAGCGATGCCGATGGCAACTTAAAACCAAAGCGCAATAAGAATAATTGTCGGCACAATAATAGCGATGCCGATGATACGGCTATAAACGCCGAATTCCTCAACTCTTGACCTGGGCAGCAGAAGAAGCCTCCTAAAGGCAATCGTGATGGACCCACTCAGCTTGAGAAGATCATGGAAAGGCCTTGCCAAATCCATGGGACTTCGGGAAAGCCTGCCAACCACACACACCGCAATTGCTGGGTGTTTAAACAGGTCGGCAAGATACCACCCGAGGACCAAGGCAAAAGCTCTTGCAGTGAGGACGAGGATGAGCCTCGGGATCCAATTGGTGGCGGACAGAAGAAATTCCAATCCAAAGTGAAAATGGTGAACATGATATACGCCACCTATATACCCAAGAAGGAGCGGAAGTGCGCCCTTCGGGCGGTCTACACTGTGGAACTCGTAGCCCCGAAGTACAACCCATGGTCTGCATACCAGATCACCCTTGATCGCGTGATCATCCGACAAGTATCCGCCATAGGATTTCGGTGGCCCTTGTCCTAGATCCCATTATAGATGGGTATCACCTCACAAAAGTCCTAATGGACGGAGGAAGTAGCCTCAACCTGATTTACCTAGATACGGTGAAAAACATGGGCATAGATCCGTCAAGGATCAAACCCAGCAGCACTACCTTCAAAGGAGTGATCCGAACCATTGAGCTCGGATGTACGGGTTTCGTAACTCTAGAAAATGTGTTCGTCTCGCCCGATAATTTTCATAGGGAAGACCTGATATTCGACATTGTTCCCTTCCGCAGCGGCTATCACGCGCTGCTTGGTCGGACAGTGTTCGCTCATTTGAACATGGTCCCACACTACGCATACCTCAAGCTCAAGAAGCCGGGCCCCAACGGGGTCATTACTATCAACAGCAATATAAAGCGCTCCCTTAGAACTGAGTAATATGCATTGGCCCTAGCGGCGGAAATTAGCTACAAAGAAGATCGGCAAGTTCCAACATCCGCCATAAAGGCATACAAGGCTGGGAAGCGAGTTCAGCTTCAGACCGAAAACTCAGATCCTACCTCCTCCCCTCTATGGGGACTTGCTCCCCACCGCACAACCTCAAGACCAGTAAAGTATATGCCAAGGAGGCACAACTTCGCACTTAACATTCCATGGGTAGCGGTGGGGAAATAAAGATGGGTTTCGGCTGGCCCGAACTACTACCATCAACAAGTCTTCAGACAAAATGCAGGCACTCCTAAAAGAGCCTGCCTACGGTGTAAAGCTGACCTACAATTCGGCGGCCTCTCACGATTTTGTTTGCAAAATCAGCCCGTCGAACACTAACACCCATCAAGGTGCATCTAAGAGCAGGGGTCAACTAGCAAGGGGGCATATCGAGGACGTCAGGTTACCAATCGAAGACCCCTGGTACAACAACTTATGTTTATTTTTATTTATTTCACATACCTGTAAATAGTTGCTTCGGCAATCCAAGCTATAAGAGTTGTTGAGAAAATGCAAAATTGTATGGCACAAGTTCACCTCATTTGTCCTTTTTTGACGCATATGTTTCCTCCTCTCTCCCTCTTCTCGTGAACCTGTTCAGTATGACGAGAGGTAACCGGTTAATAGACCGGGGCTCGAGTTCAAACACAAATCACCTTATCTATCATGTGTTAGGCATCTTGGCGTTCGCTTTATATGCATCGGTTCCAAACTATGTCTTTGGATAAATAATTTGGTTTGCCTGGCTCCTGTGCTTGCCCCTTTACATTCCGCTCATTCGGATAAAAGGGCAAAGGGAGCACCCATGCGATTGTGCTTCCGGATAGTCTGGTCAAGCACCTCAGGGAAGAAAGCCGAAAACGGACTATCATAGTATGCGCGATGCGGTCTGTGAACCCCGAGCTGGAAGTGTTATACCTGAATCCTTGCAAATAGTTATTCTGTGTTATACAAGGAACTTGCCCTTTCTACCAACATTGTGATACCAGCTTCGGCCACGGTTCGTCCGAACATCACAACACTTCGGTTGCTAATCGTATGGTTCATGTAGTTCTTTTCGTGTCCCTATGGCTAAGTGAAAGAAAAAAAAGCACTATAGTCTGTTTGCCTAGTCTGCCGCACTATACCGCCTTCGGGTACCAATAATACGGCTAAGGGACATAGTGCATTGGCATAGACACCCTATGTAGTATCTACATGGGGGCTGAAGCCGACGACTCGCGTCTTTCAGTATTAAACAGCCACATAGGAGTTATAAAGGAATGCAAAACCATATAAGAACAAATACTTATATCATTAAAGGTTTGGTCAAGTCTTCGAACGCATTACAGCTCATTCAAACATGTTAACACCCGAAAACTGTGACGCTATCACCTGAGCACTCTCCATTACTCCATCAAAGTATAGCTCCGGGCGTGGATGCTCCTTCCCGGGTGGTGGTGGGTCGGTGGCTACCTTCATCGGGTTTAGCCCCTACCAACACACCTTGGCCTTGGCAAGGGCCATCCGGACTCCTTTGATGCAAGAGGAGCGCTTGACGGTGTCGAGGCGGGGCGAAGCAGCAATCAACCTCTCCACTAGGCCAAAGTAGCTGCCTGGCTGCGGCTCGCCAGGCCATAGCGGATGCAGAGGTCCTTCATGGCTGGGTCTGCCATCTAGTGCAGCTCCATCAGCTGCTCCACCAGAAGATGAGGATGCTCGAGGACTCAAAACTATGCCGAGAATAGTCGAGCTTCATCTCCTTCTCCCCGCGAGGCGAACAGCTGATTGGCATCCTCCACGCTCTTCTGGAGATCGGAGGATGCACCTCAGGATCGCCACACCCAGGTAAGCAATGCAAATTTGCTATCCCCGAATATGCACTTTAGTGAGTACGGCTTACCATCTGCTATGTCCTTGGCCTGGCGCACTTGCTCCTCGTAGAACCGTCTGTCCATCCGCTCCTTCTGGAGTTCGGTTTTCAAAGTGGACAGTTCGGCTGGGCTCACCTTATTCTTATGCTCCAAGGCCTCACATCTTTCGCTGGCATCTTTCAGCTCCTGCTGGACCTCTGCCACGCGAGCTTCATGCTTGCCACTAGTGGCCCACATGGCAAAAAGGGCGACAGCTGTTTCCTTAGCATCCGCCCTCTCTACGGCTGTTTCGTCCTTCACGCGCTGGAGCTCGGCCTTGAGACTCTCCATCTCCTTCGTCGAGGTTGCGCGTGCATTATACAATGTGAAGAAGCTGCATTCGCTGTATTCGGATGATAGAGATCAAACAAAGGCATTCGGATTCTGTTTTGACATACCTTGAGCCTCGTCGAACCTTCGGTTAAGGGCCTCAACTTCGTCTTCGGAGCGCTTCAGCTTCCGATTTAGCTCTTCCAGCTCGGCGCCATTTATGGCCGCTACCGATTACGAAGCCTACACTACACACAAAGTTAATACATTCCGTGGGCTCTCAATTCCCGAATTATAGACAGTCTGATCATATGTCGAGTTATTCTAACATGCCGGACACTTAAAGTGCATCTAGTTCGATATCGGATTCAGACGTGACCCCTAGGTGAGCATTTCACCTCACCTAGGGCTCGGGGGCTGCCATGTATATAATGTGAATAAATAAAATCTTTGCAAAATAAACACATCGGGCGACTTACTTGAAAATCCATAAGGAGACCTTTGAAGGCCTCCTTCAGTCCGTTGTCAACAGACTGGATGCTCTGTAGTACCCCACCCATAAGGGTGCGCTGATCCTTGGGGATGGAGGCGCTCGATAGAGCCTCCTCCATGACCGACCACCTACTGGTCGGTGGTGCCGGTGATGATCGGATTCCCCGATCACCCACCGGGGATTGGACCACCTATTGTTTATGGGCCGGACTATATGGGCTACTTACCGAACACTGGAAGATATGAAGGCCCAGTCTCCAAGATGGAAGCTTTGGGAAGCACGGCTTGCGCTCCATGTTTGATGTAGTAAATAGGAATGTTTATCTCTTCGGCATGTAACCGACCATATGTAAACCCTAGGCATACTCGACGTCTATATAAGCCGGAGGGTTTTAGGGTATAGGGAAAGCACAACTCATCTAGGGTTAGATATTTGATCTCGAGGTAGATCAACTCTGTAACCCCTCATCATCAATACAACCAAGCAAGACATAGGGTATTACTTCCATAGGAGGGCTCGAACCTGGGTAAATCGTTATCCCCTTCGTCTCCTATTACCATTGACTCTAGTCTCATAGTTCGGGACCCCCTACCCGAGATCCGCCGGTTTTGACACTGACACATGGCCTTAACACACCACCACCTCCACAGATGGTAGAGGTAAATAATTTATTAAAGTTTGATGGAGGTGACATCCCTTACAACAAACACCCAAGGTAATGCTTATATGAGTTTGATAACTACATTAGGAAACAGGATCACTTCAATGCAAATGTTCTGAAACAATTGAAATATAAATCTAATATGATTGCTCGCGTGAGAGACTTGTTATTTAGAATCAGTAATGATGTTAGAGGTTTAGGAAAACATGCCTCTATGGTTCAAACTCAGCTGCAAGAAGTTCTTAAATCTCAAAGATAATTGCTTGATGAAATAAATAATAATATTAGTGATCATGCTATTAGAGTAGTGACTAGAGGAGGTAGAATGACCCAAGAACCACTTTATCCTGAAGGTCAATCTAAAAGAATTGAACAAGACTCTCAAGGAATTAATGCTGATACACCTATTCCTTCTAAGAAGAAAAACAAAAGGAAAAGTGATAGGAGTTTGCATGCTTTTAGTGAACCTAAGATAGAAAAACCTCCTGATAATAATGATGACTCTATTTCTGATACTGAAACTCAATGTGGTAATGAACATCCACCTAGTGATAATGATAATGATAGTGATGTTCATGAGGATACTCAACCAAACAATGATAAAGAACAAAATAATTATGTAGAAATAGAACCTGTTGTTCATCTTGATAACCCACAACCTAAAAGTAAACGATATGATAAAAAGGATCTCGTGGCTAGAAAATATGGTAAAGAAAGAGAGCCATAGGTTCATAAACCCATGCCTTTTCCACCTAAACCATCTAAGAAAAAGGATGATGAAGAATTTGAATGCTTTGATGAAATGATTAGGCCAGTATTTTTGCGTACCCGCTTAACTGATACCTTAAAAATGCCTCCTTATGCTAAATACATGAAAGACATCATCACCAGTAAAAGAAAGATACTTGAAGTTGAAATCTCCACCATGCTTGCCAATTATTATTTTAAGGATGGAGTGCCTATTAAACTTAGACATCCTAGAATAATAACCATACCTTGCTCCATTAAAAGAAATTATGTCAAAACTGCTTTGTGTGATTTGAGTGATGGTGTTAGTGTTATGTATTTCTCTTTATATAAAAGAGTTGAGTTGAATAAAATCACACCTACCTGAAATATCTTTGCAAATGGATGAAAAATTAACTGCCATACCTATTTATATTTGTGAAGGTGTGCCTGTTATTGTTGCAAATGTTACTATCTTAACATAGTTTGTTATTCTTGGGATATTGTAGGACGACAACATGTCGATTATCCTTGGTAGACCCTTTTTGAATATCACAGGGTCTGTTATTGATTGCAATAAAAGCAAAGTCACTTTTCATATCAATGGTAATGAGCATGCGATGCACTTTCCGAAGAAGCAATTCCAAGTGAATGGTGTAAATGTTATTGAATATTCTCCGACACTCACTATTGGAACCTTTCATCTACCTCTACCTACTGCCAAGAAGAAATATGATATAATTATAGTTGGTGGTATGCATATCCCCCTTGAGGTAACTTAGTGTTTTACGAAAGTTCGTTGGTTTCATGCTAATCGAAGGTGTTTATTAATAAGACTTGATCAACCATATTAATGGATCATTCTTGAGAGGTATGAAGTTGATGAATTTAGTAGACACAACTTTCTGCTCCCACTTTTTATTTTCTGTTTTTCTTAGTTAAATAAAATAAAATGCCATGTTTATCCTGTTTTCTGATTTCTTTGTGCAATAAAAATGACCTAAAAATAAAAGTTCTCAGAATGTCCTGAAAATTTAACATGATTTTGTTCTGAATATTTCTTAATTTTTGGTACAAATAGCATTAGAGGGGGGGTGCGCCTAGTGCCCATGAGACACTAGGTCGCACCAGCCACCCCAGGTGCGCCCTGGTGGGTGGTGGCCCCCATGTGGGTCCCTGCACTTATCTTTTTAGCCCATGTCATCCCCTACCTCTAGATAAAAATCACCATTGCTCTCTCTCTATCTCGTGTTCTTGCTCACAAACCACGCTACATCGCTAAACCTAAGTGATCAAGCTCTGTCTGTCAGCCGGGCCCGCACATGTCACCTCCTTGGGTCCTCGGTGTGCGGCCCCTCCATGTGATTGCCTTGGCATGGCCGTCTGATGCGCGTCGCCCCCTTGTTGTAGGAGATATGCCCTAGATGCAATAATAAATGTTATTGATTATCTCCCTATTCATAATTAGGTTTATGTTCCATGTTATAACTGATATGGTTCTTTAGTCTACAATAACCACGAGGCTTGAAGGAAGACTCATATGCATGTGTGGAATAATAAACGGTAAATTGTATTCCTTGCCTGGCCTCTAAGACTGGCTCAAGAATTGCATGATGATCCTGTTTTCCTGATCATGGGCATGGCTATGCCGGCAATTTTGAGGGCACAATGTTAGAAGAACATTTGTGTTGAATCGACCCGAATTGATGTTATGCTATGAGATACATTCGTCATAAGTTAATGATTAATAACACAAAGAAGTTAATATTTGCATAATTCCTTAGACCATGAGAGTATCAAGTTTCTTCATGCTTGCTTCATGAACTTTAGGGTTTGTTAAACGTCATTCGTAAATGGGTGGCTATTACGGCGGCTTATGGGTTCACGGAAAAGTATGTTAAGTAACTTGATAGCTCAATATTGGGATTTGCTCCTCCAACGATGGAGAGATATCTCTGGGCCCTCTCGGTGTTACGGTATCCATCATCGTCTAGCCAGACACTTTGTGATTTGATCACGGGGACACCGGAACACGGGAACAAGAAAAGAGAACAACACCGGTAACGAGGTAACTGGCATAGTGGACAAGTTGTTGATCCACGGGGATGCCAACATGTCTCACCACAGGTATTTGTAACCTATCACAAAGCAACAGGAATAGCACACGACAACTGGAGGTTCACTCGAATATTCATTCGTGTGGGTATAGGGGTCAATATGGGTGTCCACGGCTCCGATGTTGATCATTGATCGGAAGGGGTTCCGGGTCATGTCTATACTTCATCGAACCTATAGGGTCACACGCTTAAGGGCCATCTATCTATTGAATAATAGACAAGGAGTCGCAGAGAAAGTCACTGAAATAGTTTCAGAGACAACGGAAAAGTTCCGGAGAGAACACCGATAAAGTTTTGGTAAAATTGAAAAGTTGTTTCAGATAAAACCATTGATCCAAAAAGGTTTCGGCAAGCACTGGGAATGTTTTGGAGGTTGCCAAATCGGTCTGGTAATTTCTGGAATTTTTCGGCGAAAAAACGGAAAAGGTTTTCGGAGTTGCCGGAATTGTTTACCGGGTAAACGAAGATGGTTTTCAATTAAACCACCATACTAGAAATGTTCCGGAGCATGTCCAAATAATTTTAGAGGGTGCCAGAAATGTTTTGGGACCTTCCAAAAATATTTAGAAGTAATAGTCGCGGAAAACATCTTGTCCTAGCGTGAGGGGACAAGATCCCACGTTTCGTGGGGATGTTTTGGGGTGCCTCCCTTTTTGGGGGCAGCCCCTTGTGGCTGGACAAAAGGTGTTGGGGGTCCCATGGTGGGGGCATCCTCCACAATGGTGGAGAGTGTTGGGAGGGAAGGTGGGGCCCCATGGGGGAACACCATGGACAAGGGAACATGTTTTCTCCATGTTTGGTGGGAACATGCTTCCTTGTTTTGTGGGTGCTTGTCATGTGGCTGAAATTTCAGCCACCTCCACCCCCTCCTTCCCCTATAAAAGGAGGTAGAGAGGAGCTCTCCATCACCACTCCAACTCTCATACACATGCCATGCACTATCTGGTTTCTTCTCTCCCTCCCACGAAAAGAGTTTCGTAGAGCCGAAAGACTGTCTCGGTTCCGGTGGGAACTAGTTCTGGACAGCGAAGCCCTGTCGGATAGATGACACCATATGTGTGCAACTTTGTAGAGAGATCATAGTTTTGGTCTTAGTTTGAGTGTGCCTCCCGAAGGGCTGTCCGTGTGACTGTCCGAGTTTTGGAGGTCCTCTCGAAGGGCTGTCCGAGTGACAGTCCAAGTTTCGGAGGTCCTCTCGAAGGGCTGTCCGAGTGACAGTCCAAGTTGCGGAGGTCCTCCCGAAGGGCTGTCCGTGACACCATTCGGGGGACTGTCCGACCGCCTCCCGGAGGGCTGTCCACAGGGGCAGATGAGGGTAAACATCCTCGCGGTTGGGAGGTTGTAAAATCCTAGCTGCAGGGATCTGCACGGCCGTTCGTCATCGACTCTACTTCCGCTGCGCTACGAGTCGGTAACGAAAATGATCAAACCTTGTATGCAGTCTCCATAGTGGTCCTGGGCTGGTGCGTAGGTCACAAATTTTTTGTTTTCTACTGCGTTACCCAACAGTGGCATCAAGAGCTGTGCTATGCGTAGATGCAGGTTGCGATCTACAATACATAGAGATATATGAGTGTTGCACAATATAATTAGGTAGCACATGAGATCTATTGCCGAAAATTATTTGTGCAGGTAGCATATGAAATCTGTTACTCGATGTTCCTTTTGCTTCCCCTGAATTTGCATAGTCCTGATCTTGACGGAATGGTCGAATCTCACAAAGTTCTGGCAATCCGCGATACTTTCATGCTACTCCTGAGTATGCTGATTGACAGATCAATGAAGTGCTAACAGTTCTTTGGGTTCCACCATAGTTGAGAAAGATGGATGTTTTTCATACGAAAGGCAATGCAGATGTGATCTGCACGGGGGTCACGCGTATGACGAAGTTTAGTATGGGGCTCGAGATTTTATTATCTCGTGCTTTATACACCCTGGAAATTCAATCTAGCAACTTGAATTATCATACTTGATGATGGACGTTGGTAGATTCGGTTTGTTTCAAAACCTTAGAAGCCACGTAAAACAAGTTTTTACATGAACTGATTAGAGGTGTCTAACTTGGTTTTGCAGGATGGTTTGCATGTGCATATGATGTGGTATAGCAATGCTCATATTAATTTTATTATGTATGTGATGACTATGTGATGTAATATTAACATGACCTGCATGTCATGATTCGGTATGATGGCTAGAGCCATATGATTGTCACTTTAATGACCTACGTGTCAACCTTAAGTAATGCACTTATTTTATTAGCTATATAGATAGACATATTATCTGGTGCATCGACAAGGTGGTTGCAATCTTCGCGAAGGCGAACACCGACGCGAATGCCAAAGACGAAGGAATGAAAGACTTCTCCGTCAGAAAGGGCTATACCATATCATGCTATTATGAATTGCCTTAGATGTTTATCCCTCTTGATGCACCCTTCTTGATTGCGCGGTAGTCTCTTTTTATTACGGTGATCTCTCACAAAATATCAAGTAGTTAGTGTTCTCCCAAGTGTAGCACCGTCACAGCACCTATCTCTTCGGGGTATCACATGGTTACATGGGTATGAACGATTAGAGAACTGTGAGGCGGGTGAGTTGAGACCTCGCAGCGAGATCACTTGGTTGTCTTGACGTTCAGGCATGAAAGTCATGAGCTCAGAACACACGCATCAAAAGATGAACAAGAGTCACATAGAGATGTGATTGGCAAGTTGGCTTACCAATTGCAATTCTCGTCACTTGAGATGGTTACATCCTTGACGTTGAATTGAAAGTTGGGTCTTGCATCACTCAAAATCAACTATGAGAGATATTGATTTGAGTGGGAGCGCACTGTAGAATTAATTTTTTTTAATTCACAGTGCAATTAATTTTCAACAATGTATAAGTGTGATTTGCATAATAGTTGTAGAATAATGGCTCGCTTTTCCACCTTCCCTATTAAAATTGAATAGCTGTTAAATATTTGGTTAAAACTTTACGGTTGGTAACATAATGTGAGGATTGTCCTCAAGAGTGTCGAGAAGGACTTTGTCCTATCACATGCTTTTGTTATTCTCCCACTAATGCTATGGATCATGTGACTCTCGTCCTTCGATCCAAAAGCTAGAAATCCTTTTCAGCCAAAGTGCAATATGTTTGCTTCCATGAGACCCGAACTTCGAAAGTTTGGATAGTTATGTGATATTCATGGAATCTGAAAAATCAATTTCAGAGACAGACAAAGGCTAAAATATATGAGATATCCAAAGCAATGTTTGTTTTCAAACTACTAGTAAAGAAGTTTACTATGCATTAGACTGATAAGAGAGGGATCCAGGAGAACGCCTGTCATATGATGAAAGGTGAATAAAACAACAACTTAAAGAGAAAGGAAGTGTTCGAAGGGTGTTAGTGAGACTTTCACGCCTAGGAAGTCCAGGCCTAACGCCACTCTTAAGTTGGATGCTTCTTCGGAGAGTAGGAGAAACACTGAAAAGTTAAACTATTAGAAGTATAATGGCAAAAGGAAAGAAGACTGGAATATCCAGCTCATGTATGAATGTCATACAAGTTTTTGATGTATAGAAGGCTGGTCAAAGATATAGTTCTTGGGAATTATGGTTAAACATGTTAATCACTAATTCTTGGGTATTGTGAGTTAATCACAAAGATACCCGCTCGATTGCATTCTATTGCAACTCGATGTAAGAACTAGCCAGGGATGAGGTTTAGATGCACGCAGGGAACATAGTAAATGTTACTATGCCTTCCATCGGTGTATTCCCTATGTATTAAGTTTCATAATTCATTTTAGAGTTTCACACTCTATCCCTTTGCATAAGGTATCTTGCAAGAAGGTTGTTCATAAGAGAACTTTTCATGTTCGGTGTTATGAATAACATAAGAGCCATACTTTCATTATGAATGAGACGTATGTTACGAATATTGATAATATTACATTACCTCTGGTTTTACTTTTATAATTCATTTTTAGAGTTTCATACACTCTAGCCCATTGCACAATGTTTGTTGCAAAAGATTTGTTCATAAAAACAACAATTGTTGTTCAGTATTATGAATAACATGAAGGGCCATGCTTCCATCCTAGATGGGATGTATGTTATGAATATTGACGGAAATATGATACATCCATAACACTGAAGCGAAATGTCGCAAGACTAAAAGAATACCACATGTGTGTGGCACTGCATTTGGTCACATTGGAGAAACCCGCATGGAAAATTCCATTATGATGGATTATGAAGTCGTTTGATTTTGAATCATCTGACACTTGCAACTTTCCTCCAAAAGGTGAACTAACAAAAATACTGTTCACAGGCCATAAGGAACGAGCAAAGAACTTATTGGTGATCATACATTTGATGTATGTAGTCCAATAAATGTTGTTGCAAACAGTGGATTTGTCTACCTTAAAAATTGACTCAAGTAGATATATGGATATTTACTTGATGAGACGTAAGTCTGGATCTTTTGAAATCATTCGAAAGGTTTTCAAAAATAAAGTAGAAGTTATTGTACCAAGAAAATTAGGTTTCTGCAATTTGATTGCGGAAAGGAATATTTGAGTTACAAGTTTAGCGAACGTTTGATGAGTTGTGAAAAAGGTTTCATAACTTGCACCTCCCGGAACACCACAGCAAGTGGAAAGTCTGTGAAGATGTAATCAAACCATTTATGACATGGTAAGATCAAAGATGACATAAATAGATTTGCCATTATCCCTTTTATAGAGGGATGCTTTAGAGACTACGGCTTTTACACTGAGATCCATCAGGTCTGTTGAAATGATGCCATGGTATGGTACGCCCAACCATGTTATATCTTTTCTTAACATTTGGAATATGGGGCTTGTGTAAAAGGTTACAAACCTATTCCAAATCAGACAAGTCCTACTTTGTATGGTTATCCCAAGTCATTGGGTATTCCCCCACCACTATACTGAGGCAATGGGTTTTGTCACAAAACAGTATGCTTTTAAAGAGGATAGTTCTTACAAAAGGTGAGTGGGAGGACAGTGCAACTCGACGAGATAACCAGTATCATCATCATCAGTTCAAAGGAAAGAAACCCTGGAAATGATTATGTTCTTTCCTACTGCGACTGATACGGAAGTCTCTACAATAAAATGTATGGACTTCGGTCGAACGTGCAGCTGAACCACGTAGGCAAGCTCGTGCAAACCTATCAGGTGTGAAAATGAGATATTGTTGTTAGACAACAGTATACCTACAATACACAAGGAAGCGTTGATGGGCCATGACTCCGGGATTGGCTAAATGCCAATACAATCCGAGATAGTTTCCATATAAGTGATTCAAGATTAAAACATTGATACACCTTTCAGAGGACTTAGAGTCTAACGAATATTTATGGAACTAAAAAATGATACGGATAAAAATGTTTTATCCATAAAAGCTCGACTTGCTGAAATAACAAGTTCAAGGAGTTGACTATGATGAGGTTGTTTCAACGTAGCGATGCTTAAGGTCGGTTCAGGTTGAACTAGCAATTAATACATATATCAATCATGAGATATGAAACATGGATGACAAAAGGATTTCCATCTGATGAAAATGAAACCTAGGACGTGTATGTGATACAGTCCAAAGTAATTTGTCGATCCAGAGGATGCTAGTAAGTATGCAAACTTCAGAGTTCCAGCAATGGACAGAAGAGAGCAAAATGGAGTTGGAATCTTCGTGGTTTGATGAAATGGTCAAAAGGGTTTTTGACTTCATCAATGGGTAACGAAGATGCTTGTGATTCAAGAAAGTAAGTGGGAGCATAATAATATTTCTAAAAACGTTGTGTGCTTGACACATTGTTAATTGGAAATAAATTTCTTGACAAAAATTAGGACTTCATTTGAAAATAGTTCTGCGATGAAGTGCTTAAGCTAAATAGCCTCCATATTAGGCATGATGATCTATGGAGATAGATTTACCTAATGGGGCTAAGCAATGAATAAATATTGACATGGTGCTAAACCTTTTAGCATTTAAAAGCGCCAAGGAGTGATTCTTGCCGAAGTCACATGGAAAGAGTTTTTGCAAGACTTAGTGTCCCAAAATACTAACGAGTAAAATACATGATGGAGATTCCACACACTCTAGTGTTTAGATTACTCATGTATTCCATGGTATGTAAAAACAACCAGATATGTCTGATACTCCCAAGTTGTTGCGAGTATAGATACCAAAGTGATCAAAGCACTGATCATGGGACAACAGTGAAAGATATCATTAAGTACTAGAGTAGTGCTGATGACATGTTTTGTAGCAAGCAGAGATTATGAAGTGCTCATTGTAAGTAATTACATCAATATAGTCTCAATCAATGCTCCATGCAATTTTTGATTTAAGTTAAGGGTTTTGTGTGATACACAATATGGTGGCATGGTAGTTGGAAATTGTTCCAAACAAGATACTATGGTGAATTCTATAACAAAGGTTACGTATGTTGATGCTTTGGAAGCAACAAAGAAGTTATTGAATCATATAGTTCATTCATGAACTTAGTATGGTTCCAAGATGGCTTTGGTCTATGAGACACTATTGCAGATAGTTGCTCCATAGCTCAGTCCGAGGAATCAGGTTTCGACAAATGATTCACACATATGCAAAGCCAAGTTCACACAAAATACGAATTTTGTGATAGCATGAAAATACGAGGATATGCAAAGTTACACACGGAGCTGAAGTTGTCAGATCCGTTGGACATCAAGCTATACCACAAGCGAAGTATATTTTACACCAGTATGCCATAGGTGTAAAGTGCATTAGCATTGACTAGATTACTGACTCTAGTGCAAGTGGGAGTCTGTAGGAGATATGCCCTAGAGGCAATAATAAATGTTATTTATTATCTCCCTGTTCATAATTAGGTTTATGTTCCATGCTATAACTGCTATGGTTCTCAAGTCTACAATAACCACGAGGCTTGAAGGAACACTCATATGCACATGTGGAATAATAAACGGTAAATTGTATTCCTTGTCTCGCCTCTAAGACTGACTCAAGTATTGCATGATGATCCTGTTTTCCTGATCATGGGCATGGCTATGCCGGCAATTTTGAGGGCACAATGTTAGAAGAACATTTGTGTTCAATCGACCCAAATTGATGTTATGCTATGAGATACATTCTTCATAAGTTAATGGTTAATAACACAGAGAAGTTAATATTTGCATAATTCCTTGGACCATGAGAGTATCGAGTTTCTTCATGCTTGCTTCATGAACTTTGGGGTTTGTTAAATGTCATCCGTAAATGGGTGGCTATTACGGTGGCTTACAGGTTCATGGAAAAGTATGTCAAGTAACTTGATAGCTCAAGATTGGGATTTGCTCCTCCAACGATGGAGAGATATCTCTGGGCCCTCTCAGTGTTACGGTATCCATCATCGTCTGGCCAGACACTTTGTGATTTGATCACGGGGATGCCAGAACATGGGAACGAGAAAAGAGAACAACACCGGTAACGAGGTAACTAGCATAGTGGACAAGTTGTTGATCCACGGGGATGCCAACATGTCTCACCTCGGGTATTTGTAACATATCGCGAAGCAACAGGAATAGCACACGGCAACTGGAGGTTCACTCGAATATTCATTCGTGCGGGTATAGGGGTCAATATGGGTGTCCACGGCTCCGATGTTGATCATTGATCGGAAGGGGTTCCGAGTCATGTCTATACTTCACCGAACCTATAGGGTCACACGCTTAAGGGTCATCTATCTGCTAAATACTAGACAAGGAGTCAGAGAGAAAGTCACTGAAATAGTTTCGGAGACAACGGAAAAGTTTCAGAGAGAACACCGAAAGAGTTTTGGTAAAACCGAAAAGTTGTTTCGGATAAAGCCATTGATCCAAAAAGGTTTAGGCAAGCACCGGGAATGTTTTGGAGGTTGCCAGATCGGTCTGGTAATTTCTAGAATTTTTCGGAGAAAAAAACGGAAAAGGTTTTCGGAGTTGCCGGAATTGTTTACCGGGTAAACGAAGATGGTTTTAAATTAAACCACCATACCGGAAATGTTCCGGAGCGTGTCCAGATAATTTTATAGGGTGCCGAAAATGTTCTGGGACCTTCCAGAATTTTTCAGAAGTAATAGTCGCGGAAAACATCTTGTCCTAGCATGAGGTGACAAGATCCCACATTTCGTGGGGCTGTTTTGGGGTGCCTCCCTTTTTGGGGGCATCCCCTTGTGGTTGGACAAAAGGTGTTGGGGGGCCATGGTGGGGGCAGCCTCCACAAATGGTGGAGAGTGTTGGGAGGAAGGTGGGTCCCCATGGGGGAACACCATGGACAAGGGAACATGCTTTCTCCATGTTTGGTCGGAACATGCTTCCTTGTTTTGTGGGTGCTTGTCATGTGGCTGAAATTTCAGCCATCCCCACCACCTCCTTCCCCTACAAAAGGAGGTGGAGAGGAGATCTCCATCACCATTCCAACTCTCATACACATGCCATGCATTATCTGGCTTCTTCTCTCCCTCCCACGAAAAGAGTTTCGTAGAGCCGAAAGACTGTCTGGGTTTCGGTGGGAACTAGTTCTGGACGGTGAAGCCCTGCCGGATAGATGACACTGTATGTGTGCAACTCTGTAGAGAGATCGTAGTTTCGGTCTTAGTTCGAGAGTGCCTCCTGAAGGGCTGTCCGCGTGACCGTATGAGTTTTGGAGGTCCTCCCGAAGGGCTGTCCGAATGACAGTCCATGTTTCAGAGGTCCTCCCGAAGGGCTGTCCACGACACCATCCAGGGGACTGTCCGACCGCCTCCCGGAGGGCTGTCCGCGGGGCAGATGAGGGTAAACATCCTCGCGGTTGGGAGGTTGTAAAATCCTAGCTGCGGGGATCTGCACGGCCGTTCGTCATCGACTCTACTTCCGCTGCGCTACGAGTCGGTAACAAAAATGATCAAACCTTGTATGCAATCTCCATAGTGGTCCTGGGCTGGTGCATAGGTCGGATTTTTTTTGTTTTCTTCTACGTTACCCTACACTTGTCGCATGTCATACGTGTGCATAGTTGTACCAAGACCTAGTAGCAACCCACTTGTAGGCGAATGAAGGAGCTCATAAGCCCTCTGCCTGGAGCATCTGACATCTCCGCAAACTCCGCACGTGACCCTCTCACGTAAGAATGAGGTGGGTATGTACATGCCCCGGAGCCTCCCAAAGCGCCGCTCCATGGCCCAAGCGGAAGCCTCATGCTTTGTGCTGGCGGAATGAACTGTTGAACCGCAACTATGCCCATGCCCAAGTGGAAGCCCCATGCGCTGCGTTGGCGGAATGAATTGCCGAACCGCGACTATGTCCATGCCCAAGTGGATTCCCCATGCTCCGCACTGGTGGATGGTCAATTGAGAGTCTCGCCTCCCTCCGAGTGGCGCACTCATCAGTTTCCTTTTGGGCCTCCGAGCGGGGCTAGACATGGTGCCTGCGCGAGGGGTAACCCCAGCAGCACTGAAAAACCCAAGGGACCGGGCCCTGGCTCGCATGTCACCCACCAAGGCCCTTGGTGTCTTGTCTTCTTGGGCAACACCCAAACGCAAGCTAACAAGCGCACATCACTTGAAATAAAACTATTTTGTATGTAGGACCTTGAGATGGTTCGGATACCCCGAGAGGCATCGCGAGGCGCCACCAACAAATCACAACCTATCAGCATTGCAAAGAGCTAAGTGTGAGAACCCTTAGGGGCGTTCCCGCCATGCTAGCATTTTCCCTTAAGCGGGATGTTTGTGCACCAAGGGGAGGCCTTTGAGCATCATGACTCAGGAACCTTCACTAGCTCCCGTAGCCCGTCACCTCCTGGTTTTGTTTAGGCACCGTGACTTGGCATGCCAGCGATAGCTGTGGAATGCACGAGGTTGGGCCATGCCGACGTAGAGCATGGAACCAAGCAAGAGAAAAACAAGCACGAAAAGGAAACCCGTGGGTCATAAAACAGTTATTACAAACATGAAAATGTTTCGCACATTAAACCATGGTATCACACCTACGCGGGTCAATGGGTTAGTGCTCAAAAATATTGTAAATTGGTAAACAATGCCCAAAAAGTATCATAGAATAATAATATAATAGCGTGGAATAATAAAAATATATACATACTTTGCAGACGTATCCATTTTCAGCAATCAGGCCCCCTCGCCACGCTGGGGAAGCACTAGGCATTGTCCCGGCACCTGCACGCCCAAGCATAATGGTGGGTCAGCGCAAAGCGCCCCCACCCTGCCAATGTCGCGTCCGAGCACCGGCAACACCTTCTGGAAAGGGGTCACCTTCTCCCTAGGAGTCACCTTCTTCCTCTTCTCCTTGCCGCCAACCTGAAGCCTGTGTGGGCGAGGGGGCAAGCCACTACAAGCGAATCACAGACACACAACAAATAACGGGCAGAAGCACTTACTCGTCCCCTGCGGCCCACCTCCTCTTATTTTCGATGGTGGGAGGAGTGCCCTGGTTGCCCGCGCGGGCTGCCCCTACAGCTCGAGGGGCGCACGACGTGGTCCCCGGCGAGCCCAGCCTGGACCACCTCCTTCTGGAGGACCTGAGATGCCCCCCTTAGGAGGTGCAACCGCCACAACGAGAGCGGTGGCCGCTTCTCCGACAGGGGTCTCCGTTGCTGGCATCGGCGCGCTCGCAAGGCCAGGATCCGTTCCTCGCGTCATCTGAGCAGGACGGGGGGGCGCCGCTTGACGTCGCTACTCGGCTTCATCGTCGTCCTCCTCGAAACCCCACAGGGACCGGCGGTGATGGGGAGCTGGGGTCCGACCAGCGTCTTCTTCCTCCTCCGTCGCCTCCAAATCCTTGCCGATTTCGCTTTTGCTGGAGGACGTCACCAGGGTGGAGAGGCCCCCGTGTGGACCGGCTCTTTGCTTGGCGCAGGGGCTCATTCGTCGATGGCGGGCATGGCGGACACTAGGGCCTGCTGGTCGTCGTCGTTGTACAACGGGGACGCGACCTCAGGAGAACCCTAGAGGATATGCCCAAGCAGAGCCCCTAGGGCCACGTCCAGCTCATCGGGTGTTAGCCCGGCAGCGTGCAGCCTTATTGGGTCCCTCAAGCCGATGTACTCCCACACAGTCCACGACTGTGCCTGGAGCGGTGCGATGCGTAGCCCTAGGAACTCCTTGACAATCATCGCCCCCGTCAGTTGGGCCGCCCCTATGCGCGGAGATCTGCTCCAGAACGGGCACGGACCTCAAGTCAGTGAGCTTCTCGTGGCCCCACTTGGGTGTATGCTCAGGCTGCGTAGTGGGAGGCGCCACGAGCATCCTGATATGGAACACGTCCATGAAGATCCAGTGGTGTCGATAGCCTTCCACCTTCTTACCGGCCTTCAGGATAATACTCATTCCCTAGATCTCGAGGAAGGAGACTCACACGAAACGCTGGTCCTGAGCGGTAAACTGTAGGTTGAGGAAGTGGCGGAAGAGCGCGACCAAGGACCTCACGCCCATGAAGTCCTCAAAGTAGAAGGCGATAATAGCTAGGAGGAGGATGGAGTTGTGTTGAATATGGAGGGCCTGGATCTGATAGTGAGCGAGGATGGCATATAAGAACTTGAAAAATGGCGGGACCAGCCCGACAAAGACGTTGTGGAGGAAGAAGGGGCTGAAGGATTCCCCCAGGCCGCTCTACGCCACCGAGCCCGGTCGGACCTTGGTCGACCGCCCTTCGTTCAGGTCGCCCGCTATCTAGCACAATGGTCTCATACCATCCTCTAAGGCTACGGAGGATGGCGAGAAAGCCAACCCAAGGGCAGGGGAGCTCGCGGCCAGCACCACAGCTTTCGCCTTCTTGTTGACCGACGCCATTGCTACTTCTCGAGCATGCGTTGGTTTCCCGTGAAGAGGAATGGTTTGATACAGAAAAGTAGATAAGTATTTCCCTCAGTATTTGAGAACCAAGGTATCAATCTAGTAGGAGATACAAGCGAGCCACCAATAGATGTACCTGCATAAAGAATCAAACTCTTGCACCCAACGCTATAAAAGGATTGTCAATCCCTTCACGGTTATTTGGAAGGATGAGATCTAGTAGAGATAGATATAATAGGATGCTTGAACGGAAAGTAAAAATAAAAGTAAAAATAGGGCAGCAAGTATTTTGGGTATTTTTGGTTTTAGATCTCAAAGTATAATATGGAAAATAGACCCGGCTGCCATAGGTTTCACTAGATGGCTTCTGTCATGATCGCAAGTATTATGCTGGGTGAACAAACTACTGTCGGGCAATTGATAGAAAAGCGAATAATTATGAAGATATCCAAGGCAATGATTATGCATATAGGCATCACGTCCGTGACAAGTAGACCGAAATGATTTTGCATCTACTACTATTACTCCACACATTGACAGACTCCTGCCTGCATCTAGAGTATTAAGTTCATGAAGAACAGAGTAACGCATTAGGTAAGATGACATGATGTAGAGGGATAAACTCAAGCAATATGATGAAAACCTCATCTTTTTACCCATGATGGAAACACTACAATATGTGCCTCGCTACCCCTACTTTGTCACTGGGTGAGGACACCGCAAGATTCAACCCAAAACTAACCACTTCTCCCATTGCAAGAATTACCAATCTAGTTGGCCAAACCAAACCAATAACTCGAGAGACTAGCAAATATATGAAATCATGCATATAAGAATTTAGGAAAGACTCAAATAATATTCATGGATAATCTAAACATAAACCCACAATTCATCGGATCTCGACAAACACACCGCAAAAGAGTATTACATCGGATAGATCTCCATGAAGATCATGAAGAACATGGTATTGAGAAGCAAAGAGAGAGAGAAGAATCCATCTATCTACTAGATATGGACCCTTAGGTCTATGGTGAACTACTCACGCATCATCGGAGGGGCAATGGAGTTGATGTAGATGCCCTCCGTGATCGAATCCCCCTCCGGCAGATTACCGGAAAAGGCTCCAAGATTGGATCTCTCAAGAACGGAGGCTTTTGGCAGCAGAAAAGTGTTTTCATGGCTCATTCTGATAATGATGGAATATTTGGGAATTTATAGGCCGAAGATTAGGGTTAGGGGAGTTGCCAGGGGCCCACAAGCCTGCCCGGCGCGGGTGGCCCCCCTGGCCGTGGCAAGCGAGCTTGTGGCCCTATGGCAGCTCCTATGCCTTAGTTCACATGTCTTGTGGCTTCCTTTTATTCCAGAAAAAATCATTCCGGAGGTTTTATTTCGTTTGGACTCGGTTTAATATTCCTTATCTGCAAAACGCAAAAACAAGGAAAAACAGAAACTTGCACTAGGCTCTAGATTAATAGGTTAGTCCAAAAATAATATAAAATAGCAAATTAATGCATATAAAACATCTAAAATAGATAATATAATAGCATGGAACAATCAAAGATTATAGATACGTTGGAGACGTATCAGCATCCCCAAGCTTAATTCCTGCTCGTCCTTGAGTAGGTAACTGATAAAAATAGAATTTTTGATGTGGAATGCTACCCAACATATTTATCCATGTAATATTCTTTATTGTGGCATGAATATTCAGATCCGTAAGATTCAAAACAATAGTCTAATATTGACATAAAAATAGTAATACTTCGAGCACACCAACACGGTAGTCGTGTCCTTTCGAAATAACATGGCCTTAGAAAGTCATCCCTACAAAATCATATGGTCTAGCTATGCTCCATCTTCCCCACGCAAAGTATCTAAATCATGCACAACCCCGATGAACAAGTCAAGAAATTCTTTCACACTTTTGGTGTTCTCAAACCTTTTCAACTCTCACGTAATACATGAGCGTGAGCCATGGATATAGCATTATAGATGGAATAGAATATGGAGGAGGTTCAAGGAAAAAAATGAGAAGATAGTCTCACATCAACTAGGCGTATCAACGGGCCATGGAGATGCCCCTCAATAGATATCAATGTGAGCTATAAGTGTATGAAAGCTCAAAAAGAAAACTAAGTGGTCGTGCATAATTAATATCCACTAGTTATATGAAAGTGACAAAATAGGAGACTCTCTATGAAGATCATGGTGCTACTTTGAAGCACAAGTGTGGAAAAATATAGCAGCAATTGTCCCTTCTCTCTTTCTCTCATTTTTTATTTTTTATTTTTGGTGGGCTTCTTTGGCCTCTCTTTTTTGTTTGGGCTTCCCTGGCTTCTTTTATTTTTTGTAAGTCCGGATACTCGTCCCAACTTGTGAGGGAGTCATAGCCTCCATCATCCTTTCCTCTCATGGGATAATGCTCTATTAATGAAAAATCGTCACACTTTTATTTACTTATAACTCAAAGAAAAACAAATTACAACTCAATTCCTATGACAAGATATAACTCTATATGCAATATGAAGTGATGATGCAAGTCATAGAAAAACTACATGGTGGAAGTTGCATGGCAATATATCTCGGAATGGCTATGGAAATGCCATAATAGTTAGGTATGGTGGCTGTTTTCAGGAATATATGGTGGCTGTTTTGAGGAAGGAGGGTTTGATGTACCGGCGAAAGTTGCGCAGTACTAGAGAGGCTAGCAAAGATGGAAGGGTGAGAGTGCGTATAATCCATGGACTCAGATTAGTCATAAAGAACTCGCATACTTATTTAAAAAGTCTATTAGTCATCAAACAAAGCACTAGATGCATGCTCCTAGGGTAGAGGTTGGTAGGAGTAAACCATCATGCACTCTCAACCCTCACACAAAGGTCGACAATCATTAAACAAATCATGCTCCGACTTTGTTACATAACGGTCCACCATACATGCATGCTACAGGAATCACAAGCTTTAACACACATATCTCTTCAATTCACAACTACTCACTAGCATGACTCTCATATTACCATCCCTATTATCTCAAAACTATATGCAAGGAATCCAACTTCTCATAGTTGTTAATGCACTTAATATGAAAGTTTTTATTATATCCCTCTTGGATGCCATTATATTAGGACTAAATTCGTAACCTAAACTAATTACAATGCTGTTTTAAAAAACTCTCAAAATAATATAAGTGAGGAACGAGAGTTCAATAATTTCTATAAAATATAACACCACCATGCTCTATAAAGATATAACTAGAACAACATTGCCTAGCTTAAAAGATATAAGTGAAGCACATAGAGTATTCTAACAAATTCACGATTCAGCATGTGTCTCTCAAAAGATTTGTGCAGCAAGGATGATTGTGCCAAACTAACAAGAAAAGACTCATATCATACAAGACGCTACAAGCAAAACACATATCATGTGGTGAATTAAAATATAGCCTCAAGTAAATTTACCGATGGATTGAAGATGAAAGACGGGATGCCTTGTGGGGCATCCCCAAGCTTAGGCTTTTTGGTATCCTTGAATATGACTTGGGGTGCCTTGGGCATCCCCAAGCTTAGGCACTTGCCACTCTTTATTCCATATTCCATAGAATCTTCACCCAAAACATGAAAACTTCACAACACAAAACTCAACAGAAAACTCATGAGATCCGTTAGTATAAGAAAAATAAATCACCACTTTAGGTACTGTTGTGAACTCATTCTTTATTTATATTTGTGTAATACCTACTATATTCTAACTTTTTCCATGACTCATACCCCCCGATAGTACCCATAGATACATCAAAATAAGCAAACAACACAAGGAAAACAGAATCTGTCAAAAACAGAACAGTCTGTACCAATATGTAAACTTAGAATACCTATGGAACTCTAAAAACTCTAAAACATTAGGACAACCAGGGAAATTTTTATATCCATCCTGTATAAAAAATTCAGATTAATTTGACTCTCTAAAAAATTCAGAAAAGTCCTGGACTGAGCACATTTCTGTTTTCTAGCAAGATCAAATCAACAACTACCAGAGATCACCCCAAAGGTTTTACTTGGCTCAAACACTAATTTAAACACAAACACAAAATTACTAGAGAAGTAATAATGTGCCAAACACACCAAAACAGAAGCAAAAAGCAGAAAGCAAAATAAAATCGGGTTGACTCCCAACAAGTGCTATTGTTTAACGCCCCTAGCTAGGAAAAACGCAATAGATCTAGGTATTGTCATCTTTGGTATTGGAAATTTTTGTGAGGGCTTTATCGAATCTAGGAGGTTCTTTGGTTTTATCAATGATCATACTCTTAGTCAAAAAGTCAAGAAATTCTCTTGTAGCAATCGGTTCCCGAACAATGTTGATAAAATTAGGGTGAACACTTATCATCTTAAGATCTTTGTCCCCTTTACTAGAGGATTCACCCTTATTCTTTGGAACATAAACAAACTTGGCATCCTTAGAAAGAGGAAATTTAGGAGTGGTTTGAACAGAGGCAAAAGCGGAACCCAAGTTGGTAATAATGTCCTCTAGATTTCCTATTCTAAAGGAATCTTGATCCAATTTTTAATTAACTATGGGTTCCTTTTCCCTTAGGTTTTTTAGAGTAACTCCTACCTTAGATCCATATTGAGTGATATGATTATGAATCTTTTTATCCAAGTTTTCAATGAGATCTAAAGAATTAAAATTGTCCCATTAACCATGACTGGGGGTGATCCAAAGAATTTTATCATAGCACTATAGGAGCCAAATGTATGACTTCCCAAGAAATTCTTTCCCATGATGGTATCTAGGACATATCTTTCCAAGGAGTGATTCCCACGTAAAATTGCGAAGGAGAACGGTAGTAGATTGCTTACAAATAGATCTATTTTGAGCATTGCAAATTCTATACCAAGCATGTTTTAAGTTTTCTCCCTCCCTTTGCTTAAAGTTAAGAACTTCATACTCAGGAGCAATAGAGCCATGAGTTTGAGCGGTCTACCACACAAAAAGCAAACGAAAAGGGGGAAAGGCAAATCTTTCTGGTATTTTCTGAAAATCAGTTTAGAAGTGGGGGAGAGGAAAACGAGAGGCAAATGGAAAATAATGTAAATGCAAGAGATGAGTTTGTGATGGGTACTTGGTATCCTTAACTTGCTATGTATCTCTCGGCAACGGCACCAGAAATCCTTCTTGCTACTTCTCGAGCATGCATTGGTTTCCCGTGAAGAGGAACGGTTTGATGCATTAAAGTAGATAAGTATTTCTCTCAGTTTTTGAGAACCAAGGTATCAATCCAGTAGGAGATACAAGAGAGCCACCAATAGATGTACCTTCACAAAGAATCAAACCCTTGCACCCAACGGTATAAAGGGGTTGTCAATCCCTTCACGGTTATTTGCAAGGATGAGATCCAGTAGAGATAGATATAATAGGATACTAGAATGGAAAGTAAAACTAAGAGTAAAAATAGGGCAGCAAGTACTTTTGGTATTTTTGATTTTACATCTGAAAGTATAATATGGAAAATAGAACCGGGGGCCATAGGTTTCAGTAGATGGCTTCGCTCATGATGGCAAGTATTACGGTGGGTGAACAAATTACTGTCGAGCAATTGATAGAAAAGCGAATAATTATGAACATATCCAAGGCAATGATTATGCATATAGGCATCACGTCCATGACAAGTAGACCGAGACGATTCTGCGTCTACTACTATTACTCCACACATCGACCGACTCTTGCCTGCCTCTAGAGTATTAAGTTCATGAAGAACAGAGTAACACATTAGGTAAGATGACATGATGTAGAGGGATAAACTCAAGCAATATGATGAAAACCCCATCTTTTTACCCTTGATGGCAACAATACAATACATGCCTCGCTACCCTACTTTGTCACTAGTTGAGGACACCACAAGATTGAACCTAAAACTAAGCACTTCTTCCATTGCAAGAATTACCAATCTAGTTGGCCAAACCAAACCAATAACTCGAAGAGACTTGCAAAGATATGAAATCATGCATATAAGAATTCAGGAATGACTCAAATAATATTCATGGATAATATGAACATAAACCCACAATTCATCGGATCTCGACAAACACACCGCAAACGAGTATTACATCGGATAGATCTCCATGAAGATCATGAAGAACATGGTATTGAGAAGCCAAGAGAGAAAAGAAGCCACATAGCTACTAGCTATGGACCTGTAGGTCTATGGTGAACTACTCATGCATCATCGGAGGGGCAATGGAGTTGATGTAGGTGCCCTCCGTGATCGAATCCCCCTCCGTCAGATTACCGGAAAAGGCTCCAAGATTGGATCTCTCGGGAACGGAGGCTTCTTGCGGCGGAAAAGTGTTTTTTTGGCTCGTTCTGATAATGATGGAATATTTGGGAATTTATAGGCCGAAGATTAGGGTTGGGGAGTTGCCAGGGGCCCACAAGCCTGCCCAGCGCGGGTGGACCCCTAGCCGCAGCTAGCGAGCTTGTGGCCCCATGGCGGCTCCTTTGCCTTGGTTCCCAAGTCTCGTGGCTTCCTTTTATTCCAAAAAAAATCATTCCGAAGGTTTTATTCCGTTTGGACTCCATTTAATATTCCTTATCTGTGAAACACAAAAACAAGGAAAAAACAGAAACTGGCACTAGGCTCTGGATTAATAGGTTAGTCCAAAAATAATATAAAATAGCATATTAATGCATATAAAACATCCAAAATAGATAATATAATAGCATGGAACAATCAAAAATTGTAGATATGTTGGAGACGTATCAGCCATTAGTGTGCGATGAACATGGAGGATCTCGGGAGGTGCCGCGTTGAAAACCAGATCTAGAGGGAGCGAGGTGAGGTGGATGCAGGGGAAGGAGAAGCAATGATGGCCCCGTGCCATGCGCAGGCTTTATGTCAACTGGGTTAGTTGCCAAGGCGTTGTGAGGAGGTCGAGCCGCCATGTGCTCCAACGCGCGCCACGCGTCGCGCCTGTCTCGCAGGCGGTTATGGCCCGCACCATCTCCCTTCTCCCCCCAACGGGCGGACCGGAGTACGCAGAGAGATCGACGCCCGCTATCCCCCTGGCCCGCCAGTCAGTGACACGTCGCTACCATTTCGCTCAAAAATTCCCAAAACGCTCCTTCCCTCCCCTCCCCCGACGCTCCATGGACAATGACTAGACGACCCTCGCCGCCGCCGCCAGCCTCGCCTCCACCGGTCCCAATGATGCATGAAGAGGGCCCGCGCTGACCAGGAAGAAGAAGGTGCTTACCACCGAGGATCGCTCCGTCCAATCGACAAGGAGGAAGAACCGCCGACACCTGCAAGAAGCCAGGAAGGAGGCCGCTGCCGTGTCTACCATCGCTGCCTCCTTGGATCAAGAGTCCAATGCCACAAAGACCAAACTGCTGGTCCGCGAGGCCATGATGCAGACCTTGCTGATGCTAGGGTTAAACCCAAGCCAACAGGGGCTTGCTATCGCGGTGGCCGCGGCCAACACCAGCTCATCGCCGCTCCATCACCCACTACCGAACTCACCACGCATGTCCACCACACCGACGGCGCACGGCTTCCAGTGGCACCCCCCGCAGGCCTCCTGTTTGACCTACTCTACGGGCTTCGGATCACCGGAGGTGAGCGTGGTCACGCCTGCCACACCAACATCCATGGGTATCGATCTTAACGAGGTGCCTATGGGTGGTCGATCGTCCTCCGGGGGTTCGTGCAAATGTCATCGCAAGCTCCCAGCCGACGCCATGGGGAACGCCCGCAACCTATTTGATAAAATGCCGGCTAAGGAAGACAAGGGCAGTCTGTTCATGCATGGCCTCATCTACCAAGGTGGTGGCGCTACCTTCGACCCCGACGAGACGCAAAGACAAGATGGCTATGACTCCTTCATGGCTGGGCACGACGGCATTGGGTACACATTTTGTCATGACAGTGGAGGCATGGCCGATCCCCTCATGGAGGACCAAGTCGTCTTGGGTGGATCTTTTCCGCAAGATCACGAGTTCCTGGAAGACTACGGTCTAGATGAAGAGGATGCTAAAGTGGACATCGAGAGAGAGACATTGTTCGAGGAACCGCTCCCCACCCAAGACAATGCAACAAAGAAGCAGAATAGGAAGCAGACCAAAGCATACACACAAAAGGAGGACAAACTTATTTGTGGATGTTGGAGATACATTGGCCAAGACCCCAAAATAGGCTTCAAGCAAAAGGCTTCGGCATTTTGGCTAAGGGTCCATGACCATCGCGAGTTCCACGAGCGCAATAAGTTTAAACCATACCAAATGAAGAGCAAGCGTGGGTGGGTCTCTCTCGGCAAGCGTTGGAGGGTGATACAACAAGAGTGCAACAATTTTTGTTCCACTCTTTAGGGCATCGAGGCCCGTTGCGTGAGCGGCATCGGCATGAAAGACATGGTATGCCGACATGCTTGCTTATATTGGTTGTCTCGTAACTTGATTATTTTGGTATGCCGACATGCTTGCTCATTAGTATGTCTTCCAAGCTTTGGAAGCATTCAAGGTCCACTATGAGGGCAAGTCTTTCAACTTCACTCATTGTTGGATGATCGTCAACGGAGAGGAGAAGTTCAAAGCGCAATATGCTGCCATCAAGGCCCGTGGGAGGGAAGAAGTCGTTGAAGAGCATGGTGAGGGCGAGAAGTCGCGACCATGAGGGAAGACCAAATCCAAGAAAGAGGACAAGCGAGAGGCGGCGTCCCTTGCCTTGTAGGATACTTTCCAAGGCATGATCGCCAACAAAGACTCAAGAGTGGATAAGCGCCGCCAAGACAAGGAGGAGCAAATTAGGGCTTTCATGGAGATACAAAACAAGAAACTCGCGTTGGAGGCGGAGAAGTAGGAGAAGATGCTAGAGATCGAGGTCACCAAAGCAGCCACCAAAGCAAGAGAATTCCGGCTCGCTTGCATGATGAAGGGGGACGAACTCATGAAGGTGGACTTGAGCATCGTCTCTCTGAGGAAGCGGTCTTTGTTCGAGAAGATGCAGGCAGACATGTTGAGCTTCAAAGACCATTGATCCATGCCGCGGTGTGCGGGCATGACCACGGCCGAGATGGCATGGCCGAACTACATTTTCATTTTGTGTGTTGACATGTGTGTCGGCCCGCTAGCAAGTGCGCCCACCTTGAAAACTGTGCATTCTTTTTCAGACTCGCATATGTATGCCGATCGCTGGCATATCGCCGGCGTGAACTCTTAACGCTGGCATGCTAGATGGCATGATGTGTGACCGCGGGCCATTTTAGCATTAAAAACTGCTTGTGCGCAGACGCAAAATGACTCATCGCGTTGGACGCATGGCCAACCCATTTACAAAAGGGGGCAGACACACCAATCTAAATGGAAAAAACGTGAACAAAGCGCTCGCTTGTTTGGATCGCGTGGTTAAAGTTTCTCTAATGGCTGCAACAACACCGCCCAATTCCCTCATGGACGCAGCAATGCCGCTGTCTACTACTCAAAACATCTACAATCGGACCTCTCAAACCTGCCTCATACGCCCAGGCAGGCCGTCCGGTCACTGCTCGATCACTTTTTTGACCCAGACGGACCCCTCAAACGGTCCTCAAACGCCCGGGCTGACCGGCACCCCTCATATCTAGCCCAAATATGGGGCAGATATGGGGGCAACCAGGCGCGCCCGGGCACGCCCGCCACGTCGGAGACGGCCCATGCTGGCCCACTCCTACCCCACATATATTCGTCCGCATCCGCTAGTCGGACCAAACCCTAGCCACTTCACTCCCTCCCCTCCGCCACCCGATCTCTCCTCCGGCAGATCCCAGCCAGCTCCGCCATGTCAGACAGCAGATCGGAGTCCGACCTTTCCGGATCCATCGACTGGGGTGTGATTCCGTGTGGGTTGGAGGAGGCAATGGCAATTCACATTGCACTCCGCTGGTCCCGGGAGGAGAGAAGCCGACCGAGGGACGGATCCGTCCGCCTCGAGGCCCTAGCGTTGCTCACCGGGCGCTCGGGTCCTACGGTGTTGGATCCTCATGCTCCCGGCAGTCGGAACACCGCTCCTTCCTCATCATCGGTCTAGCAGACTATGAGTCGTACCGGGTCCGGGCAGCATGCCGTGAGAAGGAGAGGGCAAGGGCCATCGAGGCCTCTCTCGCGGCGGATATGGCGGAGGCGGCTGCGGCGGCGGCGCGGGCGACCGCAGAGGAGGAAGCCATCCAAGCCCGCATTATGAAGAAACGGCAGCGAAGGAACACGCGCGCCCTCGCCCGAGAACAGAGTCAGGCGGTGCGAGCCATGGCCGGACTGCCGCCGAAGGAGAAGGACAGCGACGACGAGGGCAGCTCCAGTGACGAGCAGATCCGGCTGGATCTGTATTACGTCTTTGAGCGGTACTTCCTCGAGAAGGACGGCAAAGACGCAGGGAAGGGCAAGGGGAACCGTGGATGAAGTCCACCATAGCCAAACATGCCAAACTTTGGTAGTTCGATGGCATGTCTAGTGTACTGTGATGGAGTAACCGGACGATCCGTATGCGTCGACGTAATTGCATAAGTTTAAATGAATTTGAAATGTGCTAATTGAGTTGTCCGGATATGGTGCCTAATTTAAAAAATGTCCGATCGGTATCCGTAAACGCGTTCACGAGGGATTTAAGGGGTCGGATTTAACGAGTCCGGCTGTAGTCGCTATCATGCAGATGGGCTCGTCGCGGTGGCCGTTCCTATGTCCAGTTCCTGTCATCAGTGAGCCCCTGCTGCGTCCCATCGAACGAGCAGTAGAGGCTGCCGCACGTGCGCTGCAGTTGACTCGTCGTGGTGCTTGCCGTCATGGTGGCAGAAAAGCCGCCATCCGGACTAGCAACAGAGTAGCAGCAGCCAGCCAACTTGCCTAGCTTGTCGTTCCACGGGACGCCGCAGCACCCGGATGGCCTTGTCTCTGCTGCATCTCTCAGCTGCAGCTCTCAATACAGCAGTGTGGGTTGCTCGTCCAGCAGCACATCGCCATGGCTGGGTCCTTGAGAGAGAGAAAAAGGGATAGAGAGAGCCGTGGAGGATTGGGAACGGAGAGAAGATCAGCGTGCGTAAAGATAACACAAGGACGTTTCCAGATGTGGTTTGCGGCCCCACGGGACGCGTGGCACGCGTAGAAGGCAACGGACACAAGCTGTTGTTACCGGCCGGCTGATTCACAACGTTTCCCAAAAAAATACGATTTCCTTTGGTTGCCTATAATCTGATCGTGCGTGTCATGTCATCCGTACACAACTATGTTTTTACGTTTTTCTTTTGTAAAAATACGATTTCCTTGTTTGCCTACAATGGATCGTGCGTGTCATGTCATCTGTACACAACTATGTTTGTACGTGACAGGTTCAATTATTTGCACTTCATAGATAAGGATATATTTGTCTCTGGCTAGAATGTTGGGATATTCAGTGTAGTGGAGACACGCAACTTCCTTTCCGTTATGTGGATTATATACATACCGCTCGACGTTGGATCACGACAGTTACCTGTACGCTGAGCTCGATGATACATGCATGCATGCAAGGCTGTGTTGTCTTCGATCCACATCACATGCTTTGGAAATCTTCTTTGGACGGTGTGGAAATTTACGGGTCAGATCTGGAATTAGTGGTGCGGCACGCCCGGGGACTATTCCTTAGCCGCCGGGGAGCGCCGGTGGTAGCATCTATAACAGAACACATCAAACGATTTTTTATACGTTTGTGGACGTGTAGGGACAAAAAAAAAAGATCTGACCCAATTTTTCATATCGTCCCTTTACGTCTCGTTTATCCGCGAATCCTCCTATTAAGGATAAATATAGGAAGGATACGAGGGTTCGCGGACGCGTTTGGGCACGCCCGGTCAGTCCGCCACGTAAGACGCGTCTCATATCGGACCACCTTTTTTTTATTCAATTCTTTTCTTTCTCTCTTTTCCTCTTTATCGATCACATGGAAGTCATCGGACATATGAGGAAGAAAATAAAAATTGTGGCTACACGGATAGACAAATCCGCGACACGTCCGGTCACTGACCAGGCGCGTCCACTGGCGTTTTTTTTGCATGGTAATATGTGTCTCATTTATATTATAAAGATCAAACTATAGGTCATGTTAAAACTGACATGACAAAACTGAAAAGGTAACAAAACATATTTACTAAGTCTGGTTGTAGATGCTCTAATATGTGGATGAATAGCTTATGTGCGACGTTTTTTATGCGAATTGGAAAGGATGGAACGTAGTTGACAGAAATAGCTCGCATGCGACGTCTTTAAATGACAATAATAGCCCCTATACGACCAGGCGGTTAAAACACGAGAATGGTCATCAACGGGGAGAGCAATTAAGTTAAAACATGGGTTAAACTAATAAGTGCATCTGGTGGTGGGTCCCACTTGGCAGTGCATCGAGGTTAACGATTCCCCCCTGACTGAACCCGTGCTGCCCCCTTGCTTCTGGTTTCCGCTCCCTTCTTCATTCTCGTTATCCGCAGCAGCGTATGTTGTGAGTGTATTTGGCACCCTAAGATGTTCCCCTCCGACTTGAGTTAGATCTGACCAGCTGAAGCTGTGTTTTCCATGGGATCTAGATTATGAAGGTGGGTGGGGTGGGGGAGCGGCGGCGGCATTGAGATGAACGAGATGGAGCCGCGAGAGACAATGTCAACCAGGTAATGATCACCCTTTCCAACCTATGTGATGTGTCCCTCGTCTGCTTCCGCTACCTCATAGTGCCCACCATTGATAAACAGATGCGATAGTGTTCGGACCTTCAAATTCACTATTGAATTATTTCTTTCTAAAGTGAAGATAGTTGATGGTACTGTGCAAGACATAGAGAGAGATACAATTGTGAAATGGGAGGTTGAATTTGTAGAGATTGATCCACATTAAATACAGAGCATGGAAGAGTGGGTCATGAGGAATTTTGTGGAGAAAATTGGGAAGAGCATTTTTGGGGTCCAGAGCAAGAGGTGGCATTTGTTATGGTTTGATAATTGGAAGGGTGAGTATGTGAGAATTGAGAATGGTGAAGAGATGGTTGATGAAATCGATTGGCAAGACGGCTGGGCAAGCAAATAGAGTACCTTTCATGTAGAGCTTGTTGATCTGAAATCAGATTCTAGGGTTGGATATGTGCCAAAAGTTGGCTTCGCAGATGATAGATGATGATTGGCCTTCACAGTGATAGATAACGCCCATGTGTATGAGTGAAGTGACAATAATAGAGGGGTGATCAAGATGCACAAGAGGGTTGTCATGATGCTGCAAGGGTTGTTTGTGTTAATTGGAATTCAGTAAAATTAGAAGGCACTGCTGATTTGGTCATTGCACCAATGGTTTACAGCCAAACAATGGCATTCTAGTAGATTATCCAGATAAGGAAGATAGGGATGAATCGAGTTTGCCTAATGATGCTAACATAGATGCTTGTGAAGATGTGGATGTACAGCTGATGAAAGATGTTGCACATGATGTAGATGATGCACATGATGATGAGCTTTTAATCGTGTATGTCAAAGAAAATCATGTTATTAAAATACGGAAGTTGTTTGCAAGCATGAATGATTTTAGGATGTGTTTCAAGAATTATGCAACTAAACATGAGTTTGATGCTAGGACTATGTGGACCGATAGAAAGAAATTTTATGCGAGGTGCAGAGGTTTTGATGGAAGCGTCAAGCCTTGCAAGTGGTACATATCTGCTAGAATTCAACCTGATGGAAGTACAATCAGGGTTAATCAAATCCCACATCAACATACGTGTATTACAAGTTCACCGAGAGTATCAACCATGACATCGCAGCTTTGGATTGCAGAAAAGATCACTCCAATTTTAGCCAAGAAACCTAACACTACTGCAAAGAAACTTAAAATAGACTTGGAAAACTAGTACCCCATTAAGGTGAAGTATACCACAGTGTGGAAAGCAAAACAAAGGGCAATGAAAGAATTATATGGTGATTGGGCAAATACTTTTAGGATGCTTTATAACTTCAAAGTACAGGTGGAGAAGAGGTCACCTGGCAGTGTTATGGAGATAGATACTGAGGTAACATAGGATGGTAAAGTTCTTTTCTCAAAGTTCTTTATGGCTTTAAAGCCTTGCATCGATGGCTTCAAAGCAAGGTGTCGTCCATAATTGAGCATAGACTCGTCTTTTTTGACTGGCAAATGGAATGGTCAATTGGTGGCATGCAATGCTTTATATGGACACAACTAGATGTTCCCCGTTGCTATTGGTTTATTTCAGTCAGATACAGAGGTTTCATGGACATGGTTCATGATGCAGTTGAAAAGATGCATAGGGCCAGTGTCACCTTTGGCAGTACACACAGATGCATGTAAAGGACTGGAAAATGCAGTGAAGAATGTGTTTCCTCATTGTGAGCAGAGGGAGTGCTTCGGCCAAATGTGAATGAATTTGATTCAAAAGTTCAGAGGAGAAGAATTTGCGAGAATGTGGCAAGTAGCAAGATCTTACACCAAACAGACACATTCATATCATCTTGATAAGCTAAAAGCAACATGAAGTGAGTTCGGTCCATGGTTGAACACCTACCATTCTCTATTTTGGTACAGGTCCGGATTTAACACTACCATCAAGCGTGATCATATCAACAACAACTTGGCATAATGTTTAGCAACAAGATAAAGGAGTGAAAGAACTTGCTTGTGCATGACATGGTTGACCAAATCAGGATCACGATCATGCGCATGTGGGAATTGAGAAGAATGATTGGTGATTGTCTGCAAGGGGATAAGCTTCCTGTAGTGGTACAATAGGTGGTCAACAGGGGCGGAAATATTACCTATTTGTCTGTTGAAAAATCTTCATTGTGGGGTGTTGAAGTTAGAGATACCACGATTGGAAGGAGGCATGTTGTTAACACTGAATTGCATGACTGCACTTTCCTAAAGTGGCAACACACTAGGAAACCATGTGACCATGCCATACTTTTCTTGGCCTCCCAATCAAAGATAAACATGCACCCATATTTGCATGAATATTACTTAGTGGAAAGATTAATGGATGCATATTCAACACCAACTCCAGCACTTACGAATCAGTCTCAGTGGCCTGAAGTGCAAATTGAATTTTCCATGTGTCCTCCCAGGACGAAAAGAAAGGCTGGCAGGCTAAAGAGAGAAGATTCAAGGCATGGTCTAAGATTGGTGGGAGTAGTAATAAGGAAAAGAAAGAGGGTGCAAAGCCAAAAAGGTTACAAAAAGGTAACAAAAATAGATGCAAGTTGTGCCAGGAACTTGGGCACCGAAAAGGATCTCCAAAATGTCGTTACACTCCTAAAAGGCCAAAGTATGTTTGTGTTTGTGATTTTTTTATTTGGATGCTCTTTTTAATTACTAACCAAATTACATGGTTTTTTTGCTAGGAGGAAGCGTGAAGGTCAGCCCCTTGTTGTTGAAGATTGTTGGTCAATCAAAAAGGCAAGAATCAATGGTTGTAGAAAAAAATTGCTGAAAGAATGCACATTGAACCAGACTTGGATGTTGTGGTGCAAGACGAACCAGAGTTGGATAATGTTGTTGGAAATATGCCCTAGAGGCAATAATAAAATGGTTATTATTGTATTTCCTAGTTCATGATAATTGTCTATTGTTCATGCTATAATTGTGTTAACCGGAAACCGTAATACATGTGTGAATACATAGACCACAACGTGTCCCTAGTGAGCCTCTAGTTGGCTAGCTCGTTGATCAATAGATGGTCTCGGTTTCATGGCCATGGACATTGGATGTCGTTGATAACGGGATCACATCATTAGGAGAATGATGTGATGGACAAGACCCAATCCTAAGCATAGCACAAAGATCGTGTAGTTCGTTTGCTAAAGCTTTTCAATGTCAAGTGTCATTTCCTTAGACCATGAGATTGTGTAACTCCCGGATACCGTAGGAATACTTTGGGTGTGCCAAACGTCACAACGTAACTGGGTGGCTATAAAGGTACGCTACGGGTATCTCCGAAAGTGTCTGTTGGGTTGACACGAATCGAGACTGGGATTTGTCACTCCATGTGACGGAGAGGTATCTCTGGGCCCACTCGGTAAGACATCATCATTATGAGCTCAATGTGACTAAGGAGTTAGTCACGGGATGATGTATTACGGAACGAGTAAAGAGACTTGCCGGTAACGAGATTGAACAAGGTATGGGGATACCGACGATCGAATCTCGGGCAAGTACCATACCGATAGACAAAGGGAATTGTATACGGGATTGATTGAATCCCTGACATCGTGGTTCATCCGATGAGATCATCGTGGAGTACGTGGGAGCCAACATGGGTATCCAGATCCCGCTGTTGGTTATTGGCCGGAGAGGTGTCTCGGTCATGTCTACGTGTCTCCCGAACCCGTAGGGTCTACACACTTAAGGTTCGATGACGCTAGGGTTATAGGGAAATAGTGTACGTGGTTACCGAAGGTTGTTCGGAGTCCCGGATGAGATCCCGGACGTCACGAGGAGTCCCGGAATGGTCCGGAGACGAAGATTGATATATAGGAAGTGAGGATTTGGTTATCGGAAGTGTTCCGGGTGTCACCGGTAGTGTACCGGGACCACCGGAAGGGTTCCGGGGGTCCACCAAGTGGGCCCACCTGCCCCGGAAGGTTCCGTGGGCTAAGAGTGGGAGGGAGCCAGCCCCTAGGTGGGCTGGTGCGCCTCCCACCCCAGCCCAAGGCGTGGCAAAGGTGGAGGGGGGCAAACCCTAGGCTTAGATGGGCCTTAAGGCCCACCCTAGGGCGCCCCACCTCTCCCTTGCCCTAGCCGCCGGCCAGATGGCATCTGGTGGCTGCCGCCACCCCTAGGGTGGAACCCTAGGGCGCAGCCACCCCTCCTCCCTCTCTCCTATATATAGTGGAGGTATTTGGGGCTGCACAAGACACGGTTCTCCCTCTCTCTCTGGTGCAGCCCTACCTCCTCCTCCCCTCGTTCTCCGTAGCGCTTAGCGAAGCTCTGTCGGAGTACCACGCAGCTCCACCGCCACCACGCCGTCGTGCTGCCGGAGCTCTCCCTCAACCTCTCCTCCCTCCTTGCTGGATCAAGGCGTAGGAGACGTCACCGGGCTGCACGTGTGTTGAACGCGGAGGTGCCGTCCGTTCGGCACTTGATCGGATCCACCGCGATCTGAATCGCTGCGAGTACGACTCCATCAACCGCGTTCTTGTAACGCTTCCGCTTAGCGATCTTCAAAGGTATGAAGATCCACTCTCCCTTTGCTCGTTGCTGGTTTCTCCATAGATGGATCTTGGTGACACGTAGGAAAATTTTTGATTTACTACTACGTTCCCCAACAGTGGCATCATGAGCTAGGTCTATGCGTAGAATCTATGCACGAGTAGAACACAAAGTAGTTGTGGGCGTCGATTTTGTTAATATGCTTGCCGTTACTAGTCTTATCTTGATTCGACGGTATTGTGGGATGAAGCGGCCCGGACCAACCTTACACGTACGCTTACGTGAGACCGGTTCCACCGCCTGACATGCACTAGTTGCATAAGGTGGCTAGCGGGTGTCTGTCTCTCCCACCTTAGTCGGATTGGATTCGATGAAAAGGGTCCTTATGAAGGGTAAATAGCAATTGGCATATCACGTTGTGGTTTTGGCGTAGGTAAGAAACGTTCTTGCTAGAAACCTATAGCAACCACGTAAAAACTTGCAACTACAAATTAGAGGACGTCTAACTTGTTTTTGCAGCATATGCCTTGTGATGTGATATGGCCAGAAGGATGTGATGTGATGCATTGTGATGTATGAGATTGATCATGTTCTTGTAATAGGGTTCACGACTTGCATGTCGATGACTATGACAACCGGCAGGAGCCATAGGAGTTGTCTTACATTATTGTATGACCTGCGTGTCAATCATAAACGCCATGTAATTACTTTACTTTATTGCTAAGCGTTAGCCATAGTAGTAGAAGTAATAGTTGGCGAGACAACTTCATGAAGACACAATGATGGAGATCATGATGATGGAGATCATGGTGTCGTGCCGGTGACAATGATGATCATCGTGCCCCGAAGATGGAGATCATAGGAGCAAGATGATATTGGCCATATCATGTCACTATATTGATTGCATGTGATGTTTATCATGTTTACATCTTATTTGCTTAGAACGACGGTAGTAAATAAGATGATCTCTCAATAAAATTTCAAGAGAAGTGTTCACCCTAACTGTGCACCGTTGCTAAGGATCGTTGTTCCGAAGCACCACGTGATGATCGGGTGTGATAGGTTCTAACGTTCGCATACAACGGGTGTAAGCCAGATTTACACACGCGAAACACTTAGGTTGACTTGACGAGCCTAGCATGTACAGACATGGCCTCGGAACATGGAAGACCGAAAGGTCGAACATGAGTCGTATAGAAGATACGATCAACATGAAGATGTTCACCATGGATGACTAGTCCGTCTCACGTGATGATCGGACACGGGCTAGTTGACATGGATCATGTATCACTTGGATGACTAGAGAGATGTCTATCTAAGTGGGAGTTCATTGAATAATATGATTATGTGAACTCAATTATCATGAACTTAGTCTAAATTGCCTTTAATATCTATATTGTAGATCCAATGGCCAACGCAAATGTCAACCTCAATTTCAATGCGTTCCTAGAGAAAACCAAGCTGAAAGATGATGGAAGCAACTATACGGACTGGGTCCGTGGCTTGAGGATCATCCTCATAGCTTCCAAGAAATTGTATGTCCTTGATGCACCGCTAGGTGACCCACCCATTCTCCCAGCGGACCAAGACGTTACGAACGCTTGGCAGTCGCGCTGCGATGATTACTCCCTTGTTCAGTGCGGCATGCTTTACAGTTTAGAATCGGGGCTCCAAAAGCGTTTTGAGCAACACGGAGCATATGAGATGTTCCAAGAGCTGAAACTGATTTTCCAAGTTCATGCCCGAGTCGAGAGATATGACATCTCTGACAAGTTCTTCAGCTGTAAGATGGAGGAGAACAGTTCTGTTAGTGAGCACATCCTCAAGATGTCTGGGCTTCACAACCGCTTGACTCAGCTGGGAGTTAATCTCCCGGATGACTCAGTCATTGACAGAATCCTCCAGTCGCTTCCACCTAGCTACAAAAGCTTTGTGATGAACTACAACATGCAGGGGATGGAGAAGTCCATTCCTGAGTTGTACTCGATGCTGAAATCAGCAGAGGTCGAGATCAGAAAGGAGCATCAAGTGTTGATGGTAAACAAGACCACTAGTTTCAAGAAAGGCAAGGGTAAGAAGAACTTCAAGAAGGACGGCAAAGTTGTTGCCGCGCCCGGTAAGCAAGTTGCCGGGAAGAAGAAGAACAAGAATGGACCCAAGCCTGAGACTGAGTGTTTCTATTGTAAGGGTACCGGTCACTGGAAGCGGAACTGCCCCAAGTACTTAGCGGATAAGAAGGTCGGCAACGTTAAAGGTATATGTGATATACTTGTTATTGATGTGTACCTAACCAGCGCTCGTAGTAGCTCCTGGGTATTTGATACCGGTGCAGTTGCTCACATTTGTAACTCCAAGCAGGAGCTGCGGAATAAGCGAAGGTTGGCAAAGGACGAGGTGACGATGCGCGTCGGGAATGGTTCCAAGGTCGATGTGATCGCCGTCGGCACGCTACCTCTACATCTACCTTCGGGATTAGTTTTAAACCTTAATAATTGTTATTTAGTACCAGCTTTGAGCATGAACATTGTATCTGGATCTCGCTTGATGCGAGATGGCTACTCATTTAAATCCGAGAATAATGGTTGTTCTGTTTATATGAGAGAAATGTTTTATGCTCATGCCCCGCTGGTCAATGGTTTATTTTTGATGAATCTCGAACGTGATGTTACACATATCCATAGTGTGAGTACCAAAAAGTGTAAAGTTGATAACGATAGTCCCACTTACATGTGGCATTGCCGTCTTGGCCATATTGGTGTCAAACGCATGAAGAAGCTCCATGCTGATGGACTTTTGGAGTCACTTGATTTCGAATCATTTGACACATGCGAACCATGCCTCTTGGGCAAGATGACCAAGACTCCATTCTCCGGAACAATGGAGCGAGCAACTGACTTGTTGGAGATAATACATACCGATGTATGCGGTCCAATGAGTGTCGAGGCTCGCGGTGGCTACCGTTATGTTCTCACCCTCACTGATGACTTGAGCAGATATGGGTATGTCTACTTAATGAAACACAAGTCTGAAACCTTTGAAAGGTTCAAGGAATTTCAGAGTGAGGTCGAGAATCAACGTGACAGGAAAATAAAATGCCTACGATCTGATCGTGGCGGAGAATATTTAAGTCACGAGTTTGACACGCACCTTAGGAAATGTGGAATTGTTTCACAGCTCACGCCGCCAGGCACACCTCAGCGAAATGGTGTGTCTGAACGTCGTAATCGCACTCTATTGGATATGGTGCGATCTATGATGTCTCTTACCGACTTACCGCTATCATTTTGGGGATATGCATTAGAGACTGCCGCATTCGCTTTAAATAGGGCACCGTCTAAATCCGTAGAGACGACACCGTATGAATTATGGTTTGGAAAGAAACCTAAGCTGTCGTTTCTAAAAGTTTGGGGATGCGATGCTTATGTGAAGAAACTTCAACCTGAGAAGCTCGAACCCAAAGCGGAAAAGTGCGTCTTCATAGGATATCCCAAGGAGACTATTGGGTATACCTTCTACCTACGATCCGAAGGCAAAGTCTTTGTTGCCAAGAATGGATCCTTTCTCGAGAAAGAGTTTCTCTCGAAAGAAGTAAGTGGGAGGAAAATAGAGCTTGATGAGGTAATTGTACCTCCACTCGAACCGGAGAGTAGCGCAGCACAGGAAGTTGTTTCTGTGGAGCCTACACCGGCTAGAGAGGAAGTTAATGATGATGATCATGAAACTTCAGATCAAGTTGCTATTCGAAGGTCCACTAGGACACGTTCCGCACCAGAGTGGTACGGCAATCCTGTCCTAGAGATCATGTTGTTGGACAATGGTGAACCTTCGAACTATGAAGAAGCGATGGCGGGCCCGGATTCCAACAAATGGCTTGATGCCATGAAATCCGAGATAGGATCCATGTATGAGAACAAAGTATGGACTTTGGTGGACTTGCCTGATGATAAGCGAGCCATTGAAAATAAATGGATCTTTAAGAAGAAGACTGACGCAGACGGTAATGTGACCGCCTATAAAGCTCGGCTTGTCGCTAAGGGTTATCGACAAGTTCAAGGAGTTGACTACGATGAGACATTCTCACCCGTAGCGATGCTAAAGTCTGTCCGAATCATGTTAGCAGTTGCCGCATTTTATGATTATGAGATCTGGCAAATGGACGTCAAAACGGCATTCCTTAATGGCTTCCTCAAGGAAGAACTGTATATGATGCAGCCGGAAGGTTTTGTCGATCCTAAAGATGCTAACAAGGTATGCAAGCTCCAGCGCTCCATCTATGGGCTGGTGCAAGCATCTCGGAGTTGGAACATTCGCTTTAATGAGGTGATTAAAGCGTTTGGGTTTGTACAGGTTTATGGAGAACCCTGTATTTACAAGAAAGTGAGTGGGAGCTCTATAGCGTTCCTTATACTGTATGTGGATGACATGCTGATAATGGGAAATAATATAGAACTCTTGGAAAGTATAAAGGCCTACTTGAATAAGTGTTTTTCAATGAAGGACCTTGGAGAAGCTGCTTACATATTAGGTATTAAGATCTATAGAGATAGATCGAAACGCCTCATTGGTCTTTCACAAAGCACATACCTTGAAAAGATATTGAAGAAGTTCAATATGGATCAGTCCAAGAAGGGGTTCTTGCCTGTGTTGCAAGGTGTGAGATTGAGTACGACTCAATGCCCGACCACGGCAAAGGATAGAGAAGAGATGAGTGTCATCCCCTATGCTTCAGCCATAGGCTCTATCATGTATGCCATGCTGTGTACCAGGCCTGATGTGAACCTTGCCATAAGTTTGGTAGGGAGGTACCAAAGTGATCCCGGAGCGGAACACTGGACAGCGGTCAAGAATATCCTGAAGTACCTGAAAAGGACAAAGGACATGTTTCTCGTTTATGGAGGTGCCGAAGAGCTCGTCGTAAAGGGTTACGTCGATGCTAGCTTCGACACAGATCCGGACGACTCCAAGTCGCAAACCGGATACGTGTATATTTTGAATGGAGGGGCAGTGAGCTGGAGCAGCAGCAAGCAAAGCGTCGTGGCAGCATCTACATGTGAAGCGGAGTACATAGCTGCTTCGGAAGCAGCAAAGGAGGGAGTCTGGATGAAGGAGTTCATCACCGACCTAGGAGTGATTCCGAATGCGTCGGGTCTGATGACTCTACTCTGTGACAACACTGGAGCTATTGCCCTTGCGAAGGAGCCCAGGTTTCACAAGAAGACAAGACACATCAAGCGCCGCTTCAACTCCATCCGAGATTACATTCAGGAGGGAGACATAGATATTTGTAAAGTGCATACGGATCTGAATGTCGCAGATCCGTTGACTAAACCTCTCTCACGAGCAAAACATGATCAACACCAGAATGCTATGGGTGTTCGATTCATCACAATGTAACTAGATTATTGACTCTAGTGCAAGTGGGAGACTGTTGGAAATATGCCCTAGAGGCAATAATAAAATGGTTATTATTTTATTTCCTAGTTCATGATAATTGTCTATTGTTCATGCTATAATTGTGTTAACCGGAAACCGTAATACATGTGTGAATACATAGACCACAACATGTCCCTAGTGAGCCTCTAGTTGGCTAGCTCGTTGATCAATAGATGGTCTCGGTTTCATGGCCATGGACATTGGATGTCGTTGATAACGGGATCACATCATTAGGAGAATGATGTGATGGACAAGACCCAATCCTAAGCATAGCACAAAGATCGTGTAGTTCGTTTGCTAAAGCTTTTCAATGTCAAGTGTCATTTCCTTAGACCATGAGATTGTGTAACTCCCGGATACCGTAGGAATACTTTGGGTGTGCCAAACGTCACAATGTAACTGGGTGGCTATAAAGGTACGCTACGGGTATCTCCGAAAGTGTCTGTTGGGTTGACACGAATCGAGACTGGGATTTGTCACTCCGTGTGACGGAGAGGTATCTCTGGGCCCACTCGGTAAGACATCATCATTATGAGCTCAATGTGACTAAGGAGTTAGTCACGGGATGATGTATTACGGAACGAGTAAAGAGACTTGCCGGTAACGAGATTGAACAAGGTATGGGGATACCGACGATCGAATCTCGGGCAAGTACCATACCGATAGACAAAGGGAATTGTATACGGGATTGATTGAATCCCTGACATCGTGGTTCATCCGATGAGATCATCGTGGAGTACGTGGGAGCCAACATGGGTATCCAGATCCCGCTGTTGGTTATTGGCCGGAGAGGTGTCTCGGTCATGTCTACGTGTCTCCCGAACCCGTAGGGTCTACACACTTAAGGTTCGATGATGCTAGGGTTATAGGGAAATAGTGTACGTGGTTACCGAAGGTTGTTCGGAGTCCCGGATGAGATCCCGGACGTCACGAGGAGTCCCGGAATGGTCCGGAGACGAAGATTGATATATAGGAAGTGAGGATTTGGTTACCGGAAGTGTTCCGGGTGTCACCGGTAGTGTACCGGGACCACCGGAAGGGTTCCGGGGGTCCACCAAGTGGGCCCACCTGCCCCGGAAGGTTCCGTGGGCTAAGAGTGGGAGGGAGCCAGCCCCTAGGTGGGCTGGTGCGCCTCCCACCCCAGCCCAAGGCGTGGCAAAGGTGGAGGGGGGCAAACCCTAGGCTTAGATGGGCCTTAAGGCCCACCCTAGGGCGCCCCACCTCTCCCTTGCCCTAGCCGCCGGCCAGATGGCATCTGGTGGCTGCCGCCACCCCTAGGGTGGAACCCTAGGGCGCAGCCACCCCTCCTCCCTCTCTCCTATATATAGTGGAGGTATTTGGGGCTGCACAAGACACGGTTCTCCCTCTCTCTCTGGTGCAGCCCTACCTCCTCCTCCCCTCGTTCTCCGTAGCGCTTAGCGAAGCTCTATCGGAGTACCACGCAGCTCCACCGCCACCACGCCGTCGTGCTGCCGGAGCTCTCCCTCAACCTCTCCTCCCTCCTTGCTGGATCAAGGCGTAGGAGACGTCACCGGGCTGCACGTGTGTTGAACACGGAGGTGCCGTCCGTTCGGCACTTGATCGGATCCACCGCGATCTGAATCGCTGCGAGTACGACTCCATCAACCGCGTTCTTGTAACGCTTCCGCTTAGCGATCTTCAAAGGTATGAAGATCCACTCTCCCTTTGCTCGTTGCTGGTTTCTCCATAGATGGATCTTGGTGACACGTAGGAAAAATTTTGATTTACTACTACGTTCCCCAACAAATGTTGGGGTGCAAATTGGGATAGACTTGGATGATATTGTGGTGCAAACTGAGACAAACTTGTATGATATTGGGGTGCAAAATGATCAACATTCGGATGAGGTGCAAAATCAACAAGATTGGGATGTGTTGCAAAATGAGCAGAATAAGTAGAATGAGTTGAATGTGGTGCAAACTGGAACTGAAGCCGTTGCGGCTAATGTGCAAACTGATCCTATATTGTAAGTCGTGTTACAAATTGAAACTGCTTTAGTTGATGTTGTGCAAACTAAGCCTCATTTACATGTTGTCCTAGATGATCCAGTGAAGAAACTCAAGAGCTTGAGTGAACTGGGTGTCGTACCCGTCGTAGGATCAACAAGTGGCAAGAAGAAGGAGAATAAATCAAGTGGTAAGAAGAAGTAGAAGTGAAATGTTGTTATTGTCTGAATAAAAAAACTTGGTTGGATTTGTGTAATGCTATTTTAACTTTGATGCGTATTTGTGTGACACTATTCAAATTGTGACGAATTTCAAATTTGAGCCAAAATTCAAATTTGAAGTTGTTTAGTATGGGTATTGATGTGTTTTCTCAAATATTATGCATGTTAGGTGATCAATCCGAGCACTTTTCTTGAGTGAAACACTAGTCATGAAAAAATGTGCTCCATATGAGCTCCAAAACTAGGATAAACCGCCCATTTCTAAGCAAGTTTTTCCAACCTTCTCTAAATGAGCCAAAAATCAAAACTTGACTTGCAGTGTGCAAATATAGGCTCCATGCCCAATAAGGGATTGTTGGATAAACTATTACATGCTTAACACTAAACCCTAACCTGAATCATGTGCAACCTCGTTCTTGATAGCTAGGTTTTGTGAAGGGTTTTTTCATGAAAATACCCGTAGACCAAGTTTCTTAAATTTTTTTCCACCAACCTAGTAACATAAAACGATGATGGGTGCAAGTTTCATTTTTTTCATTTTTTTTAATTAGTTATGGTCAGCCCTAGCCCTTGAAATATCTCAAAACCCTCTCAAAACGCCTCCAAAACCCTAGCCCAAACCCCGCATTATTCTAGGTCGCTTGATATCTGTCAGTGGGCGGTGTGGATCACGAGCCAGAGTCAGCGATCCATGTGAGGTGCTCTGATTGGATGCATTCGAGAACGCCAGATCACTCCACCCCACCATTCCTGGCCGTTGAATCACCGCGCGTCGAAGAGTGTGGACCAACATGCAGTGGTACATCAGCAATCCGCGTGACGCTCTTTCTATGCTCTGATTGGCTGGATTTGAAAATGCGTGGTTTCATTTTTTTTGCGCTTGGTTTGTTCTACATTCGAGGGTGGGCTGCCAGCTATGTGCGCCGTTGGGCTGTGGTAAAGAAGACCACCCATTGGATCATTGGACCGAGCGATGTCCACTGCTTATCGCTACCCCCGACCCGTGAGCCTGCGTTGCATGCATTCGCACACGCAGCCGGGTACCCCGCTTTAGCCTATGTTGCATGCATGCTTGCACACAGACACGAACAAGCACACGCCACAGACCCGTCCCTGCATGACCCGATCGACGACATAGAGTGCAACACTGAAAATTTGCATTATAGCTATTGATTCAGACTACTGTTTACCAGTCGTGTACACTTCCGATGTCGCGGTGGGTGGGAAAACTTGTTCACATTTGACCCCATTACTGCCACGGTGAAATAACATGTCGCACTACGGATATTTTAGCCACCTATCATCTGCCTCTTCCTCTCACAACCCTCATTCATCTCTCCTCCCATCTGCCCTTCTTCTTCTTCACCACAAACAACCTCGAAGACTAGCAAGCCAAGAACAAGCCTGCCGCAGCCATGCAGTACACCGGGATGACCTACCACATGCCCCCACCATGACGGAGAGGCTCTACCCCGCCGGGGTGTATGTTGAGAGCACCCTCCGTGTGTGGGCCAATTCAAGGTGGAGGGGCGCAAGGGACTTCACCGAGTTCTTCCTTGCGAGCGACTAACACCAGCTCCCTTCGGGTTCTCCAAGGATGTACTGAGTCGAGGAGATCATCCACAATGGGGTTGTGGTTGCTATCCTGGCCCACTTCATCAACCCCTTTAACGCATTATACCTCCTCAAACACGTGTTTTGGTGTGACTGCAAGTTCATTGCTTTCACCACCCACAACATCTTCACGGACTACACTAACATATTCCCCACCACGGAGCGCATGCACACTCTGTCATACCCCATCGACAACACCCCGGAGGAGTAGTGAAGGGCGCCCAGAAAAGGAGCCAGGTGGAGAAGGCGGCGGCTAGGGTTTAGATCTACCCATATATCTATCTATCTTTTCTTTTTAGCAGAATCTATCTATCTTAAGTTGTAAGCATACTATATGTTCGTGTTGTGGGCTTGGTTGGCCCGAACTATTTATAATTGTTATGTGTCTTTCTGTTATCAAGTTTTTGCTACTAGATCTGAACCTTTTTTGAGTTGTTGATTGTTTTCTGAGAGAGCTACCCGCTTTGTTCATGTAATATTGTGCTACTATTTCGACATGATGTTTTGGGTTGTGCAATATTTTTTTGTCGTAGCAAAATGGTGCAGAAGTTGTTTAGTTTTTTTTGGAAAAATAAGTTATTTCATATGTGGGCTTGGTTTTTTACTTTGGGTCCAAAGTATGTGGGCTTGTATTTTACTTTGGGTCCTTTTTTTCATGAGGAATCGCATCCACTCTAATTGTAGGCTTAGTTTCTCCCGAGCCTTTCTCACACTAATCTCCACACCACAGTCCAACAACTGCAGAAATAATTCTTATAAAAATACCTTGAGAACTTTGCTAGCATTTTGTTCTACATCGTTGAACTGAAGATGTAGATAGAAATTCATTCGAAGTGTTGCCTCCTACTCATTGATTCATTAGGGAAAGCTAGAGAGGAAACTATCCTTGAAATTAAGCTTACATGGCATTGCACACATACAAGCTAACTAAAACACTAATAACAATTTCTAAAGACTAATGATCAGCAAGTAAAAAAATCCCAAAGAAATTATAAAGAAATAAAATTTAGTAGTCACTAGATTTGCCCGTTGATACGTCTCCAACGTATTTATAATTTTTTATGACGGCATGCTATTATATTATCTGTTTTGGATGTTTTATATGCATTAATATGCTATTTTATACTATTTTTGGGACTAACCTATTAATCTAGAGCCAGGTGTGAGTTTCTAATTTTTCCTTGTTTTTGAGTTTTGCAGATATGGAATATTAAACGGAGTCCAAATGGAATAAAACCTTCTGAAGGAATTTTTCTGGAAGGAAACAAGTCATCCAAGCTTGGAGTGCACGTCAGGGGAGGTGCCAGGGTGCCACAAGCCTGCTAGGCGCGCCCCCTGGCCGCGCCTAGCAGGCTTGTCACCTCCTCGCAGGTCTCCTAACCCTATTAGTTGGCCTATAATACCCAAATATTGCCGCAACATCGAAAGGAGCATCGCAAATACTTTTTCGCCGTCGGAAGCCTCCGTTCCGACAGATCCAATCTTGGAGCCTTTTCCGGTAATCTGCCTGAGGGGGTTTCAATCACGGAGCGCATCTACATCAACTCCGTTGCCCCTCCGGTGATGCATGAGTAGTCCACCATAGACCTACAAGTCCATAGCTAGTACCTATATGGCTTCTTCTCACTCTTTGATCTTCAATACCATGTTCTTCATGATCTTCATGGAGATCTATCCGATGTGATCCTCTTTTGTGGTGTGTTTGTCAAGATCCGATGAATTGTGAGTTTATGTTTAGATTATCCATGAATCTTATTTGAATCTCCTCTGATTTCTTATATGCATGATTTCGTATCCTTGCAAGTCTCTTCGAGTTATTGGTTTGGTTTGGCCAACTAGATTGGTAATTATTGCAATGGGAGAAGTGCTTGGTTTTGGGTTCAATCTTGCGGTGTCCTCACCCAGTGACATAGTAGGGTAGCGAGGCACGTATTGTATTGTTTCCATCAAGGGTAACAAGATGGGGTTTTCATCATATTGCTTGAGTTTATCCCTCTACATCATGTCATCTTTCCTAATGCGTTACTCTATTCTTTATGAACTTAATACTCTAGATGCAGGCAGGAGTCGGTCGATGTGTGGAGTAATAGTAGTAGATGTAGAATCATTTCGGTCTACTTGTCACGGACGTGATGCCTATATGCATGATGATTGCATTAGATAACTACATGATTATTCGCTTTTCTATCAATTGCTTGACAGTAATTTGTTTACCCACCATGATATTTGCCTTCAAGAGAGAAGTCTCTAGTGAAACCTATGGCCCTCGGGTCTATTTTCCATCATATATTTTTAGATTTATACTTGCTGCAATTTATTTACCTTTTACTTTCCGCACTCATTCCATCTATCTCTATCGGATCTAATCCTTGCAAATAACCGTGAAGGGATTGACAACCCCTTTATAGCGTTGGGTGCAAGAGTTTGATGTTTTGTGTAGGTGCATCCATTGGAGACTTGCTTGTTCCTCTGGATTGATACCTTGGTTCTCAAAAACTAAGGGAAATACGTATCTAATTCGCTGCATCACCCTTTCCTCTTAAGGGAAAAACCAACGCATTCTCAAGAGGTAGCACCTGCTTCTTTAGATAAATGAACTGCCTTAGTTTATTGTTCACCTTCTTCAATTCCACCTTCAGTTCTGCATCCCCTATCGTCGGAACCACACTATCCGAGCAAAATTTATCCACTACGGACGGCAGATCCAGCTCTTGGGTTGCGCCCTGCCTCAAATTAGTTGAGCCCTCCAGTTGCCCCTCAATGTGTTCATCTAGCCACTCAAAATGCTTCCATTTCTTAAGATTCTGAAAGTGGAAGCAGAACCCTAAATCCCAAATCTGAGTAAAAAACAACAAATCTAGGTGTAGAAATCAAGGAAAGAGGTTGCGGGAGAACATAGATCAAACCTCTCGCATTTCAAAAATCCGCGCCCATAGTTTCCATTGTCCTCCGACTTGGTTTTCAAATGCATCAATGGCGTGATGCATGGGTAGTCCAGGCACCTGGTCATCGGCACTACACAATACCGTGACCATGAGGGGTGAGAGGCTGAACTGGACATCGACATCTCTCGTCTCTTGCTGGCCACCGGTGTTGCCATGCTTTGTCGCCGAACAAGAAGAGGTGAGGGAGGGAACTTGAGGCAATGGGGGCGGCAGGCTGGGATGGGTGTGCGATGGCTCGGGCTCATGTGATATGTGGTGGGTCCCGCGGTCAGTTGATAAGTTGTGGTTCCAGTGCCGACATAGATAAGTTGTGGGTCCCATGGTGAGTGGACAAGTTGATCAGTCCAGCATTGACATGGATAAATTGTGGGTCCCGCTGATTCCCATAATCCAAATGGATAATGATCTCTCTTGTGCTTAAGTCCCGTGTCACATGCCGACTATTATTGCCATTTAAAACGCCGCACCCGACTTATTTTCATCAACTATGTTGCATCATTTTCAATTCACGTAAAAACTATTGCACAAGAGGTATCTACCCCTAAGAGCATCTCGAGTCGTTTGCCCCCCCCCCCAGTGTGCCTGACGAGGCCACAAAACGTCCAAATTGACTCTATTTTCTCCCTGGGGGAATCAACTTCCCAGTCGCGCCCCCGAGGTTTGGCCACACAGCACATGCAAATTTAAACTCCTCATTTCCTGCCACCCAAAAAATGACGTGAGTTCGATGATCATGTCACAGTTTGGCATCGGTCATGCGACAAGTCGGCATCCATCATGTCATAGGTTGGTGATCGCCACCGCAGGTCCAACGATCAAACATGACAATAGTCCAGCATACAAAAAAGGCGGGAGACATGAGCATATAACTCCTCAAACGGCCAGCTCCTCATCGTCTGATAAGTCTCCAACGTATCTATAATTTATGAAGTATTCATGCCATCTTTACAATAATTCTATATGATTTTGGTATGATTTTATTAGAACTAACTCAGACTGATGTTGTTTTTAGCAGAACTACCATGGTGTCATTTTTGTGCAGAAATAAAATTCCTAGGAATGGGCTGAAAATTTACGGACAATATTTTTGGAAAATATAAAAATACTGGAGCGCAACGATACCGGAGAAGAGTCCCGAGGGAGTCACAAGCCACCAGGGCGCGACCACCCCCCTAGCCGCGCCTAGCTGGCTTGTGACCACCTCGGGAACCTTCTGGACGTGGGACCAATGCCAAATACTCCTATAAATACCCAAACCTCTGGAAAAAAACCTAGATCGGGAGTTTTGCCGCTGCAAGCCTCTAGAGCCATGAAAAACTAATAAGGAACCCGTTCTGGCACCCTACCGGAGGGGGAAACCATCACCAGAGGCCATCTTCATCATCCCGGCGGTCTCCATGATGAGGAGGGATTTGTTCACCCTCGGGGTTGGGGGTATGTACCAGTAGCTATGTGTTTGATCTCTCTCTCTCTCTCTTTCGTGTTGTGTATATGACACGATCTTGATGTACCGCGAGATTTATTGATATAGATGAACCATATGGAGTTTTCCCCTCTCTATCTTATTGTGATGAATTGAGTTTTGCCTTGAAGTTTTCTTATCGGACTGGGTCTTTAAGGATTTGAGAACACTTGATGTATGTCTTGCGATGGGATATCCGTGGTGACAATGGGATGTTCTATTGATCCACTTGATGTGTGTTTTGGTGATCAACTTGCGGGTTCCGTGACCTTGGGAATCTATGCATAGGGGTTGGCACATATTTTCGTCTTGAATCTCTGGTAGAAACTTTGGGGCACTCTTTGAAGTTCTTTGTGTTGGATTGAACATGATGAATCTGAAATTGTGTGATGCATATCGTATAGTCAAGCCCATGGGTACTTGTGCTGACATTGGAGTATGTAGGTAACATTAGGGTTTTGGTTGATGTGTATCTTAAGGTGTTATTTTAGTACGGACTCTAGGGCTGTTCGTGACACTTATAGGGATAGCTCATAAGATTGATCGGAAATGATAACTTTGAGGTGGTTCCGTACCCTACATTAATTTCTTCATTAGTTCCCTGCTATTTGTGACTTTGGAGTGAACTCTTTTTCGCATGAGAGGTATTTACATATGATTCAACTATGTTAGTATTGCTGAGAGAAATTGCACTAGTGAAAGTATGAACCCTAGGCCTTATTTCTAAGTATTGCAATACCGTTTGCGCTCACTTTTATCATTACTTATCATGCTATTTTATATTTTCTGATTACAAAAACCTATATCTACCATCCATATTGCACTTGTATCACCATCTCTTCACCGAACTAGTGCACCTATACAATTTGCCATTGTATTGGGTATGTTGGGGACACAAGAGATTTCTTGTATTTGATTGCAGGGTTGTTTGAGAGAGACCATATTCATCCTACACCTCCCACGGATTGATAAACCTCAGGCCATCCACTTGAGGGAAAATTTCCACTGTCCTACAAAACTCTGCGCTTGGAGGCCCAACAGGAGTCTACAAGACGAAGGTTGCGTAGTAGACATCAAGCTCTTTTCTGGCTCCGTTGTCGGGGAGGTGAGTGCTCGAAGGTATACCTTCGGATCTTTCAATTAAATATTTTTGTTTCTTGTTTTTCACTAGTTTGGTTTTATAAAAGAAAACTAAAAATGGAATTGAGGTTGCCTCATATGCTTCATCTTTTTAATGTCTTTCGTGAAAATGATGGAAAGGAAAATTGTGCTCAAGTGTTAGAAGAAGAAGTTATTAAAATGGTTCGTACTAAATATTTGAGTTATGATCATGATTGAAATGTTTTTACTATCAATTCTCTGAATATTGATGATTCTAATGATATGCAAAGCACAAGCTTGGGGATGCTATGTTTGATGAAGATGATATTTTTTGTCCCCCAAGTTTTGATGAGAAAAACTACTATGATGATAACATGCCTCCTATATATGATGATTATTGTGATGACATGTATTCTATAAAGAGTAATGACAACCATGAAACCAATTATCATGATTTTAATATTCAATGTGGTTATGTCAATCAAATGTCACATGATTGTTATTTTGTTGAGTTTGCTCCCACTACTATGAATGAGAAGTAGTTTGCTTATGTGGAGAGTGATAAATTTTCTTTGCCTGTAGATCAAGAAAAGAATGATGTATGTGATATTTATATTGTAAAATTACTTCATGATGCTACTGAAAATTATTATGAGGGAGGAATATATGCTTGTAGTAATTGCCATAATATCAAGTTTCCCCTCTATGTGTTGAAAGTTTTGAAGTTATGCTTGTTTTGCCTTCCTATGCTAGATGATTCTTGCTCCCATAAATTGTTTGCTCACAAAATCCCTATGCATAGGAACTGGGTTAGACTTAAATGTTCTTGTCATGAGATTCTTGATGCTCTTTTGCATGTTTCAATTATTATTCCTATACGAGCATCATTGAAATCATCATGCCTAGCTAAAAGGCATTAAAGAAAAGTGCTTGTTGGGAGACAACCAAACACTTTTACTTTCTGTTTTTGTGTGTTCACATGATTAATATACTGTAGTAATCACTTTTTGTGTCTTTTATGTCAATAAAGTGCCAAGTAAAGCATTTGGGATAGTATGGATACTTGCTTGTTTGATTCAGTGCAAAACCAGAAAGTTTTGCGTCCAGTATATGAATTATATGATTTTACTGGAGAGTCAAAAAATTCTGAAATTTTTATGTAAAATTTATATGGAAATTAATTTATCTGTCCTAATTGTTCAGAATTTTTAGAGTGAGGGAAGTTTGGTGATCATTCAGATCTTTATAGACTGTTCTGATATTTGACAGATTCTGTTTTGCATGCATAGTTTGCTTGTTTCAAGTGTTCCTATAGTTTATATTGAGTAATATAAATTGTGGGAATGATTTAATACAGTAGGTATCATGTGGGAATAATCATCAATCTTGTTTTGACAGTACCTAAGTGAATGATCTATCTTTATTACACTAACCCTTCTCACAAAGTTCCGTTAAGTTTTGTGTGATTGAAGTTTTCAAGTTTTGGGTGAGACACCGATATGAGAATAATAAGGAGTGACAAAAAACTAATATTAGGGATTCCCAAGGCATCCCAAGGTAATATTAAAGGAATACTCAAGTGTCTAAGGTTGGGGATGCCTCGGAAGGCATCCCCTCTTTCGTCTCCAACACTATCGGTATATCTTACTTGGAGCTATATTTTTATTTGTCACATTATATGAGTTTTGCTTGGAGCGTCATTTTACTTTGTTTTTCTTTGTTATATGTTATTTATAATCTTGTTTTTTAATAAAAACTTCCAAGAATTGCCTTTAGGATGCTTGAATTGTATGTTTGATGTGTGTTGTGTAAAAACAGAAACTTTTGTTGTAGTGTTTAAATTTTCATATTTTACTGGAACGTCGAAAGTTTCTAAAATTTTTAAAAAGAATTTTCATGCAAATTATTTAGAGTTTCCTAAAGTTTCATAATTTTTAGGTTACAGAAATACATTGTTTTCGTAAATTGCTACATAATGTTCTGTTTGGACAAATTGTTGTCATAGTTTTGTTATCTACTTATCCTATAGTTTCCATAGCCTATATTGGTAAAAATAAATTGTGTAAATGATAGTACACAGTACCTAATGTTTGAAAATTATTGTGAAACTTGTATTCGCATTACATAAAGAGTTAATTTATTATTATGTGTAGTACTAACCTATCTCACGTGTTCTTTTCGAATTTTGTGTGGATGAAGTTTTTGGGAATAGGTGAAAATGATATGAGAGGATTTCACATGATATGAAAAATCAAGCTTGGGGATGCCCAAGGAACCCCAAGTAAATATTTCAAGAAGTCTCAAGCATCTAAGCTTGGGATGCTACGCGTCCCACCTCTCTTCATCAACAATTATCGGTTAGCCTATGTTGAGACTAAATTTTTATTTGTCCACATGATATGTGCTATTCTTGGAGTGCTATTTTTATTTTGCTTTTGTTGAATAAAATACTCAGATCTGAAAATATTTATTGAGAGAGAGAGAGAGCCTTCACATAGCTACTTGATTGTTTACCTACTCATTGATCTTCACTTCTATCTATTTGGAGTAGTTTGTCAATTTGCTCTAGTGCTTCACTTATATTATTTTGAGAGTCTCCAAACATAATGGTAACTTTCTTAGGTTATGAATAGTCCTAATATAATGGGCATCCAAGAGGGATATTATAAAAACTTTCATATAAAGTGCATTGAATACTATGAGAAGTTTGATTCATTGCATAAAGTTTTGAGATATAAAGATGGTAATATTAAGAGTCATGTTAGGAAGTAATTGTGAATTGGTAAAAATACTTGTGTAAAGGTTTGTGATTCCCATAGCATGCACGTATGGTGAACCGTTATGTAAGGAAGTCGGAGCATGATTTGTTTATTGATTGTCGACCTTTGTGCGAGGGTCAGGAGCGTGCGATGGTTTACTCCTACCAACCTCTCCCCTAGGGGCATGCGTGTAATACTTTGCTTCGATGACTAATAGACTTTTGCAATATGTATGTGAGTTCTTTATTTCTAATGTGAGTCCATGGATTATACGCACTCTCACCCTTCCACTTTTGCTAGCCTCTCTAGTACCGCGCAACTTTTGTCGGTGCATTAAAACCACCATATATCTTTCCTCAAAACAACCACCATACCTACCTATTATGGCATTTCCATAGCCATTCCGAGATATATTGCCATGCAACTTCCACCGTTCCATTTATTATGACATGCACTATCATTTTCATATTGCTTTGAATGATCGTAAGATAGCTAGCATGATGTTTTCATGGCTTGTCCGTTTTTTGATGTCATTTGCTATGCTAGATCATTGTACCGGTACACCTTCGGAGGCATTCATATAGAATCATATTTTCTTCAAAGTATCAAGTTGTAATTCTTGTGTTGTAAGTAAATAAAACTGTAATGATCATCATTATTAGATCATTGTCCCATGTGAGGAAAGGATGATGGAAGCTATGATTCCCTCACAAGTTGGGATGAGTCTCCGGACTTTACAAAAAATGAAAAAGGCCAGAGAAGCCCAAATAAAAAAAGAGGCCAAAGATGTCCACACAAAAATGAAAAAAAGAATTACAAAAAATGAGAGAAAAGATAGAAGGGCGATGCTACTATCCTTTACCACACTTGTGCTTGATAGTAACACCATGTTTTTCATGTAGAGATTATCCTATATTGTCACTTTCATATACTAGTGGGAATTTTTGATTATAGAACTTGGCTTGTATATTCCAATGATGGGTTTCCTCAAATTGCCCTAGGTCTTCGTGAGCAAGCGAGTTGGATGCACACCCACTTAGTTTCTTTTTGAGCTTTTATACACTTCTAGCTCTAGTGCATCCGTTGCATGGAAATCCCTACTCACTCACATTGATATCTATCAATGGGCATATCCATAGCTCGTTGATATGCCTAGTTGGTGTGAGACTATCTTATCCTTTTCCTCACAACCTCCACCATATTCTATTCCACCTATAATGCTATATCCATGGTTCACGCTCATGTATCGCGTGAGAGTTGAAAAGGTTTGAGAACATAAAAGGTGTGGAACAATTTCTTGACTTGTCATCGGGCTTGTGCATGATATAAATACTTTGTGTGGGGAAGATGGAGCATAGCCAGACCATATGATTTTGTAGGGATAACTTTCTTTTGCCGTGTTATTTTGAAGAGATACAATTGCTTTGTTAGTATGCTTGAAATATTACTGTTTTTATGTCAACATTAAGCTTTTGTTTTGAGTCTTATGGATCTGAACATTCTTGCCACAATAAAGAAGATTGCATTGATAAATATGTTAGGTAGCATTCACACTTAATAAATTATTATTTTATCATTTACCTACTCGAGGACGAGCAGGAATTAAGCTCGGGGATGCTGATACGTCTCCAACGTATCTATAATTTATGAAGTATCCATGCCATGTTTATAGTAATTCTATATGATTTTGGTACGATTTTATTAGAACTAACCCGGACTAACGCTGTTGTCAGCAGAACTACCATGGTGTCGTTTTTGTGCAAAAATAAAAGTTCTCGGAATGGGCTGAAAATTTACGGAGAATATTATTGGTAAGTATAAAAAAATACTGGAGCGAAAAGATACCGGAGAAGAGTCCTGAGGGAGTCACAAGCCACCAAGGCGCGACCACCCCCTGGCGGCACCTAGCTGGCTTGTGACCTCCTCGGGAACCTTTTGGACGTGGGACCAACGCCAAATACTCCTATAAATACCCAAACCTCCGAAAAGAAACCTAGATCGGGAGTTCCGCTGCCGCAAGCCTCCAGAGCCACGAAAAACCAATCTGGAGCCTGTTCTGGCACCCTGCAAGAGGGGGAAACCATCACCGGATGCCATCTTTATCATCCCGATGGTCTTCATGACGACGAGGGGGTAGCTCACCCTCGGGGTTGCGGGTATGTACCAGTAGATATGTGTTTGATCTCTCTCTCTCTCTTTCGTGTTCTATAGATGACACGATCTTGATGTACCGCGAGCTTTATTGATATAGATGAATCATATGGAGTTTTGCCTCTCTATCTTCTTGTGATGAATTTATTTTTCCCTTGAAGTTTTCTTATCGGATTGAGTCTTTAAGGATTTGAGACCACTTGATATATGTCTTGCGATGGGATATCCATGGTGACAGTGGGATGTTCTATTGATCCACTTGATGTATGTTTTGGTGATCAACTTGCGGGTTCCGTGACCTTGGGAATCTACGCATAGGGGTTGGCACATATTTTCGTCTTGAATCTCCGCTAAAAACTTTGGGACACTCTTTGAAGTTCTTGGTGTCGGATTGAACATAATGAATCTGAAATTATGTGATGCATATTGTATAATCAAGCCCATGGGTACTTGTGGTGACATTGGAGTATCTAGGTATTGTTAGGGTTTTGGTTGATGTGTATCTTAAGGTGTTATTTTAGTGCGAGCTCTAGGGCTGTTCGTGACACTTATAGGGATAGCTCATAAGATTGATCGGAAAAGATAACTTTGAGGTGGTTTTGTACCTACAATAATTTATTCGTTAGTTCTCTGCTATTTGTGACTTTGGAGTGAACTCTTTGTCGCACGAAAGGTATTTACATATGATTCAACTATGTCAGTATTGCTGAGAGAAATTGCACTAGTGAAAGTATGAACCCTAGGCCTTGTTTCTAAGCATTGCAATGCCGTTTGTGCTCACTTTTATCATTAGTTATCTTGCTGTTTTTATATTTTCATATTACAAAAACCTATATCTACCATCCATATTGCACTTGTATCACCATCTTTTCGCCGAACTAGTGCACCTATACAATTTTCCATTATATTGGGTGTGTTGGGGACATAAGAGATTTCTTGTATATGATTGCAGGGTTGTTTGAGAGAGACCATCTTCACCTCCCATGGATTGATAAACCTTAGGTCATCCACTTGAGGGGAAATTGCCACTATCCTACAAAACTCTATGCTTGGAGGCCCAACACGAGTCTACAAGAAGAAGGTTGCGTAGTAGACATCATCGTCTCCCGGAGTGACGGGAGAGGTCGACGTAGCAGTCGTCGTCAGGGAGGGCACGTTTGGCGTCGGGGAGGGCGCGTTCGGCGATGTTGGAAATGAAGGCGCGCTTGGCGGCGGCATGGGCGTTGTGAAGGGTGTCGGCATGTGGTTGAGGATGAGGTTGCCCTCTGCCAAGTACAATGCCTTGACCTACGGGTCCATTTATGCCAGGACGCATCCCATAAGGATCACCAGGTCGGTGTTGCGTTTCTTCGCAGCGACGTTGGTCCTGAGGAGGTCGAGCTTGGCGTCTTGCTTCGTCATTAGCGCCGACCACCTCGCCTCTGCCTTCTCCCGCCTCAGGGCAGAGTGGGTCTTTGCATCGGCGATGCATTGCTTGATCGACGCCTGTAGCCATTCGATAGCTTGCGCGTCGTTCCTGCCTTTCTTCGCCTTCGAGGTCATGTCTGGCTACCCTTTGGCCGCCCCAGCAATAGGCGCGTCCGGGTTATACACACCGTCCTTGTTGGCGAGTGCAAGTCGAACCTCGGTCCATTTCTCGCAGGACTCGATGTGGGTGAACACATGAAGAAACTTGAAGTCGGTACGGTGCTGCTGTCTTGGCGAAACAAGTCGAACATCTGAACCATATGTAGCAAAGGACAAGCATCGGCGTCGGCGAACACGACAAAGGACGGCAAAGGGCAAGAGTAGGAGAACACGTACCTGTTGTTCAACGTTTGCACTGCTCTCAGGGCGAGCATGGACCTGTTCCTAGATACCATGCCACTTGTTGCATGCCGTTTGAATGCTCGCCCAATGGCTGGACCTGGCCTTGGCTCCGCGCTCCATGTGCGTGCCGGTGAACTTGGGATCGACCAACTTGCGCTCGTCGAAAGCCGCCTTGATCCTCGTCCAGTACGTGTCGGTGTTCTGGTTCGCGCCGGTGATCGGTTCCTGGCTGACCTGGTTCCACGCTTCGGCGAGGCACACATCCTCCTTCCCCCTCCACTTGATGTGGGGCTCGCCCGGCTTCCCATTGGCAGACCTTGGCTTCTTCTTCCTTTTTTCCTTTGCCCTTTGTCGGCAGGGCAGGTTAGGGAAACGACTCTTCCTCCTCCATCTCCTCCTACTCCTTCTCCTCCTCGGGCTCATCGCCCTCGACGTCATCCATGTCGCCGATGTCCTCCGCCTCTTGCGTACCAAACCCGGGGCACGATGCGACCGCGGCGGAGCCGGTGTTGACGATATCCTCCATCGCGGCCTCGGCGTTGCTGTTCTGTGTGGCCACGCCAGGTGCCAACGGCAGGGGGGCACGCCGTGGAGCCGTCGCGACGAGCCGGAGTACGTTGGCGAGGGCACGTAGCCGTACTGGGCATTGGGGTGACCGGCGGAGAAGGCGGAAGGCGTACGCAGGAATGTGATGTTAGGGTTGAATCCGCCGAGGGCGTCGCCGTCGATGTACTCCAGCGAGGCGTGTAACCGCCGCACTCCGGCGGAGGGAAGTTGGGGTTGTCCGGTGACGCGACACTTTGCTGGCTGCCCCACGCGCCTTGTGGGAACGAGCCCGTCGGCTAACGTCTCGAGAAGATAGACCGCTGAGACGACACCTCCTGCTCAACCGTCGTCGCCGCCGCCGCCACATCCCTCGCTTTCTTCATGAGAAGCTTGTTGCGGCGATCGGTGGTCACCGCCTCCCTTTGGTCGACATCGGCCTTCCACTCGACGTTTGTCAAGCCCGACGGCCTTGCCATCGGCGCACGGGCCTTGTGCGGCTTGGCGACGACGGGGCGGTGGGTTGGAGAGGAGCGGCGTACTTCTTCGACAGCATGGCGGTGAGGAGAGGGAGATGGAGGGAAATGGAGAGGATGGAGAGAATGAAGGGGGAAAACGACGGGAGAGAGAGGGAAAAGGAGGAGGAATGGTGGGAATTGGCAGCCGGTCTCACCGACAGCTCGGCCCCACCCGGCTTTTTGCTTCAGCCGGCACCCCAGGCAACCCCCCCCCCCCCCGGCGTCCTAGGTTCGGCCTGGGTTCGCCGGCCCGAAAAAAGAGCCCAACCGACGAAAATCGACGTCTTGGGAGGGGGGTGATTTTTTTTGCCCGCCGACGATAAAAAAGAGGTCTGAGGGGTCCTTTGGAGTGGAGATGCTCTAATATGTATAGGGTTGTTTGTATGGAGCCTTGTTCAACTTTAGCCCTCTCGGGTACGCGAAAACTTTATTTTGGCAAAACAGAATTGAGATATTTTCTATGGTTTTATCGATCGAGTGCATACATGTCGACATTCTCGGAGACGTCTATATATGTGGTCGAAAAAGTTTGGAATCTCAGGCATGCGACGTCCTGCACAGCACATACAAATGGAGGACACCACCTCCCAGTACTACTCCGTCTACCTCGGCTGGGCTCTCGTCGTCGGGTCCCTGGCGCTTGCCGTTACACGGAGAAAGAAGGCAAACAACGGTCTGCGGCTCCCGCCGGGGCCGTGGCAGCTGCCGGTCATTGGAAACCTGCACCATCTCGTCAGGCAGCTCCCGCACCGCGCCATGCGCGACCTGGCGCGGCGCCACGGGCCGGTCATGCTGCTCCGGCTAGGCTCAGTACCCACACTGGTGCTGTCGTCGCCAGAAGCGGCCCGCGAGGTACTCAAGACCCAGGACCTGGCGTTCGCGACGCGGCGGCTCACGGCTACCATGGGCGTCCTTACCTGCGGCGGCCGGGACATGATCTTCGCGCCCTACGGTGACTACTGGCGCCAGCTCCGAAAGATCGCCGTCACGGAGGTCCTTACGGCCGGACGGGTACGCTCCTTCCGGGCGATCCGCGAGGAGGAGGTCGCCACCATGCTGCGCGCCATCCAGTCCGCCGGTCCCGTGGTGGAGTTGCGCGCCCTGCTGTCCGCGCTGATCACCGACGGCACGTTCCGCGCAGTCATGGGCAACCGGTGCGACTCCAAGCAGCGGGACCTGTTCCTGCATGAGCTTGAAAGAATAGTCCGCCTTGCCACCGGTCTTAACACTGAGGACCTGTGGCCGTCATCGTGGCTCGCCGGACGGCTTAGCAACGCCCTCCGCCGTGCCGAGGAGATCCATGCCAGCGTGTTCGGGATCATCAAGGACATCATCCACGAGCATCTAGAGAGGAGGGAGGAGGGACAGGGCGGCGAGGACGCGCAGGAGGACGTGCTGGACGTGCTCCTCAAAATACACAAGGATGGTGTCATCGACATGATTGCCGTCGAAGGCATCATCTTTGTGAGCATCCATATTGTATATCGCACGGATCTCTTCCGTGTGTCTTCTAACCCCTCCCCTTCTTATTAATAGTGGTTTGGTTTAATATGCGCGCAGGACATCTTTACCGCCGGGAGCGAGACGTCGGCGACGACACTAGAGTGGGTGATGGCGGAGCTGGTGAAGAACCCAGCAGCAATGCTGAAGGCGACGGCGGAGGTACGGCGAGCCTTCGATGTTGATGGCACGGTCGATGAGGGCAGGCTCGGTGAGCTCCCATACATGCGCCTCGTCATCCGGGAGACGTTCCGCCTGCACCCACCGGTGCCGCTGATGCTCCCGCGCGAGTGTCGGGAAGCATGCAAAGTTATGGGGTTCGACGTGCTGACGGGTACGCAGGTGATCGTCAACACCTGGGCACTAGGCCGTGACGAGCGATGCTGGGGGGCGGACGCGGCCGAGTTCCGGCCGGAGCGCTTCGAGGCTGGCGCTCGGGTTGACATGGACTTTAGGGGGGCAGATTTCGAACTGCTGCCGTTCGGCTCTGGGCGCAGAATGTGCCCCGGGATGGCGTTCGGCCTGGCCAGCGTGGAGCTCCCGCTCGCTAGCATGCTGCTTCACTTTGACTGGGAGGCGCCGGACATCCCAAAACCGGCTGATTTCGACATGACAGAGGAATTCGGGGTCACCACGCGGCGGAAGGCCAACCTCCACCTGCGACCTTCCCTCCTCGTGCCACTACCACCCTCTCCACTACTCTAAGGCCCTTCACCGTGCTCACGGTGTACATGTGTTCAAAGCATGCTAAAACTTTTAACGCTTCAAAGCGTGTCTAAAAGCATCTTCAACAGCCGTTTGAAAGTGTCGCACGCTAAAAACGACTTTACCGCGCGCTTCGCCTAGTTTAGTGCAATCGACAACGCTGGCTCCAGCAGACGCGCTAAAATGCAACACAAAAAATGCAGCACGCGCGAACACTAAAAACGATACATTTCATAAAATAAAAACGATACATAGTTCGATAGATAAAAAATGATACATAGTTCGATATAAACAGTACATAGTTCGATACTGCAAACTAGATAAAAACTACGGTGCAGCTAGAACTATTCCGAGTCGTCCTCGTCATCATTCTCGCTGGTGTCGTCCAAGGTAGTGAGCCATACGTCATGCCAACGATCATCGTGGCGTGAAGATCGACGTCCCAAATGCTTCCATGGCACCGCACTGCGATACCGCCAGTGCCTTCCGCCGACACCTGTCCGCCCGCTCCGCGCGGCGCCTTGCCGTCCTTTTCGCCCAGTAGACGCGCTCGTTGGCGACGTCCTGCGGGTAGCGCCGGTGCCACTTCGCCATGGCTCACTCGTCCTCCTCGACGACGAGGAGGCGGTGCTGCCGCCGAGCGTGGTCTGCACGGTCCTGGTCCGTGATAAGACGAGGCGGAGGGGCGACGTCCTACGCCTGCTGGCGCGTGTAGACGTCGTGGAAGTTCATCTGCGCACGAGGCCTCTCTAGGCGCCACGCCAACGCGTCGTACGCACGAACGGCCTCGTGCGCGGTCTCGAACGTGCCGAGGCTGAGTCGGACGTCGCCGGACCTGATCTCGGTGTAGTAGGTGTCGTTGGGGCGCGTGCGGACGCCGCGATAGCCGGACGATCCCCGACGGCGCGGCGGCATGGTGGCGCGGTGGTGGCGCAGCAAGGAAGCGGCGCGCAAGCGGCAGAAGAAGCTGGGAGAGCGCGCGTGGCGAGCGCCGCGATTTATAGGCGTGCCGAAAGCGACACGTCAAATCTAGCGCACGAGCTGCTGCATTTTTCCGTGCGCGCGCAATCACTTCCCGCGCGCTATTTTTCCGCCGTTGCTGGAGCGCGCGCAAACGTCCCACGCACGCTAAATTGTTGTTTTTCGCGCGTGCGTCTTTTCGCGCGGGGTTGAAGATGACACTATAAATCATTTATACTATATGAAATTGTCCTGAGAAAATCAAACCCCGTAAATAAAACTATATCCTATTATAGCTTTTTTTTTCTCTTGTCACGGCAGAGCCCGTCTCCGGCCATGATGTGCCTCGCCTCGGCGCCCCGGCTGGCCCGGCGTCGCCTGCCTCGCCCCCGCCCGTTCTCGACCACGCGTATAGTGGAGGAGCCCTGCATCGTTCGCCCTGATCGCGTGCTCCCTGGCGCGCCTGCCCGTCCCCAATTGAGCCCGGCACTGGCTGCCGCCACACGCGCGTTCCACGGCATGGCGGCGAGAGCCCCCACCCACCCCTCCCCCTCCCCCCTCCCCTTCGCCATTCTCCGGCACCGCCCCGCCCATATACGGGCCGCCGGTGGCCTGCTCCGCCCTGTCCATGGACGGCCTCGCCTCGGCAGTGTAGGACTGGCGGCAACAAATCCCGCGTGTGACGGCTTCTTTCGACTTGCGGCGACGGATTTCGGTGAGTTTCGGATAGATTCCGACCAGTTTCGCGACGACGCATCTGCTCCGACGAGGCTTAACCGGTTTACGTGTTAAACTATATACTGCCGTAAAAAACGTACATATAAGTATTCCACGGATGGATTTACAATGCCCTTTAAAAAGTTTATGAATCGAACGAGTTTTACGGAATCTGCTAGGCGCCGTTTTTTCGACTGTAACTGTAAACACTTCGGGTTTGACCATTTTAAGAAGTCTGCTATATGTGCTCTGAGAATGTCATGCAAGTAAAAATAACTCGTGGCAAAACAATTGAATAGGAAAGAGAGCCGAACCTCAAAGGACGCCAAGCATAATGGCCTATATGCAAGAGATTAATGTAACATCCACGGGTAGAGCAATAGGGAGACGCCGGCCCATGTCGGTCTTTCTCCTCTGCTCCCCCTCCTAGCTTTGGGAGTCTCTCAAAAGATTTCGGGCCCGGCCCGATCCTGCACCATCTCCGCCGGCGGAGCTCGTCGGACATGTGAAGGGGGAGGTGCTCGGTGCACTCCTCTATATAGTAGTAGTAGGATTTGTTTTTCTTTGTGTGGTCTTGTTGTGGCTTTTAGGTTTGGCGAGATGCCGATGAGGAGCGTGTCGCCTGCGTGTACGAGCAGCGTGCAGCGTCTTGTTGCGGTGCTTTGGCTGGCGGCGGTGGCGTGGTGCCACTCGCTGATGCTTGGTTCATCGTCGACGCGACCTCCAATAAGCTCGGTAGGTGCCCTGATGTGGAGAAGGATCCATTCCCTTGCTTTGCTGCTTCAGGCTACCAAGGTGGTGGATGGTTTGTTGGCAAATCAAGGGTATTTGGCTCAAGCAAATGGGTTTGGATCAAATCAGCAGCGGCATCTCATTTGGTGGAGCTACCACGCCTATTGGTTGACGGTCTTCCATAATGCGCCGCTGCCCTTTCTAGCGGAATGGCGGCTGCAAATTTCCTCCCAGCCGAAGTGCTATAGGGGAGGCAGGTGCATCTTCTTTCTGGAGTTCGAAGAGCTGGAGAGCTGTTGCAATAGTCTCCTCGCCCCAAGTGGTGCGTCCTCGGCGACGACGAGGCTTCATCTGGGAAGAAGAAGCAGTGGACCCGATTGCAATTTTTAGTTCTAGTTTAGGGTCTTTCTTGTAAAAATCAAGGGCTTGGGTGTTATTTCCCTTTCCTGTGAGTCCTTGTGGGGGCTTTATGTTGTAATTGCTTTGCTTTTAATCAATGTTGAGAAAATCGTTAACCGGTAGCTGTTCGCTCGGCTTGGGAGTAGCGATTAATCGCTGAATCTCCCTATTAATTGGATTAATCGGTAGAGCATGAATCTACGTAATTTTAAACTCAATATAAGCATATTTAGCATGAAGAACAGAATCCACATTGAAAATATGAAGCAAACGGCATCATTTTCTTGTCTCAATAGATGACACACGTGTATACAACAATAATTATCCATGTGGGCGTAAAAATCATTAAAAAACATGTACACGAAAACGCTTTTTTGTTGCTTTCCGCCTAGGACACACTGAACGATGGATGTCACATGACGATGACAAAGAGAGGAAAGGTGACGACGGACGCGTAGGGTGTCTGAACGGGTCGGTTGTCGAAGGTGGCAGGTCACGAAGGAGAAGGGGAAGTAGCGGCACGCGGAGGGAGAAGAGAAAGCGGTGGGACACGAGGGAGGAGGGAAAGCGACAGCACACCAACAAGGACCTGGTCAGCCACCATCTAGGTCTAGAGGGTATGCGAGGAGCAAGAGGGGGAGGGTGCAGGGTTAAACCCTATATCTTTAGGAGCAGGAGGGTCGGTGAGGCGTTGTGGGCCAAATAATCAGGCTTCATTTGCCCACGAGTTAGTGGGCGAACAATGATTATTCAGCCTTATTGTCGATTAATCGGTCTAACACACCATTTAATCTGACTGACAAACCATTTAATCAGCCTGGCAAGTTGACACAATGAATAGATGATATTCGATTCGGTCACCCAATAACTAATGATTAACTAGCGAGTTAACTGATTAATTGGATTGATTCTTAAACAATGTTCTTAATGAAGCTCTAGCCCTTCGTGGCCTTGCCCATTTAAAAAAATACTCGCAGATTGTTACATATGTTGGGAGACATAGTAGTAAATCAAAAAAAAATCCTACGTATTCACCAAGATCCATCTATGGAGAAACCAGAAACGAGTGGGGAGAGTAGATCTTCATACCTTTGAAGATCGCAAAGCGGAAGCGTTACAAGAACGCGGTTGATGGAGTCGTACTCGCAGCGATTCAGATCGCGGTGGAATCCGATCTAAGCGCCGAACAACGGCGCCTCCGCGTCCAACACACGTGCAGCCCGATGACGTCTCTGACGCCTTGATCCAGCAAGGAGGAAGGAGAGGTTGACGGAGAGCTCCGGAAGCACGACGGCATGGTGACGGTGGAGCTGCGTGGTACCCCGGTAGGGCTTCACCAAGCGCTACGGAGAACGAGGAAGAGGAAGGGTAGGGCTGCGCCGAGGGAGGAAGAAACTTGTGTTCTTGGCAGCCCCAAAACCCCGACTATTTATAGGAGGAGGAGGAGGGAGGGCACAGCCCTAGGGTTCCCACCCTAGGAGCCGACGGTAGCCCAGATGGCATCTGGTGCAGCGTCCAGGAGAGGGAGTGGGAGGGGTGGCGCCCTAGGTGGGCCTAGGGCCCATCTGCCCCTAGGGTTTGCCCCCTCCCACTTGTGCTGCTCCTTGGGCCCTTGTGGGGGACGCACCCGCCCACCTAGGGGCTGGTTCCCTCCCACTTGCGGCGCATGCAGCCTCCGGTGCCTGTGGCCCCACTTGGTGGACCCCCGGACCCCTTCCGGTGGTCCCGGTACGTTACTGGTGATGCCCGAAACTCTTCCGATGACCAAAACCTCACTTCCTATATATGAATCTTTACCTCCGGACCATTCCAGAGCTCCTCGTGACGTCCGGGATCTCATCCGGCACTCCAAACAACCTTCGGTAACCACGTACACTATTTCCCTATAACCCTAACGTCATCGAAGCTTAAGTGTGTAGACCCTACTGGTTCGGGAGGCACATAGACGTGACCGAGACACCTCTCCGGCCAATAACCAACAGAGGGATCTAGATACCCATGTTGGCTCCCACACGCTCCACGATGATCACATCGGATGAACCATGATGTCGGGGATTCAATCAATCCCGTATACAATTCCCTTTGTCTACCGGTATGATACTTGCCCGAGATTCGATTGTCGATATCCCTATACCTTGTTCAATCTCATTACCGGCAAGTCTCTTTCCTCGTTTTGTAACACATCATCCCATGGCTAAATCCTTAGTCACATTGAGCTCATTATGATGATGTCTTACCGAGTGGGCCCAGAGATACCTCTCCGTCACACGGAGTGACAAATCCTAGTCTCGATTCGTGCCAACCCAACAAACACTTTCGGAGATACCCGTAGTGTACCTTTATAGGCACCTAGTTACGTTGTGACGTTTGGCACACCCAAAGTATTCCTACGGTATCCGGGAGTTGCACAATCTCATTGTCTAAGGAAACAATACTTGACATTAGAAAAGCTTTAGTAGACGTACTACACGATCTAGTGATATGCTTAGGATTGGGTCTTGTCCATCACATCATTCTCCTAATGATGTGATCCCGTTATCAATGGCATCCAGTGTCCATGGTCATGAAACCGTGACAATCTATTAATCAACGAGCTAGCCAACTAGAGGCTCACTAGGGACATGTTGTGGTCTATGTATTCACACATGTATTACGGTTTCCGGTTAACACAATTATAACATGAACAATAGACAATTATCATGAACAAGTAAATACAATAATAACCATTTTATTATTGCCTCTAGGGCATATTTCCAACAGTCTCCCACTTGCACTAGAGACAATAATCTAGTTACATTGTGATGAATCAAACACCCATAGAGTTCTGGTGTTGATCATGTTTTGCTCGTGAGAGAGGTTTAGTCAATGGATCTGCGACATTTAGATCCGTATGTACTTTATAAATATCTATATCTCCTTCCTGAATGTAATCATGAATGGAGTTGAAGTGGCGTTTGATGTGTCTTGTCTTCTTGTGAAACCTAGGCTCCTTGGCAAGGGCAATAGCTCCACTGTTGTCACAAAATAGAGTCATCGGGCCCGACACATTGGGAATCCCTCCTAGGTCGGTGATGAACTCCTTCACCAGACTCCTTCCTTTGCTGCTTCTGAAGTAGCTACGTACTCCGCTTCACATGTAGATGCCGCCACGACGCTTTGCTTGCTGCTGCACCAGCTAACTGCCCCTTCGTTCAAAATATACATGTATCCGGTTTGTGACTTCGAGTCATCCGGATCTGTGTCGATGCTAGCATCGACGTAACCCTTTACGACGAGCTCTTCGGCACCCCATAAATGGGAAACATGTCCTTGGTCCTTTTCAGGCACTTCAGGATATTCTTGACCGCTATCCAGTGTTCTGCTCCGAGATCACTTTGGTACCTCCCTACCATACTTATGGCAAGGTTGACATCTGGTCTGGTACATAGCATGGCATACATAATAGAGCCTATGGCTAAAGCATAGGGGATGACACTCATATCTTCTCTATCCTTTGCCGTTGTTGGGCATTGAGTCGTACTCAATCTCACAACCTGTAACACAGGCAAGAACTCCTTCTTGGACCGATCCATATTGAACTTCTTCAATATCTTTTCAAGGTATGTGCTTTGTGAAAGACCTATGAGGCGTCTCGATCTATCTCTATAGATCTTGATGCCTAATATGTAAGCAGCTTCTCCAAGGTCCTTCATTGAAGAACACTTATTCAAGTAGGCCTTTATGCTTTCCAAAACTTTTATATCATTTCCCATCAACAATATGTCATCCACATATAATATGAGAAATGCTACAGAGCTCCCACTCACTTTCTTGTAAATAAAGGGTTCTCCATAAACCTGTATAAAACCGAACGCTTTAATCACCTCATTAAAGCGAATGTTCCAACTCCGAGATGCTTGCACCAACCCATAGATGGACCTCTGGAGCTTGCATACCTTGTTAGCATATTTAGTATCAACAAAACCTTCTGGTTGCATTATATACAATTCTTCCTTAAGGAAGCCATTAAGGAATGCCGTTTTGACATCCATTTGCCAGATCTCATAATCATAAAATGCGGCAATTGCTAACATGATTCAGATGGACTTCAGCATTGCTACGGGTGAGAAAGTCTCATCGTAGTCAACTCCTTGAACTTGTCGATAACCCTTAGCGACAAGCCGAGCCTTATAGACGGTCACATTACCATCCGCGTCAGTCTTCTTCTTAAAGATCCATTTATTTTCTATGGCTCGCTTATCATCAGGCAAGTCCACCAAAGTCCATACTTTGTTCTCATACATGGATCCTATCTTGGATTTCATGGCTTCAAGCCATTTGTTGGAATCTGGGCCCGCCATCGCTTCTTCATAGTTCGAAGGTTCACCGTTGTCCAACAACATGATATCCAGGACAGGGTTGCCATACCGCTCTGGTGCAGAACATGTCCTAGTGGACCTTCGAATAGCAACTTGATCTGAAGTTTCATGATCATCATCATTAAATTCCTCTCCAGCCGGTGCAGGCTCCATAGAAACAACTTCCTATGCTGCACTACTCTCCAGTTCGAGTGGAGGTACAATTACCTCATCAAGTTCTATTTTCCTCCCACTTACTTCTTTCAAGAGAAACTCTTTCTCTAGAAAGGATCCATTCTTTGCAACAAAGACTTTGCCTTCGGATATGAGGTAGAAGGTATACCCAACAGTTTCTTTGGGGTATCCTATGAAGACGCACTTTTCTGCTTTGGGTTCGAGCTTACCATGTTGAAGTTTCTTCACATAAGCATCGCATCCCCAAACTTTTAGAAATGACATCTTAAGTTTCTTTCCAAACCATAATTCATACGGTGTCGTCTAAACAGACTTTGATGGTGCCCTATTTAAAGTGAATGCGACAGTCTCTAATGCATATCCCATAATGATAGCGATAAGTCGGTAAGAGACATCATAGATCGCACCATATCCAATAGAGTGCGATTATGACGTTCAGACACACCATTTCTCTAAGGTGTGCCAGGCAGCGTGAGTTGTGAAACAATTCCACATTTCCTTAGGTGTGTGCCAAACTCGTGACTCAAATATTCTCCACCACGATCAGATCGTAGGCACTTTATTTTCCTGTCACGTTGATTCTCTACCTCACTCTAAAATTCTTGAACTTTTCAAAGGTTTCATACTTGTGTTTCATTAATTAGACGTACCCATATCTGCTCAAGTCATCAGTGAGGGTGAGAACATAACGGTAGCCATTGCGAGCCTCAACGCTCATTGGACCGCATACATCGGTATGTATGATCTCCAACAAGTCAGTTGCTCGCACCATTGTTCCGAAGAATGGAGTCTTGGTCATCTTGCCCATGAGGCATGGTTTGCATGTGTCAAATGATTCAAAATCAAGAGACTCCAAAAGTCCATCAGCATGGAGTTTCTTCATGCGTTTGACACCATTATGACCAAGGCGGCAGTGCCACATGTAAGTTGGACTATCATTATCAATCTTACATCTTTTGGTACTCACGCTATGGACAGGTGTAACATCACGTTCGAGATTCATCAAAAATAAACCATTGACCAGCGGGGCATGACCATAAACATTCTCTCATATAAATAGAACAACCATTATTCTCAGATTTAAATGAGTATCCATCTCGCATCAAACAAGATCCAGATACAATGTTCATGCTCAAAGCTGGTACTAAATAACAAGTATTGAGGTTTAAAACTAATCCCGAAGATAGATGTAGAGTTAGCGTGCTGACGGTGATCACATCGACCTTGGAACCATTCCCGACGCGCATCGTCACCTTGTCCTTTGCCAGCCTCCGTTTATTCCGCAGCTCCTGCTTGGAGTTACAAATGTGAGCAACTGTATCGGTATCAAATACCTAGGAGCTACTACGAGCGCTAGTAAGGTACACATCAATAACAAGTATATCACATATACCTTCAACTTTGCCGGCCTTCTTATCCACTAAGTACTTGGGGTAGTTCCGCTTCCCCTGACCGGTACCCTTGCAATAAAAGCACTCAGTATCAAGCTTGGGTGCATTCTTGTTCTTCTTGCTTACCGGGCGCGACAACTACTTTGCCATCCTTCTTGAAGTTCTTATTACCCTTGCCTTTCTTGAAACTAGTGGTCTTATTCACCATCAACACTTGATGCTCCTTTTTGATCTCGACCTCCGCTGATTTCAGCATCGAGTACAACTCAGGAATGGACTTCTCCATCCCCTGCATGTTGTAGTTCATCACAAAGCTCTTGTGGCTAGGTGGTAGCGACTGGAGGATTCTGTCAATGACCGAGTCAACCGGGAGATTAACTCCCAGCTGAGACAAGCTTGTGCAACCCAGACATTTTGAATATGTGCTCACTGACAGAACTATTCTCCTCCATCTTACAACTGAAAAACTTGTGGGAGACATCATATCTCTCAACCCGGGCATGAGTTTGGAAAACCAATTTCAGCTCTTGGAACATCTCATATGCTCCGTGTTGCTCAAAACACTTTTGGAGCCCCGGTTCTAAACTGTAAAGCATTACGCACTGAACCAGGGAGCAATCATTATAGCGTGACTGCCAGGTGTTCATAACGTCCTGAGCCGCTAGGAAAATGGGTGCGTCACCTAGCGGTGCATCAAGTACATATAATCTTGTGGAATCTATGAGGATAATCCTCAAGCCACGGATCCAGTCCGCATAGTTGTTTCCATCATCTTTCAGCTTGGTTTTCTCTAGGAACACGTTGAAGTTGAGGTCAACATTAGCATTGGCCATTGGATCTGCAATATAGATTGTAAAGACAAATTTTAGACTAAGTTCATGATAATTAAGTTCACATAATCAAATTATTTAATGAACTCCCACTTAGATAGACATCTCTCTAGTCATGCAAGTGACACATGATCCATGTCAATGTAGGGTAATGCAGCAGAAAACAAAAAATTTCCGACCTACACACCAGCCCAGGACCACTATGAAGACTGCATACAAGGTTTGATCTTTTCGTTACCGACTCGTAGCGCAGCGGAAGTAGAGTCGATGACGATCGGCGGTGCAGATCCCCGCAGCTAGGATTTACAACCTCCCAACCACGAGGATGTATACCCTCTTCTGCCCCGCGGACAGCCCTCCGGGAGGCGGTCGGACAGTCCCCCGGACGGTGTCGCGGACAGCCCTTCGGGAGGACCTCCGAAGCTCGTACTGTCACTCGGACAGCCCTTTGGGAGGACGGTGTCATCTATCCGGCAGGGCTTCGCCGTCCAGAACTAGTTCCTGCCGGAACCCAGACAGCCTTTCGGCTCTACGAAACTATTTCGCTGGGAGGGAGAGAGAGAGCTTGCAAAGCAAAGCATGTGTATGAGAGCACAAGGATGAAGAAATGGCAGCCCACATCTCCTCTATTTATAGGAAAACCAAGGGGTAGGGTGGTTTTACAATAAAACCCAAAATGCACATGAATGAAGTCCTTCCACAAGGGCATAAAAGTGAAACCAAGGAACAAGAGGGACTCCATGAAGGAGTCCACCATGTGGCCGGACACACCCTCATGTGGGGCCCCAAAAATGGCTCCAATCCATCCATGTCATCCCCAAGATCTTTTGGAGCAAAGCCCCAAAAGGTGGCTTTCCATAAAGTAGTCCAAAAAGCACTTTCACTATTCACGGCGACATTTTTCAGCGTCCGTTCGAACTAAAAATATTATGTGGGCTTAGAACATTTCTAGCACCCACTAAAATAATTTTCAATACGATCCGGAACAATTCCGGAATAGTGATTTTCATCTGGGAAAAGCATCTGAAGCGGTTCCGGCAGCTCCGGAACATTTCCGGTTATTCTTCCGGAAAATTCCCAAAAGTTTCCAGAATGATTCTGGCACCCTCCAAGAATTATCAGGCATGTGCCAAAATCAATTTGACTTTATGGTATCCTCTGAAACAACTTTTCAGTTTCACCGAAACTGTTCCGGTGACCTGTCTACGGAACTTTTCCACTGTCCGAAACTTTTCCGGTGTCCGAAACTTTTTGGTGATTTTCTCTCAGACTCCCTGTCTAGTATTCAACAGATAGATGACCCTTAAGCATGTGACCCTATAGGTTCAGTGAAGCATAGACATGACCCAGAACCCCTTCCGATCAATGATCAACATCGGAGCCGTGGACACCCATATCGATCGCTATACCCACACGAATAAATATTCGAGTGAACCTCCAGTTGACGTGTGCTATTCCTGTTGCTTCGCGATATGTTACAAATACCTGAGGTGAGACATGTTGGCATCCTCTTGGATCAACAACTTGTCCACTATGCTAGTTACCTCGTTAACGGTATTTTTCTCTGTTCTCGTTCCCGTGTTCCGGCATTCCCGTGATCAAATCACAAAGTGTCTGGCCAGACGATGATGGATACCGTAACACCGAGAGGGCCCAGAGATATCTCTCCATCGTCGGAGGAGCAAATACCAATCTTGAGCTATCAAGTTACTTCACATACTTTTCCATGAACCCGTAAGCCGCCGTAATAGCCACCCATTTACGGATGACGTTTAACAAACCCCAAAGTTCATGAAGCAAGCATGAAGATACTCGATACTCTCATGGTCTAAGGAACTATGCAAACATTAACTTCTCTATGTCATTAACCATTAAATTATGACGAATGTATCTCATCGCATAACAATAATTTGGGTCGATTCAACACAAATGTTCTTCGAACATTGTGCCCTCAAAATTGCCGGCATAGCCATGCCCATGATCAGGAAAACAGGATCATCATGCAATACTTGACCCAGTCTTAGAGGCCAGACTAGGAATACATTTTACCATTTATTATCCCACACGTGCACATGAGTTTCCCTCCAAGCCTCATTTTATTTGTAGACTTGAGAATCATTGGAGTTATAGCATGGAACATAAACATAATTATGAACAGGGAGATAATCAATAACATTTATTATTGCCTCTAGGGCATATCTCCTACAGACTCCCACTTGCACTAGAGTCAATAATCTAGTCAATGCTAATGCACTTTACACCTATGGCATACTGGTGTAAAATATGCTTCGCTTGTGGTATAGCCTGATGTCCAACGGATCTGACAACTTCAGCTTCGTGTGTAACTATGCATATCCTTGCGTTTTCACACTATCACAAATTCGTATTTTGTGTGAACTTGGCTTTTCATATGTGTGAATCATTGGTCGAAACCCGATTCCTCAGACTGAGCTATGGAGCAACTATCTGCAATAGTGTCTCATAGACCAAAACCATCTTGGAACCATACTAAGTTCATGAATGAACTATATGATTCAACAACTTCTTTGTCGCTTCCAAAGCGTCAACATACTTAGCCTTTGTTATAGAATTCGCCACAGTATCTTGTTTGGAACAATTTCCAACTACCGTGCCACCATATTGTGTATTACACAAAACCCTTAACTTAAATCGAAAATCGCATGGAGCATTGATTGAGACTGTATCGATGTAATTTCTTACAACGAGCACTTCATAATCTCTGCTTGCGAGAAACATGTCATCAGCACTACTCTAGTACTTAATGACATCTTTCACTATTGTCCCATGATCAGTGCTTTGATCACTTTGGTATCTATACTCGCAACAACTTGGGAGTATCGGACATATCTGGTTGCTTTACATACCATGGAATACATGATTAATCCAAACACAAGAGTGTGTGGAATCTCCATCATGTATTTCACTCATCAGTGTTTTGGGACACTGAGTCTTGCAAAAACTCTTTCCATGTGACTTCGGCAAGAATCACTCCTTGGCGTTTTAAATGCTAAAAGGTTTTAGCACCTTGTCAATATGTATTCATTGCTTAGCTCCATTAGGTAAATCTATCTCCATAGATCATCATGCCTAATATTGATGCTATTTAGCCTAAGCACTTCATGGAAAAAACTATATTCAAATGAAGTCCTAATTCGTGTCAAGAAATTTATTTCCAATTAACAATGTGTCAATTACACAAGGTTTTTAGAAATAGTATTATGCTCTCACTTACTTCTTGAATCACAAGCATCTTCGATACCCATTTGATGAAGTCAAACCCCTTTGACCATTCCATCAAAAACGAAGATTCCAACTCCACTTTGCTCTCTTCTGTCCATCGCTGGAACTCTGAAGTTTGCATACTTACTAGCATCCTTTGGATCGACAAATTACTTTGGACTGTATCACATACAAGTCCTAGGTTTCATTTACATCAGATGGAAATCCTTTTGTCATCCATGTTTCATATCTCATGATTGATATATGTATTAATTGCTAGTTCAACCCGAACCGACCTTAAGCATCGCTACGATGAAACAACCTCATCGTAGCCAACTCCTTGAACTTGTTATTTCAACAAGTCGAGCTTTATGGATAAAACATTTTTATCCGTATCAGTTTTTAGTTCCATAAATATTCGTTAGACTCTAAGTCCTCTGAAAGGTGTATCAAGGTTTAAATCTTGAATCACATATATGGAAACTATCTCACATTGTATTGGCATTTAGCCAATCCCGGAGTCAGGGCCCATCAATGCTTCCTTGTGTATTGTAGGTATACTGTTGTCCAACAACAATATCTCCTTTGCGCACCTGATAGGTTTGCACGAGCTTTGCCTACGTGGTTCAGCTGCACGTTCGACTGAAGTCCATACATTTTATTGTAGAGACTTACGTATCAGTCGTAGTAGGAAACAACGGAATCACTTCCAGGGTTTCTTTCCTTTGAACTGATGACGAAGATACTGATTATCTCATCGAGTTGCACTGTCCTCCCACTCACCTTTGGTAAGAACTATTCTCTTTAAAAGCATACCGTTTTGTGGCAAAACCCTTTGCCTCGGTATAGTGGTGGGTGAATACCCAATGACTTGGGATAACCATACAAAGTAGCACTTGTCTGATTTGGAATAGGTTTGTAACCTTTTACACAAGCCCCATATTCCAAATGTTAAGAAAAGATATAACATGGTTGGGCGTACCATACCATGGCGTCATTTCAACAGACCTAATGGATATCTTTTCAGTGTAAAAGCCGCAGTCTCTAAAGCATCACTCTATAAAAGGGATAATGGCAAATCTATTTATGTCATCTTTGATCTTACCATGTCATAAATGGTTCGATTAGATCTTCACGGACTTTCCACTTTGGGGTAGTGTTCCGGGAGGTGCAAGTTATGAAACTCTTTTCACAACTCATCAGACATTCGCTAAACTTGTAACTCAAATATTCCTTTCCGCAATCAAATTGCAAAAACATAATTTTCTTGGTACAATAACTTCTACTTCAATTTTTAAAACCTTTCGAATGATTTCAAAAGATCCAGACTTACGTCTCATCAAGTAAATATCCATATATCTACTTGAGTCATTTTTGAAGGTAGACAAATCCACTGTTTGCAACAACATTTATCGGACTACATACATCAAATGTATGATCACCGATAAGTTCTTTGATCGTTCCTTATTGCCTGTGAACGGTATTTCAGTCACTTCACCGTTTGGAGGAAAGTTGCAAGTGCCATATGATTCAAAATCAAACGACTTCAAAATCCATCATAATGGAATTTTCCATGCAGGTTTCTCCTATGTGACCAAATGCAGTGCCACACATATGTGGTATTCTTTTAGTCTTGCGACATTTAGCGTCAGTGTTATGGATGTATCATATTTCCATCAGTATTCATAACATACATCCCATCTAGGATGGAAGCATGGCCCTTCATGTTATTCATAATACTGAACAACAATTGTTTTTTTTATGAACAAATATTTTGCAACAAACATTGTGCAATGGGCTAGAGTGTATGAAACTCTAAAATGAACTATGAAAATAAACCCAGAGGTAATGTATTATTATCAATATTCATAACATACGTCTCATTCATAATGAAAATATGGCCCTTATGTTATTCATAACACCGAACATGAAAAGTTCTCTTATGAACAACCTTCTTGCAAGATACCTTGTGCAAAGGGCTAGAGTGTGAAACTCTAAAATGAATTATGAAACTTAATACATAGGGAATACACCGATGGAAGGCATAGTAACATTTACTATGTTCCCTGCGTGTATCTAAGCCTCATATTTTTGGCTAGTCTTTCAGGCCATAGTAGTTCTTACATCGAGTTGCAACAGAATGCAATCGAGCGGGTATCTTTGTGACCAACTCACAGTACCCAAGAATTAATGATTAACATGTTTAACCATAATTCCCAAGAACTATATCTTTGACCAGCATTCTATACATCAAAAACTTGTATGACATTCATACATGAGCTGGATATTCCATTCTTCTTTCCTTTTGCCATTATACTTCTAATAGTTTAACTTTCAGTATTTCTCCTACTATCAGAAGAAGCACCCAACTTAAGAGTGGAGTTAGCCCTGGACTTCCTAGGCGTGAAAGTCTCACTAACACCCTTCGGACACTTCCTTTCTCTTTAAGTTGTTGTTTTATTCACCTTTCATCATATGACAGGCATTCTCCTGGATCCCTCTCTTATCAGTCTAATGCATAGTAAACTCCTTTACTAATAGTTTGCAAACAAACATTGCTTTGGATATCTTATATCTTTTTAGCCTTTGTCTGTCTCTGAAAATGATTTTCAGATTCCATGAATATCACATAACTATCCAAACTTTCGAAGTTCGGGTCTCATGGAAGCAAACATATTTCACTTGACCGAAATGGAATTTTAGCTTTTGGATCAAAGGACGGGAGTCATATCATCCATAGCATTAGCGGGAGAATACCGAAAGCATGCGATAGGACAAGTCCTTCTTGGCACTCTTGAGGACAATCCTCACATTACGTTACCAACCGTAAAGTTTTAACCAGATATTTAACAACTTATTCAATTCTAATAGGGAAGGTGGAAACGCGAGCCATTATCCTACAACTATTATGCAAATCACACTTAGACATTGTTCAAAATTAATTGCACTGAGAATTAAAACAAGTTAATTCTACAGTGAGCTCCCACTCAAATCGATATCTCTCATAATTGATTGTGAGTGATTCAAGATCCAAATTACAATTCAACGCCAAGGATGTATCCATCTCAAGTGACGAGAATTGCAATCGGTAGGCCAACTTGCCAATCACATCTCTATGTGACTCTTGTTCATCTTTCGATGCATGTGTTCCAAGCTCATGACTTTCATGCCTGAACGTCAAGACAACCAAGTGATCTCGCTGCGAGGTCTCAACTCACCCGCCTCACACTTCTCTAATCGTTCGTACCCATGTAACCATGTGATACCCCGAAGACATAGGTGCCTTGACGGTGCTACACTTGGGAGAACACTAACTACTTGATATTTTGTGAGAGATCACCCTAATAAAAAGCGACTACCGCGCAATCAAGAAGGGTGCATCAAGAGGGATAAACATCTCAGGCAATTCATAATAGCATGATATGGTATAGCCCTTTCTGACGGAGAAGTCTTTCATTCCTTCGTCTTCGGCATTCGCGTCGGTGTTCACCTTTGCGAAGATTGCCACCACCTTGTTGATGCACCAAATAATATTGCTATCTCTATAGCTTAATAAAATAAGTGCATTACATAAGGTTGACACGCAGGTCATTAAAGTGCAATCATATGGCTCCAACCATCATGCCGAATCATGACACACAAGTCATGTTAATCAATTTACATCATATAGTCATCTCATACATAATCAAATTATTATGAACACTGCTATACCACATCACATGCACATGCAAACCATCCTGCAAAACCAGGTTAGACGCCTCTAATCGGTCCATGCAAAAACTTGTTTTACGTGGCTTCTAAGGTTTCAAAACAAACCGAATCTACCAACGTCCATCATCAAGTATGATAATTCAAGTTGCTAGATTAACTTTCCAGGGTGTATGAAACACGAGATAATAAAATCTCGAGCCCCATACTAAACTTCGTCATACGCGTGACCCCCGTGCAGATCACATCTGCATTGCCCTTTCGTCTGCAAAACATCCATCTTTCTCAACTATGGTGGAACCCAAAGAACTATTAGCACTTCGTTGATCTGTCAATCAGCATACTCAGGAGCAGCATGAAAGGATCGCGGATTGCCAGAACTTTGTGAGATTCCACCATTCCGTTAAGATCAGGACTACGCAAATTCAGGGGAAGCAACAGGAACATCGACTAACAGATTTCATCTGCTACCCGCACAAATAATTTTCAGTAATACATCTCATCTACTACCTAATTATATTGTGCAACACCCATACATCTCCATGTATTCTAGATCGCAACCTGCATCTACGCATAGCACGGCTCTTGATGCCACTGTAGGGTAATGCAGGAGAAAACAAAAAATTTCCGACCTACACACCAGCCCAGGACCACTATGAAGACTGCATACAAGGTTTGATCTTTTCGTTACCGACTCGTAGTGCAGCGGAAGTAGAGTCGATGACGATCAGCGGTGCAGATCCCCGCAGCTAGGATTTACAACCTCCCAACCACGAGGATGTATACCCTCTTCTGCCCCGCGGACAGCCCTCCGGGAGGCGGTCGGACAGTCCCCCGGACGGTGTCGCGGATAGCCCTTCGGGAGGACCTCCGAAGCTCGTACTGTCACTCGGACAGCCCTTCGGGAGGACGGTGTCATCTATCCGGCAGGGCTTCGCCGTCCAGAACTAGTTCCTGCTGGAACCCAGACAACCTTTCGGCTCTACGAAACTATTTCGCTGGGAGGGAGAGAGAGAGAGCTTGCAAAGCAAAGCATGTGTATGAGAGCACAAGGATGAAGAAATGGCATCCCACATCTCCTCTATTTATCGGAAAACCAAGGGGTAGGGTGGTTTTACAATAAAACCCAAAATGCACATGAATGAAGTCCTTCCACAAGGGCATAAAAGTGAAACCAAGGAACAAGAGGGACTCCATGAAGGAGTCCACCATGTGGCCGGACACACCCTCATGTGGGGCCCCAAAAATGGCTCCAATCCATCCATGTCATCCCCAAGATCTTTTGGAGCAAAGCCCCAAAAGGTGGCTTTCCATAAAGTAGTCCAAAAAGCACTTTCACTATTCACGGCGACATTTTTCAGCGTCCGTTCGAACTAAAAATATTTATGTGGGCTTAGAACATTTCTAGCACCCACTAAAATAATTTTCAATACGATCCGGAACAATTCCGGAATAGTGATTTTCATCTGGGAAAAGCATCTGAAGCGGTTCCGGCAGCTCCGGAACATTTCCGATTATTCTTCCGGAAAATTCCCAAAAGTTTCCAGAATGATTCTGGCACCCTCCAAGAATTATCAGGCATGTGCCAAAATCAATTTGACTTTATGGTATCCTCTGAAATAACTTTTCAGTTTCACCGAAACTGTTCCGGTGACCTGTCTACGGAACTTTTCCACTGTCCGAAACTTTTCCGGTGTCCGAAACTTTTTGGTGATTTTCTCTCAGACTCCATGTCTAGTATTCAACAGATAGATGACCCTTAAGCGTGTGACCCTATAGGTTCGGTGAAGCATAGACATGACCCAGAACCCCTTCCGATCAATGATCAACATCGGAGCCGTGGACACCCATATCGATCGCTATACCCACACGAATAAATATTCGAGTGAACCTCCAGTTGACGTGTGCTATTCCTGTTGCTTCACGATATGTTACAAATACCCGAGGTGAGACATGTTGGCATCCTCTTGGATCAACAACTTGTCCACTATGCTAGTTACCTCGTTAACGGTATTGTTCTCTTTTCTCGTTCCCATGTTCCGGCATCCCCGTGATCAAATCACAAAGTGTCTGGCCAGACGATGATGGATACCGTAACACCGAGAGGGCCCAGAGATATCTCTCCATCGTCGGAGGAGCAAATACCAATCTTGAGCTATCAAGTTACTTCACATACTTTTCCATGAACCCGTAAGCCGCCGTAATAGCCACCCATTTACGGATGACGTTTAACAAACCCCAAAGTTCATGAAGCAAGCATGAAGAAACTCGATACTCTCATGGTCTAAGGAATTATGCAAACATTAACTTCTCTGTGTTATTAACCATTAACTTATGACGAATGTATCTCATAGCATAACAATAATTTGGGTCGATTCAACACAAATGTTCTTCTAACATTGTGCCCTCAAAATTGCCGGCATAGCCATGCCCATGATCAGGAAAACAGGATCATCATGCAATACTTGAGCCAGTCTTAGAGGCCAGACTAGGAATACATTTTACCATTTATTATCCCACACGTGCACATGAGTTTCCCTCCAAGCCTCATTTTATTTGTAGACTCGAGAATCATTGCAGTTATAGCATGGAACATAAACATAATTATGAACAGGGAGATAATCAATAACATTTATTATTGCCTCTAGGGCATATCTCCTATAGTCAACTAGCCCGTGTCCGATCATCACGTGAGACGGACTAGTCATCCATGGTGAACATCTCCATGTTGATCGTATCTTCTATACGACTCATGTTCGACCTTTCGATCTTCCATATTCCAAGGCCATGTCTATACATGCTAGGCTCGTCAAGTCAACCTAAATGTATCGCATGTGTAAATCTGGCTTACACCTGTTGTATGCGAACGTTAGAACCTATCACACCCGATCATCACGTGGTGCTTCGGAACAACGATCCTTAGCAACGGCGCAAAATTAGGGTGAACACATTTCTTGAAATTTTAGTGAGATATCATCTTATTTAGCTACCGTCGTTCTAAGCAAATAAGATGTAAACATGATAAACATCACATGCAATCAATACAGTGACATGATATGGCCAATATCATCTTGCTCCTTTGATCTCCATCTTTGGGGCACCATGATCATCAATGTCACCGGCACGACACCATGATCTCCATCATCGTGTCTTCATGAAGTTGTCTCGCCAAATATTACTTATACTACTATGGCTAACGATTAGAAATAAAGTAAAGTAATTACATGGCGTTTATGATTGACACGCAGGTCATACAATAAATTAAGACAACTCCTATGGCTCCTGCCGGTTGTCATACTCATTGACATGCAAGTCGTGAATCCTATTACAAGAACATGATCAATCTCATACATCACAATGCATCACATCACATCCTTTGGCCATATCACATCCCAAGGCACATGCTGCAAAAACAAGTCAGACGTCCTCTAATTTGTAGTTGCAAGTTTTTACATGGCTGCTATAGGTTTCTAGCAAGAATGTGCCAATTGCTATTTACCCTTCATAAGGACCCTTTTCATCGAATCCAATCTGACTAAGGTGGGAGAGACAAACACCCGCTAGCACCTTGTGCAACAAGTGCATCTCAGGCGGTGGAACCGGTCTCACGTAAGCGTACGTGTTAAGTTGGTCCAGGCCGCTTATCCCACAATACCGCCGAATCAAGATAAGACTAGTAAAGGTAAGAAAATTAACAAGATCGACACCAACAATAACTTGTGTTATACTCGTGAATAGATTCTACGCATAGACCTAGCTCATGATGCCACTATTAGGAGACGTAGTAGTAAATCAAAAAAAATTCCTACGTGTTCACCAAGATCCATCTATGGAGAAACCAGCAACGAGTGGGGAGAGTACATATTCATACCTTTGAAGATCGCAAAGCGGAAGCGTTACAAGAACGCAGTTGGTGGAGTCGTATTCATAGCGATTCAGATCGCGGTGGAATCTGATCTAAGCGCCGAACAATGGTGCCTCCGCGTTCAACACACGTGCAGCCCGATGATGTGTCCGATGCCTTGATCCAGCAAGGAGGAAGGAGATGTTGAGGGAGATACCCGGAAGCACGACGGCGTGGTGACGGTGGAGCTGCGTGGTACTCCGACAGGGCTTCACCAAGCGCTACAGAGAACGAGGAAGAGGAAGGGTAGGGCTACGCCGATGGAGGAAGAAACTTGTGTTCCTGGCAGCCCCGAAACCCCCACTATTTATAGGAGGAGGAGGAGGGAGGGTACAGCCCTAGGGTTCCCACGCTAGGAGCCGGCGGCAGCCCAGATGGCATCTGGTGCGACAGCCAAGAGAGGGAGTGGGAGGGGCGGCGCCCTAGGTGGGCCAAGGGCCCATCCGCCCCTAGGGTTTGGCCCCCTCCCACCTGTGTTGAGACTTGGAACCTTGTGAGGGGCGCACCAGCCCACCTAGGGGCTGGTTCCCTCCGACTTGCGGCCCATGCAGCCCTCCGGTGCCTGTGGCCCCACTTGGTGGACCCCCGGAACCTTTCCGGTGTTCCCGGTATGTTACTGTTGATCCCTCAAACTCTGCCGATGACCAAAACCTCACTTCCTATATATGAATCTAAACCTCCGGACCATTCTAAAGCTCCTCATGACGTCTGGGATCTCATCCGGGACTCTGAACAACCTTCGGTAACCACGTACACTATTTCCCTATAAGCCTAGCGTCATCGAACCTTAAGTGTGTAGACCCTATGGGTTCGGGAGGCACGTAGACATGACCGAGACACCTCTCCGGTCAATACCCTACAGCGGGATCTAGATACCCATGTTGGCTCCCACATGCTCCACGATGATCACATCGGATGAACCATGATGTCGGGGATTCAATCAATCCCGTATACAATTCCCTTTGTCTACCGGTATGATACTTGGCCGAGATTCGATCGTCGGTATCCCTATACCTTGTTCAATCTCGTTATCGACAAGTCTCTTTATTTGTTCTGTAACACATCATACCGTGGCTAACTCCTTAGTCAAATTGAGCTCATTATGATGATGTCTTACCGAGTGGGCCCAGATATACCTCTCCGTCACACGGAGTGACAAATCCCAGTCTCGATTCGTGCCAACCCAACAGACACTTTCGGAGATACCCGTAATGTACCTTTATAGCCACCCAATTATGTTGTGACATTTGGCACACCCAAAGTATTCCTACGTTATCCGGGATTTGCACAATCTCATGGTCTAAGGAAACGATACTTGACATTAGAAAAGCTTTAGCAGATGAACTACACGATTTTTGCTATGCTTATGATTGGGTCTTGTGCATCACATCATTCTCCTAATGATGTGATCCCGTTATCAACGACATCCAATGTCCATGGTCATGAAACCGTGACCATTTATTGATCAACGAGCTAGCCAACTAGAGGCTCACTAGGGACATATTGTGGTCTTTGTATTCACACATGCATTACAGTTTTCGGTTAATACAACTATAACATGAACAATAGACAATTATCATGAACAAGGAAATACAATAATAACCATTTTATTATTGCCGCTAGGGCATATTTCCAACATGGATAAAGGGTGATGGATAAAATGGTTATTATTGTATTTTCGTGTTCATGATAATTGTCTATTGTTCATTCTATAATTGTATTAACCGGAAACCGTAATGCATGTGTGAATACATAGACCACAACATGTCCCTAGTGAGCCTTTAGTTGGCTAGCTCGTTGATCAATAGATGGTCACGGTTTCATGACCATGGACATTGGATGTCGTTGATAATGGGATCACATCATTAGGAGAATGTTGTGATGGACAAGACCCAATCCTAAGCATAACACAAGATCGTGTAGTTCGTTTGCTAAAACTTTTCTAATGTCAAGTATCACTTCCTTAGATGATGAGATTGTGCAACTCCCAGATACCGTAGGAATACTTTGGGTGTGCCAAATGTCACAACATAACTGGGTGGCTATAAAGGTACACTACGGGTATCTTCGAAAGTGTGTGTTGGGTTGGCACGAATCGAGACTGGGATTTGTCACTCCGTGTGACGGAGAGGTATGTTTGGGCCCACTCGGTAAGACATCATCATAACGAGCTCAATGTGACTAAGGAGTTAGCCACGGGATGATGTGTTACAGAACGAGTAAAGAGACTTGCTGGTAACGAGATTGAACAAGGTATAGGGATACCGACGATCGAATATTGGGCAAGTATCATACCGGTAGACAAAGGGAATTGTATACGGGATTGATTGAATCCCCGACATCGTGGTTCATCCGATGAGATCATCATGGAGCATGTGGGGGACAACATGGGTATCTAGATCCCGTTGTTGGTTATTGATCGGAGAGGTGTCTCGGTCATGTCTACATGCCTCCCGAACCCGTAGGGTCTACACACTTAAGGTTCGATGACGCTAGGGTTATAGGGAAATAGTGTACGTGGTTATCTAAGGTTGTTTGGAGTCCCGGATAAGATCCCGGACGTCACGAGGAGTTCCGGAATGGTCCGGAGGTAAAGATTCATATATAGGAAGTGAGCTTTTGGTTGCCGGAAGTGTTCCCGGCATCACCGGTAACGTACCGGGACCATCAGAAGGGTTCTGGGGGTCCACTGGGAGGGGCCACCAGCCCCGAAGGGCTACATGGGCCAATAGTGGGAAGGAACCAGCCCCTAGGTGGGCTGGTGCACCTCCCACCTCATCCTAAGGCGCAGCAAGGAGGAGAGGGGGCAAACCCTAGGCCCAGATGGGCCCTAGGCCCACCCTAGGGCGCCTAGGGCTGCCGCACCACCTCTCCCCTCCCTTGGCCGCCGCCCCAAGTCCCATCTACAGCCGGACACATCCCTAGGGTGGGGACCCTAGGAGCTGTGCCCTCCCTCCCCCTCCTCCTATATATAGTGGGGGTTTTGGGGGCTGCCAACACACGAGTTCCTCCCTCTCTCGATGCAGCCCAACCCCTCCTCGTCCTCGTCCTCCGTAGTGCTTGGCGAAGCCCCGCCAGAGTACCATGCAGCTCCATCGTCACCATGCCGTCGTGCTGCCAAAGCTCTCCCTCAGCCTGTCCTTCCTCCTTGCTGGATCAAGGTGTAGGAGACGTCACCGGGCTGCACGTGTGTTGAACGCGGACGCGCCGTTGTTTGGCGCTTAGATCGGAATCCATCGCGAGCTGAATCGCCGCGAGTACGACTTCACCAACCGCATTCTTATAACGCTTCCGCTTTGCGATCTTCAAAGCTATGAAGATGCACTCCCCCTTTGCTCATTGCTGGTTTCTCCATAGATAGATCTTGGTGACACGTAGAATTTTTTTCGATTTACTACTACGTCTCCCAAAAATCCATTTATTTCCTTTTTTTAGAACACAATATACACGCAAGCGTTTACATATATGCACATACACACAACCCTATGAACGTATACACGCAAACCCTATTCTTATCAACATCTTTGAAAGACTGAGCTGGCATATCATCTTGAGATTTAAGAAGTCACTGTAAGCTATTAAACTATGTATATACGGTATTTGTATAAACCCTATTAGTCCTATTAATATAGATGTGTGCGTGGGATGTTTATCTTCTATTGTAATTCTGTTAGGAGGTTGTGATCAATTCCATCCATTAGCGTGACTTGAGGATCAATCTAACTCCTAACCTCCATGTATTCTCTTGTTATATCAACACACATGCGACCTTGTCGTGAACATACGCTTCTAGCCACGCTTTTCACATGGTTTGAGAGCCTCTCTATTCCATCTAATCTAGATCATGTCTAGCGCATCCTCCTCCCCCGCCATGGCCTTTCCTCCATTCCTTGCTGCCCTCAACCACACCATCATAAAAAAGCTCACCAGGGACAATTTTTGGGTGTGGAAGGCCCAGGTCCTTCCCCACGTCCACATGGCTGCCACGATAGGCTAACTTGATGGCAGAATCAAGGATCCACCTACCATCCTTCTCACCAAGCGGGAGGTCTTGGGGAAGAAGGACATCACGGAGACACTGAACGCCGCACGCGTCGTGTGAGTCATCTTCGACCAACAGGTTCTCACCTTCCTTCTGGCCTCCCTCTACCGCGAAGTGCTTCTCCAGGTCAGCAACCTTGACACTGTCACCAACGTCTCGACAACTCTTCTAGAGAGCTTTCCCTCACAATCCTGAGTGAGGATCATCTAGCTTCACGCCCAGATCGGCAGCGCATGCAAGGGAGACCTCTCTGTTGTGGCCTACCTCACCAATGTCAAGGGGCTCGCGAATGATCTTGCTGGAGCAAGAAAGCATCTCGATGAGGATGAAATTATCTATAACATCATCTAAGGTCTTGTCCACGAACCTTATTACAATGGATTTGTTTCTGTTGTCTCTACTCGTAATATCACAGATCATCCCATTGGCTTGGGCAAGTTGTTCTCTCTTTTGCTCGCGACTGAAGCTCAAATCGAGGTGCGGAACTCTTACTCTGGCTACTCTGCCAATTTTGTCACCAAAGGGGGGAACCGCAACTCCTATGGGTGGAAAGGGGAGTGGTGGCTCCCGTGGTGCTTATGGTAACAGCGGCGACGGCCATGACAACCGTGGCCCTCGCTTCTCCAACAACAATGGCAGGGTGCACAATGTCCAGGATGAGGTGAGAAAGAACGCTGCCAAATTTGGAAGTTTTAAGGTCAAAGTGCATGGCCTTGCAAGAAAAGGAACGATCACTCCTATAACAAGAACATCAAGCACTATGGAGGACAAGGAGGTGAAGGTGGTGGCAGTGAGAAATCCGCCAATGCTACTGCCCATGCCTATGGAGTGGATACCAACCGGTATCTTGACACAAACGCCACCGATCATGTAACAGGGGAGTTGGAGAAGCTCTCCGTTTGTGATCGCTACACCAGCAACTAGCAAATTCACACAGCTAGTGGTCAAGGTATGGACATTTCTCATGTTGGTCATATGATTCTTTCTACTCCCCATGGTTCTCTGAAATTGAACAATATTCTTCATGCTCCTAGTTCTGCTAAGATTCTTCTTTCAGCTTATCAACTCATGATTGATAACCATGCTTATGTTGAGCTTCATCCTGATTTTTTTCTTTAGGATTAGGACACTCACAAAAATATTCTCCAAGGCAGTAGTAGGCGGGGCTTGTTGCCCGTAGGTGGTCAATAGGAGGCACCACAACTTCAAGTGCATGGCGGGATCAAACCAGCTACCTCTCGCTAGCACAAGTGTCTAGGGCATGCCTCACTCCCAGTGGTTCAGAAAATTCTTTGCGATTTTAGTCTCCATGTTTCCAATAAACAAGATCATCACTTCGTTTGTGATGCTTGTCAAATGGCCAAGAGTCATCAACTACCATATAATCGTTCCACTAGTGAATCAAAAGCTCCTTTAGAGCTGATTTATCCTGATGTGTGGAGTCCTTGACCCATCTCTGTAGGAAAAAAATATATATTATGTGAGCTTTAACAATCTATTTAAGTATGTTCAGTTGGATCTATTTTCTTAAATACAAATCTGATGTCTTCTAGAAATTTCATCTCTTTCAACAACATGTTGAACATCTCTTTGATCGTAACATCCTTGCTATGCAAACAGATTGGGGGACGAGTACCAAAAGCTACACTCTTTTTCTGAATGCATTGGCATTACTCCTCATGTTTCCTGCCCTCATGCACATCAACAAAATGGATCGATTGAACGCAAGCATAGGCACATTGTTGAAGTTGGCCTATCTCTTCTTCCTCATGCCTACACGCCATTAAATTTCTAGGATGAAGTGTTCCCAACTGTAGTCTATCTTATGAATCGTGTTCCTAGTTGTGTCATCAAAAATCAAACTCCTCTTAAACATATGTTTTGAATAAAACCAAATTACTCTTTTCTTCGAATTTTTTGTTGCGCTGTCTAGACAAATTGGCAACCTTTAATAAACATAAGCCCGAATTCCGCTCCAAGCAATGTGTTTTCTTGGGATATAGCAATCTTCATAAGGGGTATAAGTGCCTAGATGTCTCTTATGGTCGGGTTTATATTTCGAGAGATGTTGTTTCCGATTAACACATTTTCCCTGTTGCTCAACTTCACCCTCACGCTGGTGCTCAATTTCGCAAAGAAATAGTCTTACTCCTGTTGCATCTACTACCTTCACGTAATTTTGTTCTGGGGGTGTAGGATACCCAAGTGACTGCATGTCAAATCTTGATGCCTTTGATTTTATTTATTTTGAAAGTGTGCAGGAACCACGAGAAAACAACAGCGAAACAGGTGAATTTTTTTATGATTTTATGCAGGGATCTTAACACACCGCCATAGAGAAGATCCACCCTCGGGATCCCGCATCTCAGGCGGGGCAGGCGGAGCCGCTCCAAGATCTCCACATGCGCCAGGCGCATCACCTGTGGGGTCGTGCTTGTGGACGCATCTGCCGCGCCATGTGGGCAAGCAGCATGGGCAGACGGTCGTCCTTCTCGTGCGGATGTGAGCGACCCGCGTGGCCCGCGTGGGCATGCGCGAGGGGTGCCTCCTGCACCAGCCAATAAGCCCGAGCCTAGCGACGTGGTGTCGTCTAGGGAATCTGACGCTGGGTTGGCTGGGGAATCTTCCTCGGGCCAAGTGGTGCCCTTGCATTCGTTGGATGATGATCCCCTTGATGTTGGATCTGATGCTCCAGTTTTTCAGATTCTGCTACATCTTTCACCTCAAATCAGCTCCAGCAACAACTTGCACGACCAGCTCCGCCACCCCCGACACACACTCATACTAGGTTACAGAGTGGTATTATTCAACCTAAAGAATATACAAATGGTTGTATTCATTGGGGAGGTTTTTGTGCTATAGGTGAACCACATAATCTGCAAGAAGCACTTGGTGATTCGAGGTGGAAGAAGGCCATGGATGAAGAATAAATCATGGCGTCTTATTGCACCAATGAAGGGACACAACATAATGGATTGTAAGTGGGTTTATAAGGTAAAAAGGAATTCATATGGTACTATTGACAGGTACAAGGCACGTCTAGTTGCTAAAGGTTTTAAACATCGATATGGTATTGATTACGAGGATACATTTAGTCATGTAGTCAATGCTGCTGCTATCGATTAATCCTTTCAATTTCAGTCTCCGGAAATTGGTGTATGCGACAGCTAGATGTGAAGAACACGCTTCTGCATGGTGTTCTTGAAGAGGAAGTTTTCATGAGACACCCCCTGGGTATGAAAGCACAAAGTCACCATGATATGTTTGTAAGATAGACAAGGCATTATATGGACTGAAATAGGCACCACAAGCATGGTATTCCAGATTGTCTCATAAGCTCCAGTCTCTTAGTTTTGTTCCCTCAAAGCCAGACACCTCTTTATTCTTTTATCATCGGCATGGGATAACTATATATATATATGCTTATCTTGGTTGATGACATCATTGTTACAATCTCTTCCTCCAAGGCAGTTGATGCTCTGCTCATAGATTTGTGCATGGAATTTGCCCTCAAGGACTTAGGTGATCTTCATTTTTTCCTTGTGATAGAGGTAAATGGTATGAATAGTGGTATTGTTTTGTCCCAAGCAAAATATGTGGATGTGCTTCAACATGTGGGGATGAAGGGGTGTAAACGATCTCCTACCCCCTACCTACTTCTGAAAACTGTCTCTTTATGATGGGGAGATTCTTGGAGCAAATGACTCTACCAGGTACAGAAGTATAGTAGGGGCTTTACAATACTTAACATTGACTAGACCAGATATTTGTTTCTTAGTCAATAAAGTATGATGGTTTTTTGCATGCCCCCACTAGTGTGCATTGGACTTCAGTTAAGAGAATACTTAGATATCTCCAAGGGACTAAGACTTATGGGCTTAAACTTGAAAGATCAGACTAAATGTTAGTAAGTGCCTTTTCAGATGCAGACTGGGCAGGCTGTCCTGTTGACAGAAGATCAACGGGAGGCTTTGTAGTTTTCTTTGGGAGTAATCTTATCTATTGGAGTGCTCCTATCAAGCTACAGTGTCTCGCTCAAGCACATAATCTAGGTATAAAGCTCTTGCCAATGCTACTGGCGAGATTACTTGGGTTCAAACTCTTCTGACAGAGTTGGGTGTACATCATCGAAAATCAACTTCTCTTTGGTGTGACAATCTTGGTGCAACGTATCTATCATATAATCCTATGTTTCATACTAGGACCAAGCATATTGAGACTTACTACCACTTCGTGCGAGAAAGGGTAGCCAACCAATTGTTAAATATGAAGTTTATACCCACTAGTGATCAAGTTGCAGATGGTTTCACCAAACCACTTACTGCGAGACAATTGGAAGCATTTTGGCGCAATCTCAACTTGGATAGTGTGATTGAGGGAGAGTGTTAAACTATGTATATGCGGTATTCGTATAAATTGTATTAGTATAGACGTGTGCGTGGGGTATTTACCTTCTGTTGTAATTATGTTAGGAGATTGTGATCAATCCCATATGTTAGCGTGACTTGAGGATCCATCCAACTCCTAACCTCCATGTAACCTCTTGCTATATTAACACGCATGTGTTCCTTCCGTGCACATACGCTTGTGGCCTCACTTTTCACATACGGGAATGTGTCCTCTCATTGAATGTGCATCGTCGGAAATCTTGAAATAAAATCAGGAATAATGCGAGCACCAGTCCTTGAACCCTGGTGGGCTGGGGATACCACTATCCCTCTAACCATCCAACCATAGGTTCTTTCGCTCAATTCATTTCCCTTTGACTTGTCTCTTTTCTCTTTGTGCTGGACACGTCTTAGTGCTGGGTTTTTTTCTGCCACTTTGTTCTCTGCGCCTTCTCCACATGTGCATATTCATGTGTAGATTTCCCGCTTTTTTACTCTATTCCTTTGCAGTTGAATCTATTCCTGTGTAGTTTTTTTAGGTTTTTTTTGCGCGAAAAGTTTCAAAATTATCAAAGTTCAAGATCATCAAAAGTTCAAAAGTTTTAAATTTGTTTTCTTAAGCTTATTTACTGCATTAGCATTAGTTTTTTTTCATATTGTTGTCTACACACGTAGTTACACATGTGCAGTTCCATGTAATTGCAAGAAGCACAACTCGCAAGAAACTAGGATTACGTTATTTGTTTTATTTTTCTTTGCAAAAATATCGATAGTTGCATGTCAATCATCATGCGCAACTGCATGATTAGTCTGTCTTTTTTGATAGTATGTAAGCATATCTTATCTAAGTCCTCCACTATTTGATTTTTTGTTGCTTTTTTAATGCGAGCGCTTGATTCCGTGTCGCTTCGGTTCGTTATGCTTTTTGTCGTGTGTTTTTATTGTTGCCTTGTTATCGGCTTAAGCCCATTTCCCTTGAATTGCTCCTTTACATGGCACGACCCATAGGGATAAAAGGAGGCACATCCGTTTGTCCCTTTGCATTCTTCATTCTCTCTTTTCACACTCCATTCCACTTATCATCTATTTTTGAGTGACGTGGTTTTTTCTTCTTTGTCTTAGTTAGAAGTCCATAGACCGGCTCACGATTGGACCCAACGAGTTACAAATTGACACTTGACATGCAACTGATTTTGACCTTTCTTTTTTGCTAGTTGCAAGTTTATCCACGATTCGCAGCTAGGTCAAAGATATATTTTTTGCTGTAGTTGCAAGTTTACTCTCGGCTTTCAACTTGTCCCAATCTTTATTTTTTTGCATTAGTTGCAAATCCGTCCTAAACTCGCAATTGTGCCTAATTTTTTTGTTCGTCCGTTGCAGGCCCACTATTGACTCGCAATGGGACTCGCAATGGGGATTAACCATTTATTTCCAATTGCAACCTGCAATTCCACCCCTTAAATGACACCGGGCTTGACCTTTTTTGCATCGGTCTTGTGCCAGTGTCCGAGTTTATTTTTATGTCTGAGTTGCAAGTCCACCCTCGATTTGCAACTGGGCCCAACCTTCTTTTTCTACCTCAACTACAAGTCCATCATTGACTTGCAACTGGGCCTGACCTTTTTTGTGTCTGAGTTGAAAGTCCACCCTCGACTTGCAACTGGGCCGAACCATTTTGTGAGTCAGTTGCAAGTCCACAATTGACTTGCAACCAGGCCCGAACTTTTTTCCGTCTAAGTTGCAAGTACACCCTCAAATCGCAACTGATCATGAATCTTCTTTTTGTCACCTTAGTTACAAGTGTTATATAAACTTGCAACCGGGTAATCCGTTGTTTTTCACCTCAGTTCCAAGTCCATCAAAAACTTGCAACCGATTGAACCCTTTTTTCTACCTCAATTGCAAGTCCACCCTTGTCTCTTAGCTGGCCCCGTGGTTTTTGCTAGTTGCAAGTCCACCAACAACTTGTATTTGGGACCAATCTTTTTTCTACATTGCATAAACACTTTTAAAAATGTCACTAATGTACTTTTTTAAATGAATGAACTTTATTTAAATGGTGAACCATTTTTTGAATGCTGTTTTTTTGCAATTACGCAAACTTTTCTTACATTGCATAGACATTTTCTATGTCATGGACAATTTTAAGTTGGAAATACATGTACACTTTTCAAATGTCATCATATTTTCAAATGGTACATACAAAGGAGTTGGTCCCTTCATCATCACTCAAATGATTCTCGAAGAAGTTGGTTGCTGGTGTAGCAGCACACGCGATCCCAGTCATGCCAGAATTTGAATCATCTTTGAAATCAAAAACTTCTTTGGAGCTCAAGGATTCTTCTTCTTCAGAGTCTAGTTGCTTGCCAATATACTCCTTGGCCTTGCGCGAGGAATTCTTGTGGTTTGACAAAAACTTGAAGGGATTCTGTTAGATGAACTTGATGACGACCTAGAGGAGTTATCCTTCTTCTTGAATAACTTCTTGGTCTTATTACCATCATCGGACTTGTAGTTTCCTGCCCTTGCCTTTCACATGCTTGGTGTTGCTCGAATCATATCTTCCACTGGCTTGAATTTCAGCTTCCCAGAGAAGACATTCCAAAATGTAATGTAATGGTCTCTTGCACCTAAAACATGTGTAATCTCTTGTAGGTTTTTATGGAGACTTGGAGCTGCCAGAATTGCTTGACTGTTTCTTCTGAAATTGGATGTTTTTTGAAAGCATAGTAAGCATTTCATAATCAGCGTGAGGTCCTTGCTGATACTTTCAGGATCATTGGAATCTTCTTTGAAATTTTCTTTAGAGGAAATTCAACCACATCTTTGAGTGTGTGGTTCTTTTGGTAACTTACATTGTAGAGGTCTTTTCCTTCTTGCTCTTTGTGAGTGTTCAACCTTTCCATGATGTCGGTTGAGTGGAGTAACTTTAAGTCTGCTCTTTCCCTGATCATCAGAACCAAAGTGTCGAAGTAACTCTCGGATGATCTAAGCAACTTATTCACTACTACATGATCAGTGATGTCCTTGGCACCAAGGCCCTCGAGTTCATTTGCAATGTCACACAGACGATCGAAAGTTTGCTGACAGCTTTCCTTTCCAATCATCTTGAGCTGGTTAAATTTGGATCAAAGAATATCGATGCGGGCTTCCTTCTATGTTGGCTGGCCCTCATTGATCTTATTGAGGATGTCCCGGATGTCCTTTGCGGTGTCAAGCTGATTGTATCGAAGAAATTGTGACCGATTAAGATGATCGCATATTTCATCTTTTGCCATCGCATCCATGTGTATGAGTCTTTTCTCCCAAGGTGTAAGATAGCGTGGGGTGTGGATCATGTAGCCGTACTAAACAACATGCCATGTGTCGTGATCAATCGATCAGAGACGGATCTTGAACTTCTCCTTCCAGAATGGATAGTCGGTCCCATCAAAGATGAGAATTTTCATATTCAATTTGTAATTCACTATAGACATACTTAAACTTCAAGGTGGTTAGACCCTTTAAAGGAACAAGGAGTACCTCATTCTAATACCAATTGTAGGAATGAAGTAGTCTACTAGAGGGGAGGTGGGTGGGGGTTAAAATTTTCTTTTGAAAACTTCAAATCTCTCATAACCCAGCGGCGGAAGGATAACACATAGTGAACTTAGAGCAAATAACAACAGTCAAATAAGAACTTAGGTAGGCATCAAGAATCAACCACATGATCGAAACATAATTCGCAAGAGATATAAAAGGTAAATTGGGGTGAAAGAGTGACTAGTGGTGCTCGAAGGCGACGACGGATTTGGTAGAGCAATTTGCCCTCTTACAAAAGGACTACGTTTGGTTGGATGGACTTGTGATTGAACACAGAAGAAAAACTCTCTTCATCCTATTATCATCTACAAATGATTTGTAAACCAATGTCGATTACTCGTGGTAGATAGTTGAGGCGATTTCCAAACCTACATAGACTTCTTATTCATGAAGTGAAATTACTCTTGGTTACTGAAGAAATGGACACCTAACTCTCTAGAGAGTTCACATCTCTCAAGAGTAATAGGAGGAGCGTACTTGACTTAGATTGGAGTGATGCTAAACCATTATCCAATTTCTCAGTTGTGGGGTTTTCTCTTGCTGGATCTTAAACTCAAATCACTTGAAGAGGGGTGCTCACACAATCTTCTCAGAATCACACAGAGCAGCCAACGGTACATGTTAGAAGGGATGGGCTATTTATTGTCGCGGTCTTCCCAAGGGGAAAAGAATATTTTTGACATGATCACTGAGCAAATGTCCAGCTGACACACTGATGACCCACAAGTATAGGGGATTGATCGTAGTCCTTTCGATAAGTAAGAGTGTAGAACCCAACGAGGAGCAGAAGGAAATGACAATCGGCTTTGAACAAGGTATTCTCTACAAGTGCTATAAGTAACATTAATAGATAGTTTTGTAGCAAGATAATTCATTACAAGTGAAAAGTAACAATGATAACAAAGGTGCAACAAGGTAGCCCAATCCTTCTTATAGCAAAGGAAGGGACAAAAAGTACTCTTATATTAAGCAAACGCTCCCGAGGACACATGGGAGTTTCTGTCTAGTCATGCTCATCGCGTTGAGTTGATTCGCGTTTGCTACTTTGATAATTTGATATGTGGGTGGACCAGTGCTAAGGTGATGTTCTTACTTGAACTAACAACCTACTTATGATTAACCCTTCTCAAAAGGATCCACAACTACGAAAGAAGAATTGAGGTAAATCTAACCATAGCATGAAACATGTGGATCCAAATCAACCCCTTATGAAGCAACGCTTAAACTGGGGTTTAAGATTCTGTCACTCTAGCAACCCATCATCTACTTGTTACTCCACAATGACTTCCCTTAGGGCCATAACATGGTGAAGTGTCATGTGGTCGACGTTCACCTGACACCACTAAGAGAAGTAACAACATACATATCATCAAAATATTGAACGTAGACCAATTTCACAAGATTACTTATAAAAAGACTTCTTCCATGTCCTCAAGAACAATAGTAACTAATCACACCTCATCAACATGTTCAAGAGCATAGGTATAATAATAATGATTATGGATTTGAACATAATGTCTTCCACCAAGTAATCCAACAAGCATCATCTACAAGATGTAATCAACACAACTAGTAACCGACAGGTAACAATCTGTGGTTTTGAGACAAAGATTGAATACAAGATATGAACTAGGGTTGGAGATGAGATGGTGTGGGTGAAGATGTTGATGAAGATTGGTCCTCCCACGAAGGAGGAAGCGTTGGTGATGACAATAGCTTCGATCTCCCCCTCTCGGAGAGGAATTTCCCTGGCAGAATCTGACTACCGGAGTGCAAAAGGGCCTCTACCCAGGTTTCTGCCTCGAGATGGCAGCACTTCATCCCGAAATAGTTCTTATGATTTTTTCTAGGGTAAAACACACCATACAGGAGAAGAGGGGGGTCGGGAGATCTACTAGGCCCCCAAAAGCCATCACGGCACGGCCACCCCCTCATTCTTGTTTAGCCCAATATTTCATAAATATTCCATAAAAAAATCTCCGTGAAGTTTCATGTCATTTTGAGTCTGGTGATTTTTCTGCCTTTTCTTGGTTTTCCGGTCCAGAATTCCAGTTTACATATATTTCCCTCTTTTTGATGTACCTTGCATATTCATATTCAGAGAGAAAGGGCATAAGAATTGTATGACAATAGGGAATGATGGACAAGAATGACACAATATTAATAACAAATCATGATGCAAAATGGACATATCAACTCCCCCAAGCATAGACCTCACTTGTCCTCAAGCGAAAGCCGAGCTCGAGAATAACGGCCACATGATTTGAGAGAGAGAAGTTGGTAGAAATAAAATACAGACAAGAGAGCATCATGAATATTGACATAGCAACAATTTGTATATCAAATAACTTCTCATAAACAAGTAACAATCTATTCACAAATGGAGTAGTATGAAGAATAAACTTTATTGAAAACAAAAAAATAGTACCATTAGTATTTGAGATAATCATAATTCATTGTATTCAAGAGAAGAGTCTATGTAAGAGTTTTTTTAATGCTAGCAAGTGCACCACAACTATCATGTAGCCTTGTATGATTGTTGACACACATTGTATATTTTTGGAGCTAATGTTTCCATCAGACACATAGGAGGGTGGGGGCTTCATTGTCTTTGCCACCCAACGTATTTACCTCAAGGATAATGTCAACAATAATGAATCATGATCACCTACATTCAACTAGATATATTTGTCTGGATCTTTCCTCAATATATAATACTTGCCGACTAGAGAGTTACTAGGTAGGAACAAGGGTAAATATTATTGACTCTTGCATGAAAATAAAGTCTTGTAAGAAGATAAAAGATAAGCCCTTCGCGGAGGGAAGCAGAGGTTGTCATGCACTTTTATTTGTTTGGAACGTGCAAACTCTTAATGCAAAGGAACATCACTTTATATTGCCCATTGTGATAGTGAACTTTATTATGCACTTTGTCGCTTTTATTTCTTCACTATCGCAAGATTGTACAAAGCTTATTTTCCCTACAATAAAATATAATACATATTTAGAAGAAATTTTTATTGTTGTATGCACCGATGAAAACTTACTTGAAGGATCATATTCAATCGATAGGTAGATATGGTGGACTCTCATGGGAAGAAACTAGGTTTAAGGGATTATGGATGCAAAGGTAGTATCTCTACTTGGTGCGGAAAAATTAGGCTAGCAAAAGATCTAAAGCAAGCATTGCATGTTAAGGGATCCATGACAATATAACTTCTATGCAAATGTAAAAAATCATGATCATTGTGGTGTCTTCCATGTCCAATATCAACACTTGATCATCATATAATATTTGACGGGGGATCACAATCATAAAAGGTGTCCAAGATAGTGTATTTATATATAAATCTCCTCTTCTCTATCATAATCTTGCATATATTATATCAATTACTAATGCTATGTTTGTTAGTTCTCAACACCTTTTATTACTTATACCCTTTTCTAACTGAAGTCATTACCCCTGATGAGATAAGCATATGATCTTTTGTATTTCTTTTATTGCCATGCTATGATGATGGGTGCATGAATGTAACTCACACAAGCTCAACTTATCTTTATTATATAACTCTCACACTCGATTACAAGGATAGCTAGATCTCAAAGCAAAAATTCTAAGCTAAGCAAATCTGAAATTTATTTCTCTAAATCATGGAAAACTAAGGATTGAACTAAAGTAGATAATAGTGGTAAAAGTGATGGTGATACGATGCCGGGGCACCTCCCCCGAGCTTGGAACAAGCTAAGGGTGGTGCCCATACCCATGTACTCAAGCATCCTTCTTGGGGGATGGTGATGTTGATGTAGTAGGCTTTTCCTCCATCTTCCAAGGTGTAAGCTCTCCATCATAGGAAAAAGATCTCGGTTCCCAAATCTTGAAATCTGTAGCGATGCTCATCCTTTTAAACCTGGATTCATACTCAAAGTTTTTGGTTTGTAGGTCATAGATTTGAGGTTGGAGATACTCGATCCGCTCTTGAAGCTTGTAAAGAACCGCTCCCACGTTCCTTGTGTCCAGGTTGTTTTCCCGAATGAAGTCCGTGATCATAGAGTGATTGGCAATCAGGCCACGTTCAACCATCCCTTGACACTTCAAAATATCCCGCTCCACTGCTGCAAGCCTGGCCTTCTTGCTTCCCTCCTTATTGGGACCTTGAATATCCCGAATATGGAGCATCCCCTCATGCATCTCAATGGCTTGAGGGCACTTCATCACCTTCAGCGGGTAGGGGTTTATGACCTTCTTGAAGAACTTGTCCTTGGGGGAACTTGGAAATGTCATGGCGATCTAGATCTGTGAGAAAAACAGCTTGAAACAAGAACAGAGGTGAAACACACGATGTGGTGGTCAAAACATACATGAGTACATATAATGATTTTTTCTAGGTCAGAATACGTGCTTGGGAAGAAAAAGGAATCTAGGAGGCACACGGGGGCCCCACAAGCCATCAGGGCATGGCCAGGGGTGGTCACGCCCTATTGGCTTGTGCCTCCCTCGTGGGTCCCCCTTACTCCTTTTTTATTTTTGGAATTTTTCTAAAATACCAAAACCAACAGAACACAACTTTTTGGAAATTTTGGAGTCGGGTTACTTACCATATCACATACCTACTCCTTTTTAGGTTTCTTGAGTGTTTCAGAAGGTCTCTCTTATGTGCTCCTCCGGTGTTATCAATTGAATAATATTAGTTTCAACATTAATGGGCGTACCTGAAATGTAATGCTTAATTATTTGCCCATTCACCACTCTCGGGTTTTTTCCTTCGAAGTTATTGATTTTTATCGCACTAGAGCGGTAGACCTCCTTGACAACATATGGGCCTTCCCATTTGGAGAGGAGTTTTCCTGCAAAAAATCTAAAACAAGAATTGTACAAAAGCACTAGGTCTCCTACATTGAATTCTCTTGTCATGCCATCTTTTAACTTTTTCTTAAGCAACTTGGCATTTTCATAATCTTGTGTTCTCCATTCATCTAATGAGCTCATATCAAATAACCCCTTTTCACTGGCAAGTTTAAACTCATAGTTAAGTTCTTTAATTGCCCAAAAAACTTTATGTTCTAACTCAAGATGTAAATGAAAAACTTTTCCATAAACCATTTTATATGGAGACATCCCCATGGGATTTTTATAAGCAGATATATAATCCCATAAAACATCATGAAAGAACATATGCTCCCTTCGTGGTTTTGATAATTCATGACAACATACATTGTTTCTTGGACTAATTTTCTACCTAGTTTATTTAAGGTTTAGTCCATCGAGAGTGTTGGCAAAAAGGTGTGAGGAGATTTCCCAAGAAGAAGAAGCGGAAGGAATAGGATTGATCAAGCTTCAATCTAGAAGACTTTCCTTTTACTTTGTGAGAAATCACGTTGAGTCCATAGGAAAGCCAATACAATTAAAAGGTGGTAAGGTATTGTTGGTGAACAAATTGCTCCACGTGCAAAACTGCTAGCCACCAAAAACACCCACAAGCTCTCCCAAAAAATAATCTGTCAAAACCCTACCACTCAAAATTGGTGCCACCAAGAATTTCACTTCGTCTACACTGAGTCTAAACCTAAGACAGAACCCTTGCCAAACCTTGGCTCTTAGGTTCAACCGAGTTCACATCGGTGCATCCGAGTTTCAGTGACCATGATTCTGTTAGCTGATTTCATAAAATCAGAATTTCCGAGTTTTGTGTTTTGATCTCACCAAGTCTTGGAAACTGCCTCGGCCACTGACTTTGGTACCACCGCATTTTCTATATCAGTATCGTCGAGATTCCGAAAGTTGCCACATATTGAACAGATCGGTACAAGCGAGTTTTGCATCGGTTTCACCGAGATGGTCAATAATGTTTTAACAGTTGGATTTTTGAGATGCCTATATATACCCCTCCACCACATCCCACTCACAAGAGAAGCACTCAGAACAGTTCCCCACTTCCCATATCCAAATTTCTGAGAGAGAACCACCTACCCTTGTGTTGAGATCAAGATCATCCACTCCAACCATATGGATCTTGATTTCTAGCCTACCCAAGTTATTTTCCACCCAATCAATCTCTTCTACCAACCCAAATATGTGTGAGAGAGATTAAGTGTTGAGGAGTCTATCAACTTGAAGCACAAGAGCAAGGATTTCATCACCATTACCAAGCTTATTACCTTTTGGAGGGTGGTTCCTCCTAGATTGGTTAGGTGTTGCTTGGGAGCCTCCTACTTAGTGTTGTGGGGTTGAACTAACAAGTTTGTATGGGCAAGGAGATCGCCTACTTCGTGAAGATCTACCCATAGTGAGGCTAGTACTTCATGGATGAAATCCTTATGGAATAGTCAAGGTTGCTACTTCATGGCCTGTTTGTTGGGTATGTTGCATGGGAAACAAAAAAAATCCTACGCACATACAAGATCTATCCATGGTGATGAGCATCTACAAGAGGAGAGATCAGATCCACATACCATTGTAGATCGTTAAGCGAGGAGTGTTAAGAAACGTGGTTGATGTAGTCGAACATCTTCGCGATCCAAATCGCAAGCCGTCCAACGATCCAATCACGATCTAGCGTCGAATGGACGACACCTCCGCGTTCAGCACATGTACAGCTCGATGACAATATCGACCTCCTTGATCCAACAAGCGAGGGTGGATAGGTAGATGAGTTCTCCGGTAGCACAATGGCATGGCGGCGGTGGTGGTGAACTAATTCGGTAGGGCTTCGCCGAGCTTCTACCGAACTAATCTAGAGGAGAACTACGATCTAGAGGGAGGTGGGCATCACATGGCTTTTCAGGTGGTGGATGCACTCAAAACCTCCACTATATATAGGAGGAAGAGGGGGTAGGTGGGGCACCCTAGGGTTTCCCCTAGGGGCTTGGCCGGCGCACAAGAGGGGGGGGGGGAATCCACCTGCCACAAGGGAGGTGGAGTCCTAGTAGGACTCCCTCCCACTTGGCCCTCCCCCACCCCTTGCGCAAGGGCTTCCTAGGGGCTGGTTGTCCAGTGCACCAGGGGCTGGTGCTCCACCTCCTAGGCCATGCGGCCCCCTGGGGTGGGTGGGCCCCACTTGGTGGAACCGCGAAACCCATTCGTCACTCCTAGTACACTACCGGAAGTGCCCGAAACTATTCTAGAGCCCAAATACAATTTCCTATATATCAATATTTACCTCGGACCATTCCGGAGCTCCTCGTGACATCCAGGTTCTCATCCACGACCTCGAACAACCTTCGGTCACCAACACACATAACTCAATAATACTGAAACGCAACCGAAAATTAAGTGTTCAGACCCTGTGGGTTCGAGAACTATGTAGACATGACAGAGACACCTCTACGGTCAATAACTAATAATGGGACATGGATGCCCATATTGGTTCCTACATATTCTATGAAGATCTTTATCGGTTGAACCTCTATGTCAAGGATTCAGTCAATCCCATATATAGTTCCCTTTGTTTTTCGTTGTGTTACTTCCCCGAGATTCAATCGTCGGTATCTCTATACCTAGTTCAATCTCATTACCATCAAGTCTCTTTACTCGTTCCATAATACAAGATCCCGTGGCTAACCCTTTAGTCACTTTGCTTGCAAGGCTCATTGTGATGTTGCATTACCGAGTGCACTAGTTGGGCTTCAGGTGCGCGCGTGTAGTTGGGTCGGCCAGGCCTTTTCTTTTTTCTTTTCTCGTTTTCTTTTATATTTGCTCCTGTTATCTTCATTTGATTTTTCTTCAAAAAGCAAATTAACCCTTATTTTATATGTGAATATTTGTGACTATGTTGACATTTTATTTAGCTCTTTTGAGCATATATTTTTTGCACCCTATTTCTAGCCCTTGTTCAATATTCTCCTTGAATATTTTTAAATCCCCAGAATACTTTTCCTCTATTTTTAACTTGGTTCTCTATAGATCTATCTGCAGTACATTTCTGAATATTTGTTTTATTATTTCTTTTTGCCAAATACTTTCTGTTTAACCCCCTTAGGTTTTTCCTGAACTTTCCGTCTTTAAGTTGTTGTAGGTTTCAACAAGGTGCTAGCTAGGTTTCTACTTGTTGCATAGGGATTTTAACCTTTCTAAGAAATAATTCAATCTACAATCAAACAATCAGTTAAAACATATGCAAAATTTCAGCTAGAGGCAAGAAGCATGGGTTTTTCCTCGAAAAATATATTCCTTTTGAAATTTTAAACATAGCAGATTTGGGAGAAAATCTAGGATATGACAAAAATAGGGGCCGAAGCAGGAGCAAAAATGCTTGGAAAAGTAGATAATATGGATATGTACCAATAAGCTTAAGTTTGGAGAATTTACTTGCATGTCTACATCAAGATTTGGTGGAATTTATTTTAAGTTGTAATGAGATTGTACTTTAGCTCGTTGAGTTTCAAACACCAGTGTTGTTTAGTTCCAACACTTTATTTTTATTTGTCTTTGTTTTTTGTTTCATTTTCCTTTTGGCGGTTGTAATTTTTGTTACAAGTTAGTTTTCAAAAATACAAAAACCAAAAAATATAATAAGGTTTTTATTTTACTTTTCTCTTTTCCTTTTGCCCCGAATTTCCATTAGCATTCTATTTTATATTTTCACAGCAGAGTTGATCTATGTCAGGCAACGAGGAATGCATCCTTAAGGAAGAGAAGTGTGCAAGTTCTTGAGTGTAAAGGTATATCCTATGACTCCTATCTTTTGCACTTGAATTACTTACAATAGTTGTGTAGTAGTATGCGCGGAGTATTAAAGTGGGAGTAAGTCTAGATGGTTAAAACAAAAGTTTTCTTCTTCTAGGTAAAATTTTTAGTAACCTTTGTTTTCTTAATCTAGATAAATTAGACTTGTCATGAGGCTTATTTGAAAAACAAAGTGATGTCAAGAAAGAATAACTATGCATATGAGAAAGTCATTGGAAAGGTTGTCGAGAGAAATTGTAAAGAAGATGATATTGGTGATACTCAACCCCATAGTGCTAATTTTGATAGACTCAATAGTACTTACGGATAAAGTTTTCCAAAGGAACCAAGTTGAAAGGTGATCGATATTATGCCAATTTTTTTACCCTTTTACACCTTGTGCTTTAGCTTCTTGTTGATTCCATGACTGTTGGTGCAATGATTTTACTCCTTGTGTTTTGGAAATTGTTGTCATAAATAGTGAGGGAATAATGTGTTTACCAGTGCACAGAGAGTGATAAGTCCCAAAAGTCAGTTGGAGTTTCGAACAAACTCCAAAGATAATCTCCTGCATGGCAGCGAATATTATCATCGAAGATAATGTTTGTCGAAAGTAACCCCCCTCCAAAAATTGTTGATTCAACGCAATCTATTCGGTGAATTTCCAAAGAAAGTCTGTACAACCGAGAAGTTGAATATGAAGTGAAGATGTTATATTTATTTTGTTGTTCTTCTTTCTCTTTCTTAAGTCATAGGACCACCGTAATTTTAAGAGGAGTATATTGTTTGAAACTTATGGTCTCTGACGCTAAACCAAATTTGATGAGATTTGTGAGAGAATTTTTTGTGTTCCAAATAAATACTTGCCAACAAGAGACAATTTTTTTGTGCGATCGATTTGATTCAGACTGAGGAGTTAGCTTAACTTGGTCTACAAGTAATTATATTGTTGCGCTAGAAAATCTAACAGTTACATGTGTGTGATACATTCATTTTGCATCATGATTTCTTATTAATATGTGTGTCATGCTTATCCATTATTCCCTATTCTCGTACAATTATTATGCCATTTCTCTCTGAATATACAAGGTAGATCACAAAGAGGGAAATATCCGGAAACTAGAATTCTGGACCGGAAAACCAAGAAAAAGGCAAAAAAATCAAGAGACTCCAAATGACCTAAAACTTCACAGAATTTTTTTATGAATTATTTAAGAATATTGGGCTAAAAATTAACCAGAGGGGGGCCACCTGTTGGCCACAAGCCAACAGGGCGCGACCACCCTCCTGACCGCGCCCTGATGGTTGTGGGGACCTACCAGGTCTCCCGACCCCCTCTTCTCATATATGGTGTGTTTTACCCTAGAAAAAATCATAAGAAATCTTTCAGGATGAAGCACAGCTGTCTTGAGACCGAAACCTAGGCAGAGGCCCTTTTGCACACTGGCAATTAGATTCTGCCAGAGAAATGCCTCTCTGGGAGGGGGAGATCAAAGCTATCATCATCACCAACGCTTCCTCCTTCATGTTAGGACCAATCTTCATAAACATCTTCACCAACACCATCTCATCTGCAACCCTAGTTCATCTCTTCTATTCAATCTTTGTCTCAAAACCTAGAATTGGTACATGTGGGTTACTAGTTGTGTTGATTACATCTTCTATTGATGATTGTTGGATTACTTGGTGGAACAAATTATGTTCAGATACTTAATCATTATTATCATATCTATGATATTGAACATGTTGATGAGGTGCGAGTAGTTACTATTGTTCCCGAGGACATGAGAGGAGTCTTGCAATAAGTAATCTTGTGAAGTTGGTATTCGCTCGATATTATGTATGTTGTTACTTCTCTTAGTCATGTGAATGTCGACTACATGACACTTCACCTTGTTATGGGCCTAAGGGACGCTATTGTGGAGTAACAAGTAGATGATGGGTTGCTAGAGTGGTAGAATCTTAAACTCCAGTTTATGCGTTGCTTCATAAGGGGCTAATTTAGATCCACATGTTTCATGCTATGGTTAGATTTATCTGAATTCTCCTTTCATAGCTGCAGATGCTTGCGATAGGGGTTAATCATAAGTAGGTTGTTAGTTCAAGTAAGAACAACACCTTAGCGCCGGTCCACACACATCAAATTATCAAAGTAGCAAACGCGAATCAACTCAACATGATGAACATGACTAGACTTAAATTCCCATGTGTCCTCAGGATCTCTTTCTTAATATAAGGATACTTTCAGGCATGTCTTTTTCTATAAAAAGGACTGGGCTACATTTTTGCACCTTTGTTACTATTGTTACTTGTCACTTGTTACGAATAATCTTTCTACAGAACTATCTATTACTGTTACTGTTGGGGAACGTCGCATGGGAAACAAAAATTTTCCTACGCACACGCAAACCTATCCATGGTGATGAGCATCTACAAGAGGGAGAGTGGATCTACGTACCCTTGTACATTGCTAAGCGGGAAGCGTTAGGAAACGCGGTTGGTGTAGTCGAACTTCTTCGCGATCCAAATTGCCGAGCGTCCCGCGATCCAATCACGAACCATCCCGCGAACACATCATGATCTGTCCCGCGAACTCATCATGATCCTTCTCACGATCTTGATCACGATCTATCCCATGAACTCATCACGATCCGTTTCGTGATCACATCACGAACCGTCTCGCGATCTCGATCACGGTCCTTCCGATCTAGCGCCGAACGGACGACACCTCCGCGTTCAGCACACGTGCAGCTTGATGACGATCTCCACCATCTCGATCCAGCGAGAGGAGGTGGAGAGGAGAGAGAGTTCACCAGCAGCGTGACGGTGCTCCTGTGATGGTGGTGGAGCAATTCCGGCAGGGCTTCGCCTAAGCACTGCAGAAAACCGATCTAGAGGAGAAACTATGCACCGGTGTAACGGGTAGCACGTGGCCGGAAATTCTGTCCAAAAACCACCCAATCCACTAGTATATATAGGAGGAGAGGAGAGGAGAGGCAGCCAAGGCCTTTGGGTCGGCCTAAATAGGAGGTGGGAAGCAATCCTACTTCACCTCCAATCCTAGTTGGAGTAGGATTGCCTCCTATTGGCTGATTTTCCACTTTTTGCTTTAGGACTTTCTCTCCTGCGCCATGGGCCTTTGTGGCTGTTTTCCCAGCCCACTAAGGGCTGGTTATTATTCTCCCACAGCCCATGGACCTCTTGGGGTCGAAATACCCCTCCCGGAGGCCTCCCCGTACACTACTGGCACTCCTGGTACACTACCGGCACTCCCGGTACACTACCGATGAGCCCGAAACTTTTTCGGAAACCAAACTAGGACTTCCTATATATGAATCTTTACCTCCGGACCATTCCGGAGCTCTTCGTTATGTCCGGGACTCCGAACAAACTTCAGTCACCACCATACATAACTCTACACTACCGAAACATCACCGAACCTTAAGTGTGCAGACCCTGCGGGTTCGAGAACTATGTAGACATGACCGAGACACCTCTACGGTCAATAACCAATGGCAGGACCTGGACGTCCACATTGGTTCCTACATATTCTACGAAGATCTTTATCGGTCGAACCTCTATGTCAAGGATTCAGTTAATCCCGTATAACGTTCCCTTTGTTCTTCGGTATGTTACTTGCCCGAGATTCGATCGTCGGTATCTCCATACCTAGTTCAACCTTGTTACTGACAAGTCTCTTTACTCATTCCGTAATACAAGATCCCGTGACTAACACTTAGCCACATTGCTTGCAAGGCTTGTTGTGATGTTGTATTACCGAGTGGGCCCTGAGATACCTCTCCGTCACACGGAGTAACAAATCCCAGTCTCGATCCATGCCAACTCAACAAACACCATCGGAGATACCTGTAGAGCACCTTTATAGTCACCCAGTTATGTTGCGACGTTTGATACACACAAGGCACTCCTCCGATATCCGTCAGTTGCATGATCTCATGGTCATAGGAACATATACTTGACATGCAGAAAACAGTAGCAATAAACTGACACGATCGTATGCTATGTTTGTAGTTTGGGTCTTATCCATCACATCATTCTCCTAATGATGTGATCCCGTTATCAATGACATCTCATGTCCATGGCTAGGAAACCTTAACCATCCTTTGATCAACGAGCTAGTCCATTAGAGGCATACTAGGGACATGGTTTTGTCTATGTATCCACACATGCATTTAAGTCTCCGATCAATACAATTATAGCATGGATAATAAACGATTATCATGAACAAGGAAATATGATAATAACTAATTTATTATTGCCTCTAGGGCATATTTCCAACAGTCTCCCACTTGCACTAGAGTCAACAATCTAGTTCACATCACCATGTGATTCGCATTGTTATGAATCTAACACCCAATGAGTTCTGGGGCTCGATCATGCTTTGCATGTGAGAGAGGTCTTATAGTCAACGGGTCTGCGATATTCAGATCTGTGTGTACTTTGCAAATCTCTATGTCAAACCGTAAAACTGCTACCACACTCCACTTGGTACTATTTCCAAATGGCTGCTCCACTATACGTATCCAGATTGCTACTACGAGTCATCCGGATTAGTGTTAAAGCTTGTATCGGCGTAACTCCTTACGACGAACTCTTTATCACCTCCATAATCAAGAAACATCTCCTCAGTCTCTTAGTTACTGATGATAATCTTGACCGCTGTCCAGTGATCCACTCCTGGTTCACCCTTGTACCCCCTGACGGACTCATGGCAAGGCACACACAGGTGCGGTACACAACATGGCATAATATAGAGCCTACGGCTAAGGCATAGGGGACGACGTTCATCCTTTCTCTTTCTCCTGCCGTTGTCGAGCTTTGAGTCTCACTCAACTTTCACACCTTACAAATCAGGCGAGAACTCTTTCTCTGACTGATCCATTTTGAATTCTTTAAAAATCTTGTCAAGGTATGCACTCATTGAAAGTCTCATCGAGCATCTTGATCTATGTCCATAGATTTTGATGCTCAACAATTAGGTAGCTTCATCCAGGTCTTCCTTTGAAAATCACTTTCCAAATGACTGTTTTACGCTTTCCAGAAACTCTACATTATTTCTGATCAACAATATGTCATCCACATTTACTTATCAGAAATTCTATAGTGCTCCCACTCACTTTATTGCAAATACAAGTTTCTCGTAAACTTTGTATAAACATCAAAACTTTGATCACCTCATCAAAGCGTATATTCCAACTCCGAGATGCTTGATTCAGTCCATGGAAGGATCAATGAAGCTTGCACACCTTTTAGCATCCTTAGGCCTGACAAAACCTTCTGGTTGTATCGCATACAACCTTTCCTCAAGTAAACCGTTAAGGAAACGATGTTTTGACATCCATCTGCCAGATTTCATAATTGAAAACACAACAACTTCTAACATAATTCCAACAGACTTCAGCACCACTACGAGTGAGAAAGTGTCATCGTAGTCAACTCCTTGAACTTGTCACAAACATCTTTGCAACAAGTCGAGCTTGACAAATAGTGACATTCACCATCAGTGTTTGTCTTCATTTTAAAGATCCATTTGTACTCAACGACCTGCCGTCCAACGAGCAAGTCTACCAAAGTCTACACTTGGTTTTCATACATGGATCCTATCTCGGATTTCATGGCCTCTAACCATTTGTCGGAATCCGGGCCCATCATCGCTTCTCCATAGCTCGTAGGTTCATCGTTGTCCAACAACATGATCTCCAAGACAGCGTTGTCGTACCACTTAGGAGCAGTACACATCCTTGTCGACCTACGAAGTTCGATAGTAACTTGATCCTGAAGCTTCATGATCATCATCATTAACTTCCTCTTCAACTAACGTAGGCTTCACAGAAACATCTTTTTGCGCTGCGCTACTCTCTGGTTGAACAAAGGTTTAACAACCTCATCAAGTTCTATCTTCCTCCCACTCAATTCTTTCGAGAGAAACATTTCCTCGAGAAAGGATCCATTTAAGCAACAAACACTTTGCACTAGGATCTGAGATTGAAGGTTCACCAAACTGATCTTAGGGTATTCTATGAAGGTGCAATTTGTCCGCCTTGGGTTCGACCTCATTAGGTGAAAACATTTTCCACACAAGTGTCACATCCCCAAATATTAAGAAATGATAGCTTAGGTTTCTATCAAACCATAATTCACATGGTGTCATCTCAAAGGATTTAGATGGTGCCCTATTTAAAGTGAATGTAGTTGTCTCTAATGCATAACCCCAAAATTATAGTAGTAAAATGACAAGAGACATCATAGCACGCACCATGTCCAATAGAGCATAACTATGATGTTCGGACACACCATCACACTATGGTGTTCCAGGTGGCGTTTAGTTGTGAAACAACTTTCACATTGTCTTAAGTTGTATGCCAAACTCGTGACTCAGATATTCACCTCCACGATCATATCGCAGTCATTTTTATCTTCTTGTCACGATGATCTTTAAACTTCACTCTGAATTTGCTTGAACCTTTCAAACGATTCAGACTTGTGTTTCATTAAGTAAATATACACTATATCTACTCAAATCATCAGTGAAGGTAAGAAAATAACGATATCCACTGCACGCTACAAGACTCACTAGATTGCATACATCAACATGTATCATTTCTAATGAATCACTTGCCCGCTCCATCCAACGGGGTCCTTTAGTCATCTTGCCCAAGAGGCATGGTTCGCATGTCTCAACCGATTCGAAATCGAATGAGTCCAAATATCCATCAGCATGGAGTTTCTACATGCGCTTTATACCAATATGACATTTAGCGGCAGTGCCACAAGTATGTGGTACTATCATTATTAACTTTGTATCTTTTGACATCAATGTTATGAACATGTGTAATACTACGATCAAGATTTCAACAAACCATTCTCACTGGGTGCATGACCATTGAAGGTATTATTCATGTAAACAGAATAACCATTATTCTCTAACTTAAATGAATAATCGTATTGCAATAAACATGATCTAATCATGTTCATGCTCAACGCAAAACACCAAATAACATTTATTTAGGTTCATCACTAATCCTGAAGGTAGAGAGAGCATGCGATGTTGATCACATCAACCTTGGAAACACTTCCAACACATATCGTCACCTCACCCTTAGCAAGTTCTCCGTTTATTCCGTAGCTTTTATTTCGAGTTACTAACATTTAGCAACCGAACCGGTATCCAATACCCAGGTGCTACTAAGAGTACTAGCAAGGTACACATTAGTAACTCGTATATCAAATATACTTCTATCAATGTTGCCAGCCTTCTTATATACCAAGTATCTAGGGTTGTTCCGCTTCAGCGACCGCTCACCTCATAACAGAAGCACTTAGTCTCGGGTTTGAGTTCAACTTTGGGTTGCTTCACTGAGGCAGCAACTGACTTGCTATCCATGAAGTTTCCCTCCTTGCTCTTGCCCTTCTCGAAACTAGTGGTTTGATTAACCATCAACACTTGACGCTCCTTCTTGATTTCTAACTTCACGGTGTCAAACATCGCGAACAGCTCAGGGATCAACATTTCTTTCCCTGGCATTTTATAGTTCATCACCAAGTTCTAGTAGCTCAGTGACAGTGACTTGGGGAACTACATCAATCACTATCTTATCTGGAATATCAACTCCCACTCGATTCAAGCGATTGTAGTACCCAAACAGTCTGAGCACATGCTCAATGATTGAGCTATTCTCTTTCATCTTGCAGGCAAAGAATCTCGTTGGAGATCCTATATCTCGCAACTCGGGCACGAGCCTGAGATCACAATCTCAACTCTTAGAACATCTCATATGTTCCGTGACGTTCAAAACGTTTCGGAGCCTCAATTCTAAGCCGTAATGCATGACGCACTAAACTATCAAGTAGTCATCGAAACGTGCCTGTCAGATGTTCACAACATCTACAGACGACGCTAGATGGGGTGGCGCACCGAGCGGTGCATTAAGGACATAAGCCTTCTGTGCAGCAATGAGGACAATTCTTAGATCACGGACCCAGTCTGCAATTTTGCTACCAACATCTTTCAATTCTATTTCTCTAGGAAAATATAAAAATACAAGGGAGCTACAACGCGAGCTAGTAATCTACAACATAATTTGCAAAGACACTTTGACTATGTTCATGATAATGAGTTCAATTAATCATATTTCGTAAGAACTCCCACTCAAATTGACATCCCTCGGGTCATTCGAGTGATATGATCCAAATTCACCAACTCAAGTCCGATCATCACGTGAGTTAAGGTGGCTTCAATGGTGAACATCATTATGTTGATCATATCCACTATATGACTCATGCTCGACCTTTCGGTCTCTTGTGTTCTGAGGCCATGTCTGTACATGCTAGGCTCGTCAAGTTTAACCCGAGTGTTCTACGCGTGCAAATCTGGCTTGCACCCGTTGTATGTGAACGTAGAGTCTATCACACCCGATCATCACGTGGTGTCTCAACACAACGAACTTTCGCAACAGTGCACACTCGGGGAGAACACAGTTCATCTTGAAATTCAAGTGAGGGATCACCTTATAATGCTACCGCCGTACTAAGCAAAACAAGGTGCATAAAAGGATTAACATCTCATGCAATTCATAAGTGACATGATATGGCCATGAACTTGTGTTTAAGATCTCCATCTTCGAAACACCGGCATGATCTCCATCATCACCGGAATAACACCATGATCTCCATCATCTTGATCTCCATCCATGTGTTGCCATTGGGGTTGTGGCGCCAGCCCTGCTTCTACTTCTATTGCTATCGCTTAGCGATAAAGTAAAGCATTACATAGCGCTTAATGATTGACACGCATGTCATACAATAATTAAAGACAACCCTATGGCTCCTGCCGGTTGCCGTACTCAACGACATGCAAGTCGTGAAATTCTATACATCACATGATCATCTCATACATCACATATATCTCATCATGTAATTGGCCATATCACATCACAACATACCCTGCAAAAACAAGTTAGACAACTCTTTAATTGTTGTTGCATGTTTTATGTGGCTGCTATGGGTATCTAGCAAGAACGATTCTCACCTACGCATAAACCACAACGGTGATACATAGATTGCTTTTCAACCTTCTCAAGGACCGCCTTTGTCGGATCCGATCCAACTAAAGTGAGAGAAACTGTCACCCGCAAGCCATCTAAGCAACAAGTTGCGTCGAGGGAACCGGTCTCTCGTAAGCGTACGAGTAAGGTTGGTCCGGGCCGCTTCATCTCACAATCCCGCTGAACCAAAATCCGACCAAGGGAGGAAGCAATCTAAGCATCAATGCCCACAAACCTTTTGTGTTCTACTCGAGATCTCGTCGAACCATCAACCTAGCTCTGATACCACTGTTGGGGAATGTCGCATGGGAAACAAAAAATTTCCTACGCACACGCAAACCTATCCATGGTGATGAACATCTACGAGAGGGAGAGTGGATCTACGTACCCTTGTAGATCGCTAAGCGGGAAGCGTTAAGAAACGCGGTTGGTGTAGTCAAACTTCTTCGCGATCCAAATCGCCGAGCGTCCCGCGGTCCAATCATGAACCGTCCCGCGAACACATCATGATCCATCCCGCGAACTCATCACAATCCGTCTCACGATCTTGATCACGATCTGTCCCGCGAACTCATCACGATCCGTTTCGTGATCACATCACGAACCGTCTCGCGATCTCGATCACGGTCCTTCCAATCTAGCGCCAAACGGACGACACCTTCGCGTTCAGCACACGTGCAGCTTGATGACGATATCCACTGTCTCGATCCAGCAAGAGGTGGTGGAGAGGACAGAGAGTTCACCGGCAGCATGACGGTGCTCCTGTGATGGTGGTGGAGCAATTCCGGCAGGGCTTCGCCTAAGCGCTGCAGAAAACCGATCTAGAGGAGAAACTATGCACCGGTGTAACGGGTAGCACGTGGCCGGAAATTCTGTTCCAACATCACCCAATACACTAGTATATATAGGAGGAGAGGAGAGGAGAGGCAGCCAAGGCCTTTGGGTCGGCCGAAATAGGAGGTGGGAAGCAATCCTACTTCACCTCCAATCCTAGTTGGAGTAGGATTGCCTCCTATTGGCTGATTTTCCACTTTTTGCTTTAGGACTTTCTATCCTGCGCCATGGGACTTTGTGGCTGTTTTCCCAGCCCACTAAGGGATGGTTATTATTCTACCACAGACCATGGACCTCTTGGGGTCGAAATACCCCTCCCGAAGGCCTCCCGGTACACTACCGACACTACCTGTACACTACCGGCACTCCCGGTACACTACCGATGAGCCCGAAACTTTTCCGAAAACCAAACTGGGACTTCCTATATATGAATCTTTACCTCCGGACCATTCTAGAGCTCCTCGTGATGTCTGCGATCTCATCCGGGACTCCAAACAAACTTCAGTCACCAGCATACATAACTCTACACTACCGAAACGTCACCGAACCTTAAGTGTGCAGACCCTGCGGGTTCGAGAACTATGTAGACATGACCGAGACACCTCTACGGTCAATAACCAATGGCGGGGCCTGGACGTCAACATTGGTTCCTACATATTCTATGAAGATCTTTATCGGTCGAACCTCTATGTCAAGGATTCAGTTAATCCCGTATAACGTTCCCTTTGTTCTTTGGTATGTTACTTGCCCGAGATTCGATCGTCGGTATCTCCATACCTAGTTCAACCTTGTTACTGGAAAGCCTCTTTACTCGTTCTATAATACAAGATCCCGTGACTAACACTTAGCCACATTGCTTGCAAGGCTTGTTGTGATGTTGTATTACCGAGTGGGCCCTGAGATAGCTCTCCGACACACGGAGTAACAAATCCCAGTCTCAATCCATGCCAACTCAATAGACACCATCAGAGATACCTGTAGAGCACCTTTAAAGTCACCCAGTTACGTTGCGACGTTTGATACACACAAGGCACTCCTCCGATATCCGTGAGTTGCATGATCTCATGGTCATAGGAACATATACTTGACATGCAGAAAACAGTAGCAATAAACTGACACAATCATATGCTATGTTTTTTTGTTTGGGTCTTATCCATCACATTATTCTCCTAATGATGTGATCCTGTTATCAAATGACATCTCATGTCCATGGCTAGGAAACCTTAACCATCCTTTGATCAACGAGCTAGTCCATTAGAGGCATACTAGGGACATGGTTTTGTCTATGCATCCACACATGCATTTAAGTCTTTGATCAATACAATTATAGCATGTATAATAAATGATTATCATGAACAAGGAAATATGATAATAACTAATTTATTATTGCCTCTAGGGCATATTTCCAATAGTTACTTACAACACTTGTAGAGAATATCTTGCTAAAAACCGCTTGTTATTTCCTTCTGCTCCTCGTTGGTTCGACACTCTTACTTATTGAAAGCACTAAGATCAATCTCCTATACTTGTGGGTCATCATGACTCTTTTCTGGCACCGTTGTCGGGAAGTGAAGCACCTTTGGTAAGTGGAATTTGGTAAGAAAACATTTTCTATACATGCTGAAATTTACTGCTGCTTGTCACTATGAACGATCACCCTTTGAATGGATTGTTCGGGGAATCTTCGCCTCGAATAGAAGTTGAAGAATTTGTTCCTCAACCTACTGAACCTACTGAAAATATTTATTATGAGATTCCTCCGGGTATGGTAGAGAAACTGGTAGCTAATCCCTATGATGATTCAATCATCGTGATTACCATTTGCCATATGTCGATGAGGTTTGTGGATTGTTTAAGCTCTTTGTTCTACCCGGAGACAAAGTTAATAAGTAAGTTTCCCCTTATATTTGGAGGAATTTTTTTAATGTGGTACAGGTTATTGGATGATATTGGATCATGGGACCAGAATCGCTTGAACCTGGAATTTCATTAGAAGTTTTATCCTATGCATGTAGTCCATCGTGATCGGAACTTTATTTATAATTGTTGGCCTCGTGAAGGAGAAAGTATCGTTCTTAATGTGGTATAGTTTATTGGATGATATTGGATCATGGTACCGGAATCGCTTGAACCTGCAATTTCATCAGAAGTTTTATCCTATGCATCTAGTCCATCATGATCAAAACTTTATTTATAATTGTTGGCCACGTGAAGTATAAAGTATCACTTGAGCTTGGGGGAGGCTTAAATATATGATGCACACTTGCCCCAACCATGAGCTCACAAGAGAAATGATTATACACAATTTTTATGCTTGGCTTTCTCATTATGATCAAATTTACTCGATTCTTGTGCTACGGGTTGCTATATGAAGGAGACTATTGAATTCAAACGAGATCTTCTCGAAAGAAATAAACGCAACTCTGAAGATTGGGAACTCGAGGAAGGTAAAGAGTCAGGTATAAATCTTAATTTTGATTGTCTTAAATATTTTATGGAAACTAATATTTTCCATGAGTTTAGCAATAAATACGGTCTTGACTCTAAAATAGTAGCTACTTTCTGTGAATCATTTGCTACTAATGTTGATATTGCCAAAGAGAAGCGGTTTAAATATCATCCTCTCATTGAAAAACCATTAGAGGAACCTATTAAAATTAAGAATTAAGAAGTAATTGTTAGCCACATTGATCCAATTGTTCCTACTACTTACATTGAGAAACATCCTTTTATCGTTAGAATTAGGGAACATGCTAAGGCTACAACTGTGGTTAATAAAAGTCATGTTAGGAAACCTAAACCTTCCAAAAATAAATAAATGTTGAGCCTAAATTTGCTATGTTTAAAGATCTCTTAGTTTATAATATTTATGGTCATGTTATTTACTTCTATGATGAAGCTGCTAGAATTGCAAAACTTGTTAGAAACGAGTGATATGAGCTCGATAAAAACAAACCAGTTGTAGGCATGCCTGTTGTCTTAGTAGGAGATCATTGTTACCATGGATTGTGTGATATTGGTGCTAGTGTTGGTGCTACACCTATCATTGGTAACAACTGAGGGAAATACGTATCTACTTCAATGCATCATCCTTTCCTCTTCAAGGGAAAACCAACGCACGCTCAAGAGGTAGCAAGAAGGATTTCTGGCGCCTTTGCCGGGGGGATACACATCAGGCCTACCTAGTACCCATTACAAACTCATCTCTTGAATTTACATTATTTTCCATTTTCCTCTCTTTTTCCTCTCCCCCACTTCTAAAACAATTTTCATAAAATACCAAAAAGATTTGCCTTTTTGTTCGTCCTTCTTTCGTTTGCCTTTCGTTTGCTTGTGTGTTTGATTGCTGGCCTTGTCATGATGTCTGAGAATACCAAGTTGTGTGACTTTTCTAACACTAATAATAAATATTTTATTATTACTCCAATTGCTCCCGCCACTAGTGCAAAATATTATGAAATCAATGCTGTGTTGCTTAATCTTGTTATGAAAGAACAATTTTCTGGCCTTCCTAGTGAAGATGCCGCGTCCCATCTAAATACTTTCATTGAGTTGTGTGATATGCAAAAAACCAAAGATGTGGATAATGATATTATGAAATTGAAGATATTTCCGTTCTCACTACGAGATCGTGCTAAAACTTGGTTTTCATCTTTGCCTAAAAATACTATTGATTCTTGGAATAAGTGTAAAGATGCTTTTATCTCCAAGTACTTTCCTCCCGCTAAGATCATCTCCCTTAGGAACGATATAATGAATTTTAAGCTACTTGATCATGAGCATTTTGCACAATCTTGAGAGAGGATGAAATTAATGATTAGGAATTGTCCCGCACATGGTTTGAGTTTATGTATGATTATACAAAAAAATTATGCGGGATTGAACTTTGCTTCTAGAAATCTTTTAGACTCGGCCGCGGGTGGTAATTTTATGGAAATCAAATTAGGAGAAGCTAATAAACTCCTAAACAATATTATGTCAAACTACTTTCAATGGCACACCGAAAGATCTCCTACTAGTAAAAAAGTGCATGCTATTGAAGAAATAAATACTTTGAGTGAAAAGATGGATGAATGATGAAATTGTTTGCTAGTAAGAGTGTTCCTATTGATCCAATGATATTAATTTGTCTTATTTGATTGGAATAATAATGAATCTATGGACGGGAATTTTGTTGGTAGGAACAATTTTGGTAATAACGCGTATAGAGGTTAATCCCACTTTTATCAATCTTAGCATTAAGATCTATAGACTCTGAATCATTGGGACTCCTTTTAACTAAAGTTGACTTTATCTCCAGTCCCATCATTATCAAGATTTATATTGGAAAATAAAGATTCAATAGGATTCACACCAATCACTTTAAGATCTTCACCATTATTATCGCGAGAAAACACCTTTTCAAGCCATTCACGTTTAGCACGTATTCTAGCGGTTCTTTCCTTACTTTCATCAAAAGAAATTCTCATAGATTTTAAAGACTCATTAATATCATGCTTGGGTGGAGTATATCTAAATTTCAAAGAATCAATCTCAAGAGAAATTATATCAACGTTCCTAGCCAAATCATCCATGTTGAGCACTTTTTCTTCAATAGAAGCATTAAAAGCTTTTTGCGAACCAATAAATTCTTTAACAATATTCTCAATATCAGAGGGCATCTTATTATAATTTCGATAGGAATTGTTGTAGGAATTATTAGAGGAATTACTAGGAAACGGCCTAGGGCTGAAATTACCTCTATACGCATTATTACCAAAATTGTTCCTACCAACAAAATTCACGTCCATAGATTCATTATTATTCCAATCAAAGAGCCAAATAAAATGCCGTCATAGTCACAAATATTCACATATAAAAGAAGGGTTATTTTGCTTTTGGAAGAAAAATCAAATGAAGATAATAGGAGCAAATATAAAAGAAAATGAGAAAAGAAAAAAGAAAAGGCCTGGCCGACCCAACTACATGCGCGCATCTAAAGCCCAACTATCTGTTGTTACATTTTAACTTCAGTTGCTTTTAAGTTTTAGATTTCATCTTCTTTAGCATGGCAATTTGATTGGACCTGGGAGTCTCAATTTTAATCATTGCAAGATGGTAATCGGTTTTATATCGGTTTTATCTTCTCAGGAGCAAGCAAATTATAGTCTGTACTCAATAGTTTGGCATTGAACATGTCTTTACTACAATTTCAAAAGGTCAATAATACCCAATGCATTGCCTTCCATGAACTATCTTGATATGTTATGTGGATTATTTTCTACCAACCCATTGTTAATTGAGTGACTGATATCCTGCAAGGTCACAAGGTATTGCAATTCGCGGTGAGTAGAGTATGTCGACCTCACAAGGTACGGTGGTTGCATTGGTAACTGCCAACACTCTAGCCATGTCATCCCTTAAGTGGGTGATGCCCCACAAGAATAGGGGATCAATCGTAGTCCTTTCGATAAGTAAGAGTGTCGAACCCAACGAGGACCAAAAGGATATGATAAGCGGTTTTCAACAAGGTAATTTCTACAGGCACTGAAATTGTAAGTCGCAAGTAGTTTGATAGCAAGGCAATTTGTAACGAGCAAGTAATGGTAACAATAGGTAATCTGCAGCAAGGTAGCCCAATCCTTTTGTGGCAAAGGACAGGCCAAAAGTATTTCTTATGATGAGAAAAGTGTTCTTGAGGGTACACAGGAATTTCATCTAGCCACTTTCGTCATGTTGGTTTGATTCGTGTCCGCTACTTTGATAATTGATATGTGGATGGACCAGTGCTAAGGTGCTGCTATAACTTGAACTAACAACCTACTTATGATTAACATACTCGTAAGCATCCTAAACTACGAGAAAAGTATTAAGACAAAGTCTAAACATAGCATTAAACATGTGGACCCAAATCAGCCCCTTACGGAGTAGCGCATAAACTAGTGTTTAAGTTTCTATCACTCTCACAACCCATCATATTATAACTACTCCACAATGCATTCCCTTAGGCCAAAGGATGGTTAAGTGTCATGTAGTCGACGTTCACATGACACCACTAAGGGAATCAAAATATACATATCATCAAAATATCGAACACATATCAAATTCACATGAGTACTAGCAACATGACTTATCACGTGACCTCAAGAACAAAAGTAACTACTCACAAATAATATGCATGCTCAAGATCAGAGGTGTATTGAATATCATAATGGATTTGAACATATAATCGTCCTCCAAATAAACCATATAGTAATCAACTACACAAGGTAATCAACACTACTAGTCACCCACATGTACCAATCTGAGGTTCCGATACAAAGATTGAACACAAGATGATAACTAGGGATTGAGAGGAGATGGTGTTGTTGAAGATGTTGATGAAGAATGGCCTCCCCAAGATGAGAGGGTTGTTGGTGATGACAATGACTTTGATGTCTCCCTCCGGGAGGGAAGTTCCCCCGATGGAATCGCTCTGCCGAAGGGCCAAAGTGCTCCTGCCCAAGTTCTGCCTCGAGGAGGCGGTGCTTCGTCCCAAAGGTCCTCCTATGTTTTTTTTCTAGGTTAATTGGAGCTATATACAAGAAGATGGGCTCGTAGGTGGGCCTGGGTGCCAACCCTCCACCAGGGCGCGGCCAGGGGGCCGAGCACGCACTGGTGGAGGGTGGCCACCTGGTGCCCCCCTCTGGTAGTTCTTAGCTCCAGAAATTCTTATTCATTATAAAAATAATCCTCACGAATTTTTATCTTCATTGGAGTTGTGTAGAATAGGTATCTCTGACGTGCTTTTTTGGGGTGCTAAATTCCAGCTGCCGGCATTCTCCCTCTTGAGGAAACCTTGCAAATTATGAGAAAAAAGGCATTAGAATTACTCCCCAAAGCATTATTATGCATGAAAACATTATAAATAACAGTAGTAAAACATGATGCAAAATGGACGTATCAACTCCCCAAGCTTAGACCTCGCTTGTCCTCAAGCAAAAGCCGATGTCGAAGAATATGCCCACATGGTTTGAGAGAGAGGTGTCGATAAAAACAAAATATGGACATAGAAGCACCATGCTTATTATTATTATAACAACAACAAAAACTAACATAAAACTTTCTCATACAAACTTCTATCTCATAGCAGCATCATATATCTTCTTATGAGCAAGTAACAATTCATCACAACGTGGAAGTATAAAGCATAAACCTTATTGGAAACAAATAAACTATGTTCTCATTAAACTCTTGCAACTACAATTCATAATATTTTCAGGAAGGGTCTCATGTAGGATCCTTTTGGCAAGTCCACATACTCAGCCATCATTTAGTCTTCTATGATTGCTAACGCTCACAGCATACCCATGCACAGAAAGTTTCAACCGGACACATAGAAAGATATGGGCTTATAGTTTGCCTCCCAACATATTCACCTCAAGGGTGATGTCAACAATAATAACTCATGCTCACTCATATCCAACTGGTCATATGTGCCTAGATCTTTCGTCACCACATGATTCGTGCCAAAGGAGAAAAATAAAAAGGAATAGGGAAGAATACTTTGACTCTTGCATAAAAGTAAAAGATAGGCCCTTTGCATAGGGAAGTAGAGGTTGTCATGCGCTTTTTAGTTTGTATGCCAAATCCCTTAGCGCAAAAGAACGTCACATTGCATTGCCTCTTGTTATATCAACCTTTATTATGTAGTCCGTCACTTTTATTACTTTGCCATCACAAGTTCATGCAACGCTCAATTTTCTCTTACACTAATTGATCCAACATTTTGTAGAAGCAATTTTTGTTTCCTTGATGCACCGATGACAACTTACTTGAAGGACTCTCAAACATGAGTTTGGGTTTTGGGGGTTTTGGGCACAAGTAGTATCTCTGCTTCATGAGGAGTTTTTGGCTAGCAAAGATATTGGGAAAGCACCACATGTTAAAGGATCTATGACAATATAACTTCTATGTGAATATGAACTAGCATAAATCATTACGTTGTCTTCCTTGTCCAACGTCAACAATTTTGGCATATAATATTTAATGGGGGCTCACAATCACAAAAGATGTCCATGATAGTATATTTGCATGTGAATCTTCTCTTCCCTGATTAATTCTTTCATGAGTTGCATCATTGACTAATGCTATGTTTGCCAATCTCCAACAAATTTTACCACCTATACTTTTCTTTATTGTGATGTCATTACTCACCATATGATTAGCATATGATCGTTTTCATTTATTTTCTTTCATCATGATTGCAACAAGAAAGTAAATGGGGTGAATGCTCAAACTAACTTTATTGTATAACTCTCACTCGATTACATAGATAGATAATCACAAAACTAGCACTCCAAGATGGATCATACTAAACTTTTATTCAACTAAAACATGAAAATGCTAAGGATCGAAAATAAAAAGCAAAAGGTAAAAGTGATGGTGATACGATCCAAGGGAACCTCCCCCAAGCTTGGCTCAAGCCAAGGGGAGTGCCCATACCCGTGTACTCAGAACTCCTTTGGTGGTTGTCGGGGATATTACCACACGGTATAACCCGGCCTGAAGTATGACCCAACAAAGACTTGGCGACTCACTGGTGACCAGGCAGGCGAGTCAGAAGAACGACAAGACCTAACAGACCAGAAGGCGGCTCATGAGAGATCCGACTCATGTTATGGTGGGCCGGCTCATTGAGAAGGCCAAAGGAGAGGAAAGACTCCCTCAAGAAGGAAACAAGACTCAGATTAGGATTCAAGAGAGACTAGTCCTAATCTTACTCCCAGTAGGACTCTACATGTAAACCTATCCCTTTAGCCTATACTAGTAAATCTGCCCGTGCATTGCAACGGGGGAAAATCGCATAACCTGCTCCACATGCCACTATGTGCCATTTCTTATATCGAACTGACATTGTGAAAGTAATGTTATTGTCATCATGTATAGTATAATTGTTGGTTTGTCAAAATTAAGGTATACATATTCTACTTGTTAAATATCAATCTTGTCAAACATAAGATCTTCATACACATCGAACAACATGTTGATAATGAATCAAGATGTTTCTTCTATGATAAAAATAACAAACTTCTTGCTTAGGTGAACCGAGCAAGCTACATATGAAAAATGTCGTTTGTCGTGGGAACGAGCCTAATAGTAGATGGTAGGGGTACGAAGGGAGAGGGCAGAGTCCTAGCTACAGCGAGGGTGTACACACGGATGTATGAGTTCATGCCCCTCTCGTGGAGGTAACAACCCTACATCTCAGTGCTCGGGAGCTTTATGTCGTGTGGAATGTAAAGATTATAGTGGTTGCGAACCCTTGTGCAGGAGGGGAGGGGTGGCTTATATAGAGTTCACTACCCCTCATAACTGCCCTGCATCAAAGGGCCTGCTCGTGGGATTAAAGTCTGTCGTTACAGGTAACGTACGTAATAAAAGCTATTAATGACCATTGAACCAATGTCTGCCCGTTGGGCTCTTGATGATGGCTCCTGGTCTTCTGGCGTCGAGTGAAAGCGAGGTCTTCCCAGTGACACGTGACTGCCGCCAGGGATCCACTCGGAAGTTCATGTTTGATCTTCAAGTCCTCCCATGTGGTGTCCTTAGGTAGGGTATGTAGGTCGTGCCTAGGACCTTACCCTAGGTACATTCCTCATCATTAGCCCCCGAATGGATCAGGGTTTGAGTGGTGGAAAGAGGTATCTTCGAGGGCCTTGAGTTAGTGCATTAGATCCCATGAATGATATTTGGGGTTTCCATGAAACTTGTGTCGATTGAACTCTAAGCATCAGCATTCATTTGGGGTCAACATGCAAAATCTTCTGAATGATATTCGGGGCTTCAGCGAAACTTGTGTCGATTGAATTCCTCTCCGCTCTCCCGGATCCATTCAGCCTTAAAGGTGTCCGAGTGGATGTTCAACATTTGTTTTGGTCCGAGTGAGTTGGTAGTATCTTGGAAGGCGACGGGTCGATCTGACAGACCCAGATTTTCCGGGATACGAAAATTTGGGAAGCGCGCACACTCGCGCGAAAATTATGCCACGATCGAGGCAAGTGGGAGCGTGACGCCTTGATTTTCGCACCGGTCGTATCGCCACGTACCAAGCGTTGTCAGCGGTTGGCGTGTGCGGTAACCTCGCGGATCCACTGGTCAGTGAGACACTCGGCAGCGTATAAAGCTGCCTTCGCTGTGGTTTGCACAATACCTCCACCAGTTCTTTCTCTCTTTTCCTCCGCTTCCTCTGCTCCCAGCGCCCAACCCCGATCTCCCTTGACGAGAGCCACTACGATGAAGATGAAGAATCCGACGGAGAAGCTGGAGCAAGCGAAGAAGGGGGCAGCGAAGCTCCAGGGCAAGAAGCGCTCGACCGCCTGATTCACCGTGCCGGCGGGCTGGATGCAGGGGGATTTTGTCCCCTCTGTCGTCACCCATGAAGATATGGAGGGCCTCGTCTCCGATGGGCTCGTGGCGGACGGCGCCTGGAGGCTGCCGGGGGAGGAGCACGAGCCGGAGCCGCGCGATGGGGAGCGGGTCCTCCTTCTCTCCCATGTCGAGCGAGGTTTTTCTCTGCCGCCCCACCCGTTCTTTAGGGGCTTTCTGAATTTTTTCAGAGCCCAACTGCACCACCTCTCGCCGAACACCATAGCCTATCTGTCTGCATTCGTCACTCTGTGCGAATATGTTTCCTGGGCTACAGTCCCCATTGGGGATTGTTCAAACACCTCTTCACATTCAGATCCCAAACTATGAAGAAAGCCCTCCCCACCGATGGGAAGACCCATGTGCTTCAGTTGTGCGGAGGGTTAGGAGTTCGGAAAAGAGCTCGTAGCTCCTTCCCCGCCATGAACTTTCCTGAGTCTGTAAGGGGTTGGCAGTCGACCTGGTTCTACTACAAGGATGCAGCATCGCCTAGTATGTCGACTGGCTTTCCCCCATACACACCCGACCGTCCGGCTGTTCCCAAGTCCCTGAAGGTGACTGAAGAGGAGCACGTCCAAGTAGGCATCTTGGTTGAATCGGTGGTGCAGCTGATCTGGGGTGGGGTGACCGGCATGGATCTGTTGGAGATGTTTCTCGGTCGACGTATCCAGCCGCTCCAAGCTAGAGATCACACCATGTGGCACTATGCAGGCCCTGAGGACTCGACAAGGGCGCATCCTGAGGAAGTTCCTCAAAAAAATGTCGAGCAGTGGGTCCGTAGCATCACCGGGGCCTGCGACAATCCTTTGGGAGCCAAGTCGATCCGTCCATATTCGGCCGAAAACTCGCGGAAGAACCTGGTGAGTTGTGTAATGTCGACTGATGTATTGTACTGTCGAGTGCTATATTGAACTGACTTCTTTGCTTGAATCACGCAGGAATGTACGCACATGCACTCACCCATTCCTAACGAGAACCATGCTGAAGATGGCGTGGTGAGTGAGGGCGGTAGTGTGGACGGTGACGGTTCTTCTGACTCCGAGGAAGAATACGAGGACTCCGGCGAGGAGGAAATCGAGTCACCTCCCCGCCGCGAAAGTCGCACCAAGTCCCGCCAAGATCCGTCGACTGTTGAGGACAGGGCTCCGGGCCCTAGTGAGAAGAACCTGAAGCGTAGCCGCCCCTCAACCGCTGAGCCAAGCGAAAAACTGGCTAAGCAGCCCAAGCAAGCCGTCACCAAGCCTCGCAAGGCTCTGCCTTGCATGAGGGTGGCAGTGCCTGTCGTCTCCACGTAAGAGTTTATTTCCGTACTTGTTCTGTCGACTGAAGTCTGGAGTTGTATTTGACCGAATGCCACTCAATTCGTTAGAGCTGCTACATCTGTGTCTTCGCCTCATCGAGATGGAGGTGATGCAATGGATGTCGACACTGCTAATGTGGCAACTTCTCATAGAGGTTAGATAGTTGTTGGTTCATCCTAATGGAACTCGACATATGCGAATGTTAACACCGTCGGTTGTTGATGCAGGGGTCATTCAGGTGGAGGACGACGAGGAGCGACTTGGCACTTAGCGCCCCCTCATCCAAGGAGCGTCATCGGCACAAGCACTTCAGCGGTCGACTGCAGAATCTTCTCAGAGGGGGGGGGTTGGCTTGACACAACCCAAGGCTAAACCTGTAGTACCTCTCTCGCATGCTCCTCCAACTGTTTCGACCATTGTGGCGTCGACTCCAACCGGGCCCTCTCAGACTACCTCAGCTGCTCCCACAACCATTCCAACCCCACATGAGACAGCCTTCTCTTTGCATCGCACCCCGGACGATCAAACCGGGGCTGCGAAGGAAGCCATGATCTAGGCGGAGCAGCTCATGCTAAGGACTAAGGAGGCGTACGAGGCCAGCAAACTGGCTTTTGACGTCAACGCAGCCCTCCGCACCAATGTCTGAGTAAGTTCGATTGTAAGTCCATTGTTGATTGAATTCTTGTCTTTTCTTGGCTGCTGTACACCCACTAGGTGATTGTCGTAGAATGTTTGAACTTTCTCCACTCGAATAGATCGGACCGTAGTCGAGTAGGATTGGGATTGATAGTACGCGTGGTACTAGTGTCACTCGACATGTTGAGTGTATTTTCTGATGAGTTACTCAACGGGTCGAGAATTAACCATCTTAGTGGGGGCGCTCTTAGCGCACCCACAGGGTGTAGTCCCCGACACCGCTGTCGAATGCTTGCGTCGGCAGGTTTTTTAAGAGTTTATTGTATACATGATACATTTTTCTTTTGAATCACACCACTCCGTAGCTACCTTGCAGGTTTCGTGGACATTAGTGGCAAACCATGATATGACGCTGCATAAGGATAGACTGGACTTCATAGAGTAGAGAGGTGCGTCACTTGATGGGTCGAGTGTCGTGACAGGGTTGACCTTGTCGAATGTTTGAATAACCAGTGGGGGCACGCTAAGTGCACCCACTGGGTGTAGTCCCCGAGGCTACTGTTCATCGCAGACGATAAACAGTAGGCTTGAAAACTCGTTGTACGCGTGGTACTGGGGTCACCCGACATGTGGAGTGTTTTTTTACGAGTTACTCGACGGATCGAGAGTTAACCGTCTTAGTGGGGGCGCTCTTAGCGCACCCACTGGGTGTAGTCCCCGAGACCGCTGTCGAATGCTTGCATCGGTAGGGGTCTTAATAGAGACAGCTTTTGAATTTGTCTATGGTGCGCGGAGCGCCAGGGTCACTCGACATGTCGAGTGGATTTTCTGCTTGAATTCTTCCAAGATGATCATTCGCCAGTGTTCATAACTCAGTCGACTGTCCAGTAACTACTTGCTCATTGAACTCGTGTCTTTTGTGGGTTCCAGACGGCTTGCGAACTTGGGACACAGTACAAGGACATGTAGGATGAGAGGAACCGATTGTAGGTGGATCTAGCGGTCACCAACAATGCCCTGGAGCGAGTGCGTGCTGAGGTGAAGTCTCTGGGAGGTAATTACTGTCATCTGTCAGCATTCCCATCTTCACTTTCCATGTTTTGAACCGAGTTCTCTCGCACGAACAGACATGCACAATGAAAACCGTCGACTTCAAGCGCGACTCAACCATGCTGTTTCTTTAGATTCCAAGAAGAAGGCACTGGAGGAGAAGGACAAGGCACTTGCAGATGCCCAACGGGTGGCCAGGGACAAAACTGAAGCTGCAGATCAGAAGATGGCGGCTGTCCAGAAGCTAGAAGAGGAGAACACCAAGCTGAAACAGGAGCGTGCGGACCTCGTAAAAAGGGCCGAGCAGCTGAACAAGAGGAGCAATGGACTGGAGAGGCATTTGGGCGAGTTCTCGAGGAAGATGTATATTCTGCTTGACGGTAAGTATTTCTGTCGACTGACCTTTGTAAAATCTTTGAGGGTCGCAGTTCACCAATTCCCCTCCTATTCCCCATTGTTCAATAGAATTCTGCCAAGACTTTGAGAAGGAGACGGAGGAGGTTGAGCCCAATCTGGATCCCACCAAGTCTCCTGTCGCAGACGCGGTGGCCATGAACATGCTCCGACTCAATTTCTGGCTCCAGGGCGTCCAGGCGTATCTTGTCCGGCTGAAGTCTGTGATGGAGAGAATCGACAAAGAGCTATGGCCGGAGGACACCCTTCAGCTCGACCTCAACTCTATGATGGCTCGTCTTGATGAACTTCCAAGTCAAGTTCAGGCCTGGAAGAAATTTGCTGCTCATTGTGGGGCTGACGTGGCGTTGTCACTCGTCAGGGTCCATTCCAGGGACATGAAGGAGGAGAGGCTGAAGGAGCTTCGGGTGGTCAACACGAAGAAACTCCAGTTCAAGGACTTCATGGAGACCTTCATCGAAGCGGCCACCAGAATCGCCGACGGCATCGACCTGGACACGTTCGTCAAGCCCACCTATCTGTCTCCTGCTTGAAAAACTTGTCTTTGAAAGAAACAGTTAAATTTGCCTCGGCATGCTGAGTGGATTTGTATCCTTAAAAACTTTGCTCAGGCCTTGGGTCTGAGCACATTTGCTTTCATACAAAACGTTTATCCGTGGCTTACCCTTTGGATTTTGTTCGAATTTGGCTTTCGATCGTCTGTTCGGCTGCATTTGTTTTTAACTTAGGCTAAGCGTGTTCGTAGCTAAGCCCCCCGAGTGTGAGGATTGCTCATCACTCAGAGTATTTTCGAACTTAGGCGAATGTCGATTCGTAGCTAAGCTGTCGAGTGAATGGATTACTATCCACCCGACGAGGTTTTTAATAGGAAAAACGTGTTTCGCAGCTAAGCCCCCGAGTGTGAGGATTGCTCATCACTCGGAGTATTTTCGAACTTAGGAGAATGTCGATTCGTAGCTAAGCTATCGTGTGAATGGATTACTATCCACTCGACGAGGTTTTTAACTTAGGCAAAACGTGTTTCGCAGCTAAGCCCCCGAGTGTGAGGATTGCTCATCACTCGGAGTATTTTTGAACTTAGGCGAATGTCGATTTGCAGCTAAGTTCTTGAGTAAATGGATTAGTATCCACTCGACGAGGTTTTTAACTTAGGCGAAACGTGTTTCGCGGCTAAGCCCCCGAGTGTGAGGATTGCTCATCACTCGAAGTATTTTTGAACTTAGGCGAATGTTGATTCGTAGCTAAGTTGTCAAGTGAATGGATTACTATCCACTCGACAAGTTTTTTTGACTTAAGCGAAACGTGTTTCGCAGCTAAGTCCTCGAGTGTGAGGATTGCTCATCACTCGAAGTATATTTAAACTTAGGCGAATGTGGATTCGTAGATAAGTTGTTGAGTGAATGTATTACTATCCACTCGACAAGGTGTTTGACTTAGGCGTGTCCTCAAGTGTGAGGATTGCTTATCACTCGAAGTATATTTGAACTTAGGCGAATGTCGATTCGCAGCTAAGTTGTCGAGTGAATGGATTACTATCCACTCGAAAAAAAAATTGACTTAGGAGAAATGTGTTTCGTAGCTAAGTCCTCGAGTGTGAGGATTGCTCATCACTCGAAGTATACTTAAACTTAGGCGAATGTCGATTCGTAGCTAAGTTGTCGAGTGAATGGATTACTATCCACTCGACAAGGTGTTTGACTTAGGCAAAAAGTGTTCGCAGCTAAGCCCCCGAGTGTGAGGATTGCTCATCACTCGAAGTATTTTCGAACTTAGGCGAATGTCGGTTCGCAGCTAAGCTATCGAGTGAATGGATTACTATCCACCCGACGAGGTTTTTAACTTAGGCAAAACGTGTTTCGCAGCTAAGCCCCCGAGTGTGAGGATTGCTCATCACTCGAAGTATTTTCGAACTTAGGTGAATGTCGATTCGCAGCTAAGCTGTTGAGTGAATGGATTACTATCCACCTGACGAGGTTTTTAACTTAGGCGAAACGTATTCGCAGCTAAGCCCCCGAGTGTGAGGATTGCTCATCACTCGAAGTATATTTGAACTCGATAAGGTTTTTTTTTTAACCCAAGCGAAGACGGATTCACAAATAGGTCGTCGAGTGAATGGACTGCTATCCACCCGACAGGGTTTTTATCTTAGGCGAAACATGTTTCGCAGCTAAGCCCCCGAGTGTGAGGGCTGCTCATCACTTGGAGTATCCCCAAGAATGTAACTGCACGGTTGGAATTGACGAAGTATTAATCGCAGAAACATGAATTGCATTGATGAAGTACTCTTATCACATCAGAAAACTCTTGTCTCAAGTGTAAAAACGCCGGAGCAGGTCTGTGTTCCAGGCTCGTGGCTCATCTATCTGTTTCATGAGATTATATAGGTGATAGGCTCCATTGTTTAGCACCTTAGTGACGACAATAGGGCCTTCCCATGCAGGAGCAAGGTTGTGAGGTCGGTGTTGATTCACTCGGAGCACCAAATCTCCTTCATGGAACGCTCAGCTTTTGACATTCCTTGCATGGAAGCGCCGTAGGTCTTGCTGATAGGCAGTGGTCCGGATCAGAGCCATCTCACGCTCCTCCTCCAGAAGATCTACCCCATCCTGTCTGGCCTGTTCAGCTTCAGCCTCAGAATATAGTTCCACTCAAGGAGAATTGTGGGCCAAGTCACTCAGCAATATGGCTTCAACACCATAGACAAGGAAGAAAGGAGTTCGTCTAGTCGACCGATTAGGCGTTGTCCTCAATCCCCACAAAACAGACGGCAGCTCAGTTACCCATGCACCAGTGGCATGATCCAAATCGCGCATGAGAAGAGGCTTCAGACCTTGCAGAATGAGACCATTAGCCCGCTCAACTTGCCCATTGGTTTGAGGATGTGCAACGGAAGCGTAATCCACTCAGGTGCCTTGGGAGTTATAGAATCTCCTGAACTCTTTTGAGTCAAAATTAGTGTCGTTGTCCGTGATGATGTTGTGCGGAATGTCGTACTGGATAATGATCTCCCTCATGAATGTGACCGCCATGCGGGAATTCAGCTTCTCGATGGGCTTGGCTTCAACCCACTTAGTGAATTTGTCGACTTCTACCAATAGGTGGGTGAATCCTCCTTTTCCAAGTCGGAAGGGACCAACCATGTCGAGTCCCCAAACCACAAACGGCCAAGCGAGAGGGATTGTCTTCAGAGCAGATGCAAGCTTGTGTGACAGATTCGCATAGAACCGGCAGCCTTTGCAGTGATCGACGATGTCCTTAGCCATCTCATTAGCTCGCGGCCAGTAAAAACCAGCTCGGTATGCTTTAGCGATGATCGCCCTTGAAGACGCATGGTGGCTGCAAGTTCCCGAGTGGATTTCGTCTAGAATCATCTGACCTTCCTCGGAGGAAATGCAGCGCTAGGTGACACCAGTCACACTCTCTCTGAATAGCTGATCTCCCATCACAGTGAAAGCCTTGGACCTGCGCACAATCTGTCGAGCCTCTCCTTCATCTTCAGGGAGCTTTTGTCTGAGGATATAGGCAATGTATGGCACAGTCTAGTCGGGTGATAACTAGTATCTCCATGACCAAGTCAATCACAGCAGGAACATCGACTTTAGTTAAGTCAGAGGAGCATAAAGCTTGTGGGGCTTTGTTGGGGAACATTGCATGTGAAACAAAAAAATTCCTACGCACACGCAGATCTATCCATGGTGATGAGCATCTACGAGAGGGAGAGTGGATCTACGTACCCTTGTAGGTCGCTAAGTGGGAAGCATTAAGAAATGCGGTTGGTGTAGTCGAACGTCTTCGCGATCCAAATCGCCGAGCATCCCGCGATCCAATCACGATCCATCCCGCGATCCAATCATGATCCTTCCCGTGAACTTGATCACGATCCGTCCCGCGAACTTGATCACGGTCCTTCCGATCTAGCGCCGAACGGACGGTACCTCCGCACTCAGCACACGTACGGCTTGATGACAATCTCCGCCGTCATGATCCAGAAAGAGGGAGCGGAGAGGAAGAAGAGTTCTCTGGCAGCGTGGTGGCACTCCGGCGATGGTGGTGGAGCTATTCTGGTAGGGCTTTGCCTAAGCACTGCAGAAATCCAATCTATAGGAGAAACTATGTAGTGGAGGAACGGGAAGCACGTGGCTAAAATTCTGTGCAAAAACCCTAAAACCACCAGTATATATAGGAGGAAGGGAGGAGGAGGCTTTGCCCAAGGGCCAAGCCTCCAAGGAGGAGGCCGAACCAGGTGGGAGAGGTGGAATCCACCTCCAATCCTAGTAGGACTAGGATTCATCCTATTTTTGCCTTTTTCCACTTTTCCCTTTGGGCTTTCTTTCCCTAGCCGCATGGTCTTTGTGTGGGACTTCCACCAGCCCACAAAAGGCTGGTAATTATTCTCCTACAGCCCATGAAGCCTCTTGGGTCAAAATACCCCTCCTGGTGGTCTCCCAATACATTACCGATTAGCCCGAAACTTTTCTTGCGACCAAAACGGGACTTCCTATATATAAATCTTTACCTCCGGACCATTCCGGAGCTCCTCGTGACGTCCGTGATCTCATCCGGGACTCCGAACAACCTTCGGTCACCACCATACATAACTCTATACTACCAAAACATCACCGAACCTTAAGTGTGCAGACCCTGCGGGTTTAAGAACTATGTAGACATGACCGAGACACCTCTACAGTCAATAACCAATAGCGGGACCTAGATGCCCATATTGGTTCCTACATATTCTAAGAAGATCTTTATTGGTCGAACCTCTATGTCAAGGATTCAGTTCATATCGTATGATGTTCCCTTTGTTCTTCGGTATGTTACTTGCCCGAGATTCGATCGTCGGTATCTCCATACCTAGTTCAACCTCATTACCGGCAAGTCTCTTTACTCGTTCTGTAATAAAAGATCCCATGACTAACACTTAGTCACATTGCTTGCAAGGCTTATTGTGATGTTGTATTACCGAGTGGGCCCTGAGATACCTCTCCGTCACACGGAGTAACAAATCACAGTCTTGATCCATGCCAACTCAACAGACACCCTCGGAGATACCTGTAGAGCACCTTTATAGTCACCCAGTTACGTTGCGACATTTGATACACACAAGGCACTCCTCCAGTATCCGTGAGTTGCATGATCTCATGGTCCCAGGAACATATACTTGACATGCAGAAAACAATAGCAATAAACTGACACGATCATATGCTACATTTGTAGTTTGGGTCTTGTCCACCACATCATTCTCCTAGTGATGTGATCTCGTTATCAAATGACATCACATGTTAATGGCTAGGAAGCCTTGACCATCTTTGATCAACGACCTAGTTCACTAGAGGCATACTAGGGACATAGTGTTGTCCATTTACCCACACATGTAATGTGCTTCCAATTAATACAATTATAGCATGGATAATAAACGATTATCATGAACAAGGGAATATAATAGTAAACACTTTATTTATTGCCTCTAGGGCATATTTCCAATAGCCTCCCACTTGCACTAGAGTCAATAATCTAGTTCACATCACTATGTGATTTACATTGTAATGAATCGAACACCCATGCACTTCTGGTGTTGATCATGTTTAGCCCTTGGAAGAGGTTTAGTCAACGGGTCTGCAACATTCAGATCCGTGTGCACTTTGCAAATATTTATGTCCTTCTCCTCGATGTAATCGCGGATGGAGTTGAAGCGTCGCTTTTTGTGTCTGGTCCTCTTGTGAAACCTTGGTTCCTTGGCTAGAGCAATGGCACCAGTGTTGTCACAGAACAAGTTCATTGGATTCAATGCACTGGGCACTACTCCAAGATCTATCATGAACTGCTTCATCCACACACCTTCCTTCGCCGCCTCCGAGGCTGCAATGTACTCCGCTTAACATGTAGAATCGGCTACCACGCTTTGCTTGGAACTGCGCCAGCTTACCGCTCCCCCGTTGAGAATAAATATGTATCCGGTTTGCGACTTAGAGTCAACTGGATCAGTGTCAAAGCTTGCATCGATGTAACCCTTTACGACGAGATCTTCATCACCTCCATAAATGAGAAACATTTCCTTAGTCCTTTTCAGGTACTTAAGGATATTCTTGAACGCTGCCCAGTGTTCCATTCCAGGATCACTTTGAAACCTTTCGGCCATACTTATGGCAAGGCTGACATCGGGTCTTGTGCACAACATTGCATACATGATAGAGCCTATGGCTGAAGCATAGGGGATGACACTCATCTTTTCTCTATCTTCTGCAGTCACTGGGCATTGAGTCTTACTCAACTTCACACCTTGTAACACAGGCAAGAACCCCTTCTTGGACTGATCCATTTTGAACTTCTTCAAAACTTTATAAAGGTATGTGCTCTATGAAAGTGCTATTAAGCGTCTCGATCTATCTTTATAGATCTTAATGCCTAATATGAAAGCAGCTTCTCCTAGGTCCTTCATTGAAAAACTCTTGTTCAAATATTCCTTCACGCTTTCCAGCATTTCTATATTGTTTTCAATGAACAATATGTCATCCACATATAATATTAGAAACGCTATAGAGCTCCCACTCATTTTCTTGTAAATACAAGCTTCTCCATAAACTTGTATAAACTCAAACGCTTTGATCACCTCATCAAAACGCTTATTCCAACCCCGAGATGCTTGCACCAGCCCATAAATGGATCGCTGGAGTTTGCAAAATTTGTCAGCATTCTCTAGATCGACAAAACCTTCTGGTTTCATCATATACAACTGTTCCTCAAGGAAACCGTTGAGGAACGCTGTTTTGACATCCATTTGCCAAATTTCATCATCGAAATAAGTAGCTATTGCCAACATGATTCTGACAGACTTAAGCATCACTACGGGTGAGAAGGTCTCATCGTAGTCAACTCCTTGAACTTGTGAAAAACCCTTTGCCACAAGTCGAGCTTTATAGACGGTGACATTACCGTCCGTTTATGTCTTCTTCTTAAAGATCCATTTGTTCTGAATGGCTCACCCTTCAGGTAATACTTCCAAAGTCCATACTTTGTTTTCATACATGGATCCCATCTCGGATTTCATGGCCTCTAACCATTTCTCGGAATCCAGGCCCATCACTGCTCCTTCATAGCTCGTAGGTTCATTGTTGTCCAACAACATGACCTCCAAGACAGGGTTGCCGTAGCACTCGGGAGTTGTACGCGGCCTTGTCGACCTACGAGGTTCAATAGTAGCTTGATCCGAAGCTTCATGATCATCATCATTAACTTCCTCTTCTTTCGTTGTAGGTTCCACGGAAACATCTTTCTGTGTTGCGCTACTTTCTTGTTGAAGTAATGGTTCAATATGTTGGGAGACGTAGTAGTAAATCAAGAAAATTCCTACGTATCACAAAGATCTATCTATGGAGAAACCAACAACGAGTGGGGAGATATTGCATCTTCATACCTTTGAAGATCGCTAGGCGGAAGCGTTACAAGAACGCGGTTGGTGGAGTCATACTCGCAGCGATTCAGATTGCAGTGGATTCCGATCTCAGCGCCGAACAACGGCGCCTCCGCGTTCAACACACATGCAAACCGATGACGTCTCCTATTCCTTGATCCAGCAAGGAGGAAGGAGAGGTTGAGGGAGAGCTCTAGCAGCACAATGGCGTGGTGACGGTGGAGCTACGTGAACTCCGGTAGGGCTTCGCCAAGCGCTACGGAGAACGAGGAAGAGGAAGGGTAGAGCTGCGCCAAGAGAGAGAGAAGTCATTTCTCAAATCATCCCAAACCCTTGCATATATATAGGAGGAGGGAGAGGGAGGGCTGCCTTGGCCCCTCCTCCAAGGAGGAGAGGTTCGGCCGAACTAGGGGGAGAGTCCACCTCCCACAAGGGAGGTGGATCTCCTCTTTTAAAACCCTTTTGCCCTTTGTCTCTTGATCCCAGCCACATGGGCCTTTCTAGAAGGTCTTTGCCAGCCCAATAAGGGCTGGCACACCTCCTCTAAGGGCCCACAAAGTCCTATGGTCGTCACACCCCTCCCGGGGGTCCTCCGGCTCCCTCCCGGCACTCCCGGTACACTACCGATGAGCTCGAAAACTTTTCGGTGACCAAAACTGGACTTCCTATATATCAATCTTCACCTCCGGACCATTCCGGAGCTCCTCGTGATGTCTGGGATCTCATCCAGGCTTCCGAACAACCTTCGGTAATCACGTATACCATTTCCTTATAACCCTAGCATCATCGAACCTTAAGTGTGTAGACCCTACGGGTTTGGGAGACATGTAGACATGACCGAGACACCTCTCCGGTCAATAACCAACAGCGGGATCTGGATACCCATGTTATCTCCCACATGCTCCATGATGATTTCATTGGATGAACCACTATGCCGGGGATTCAATCAATCCCGTATATAATTCCCTTTGTCTATCGGTATGATACTTGCCCGAGATTCGATCGTCGGTATCTCTATACCTTGTTCAATCTCGTTACCGGCAAGTCTCTTTACTCGTTCCATAATACATCATCCCGTGGCTAACTCATTAGTCACATTGAGCTCATTATGATGATGTCTTACTGAGTGGGCCCAGAGATACCTCTCCATCACACGGAGTGACAAATCCCAGTCTCGATTCGTGTCAACCCAATAGATACCTTTGGAGATACCCGTAGTGCACCTTTATAGCCACCCAGTTACGTTGTGACGTTTGGCACACCCAAAGCATTCCTACGGTATCCGTGAGTTGCACAATCTTATGGTCTAAGGAAACGATACATTAGATTGACAAGCTTTAGCAGACGAACTACACGATCTTGTGCTATGCTTAGGATTGGGTCTTGTCCATCACATCATTCTCCTAATGATGTGATCCCGTTATCAATGACATCCAATGTCCATGGTCATGAACCTGTGACCATCTATTGATCAACGAGCTAGTCAACTAGAGGCTCACTAGGGACATGTTGTGGTCTATGCATTCACACATGTATTACGGTTTCCGGTTAACACAATTATAGCATGAACAATAGACAATTATCACGAACTAGGAAATACAATAATAACCATTTTATTATTGCCTCTAGGGCAGATTTCCAAAAGTCTCCCACTTGCACTAGAGTTAATAATCTAGTTACATTGTGATGAATCGAACACCCATAGCATTCTGGTGTTGATCATGATTTGCTCGTGAGAGAGGTTTAGTCAACGGATCTAGACATTCTGATCCGTATGCACTTTACAAATATCTATATCTCCCTCCTAAATGTAATCACGGATGGAGTTGAAGCAGCGCTTGATGTGTCTTGTCTTCTTGTGAAACCTAGGCTCCTTCGCAAGGGCAATAACTCCTGTGTTGTCATAGAATAGAGTAATCGGGCCCGACGCACTTGGAATTACACCTCGGTCGGTGATGAACTCCTTCATCCAGACTCCTTCCTTTGCTGCTTCTGAAGCAGCTATGTACTCCGCTTCACATGTAGATGCCGCCACGACGCTTTGCTTGCTGCTGCACTAGCTGACTGCCCCTCCGTTCAAAACATACACGTATCTGGTTTGCGACTTGGAGTCATTCGGATCTGTGTCGAAGCTAGCATCGACGTAACCCTTTACAACAAGCTCTTCGGCACCTCCATATACGAGAAACATGTCCTTTGTCCTTTTCAGGTACTTCAGGATATTTTTGACCGCTATCCAGTGTTCCACTCCGGGATCACTTTGGTACCTCCCTACCAAACTTATGGCAAGGTTCACATCAGGTCTGGTACATAGCATGGCATACATAATAGAGCCTATGGCTGAACCATAGGGGATGACACTTATCTCTTCTCTATCCTTTGTCGTGGTCGGGCATTGAGTCGTACTCAATCTCACACCTTGTAACACAGGCAAGAACCCCTTCTTGGGCTGATCCATATTGAACTTCTTCAATATCTTGTCAAGGTATGTGCTTTGTGAAAGACCTATGAGGCGTCTCGATCTATCTCTATAGATCTTGATGCCTAATATGTAAGCAGCTTCGCCAAGGTCCTTCATTGAAAAACATTTATTCAAGTAGGCCTTTACACTTTCCAAAAGTCCTATATCATTTCCCATTATCAGTATGTCATCCACATATAATATGAGAAATGCTACAGAGCTCCCACTCACTTTCTTGTAAATACAGGGTTCTCCATAAACCTGTACAAACCCAAACGCTTTAATCACTTCATTAAAGAGAATGTACCAACTCCGAGATGCTTGCACCAGCCCATAAATGGAGCGCTGGAGCTTGCATACCTTGTTAGCATCTTTAGGATCGACAAAACCTTCCGGCTGCATCATATACAGTTCTTCCTTAAGGAAACCATTAAGGAATGCCGTTTTGACGTCCATTTGCCAGATCTCATAATCATAAAATGCAGCAATTGCTAACATGATTCGGACAGACTTCAGCATCGCTACGGGTGAGAAAGTCTCATCGTAGTCAACTCCTTGAACTTGTCGATAACCCTTAGCGACAAGCCGAGCCTTATAGACGGTCACATTACCATCTGCGTCAGTCTTCTTCCTAAAGATCCATTTATTTTCAATGGCTCGCTTATCAACAAGCAAGTCCACCAAAGTCCATACTTTGTTCTCATACATGGATCCTATCTCGAATTTCATGGCCTCAAGCCATTTGTTGGAATCCGAGCCCGCCATTGCTTCTTCATAGTTCGAAGGTTCACCGTTGTCCAAAAACATGATCTCCATGATAGGGTTGTCGTACCACTCTGGTGCGGAACATGTCCTGGTGGACCTTCGACATTCAACAGTAACTTGATCTGAAGTTTCATAATCATCATCATTAACTTCCTCTCCAGCCGGTGCAGGCTCCATAGAAACAACTTCCTGTGTTGCGGTACTCTCCGGTTCGAGTGGAGGTACAATTACCTCATCAAGTTCTATTTTCCTCCCACTTACTTCTTTCGAGAGAAACTCTTTCTCGAGAAAGGATCCATTCTTGGCAACAAAGACTTTGCCCTCGGATCGTAGGTAGAGGGTATACCCAATAGTCTCTTTGGGATATCCTGTGAAGACACACTTTTTTGCTTTGGGTTCAAGCTTCTCAGGTTGAAGTTTCTTCACATAAGCATCGCATCCCCAAACTTTTAGAAAGGACAGCTTAGGTTTCTTTCCAAACCATAATTCATACGGTGTCGTCTCAACGGATTTTGACGGTGCCCTATTTAAAGTGAATGCGGCAGTCTCTAATGTGTATCCCCAAAATGATAGCGGTAAGTCGGTAAGAAACATCATAGATCGTACCATATCTAATAGAGTGCGATTACGACGTTCAGACAAACCATTTCGCTGAGGTGTGCCAGGCGGCGTGAGTTATGAAATAATTCCACATTTCCTTAGGTGCGTGCCAAACTCTTGACTTAAATATTCTACGCCACAATCAGATCGTAGGCACTTTATTTTCTTGTCACATTGATTCTCTACCTCACTCTGAAATTCCATGAACCTTTCAAAAGTTTCAGACTTATGTTTCATTAAGTAGACATACCCATGTCTACTCAAGTCATCAGTGAGGGTGAGAACATAACGGTAGCCACCACGAGCCTCGACACTCATTGGACCGCATACATTGGTATGTATTATTTCCAACAAGTCAGTTGCTCGCTTCATTGTTCCAGAGAACGGAGTCTTGGTCATCTTACCCATGAGGCATGGTTCGCACATGTCAAATGATTCGAAATCAAGAGACTCCAAAAGTCCATCAGTATGGAGCTTCTTCATGCGTTTGACACCAATATGACCAAGGCGGCAGTGCCACATGTAAGTGGGACTATCATTATCAACATTACACTTTTTCGTACTCACTATGGACATGTGTTACATCACGTTCGAGATTCATCAAAAATAAACCATTGACCAGCGGGGCATGACCATAAAACATTTCTCTCATATAAATAGAACAACCATTATTCTCAGATTTAAATGAGTAGCCATCTCGCATCAAGCGAGATCCAGATACAACGTTCATGCTCAAAGCTGGTACTAAATAACAATTATTGAGGTTTAACACTAATCCCAAAGGTATATGTAGAGGTAGCGTGCCGATGGCAATCACATCAACCTTGGAACCATTCCCGACGCGCATCGTCACCTCGTCCTTTGCCAGCCTCCGCTTATTCCGCAGCTCCTGCTTGGAGTTACAAATGTGAGCAACTGCACCGGTATCAAATACCCAGGAGCTACTACGAGCGCTGGTTAGGTAAACATTAACAAGTATATCACATATACCTTTAATGTTGACTTCCTTCTTATCCGCTAAGTACTTGGATCAGTTCCCCTTCAAGTGACCGGTACCCTTGCAATAAAAACACGCAGTCGCAAGCTTGGGTCCATTCTTGTTCTTCTTCTTCCCGGCAACTTGCTTACCGGGCGCGGCAACAGCTTTTCCGTCCTTCTTGAAGTTCTTCTTACCCTTGCCTATCTTGAAACTAGTGGTCTTATTCACCATCAACACTTGATGCTCCTTTTTTATCTTGACCTCTACTGATTTCAGCATCGAGTACAACTCAGGAATGGACTTCTCCATCCCTTGCATGTTGTAGTTCATCACAAAGCTCTTGTAGCTAGGTGGAAGCGACTGGAGGATTCTGTCAATGACCAAGTCATCCGGGAGATTAACTCCCAGCTGAGTCAAGCGGTTGTGTAGCCCTGACATCTTGAGGATGTGCTCGCTGATAGAACTATTCTCCTCCATCTTACAGCTGAAGAACTTGTCGGAGACGTCATATCTCTCGACCCGGGCATGAGATTGGAAAACCAGTTTCAGCTCTTGGAACATCTCATATGCGCCGTGTTGCTCAAAACGCTTTTGGAGCCCCGGTTCTAAACTGTAAAGCATGCCGCACTAAACAAGGGAGTAATCATCGCAGCGAGAATGCCAAGCGTTCGCAACTTCTTGCTCTGCCGGGAGAAGGGGTGGGTCATCTGGTGGTGCATCAAGGACATATAATTTCTTGGAAGATATGAGGATGATCCTTAAGCCATGGACCCAGTCCGCATAGTTGCTTGGTTTTCTCTAGGAACGCGTTGAAGTTTAGGGTGACATTCGCGTTGGCCATTGGATCTACAATATGGATTGTAAAGACAATTTTAGACTAAGTTAATGATAATTAAGTTCACATAATCAAATTATTTAATGAACTCCCACTTAGATAGACATCTCTCTAGTCATTCAAGTGACACATGATCCATGTCAACTAGCCCATGTCCGATTATCACGTGAGACAGACTAGTCATCCATGGTTAACATCTCCATGTTAATCATATCTTCTATATGACTCATGTTCGACCTTTTGGTCTTCCGTGTTCCGAGGCCATGTATGTACATGCTAGGCTCGTCAAGTCAACCAAAGTTTATCGCGTGTGTAAATCTAGCTTACACCGGTTGTATGCGAACGTTAGAGCCTATCACACCCGATCATCACGTGGTGCTTTGGAACAACGATCCTTAGCAACGGTGCATAGTTAAGGTGAACACTTTTCTTGAAATTTTATTGAGAGATCATCTTCTTTACTATTGTCGTTCTAAGAAAATAAGATATAAACATGATAAACATCACATGCAATCAATATAGTGACACGATATGGCCAATATCATCTTGCTCCTTTGATCTCCATCTTCGGGGCACCATGATCATCACTGTCACCGGCATGACACCATTATCTCCATCATCATGATCTCCATAATTGTGTCTTCATGAAGTTGTCTCACCAACTATTACTTCTACTACTATGGCTAACGTTTAGCAATAAAGTAAAGTAATTACATGGCGTTTATGATTGACACGCAGGTCATACAATAAAATAAGACAACTCCTATGGCTCCTGTCGGTTGTCATACTCATCGACATGCAAGTCGTGAATCCTATTACAAAAACATGATCAATCTCATACATCACAATGCATCACATCACATTCTTTGGCCATATCACATCACAAGGCATATGCTGCAAAAACAAGTTAGACGTCCTCTAATTTGCAGTTGCAAGTTTTTACGTGGCTGCTATAGGTTTCTAGCAAGAACGTTTCTTACCTATGCCAAAACCACAACGTGATATGCCAATTTCTATTTACCCTTCATAAGGACCCTTTTCATTGAATCCAATCTGACTAAGGTGGGAGAGACAGACACCCGCTAGCCACCTTATGCAACAAGTGCATGTCAAGCGGTGGAACCAGTCTCACGTAAGCGTACGTGTAAAGTCGGTCCGAGCCGCTTCATCCCACAATACCGCCGAATCAAGATAAGACTAGTAGTGGTAAGCAAATTAATAAGATCGACACCCACAACTGCTTTGTGTTCTACTCGTGCATAGATTCTACGCATAGACCTAGCTCATGATGCCACTGTTGGGAGACGTAGTAGTAAATCAAAAAATTTCCTACGTATCACCAAGATCTATCTATGGAGAAACCAACAACAAGTGGGGAGAGATTGCATCTTCATACCTTTGAAGATCGCTAAGCGGAAGCGTTACAAGAACGCGGTTGGTGGAGGCGTACTCGTAGCGATTCAGATCGCGGTGGATTCCGATCTTAGTGCCGAACAATGGCGCCTCCGCGTTCAACACACGTGCAGCCCGATGACGTCTCCTCTGCCTTGATCCAGAAAGGAGGAAGGAGAGGTTGAGGGAGAGCTCCGACAGCACGACGACGTGGTGACGGTGGAGCTACGTGAACTTCGGCAGGGCTACGCCAAGCGCTACGAAGAACGAGGAAGAGGAAGGGTAGGGCTGCGCCGAGAGAGAGAGAAGTCGTGTCTCAAATCAGCCCAAACCCTTGCATATATATAGGAGGAGGGATAGTGAGGGCTGCCTTGGCCCCTCCTATAAGGAGGAGTGGTTCGGCCGAACTAGGGGGAGAGTCCACCTCCCACAAGGGAGGTGGATCTCCTCTTTTAAAACCCTTTTGCCCTTTATCTCTTGATCCCAGCCGCATGGGCCTTTCTAGAAGGTCTTGGCCAGCCCAATAAGGGCTGGCACACCTCCTCTAAGGGCCCACAAAGTCCTATGGTCGTCACACCCCTCCCGGGGTCCTCCGGCACCCTCCCGGCACTCCCGGTACACTAGCGATGAGCCCGAAAACTTTCCGATGAACAAAACTGAACTTCCTATATATCAATATTTACCTCCAGACCATTCCGGAGCTCCTCGTGACGTCCAGGACCTCATCTGGGACTCCGAACAACCTTCAGTAATCACGTATACCATTTCCCTATAACCCTAGCATCATCGAACCTTAAGTGTGTAGACCCTACGGGTTCGGGAGACATGTAGACATGACCGAGACACCTCTCCGGTCAATAACCAATAGAGGGATCTGGATACCCATATTGGCTCCCACATGCTCCACGATGATTTCATCGGATGAACCACGATTCCGGGGATTCAATCAATCCCGTATACAATTCCCTTTGTCTATCGGTATGATACTTGCCCGAGATTCGATCGTCGGTATCTCTATACCTTGTTCAATCTTGTTACCGGCAAGTCTCTTTACTCGTTCCGTAATACATCATCCCGTGGCTAACTCATTAGTCATATTGAGCTCATTATGATGATGTCTTACCGAGTGGGCCCAGAGATACCTCTCTGTCACACAGAGTGACAAATCCCAGTCTCGATTCGTGTCAACCCAATAGACACCTTCGGAGATACCCGTAGTGCACCTTTATAGCCACCCAATTACGTTGTGACTTTTGGCACACCCAAAGCATTCCTACGGTATCCGGGATTTGCACAATCTCATGGTCTAAGGAAATGATACTTGACATTGAAAAGCTTTAGCAGACGAACTACACGATCTTGTGCTATGCTTAGGATTGGGTCTTGTCCATCACATCATTCTCCTAATGATGTGATACCGTTATCAATGACATCCAATGTCCATGGTCATGAAACCGTGACCATCTATTCATCAATGAGCTAGTCAACTAGAGGCTCACTAGGGACATGTTGTGGTCTATGCATTCACACATGTATTACGGTTTCCAGTTAACACAATTATAGCATGAACAATAGACAATTAACATGAACTAGGAAATACAATAATAACCATTTTATTATTGCCTCTAGGGCATATTTCCAACACAATAGCCTCATCAAGCTCTATTTTCCTCCCACTCAATTCTTTCGAGAGAAACTCTTCCTCAAGAAATGTTCCGTTCTTAGAGACAAACACTTTGCCTTCGGATCTGAGATAGAAGGTATACCCGACTGTCTCTTTCGGGTATCCTATGAAGACGCATTTCTCCGCTTTGGGTTCCAGCTTTTCAGGCTAAAGCTTTTTGACATAAGAATGACATCCCCAAACTTTAAGAAACGACAACTTTGGCCTCTTGCCAAACCACAATTCATATGGCGTCGTCTCAACGAATTTTTATGGTGCCCTATTTAAAGTGAATGCAGCTGTCTCTAATGCATAACCCCAAAACGATAGTGGAAAATCAGCAAGAGACATCATAGAACACACCATATCTAATAAGGTTCGATTACGACGTTCAGACACACCATTATGATGTGGTGTTCCAGGCGGTGTCAACTATGAAACAATTCCACACTGTCTTAAGTGACTGCCAAACTCATAACTCAGATATTCACCTCCTCGATTAGATCGCAGGAATTTAATCTTATTGTTACGATGATTCTCAACTTCACTCTGAAATTGCTTGAACTTTTCAAACGTTTCAGACTTGTGTTTCATTAAGTAAATATACCCATATCTACTTAAGTCATTAGTGAAGGTGAGAAAATAACGATATCCACCACGCACTGTAACATTCATTGGACCGCACACATCAGTATGTATGATTTCCAATAAGTCACTCGCCCGTTCCATTGTTCCAGAGAATGGCGTTTTAGTCATCTTGCCCATGAGGCATGGTTCACATGTGTCAAGTGATTCAAAATCAAGTGACTCCAAAAGTCCATCAGCATGGAGCTTCCTCATGCGTTTTACACCAATATGACCTAATCGGCAGTGCCACAAGAAAGTGGTGTTGGAGAACGTTGCATGGGAAACAAAAAATTTCCTACGCACACGCAGATCTATCCATGGTGATGAGAATCTATGAGAGGGAGAGTGGATCTACGTACCCTTGTAGATCGCTAAGCGGGAAGCCTTAAGAAACGCGGTTGGTGTAGTCGAACATCTTCACGATCCAACTCACCGAGCGTCCCGCGATCTCATCACGATCCGTCCAGCGCTCCAATCACGATCCGTCCCGCGAACTCATCACGATCCGTCCCACGAAGTCATCACGATCCATCCCGCGAACTCATCACGATCCGTCCCGCAGACTCATCACGATCCGTCTTGCGGACTCATCACGATCTGTCTCGCGAACTCGATCACGGTCCTTTCGATCTATCGCCGAACGGACGGCACCTTCGCGTTCCGCACACGTACAGCTTGATGACGATCTCCGCCGTCTTGATCCAGCAAGAAGGAGCGGAGAGTTAGAAGATTTCTCCGGAAGCGTGACGGTGCTCCGGTGATGGTGGTGGTGCTATTCCGGCAGGGCTTCGCCTAAGCACTACAGAAAACCGATCTAGAGGAGAAACTATGCACTAGAGGAATGAGCAGCATGTGGCTAAAAATTCTATGCAAAACCCCTAAAACCTCCAGTATATATAAGAGGAAGAGAGGAGGAGTCTTGGCAGAAGGGCCAAGCCTCCAAGGAGTCGGCCGAACCAGGTGGAGGGGGTGGACTCCACCTCCAATCCTAGTAGGACTAGGATTCACCCTATTTTTGCCTTTTTCCACTTTTTCTCTTTAGGCCTTTTTTCCCAAACCGCATGGGCCTTGTGTGGGACTTCCACAAGCCCACTAAGGGCTGGTAAACACTCTCCCACAGCCCATGGAACCTCTTGGGTCGAAATACCCCTTCCGATGGTCTCCCGGTACACTACCGGCACTCCCGGTACACTACCGATGAGCCCGAAACTTTTCCTACAACCAAAACAGGACTTCCTATATATGAATCTATACCTCCGGACCATTCCGGAGCTCCTCTTGATGTCCAGGATCTCATCCGGGACTCCAAACAACATTCGGTCACCACCATACATAACTCTATACTACCGAAACATCACCAAACCTTAAGTGTGTAGACCCTGCGGGTTCGAGAACTATGTAGACATGACCGAGACACCTCTACGGTCAATAACCAATAGCGGGACCTGGATGCCCATATTGGTTCCTACATATTCTATGAAGATCTTTATTGGTCGAACCTCTATGTCAAGGATTCAGTTAATCTCGTATGATGTTCCCTTTGTTCTTCGGTATGTTACTTACCCAAGATTCGATCGTCGGTATCTCCATACCTAGTTCAACCTCGTTACCAGAAAGTTTCTTTACTCGTTCCGTAATACAAGATCCCATGACTAACACTTAGTCACATTGCTTGAAAGGCTTGTTGTGATGTTGTATTACCGAGTGGGCCCTGAGATACCTCTCCGTCACACGGAGTAACAAATCCCAGTCTTCATCCATGCCAACTCAACAGACACCCTCGGAGATACCTGTAGAGTACCTTTATAGTCACCCAGTATGTTGCGACGTTTGATACACACAAGTCACTCCTCCGGTGTTAGTGAGTTGCATGATCTCATGGTCATAGGAACATATACTTGACATGCAGGAAACAATAGCAATAAACTGACACGATCATATTCTACGTTTGTAGTTTGGGTCTTGTCCATCACACCATTCTCCAAATGATGTGATCCTGTTATCAAATGACATCTCATGTCCATGGCTAGGAAACCTTAACCATCTTTGATCAACGAGCTAGTCTATTAGAGGCATACTAGGGACATGGTTTTGTCTATGTATCCACACATGCATCTAAGTCCCCGATCAATACAATTATAGCATGGATAATAAAAGATTATCATGAACAAGGAAATATGATAATAACTAATTTATTATTGCCTCTAGGGCATATTTCCAATAGTCTCCCACTTGCACTAGAGTCAATAATCTAGTTCACATCACCATGTGATTCGCATTGTTATGAATCTAACACCCAATGAGTTCTGGGGCTCGATCATGCTTTGCATGTGAGAGAGGTCTTATAGTCAACGGGTTTGTGACATTCAAATTCGAGTGTACTTTGCAAATCTCTATGTCAAACCATAAACACTGCTACCACACTCCACTTGGTACTATTCCAAATGGCTGCTCCACCATATGTATCCAGATTGCTACTACGAGTCATCTGGATTGGTGTTAAAGCTTGCATCGACGTAACTCTTTACGACGAACTCTTTATCACCTCCATAATCGAGAAACATCTCCTTAGTATTTTAGTCACTAAGGATAATCTTGAATGGTGTCCAGTGATCCACTCCTGTATCACTTTTGTACCCCTTGACTGACTCATGGCAAGGCACACACAGGTGCGGTACACAGCATGGCATACTATACAAAGCAAATGGCTAAGGCATAGGGGACGACATTCGTCCTTTCTCTTTCTTCTGCCGTGGTCGAGCTTTGAGTCTCACTCAACTTCACACCTTACAAATCAGGCGAGAACTCTTTCTCCGACTGATCCATTTTGAACTCTTTCAAATTTTTCTCAAGGTATGTACTCATTGAAAGTCTCATCAAGCATCTTGATCTATCTCTATAGATCTTGATGTTCAACAATTAGGTAGCTTTATCCACGTCTTCCTTTGAAAAACTCTTTTCAAACAACCATTTATGCTTTCCAGAAATTCTACATCATTTCCGATCAACAATATGTCATCCACATATACTTATCAGAAATTCTATAGTGCTCCCACTCACTTTATTGTAAATACAAGTTTCTCGTAAACTTTGTATAGACTCCGAAACTTTGATCACCTCATCAAAGTGCATATTCCAACTCTGAGATGCTTGCTTCATTTCATATAAGAATCACTGAAGCTTGCACACCTTTTAGCATCCTTAGGACTGACAAAACCTTCTGGTTGTATCACATACAACCTTTCCTCAAGTAAACCGTTAAGGAAACAATGTTTTGATATCCATCTGCCAGATTTCATAAATTGAAAATGCAGCAACTGGTAACATAATTCCAACAGACTTTAGCATCGCTACGAGTGAGAAAGTCTCATCGCATTCAACTCCTTGAACTTGTCATAAACTTCTTTGCAACAAGTCGAGCTTTACAAATGGTGACATTTACCATGAGCGTCTGTCTTCATTTTAAACATCCATTTGTACTCGATGACCTGCCGTCCAACGAGCAAGTATACCAAAGTCAACACTTGGTTTTCATACATGGATCCTTTCTCGGATTTCATGGCCTCTAACCATTTGTCGGACTCCGGGCCCATCATCACTCCTCCACAGCTCGTAGGTTCATCGTTGTCCAACAACTTGACCTCTAAGACAGGGTTGCCGCACCACTCAGGAGCAGTACACGTCCTTGTCGACCTACGAGGTTCGATAGTAACTTGATCCGAAGCTTCATGATCATCATCATTAACTTCCTCTTCAACTAATGTAGGCTTCACATAAACAACTTCCTACGCTGCGCTACTCTCTGGTTGAAATAGAGGTTCAATAACCTCATCAAGTTCTATCCTCCTCCCACTCAATTCTTTCAAGAGAAACTTTTTCTTGAGAAAGGACCCAGTTTTAGCAACAAACATTTTCTGCTTGGATCTGAGATAGAAAGTTCACCCAACTTTTCTTAGGGTATTCTATGAAGATGCATTTGTTCGCTTTGGGTTTGAGCTCATTAGGTGAAAACTTTTTCCACCCAAGCGTCGCAGCCCCAAACGTTAAGAAATGACAGCTTAGATTTCTATCAAACCATAATTCACATGGTGTCATCTCAACGGATTTAGATGGTGCCCTATTTAAAGTGAATGTAGTTGTCTCTAATGCATAACCCCAAAATTATAGTAGCAAAACGATAAGAGACATCATAGCATGCACCATATCCAATAGAGCATGTCTATGACGTTCGGACACACCATCACACTATGGTGTACCAGGTGGCGTGAGTTGTGAAACAATTTTCACAATGTCTCAAGTTGTATGCCAAACTCGCAACTCAGATATTCATCTCGACGATCATATCGTAGACATTTTTATCTTCTTGTCATGATGATCTTAAACTTCACTCTGAATTTGCTTGAACCTTTCAAACGATTCAGACTTGTGTTTCATTAAGCAAATATACACTATATCTACTCAAATCATCAGTGAAGGTAAGAAAATAACGATATCCACCGCACGCTATAAGGCTCATTGGATTGCATACATCAACATGCATCATTTCCAATAAGTCACTTGCCCGCTCCATCAAACCAGAAAACGGGGTCCTTAGTCATCTTGACCAAGAGGCATGGTCCGCATGTCTCAACCGATTCGAAATCGAATGAGTCCAAAGATCCATCAACATGGAGTTTCTTCATGCGTTTATACCAATAGGACATTTAGCGGCAATGCCACAAGTATGTCGTACTATTATTATTAACTTTGTATCTTTTGGCATCAATGTTATGAACATGCGTATTACTACGATCAAGATTCAACAAACCATTCTCACTGGGTGCTTGACCATTGAAGGTATTATTCATGTAAACAGAATAACCATTATTCTCTAACTTAAATAAATAACCGTGTTGCAATAAACACGATCCAATCACATTCATGCTCAACGTAAAACACCAAGTAACATTTATTTAGGTTTGTCACTAATCCCGAAGGTAGAGAGAGCGTGCGATGTTGATCACATCAACCTTGGAAACATTTCCAACACACATCGTCACCTCACCCTTAGCTAGTTCTCTGTTTATTCTGTAGCTTTTATTTCAAGTTACTAACATTTAGCAACCGAACCGGTATTCAATACCCAGGTGCTACTAGGAGTACTAGCAAGGTACACATCAATAACACATATATCAAATATACTTCTGTCGACGTTGCCAGCCTTCTTATCTACCAACTATCTAGGGTTGTTCCGCTTCAGTGACCGCTCTCCTCATAATTGAAGCACTTAGTCTCGGGTTTGGGTTCAACTTTGGGTTGCTTCATCGGAGCAGCAACTGACTTGCTATCCATGAAGTTTCCCTCCTTGCCCTTGCCCTTCTCGAAACTAGTGGTTTTACTAACCATCAACACTTGATGCTCCTTCTTGATTTCTACCTTCGCGTGTCAAACATCGCGAACAGCTCAGGGATCATTATTTATATCCCTGGTGTTTATAATTCTTCACCAAGTACTAGTAGCTTAGTGACAGTGACTTGGAGAACAATATCAATCAATATCTTATTTGGAAGATCAACTCCCACTCGATTCAAGCGATTGCAGCACCCAGACAATCTGAGCACATGCTCAACGATTGAGCTATTCTCTTTCATCTTGCAGGCAAAGAATCTTGTTGGAGATCTCATATCTCGCAACACGGGCACGAGCCTAAGATCCTAATTTCAGCTCTTAGAACATATCATATGTTCCATGACGTTCAAAATGTTTCGGAGCCTCAATTCTAAGCCGTAATGCATGACGCACTAAACTATCAAGTAGTCATCAGAACGTGCCTGTTAGATGTTCACAACATCTACAAACGACGTTAGAGGGGTTGGCACACCGAGCGGTGCATTAAGGACATAAGCCTTCTGTGCAGCAATGGGGACAATCCTCAGATCACGGAGCCAGTCCGCAATATTGCTACCATCATCTTTCAACTCTATTTCTCTAGGAACATATAAAAATTCAAGGGAGCTATAGCGTGAGCAAGTAATCTACAACATAATTTTGCAAAGACACTACTAACTATGTTCATGATAATGAGTTCAATTAATCATATTACTTAAGAACTCCCACTCAAATTGACATCCCTCCGGTCATCCGAGTGATACATGATCCAAATTCACCAACTCAAGTCCGATCATCACGTGAGTTGAGGTGGTTTCAATGGTGAACATCATTATGTTGATCATATCTACTATATGACTCATGCTCGACCTTTCGGTCTCTTGTGTTCCGAGGCCATGTCTGTACATGCTAGGCTCGTCAAGTTTAACCCGAGTGTTTTGCGTGTGCAACACTGGCTTGCACCCGTTGTATGTGAACGTAGAGTCTATCACACCCGAACATCATGTGGTGTCTCGTCACGACGAACTTTCGCAACGGTGCACACTTGGGGAGAACACAATTCATCTTGAAATTTAAGTGAGGGATCACCTTATAATGCTACCGTCGTCCTAAGCAAAACAAGGTGCATAAAATGATTAACATCACATGCAAATCATAAGTGACATGATATGGCCATGAACTTGTGCTTTTGATCTCCATCTTTGAAAGCACCGTCATGGTCTCCATCTTCACCGGCATGACACCATGATCTTCATCATCTTGATCTCCATCAACATGTCGCCATCGGGGTTGTCGCACCCAACATGCTTCTACTACTATTGCTACCGTTTAGTGATAAAGTAAAGCATTACATAGCGCTTAATGATTGACACGCAGGTCATACAATAATTAAAGACAACCCTATGGCTCCTGCCGGTTGCCGCACTCATCGACATGCAAGTCGTGTTAATCTATACATCACATGATCATCTCATACATCACATATATCACATCATGTAATTGGCCATATCACATCACAACATACCCTGCAAAAACAAGTTAGACGTCCTCTAATTGTTGTTGCATGTTTTACGTGGCTGCTATGGGTATCTAGCAAGAACAATTCTCATCTACGCAAAAACCACAACGGTGATACACTAGTTGCTTTTCAACCTTCTCAACGACCGCCTTTGTCGAATCCGATCCAACTAAAGTGAGAGTAACTGGCACCCGCAAGCCATCTATGCAACAAGTTGCGGTCGACGGAACCGGTCTCCCGTAAGCATACGAGTAATGTTGGTCCGGGCTGCTTCATCTCACAATACCGCTGAACCAAAATATGACCAAGGGAGGAAGCAATCTAAGCATCAACACCCACAAACCTTTTGTGTTCTACTCGAGATCTCATCTACACATAGACCTAGCTCTGATACCACTATTGGAGAACGTTGCATGGGAAACAAAAAATTTCCTACGCACATGCAGATCTATTCATGGTGATGAGCATCTACGAGAGGGAGAGTGGATCTACGTACCTTTGTAGATCGCTAAGCGGGAAGCATTAAGAAACGAGGTTGGTATAGTCGAACTTCTCCGCGATCCAAATCGCCGAGCGTCCCGCGATCTCATCACGATCCGTCCCGCGATCCAATCACGATCCGTCCCGCAAACTCATCACGATCCATCCCACGAACTCATCATGATCCGTCCCGCGAACTCATCACGATCCGTCTTGCGAACTCATCATGATCCGTCTCGTGACCTCGATCACGGTCCTTCCGATCTAGCACCGAACGGACGGCACCTCCGCGTTCAGCACACGTACAGCTTGATGACAATCTCCGTCATCTTGATCCATCAAGAAGGAGCGGAGAGGTAGAAGAGTTCTCTGGCACCATGACGGCGCTTCGGTGATGGTGGTGGAGCTATTCCGGCAGGGCTTTGCCTAAGCACTTCAGAAAACCGATCTAGAGGAGAAACTATGCACTGGAGGAACGAGCAGCACGTGGCTGAAAATTCTGTGCAAAAACCCTAAACCCTCCAGTATATATAAAAGGAAGAGAGGAGGAGGCTTGGCACAAGGGCCAAGACTCCAAGGAGTCGGCCGAACCAGGTGGAGGAGGTGGACTCCACCTCCAATCCTAGTAGGACTAGGATTCACCATATTTTTGCCTTTTTCCACTTCTTCTCTTTAGGTCTTTTTTCCCAAACTGCATGGGACTTGCGTGGGACTTCCACCAGCCCACTAAGGGCTGGTAAACACTCTCCCACAGCCCATGGATCCTCTTGGGTCGAAATACCCCTCCCAATGGTCTCCCGGTACACTAACGGCACTCCCGGTACACTGCCGATGAGCCCGAAACTTTTCCGGCGACCAAAACAGGACTTCCTATATATGAATCTTTACCTTCGTACCATTCCAGAGCTCCTCGTGATGTCTGGGATCTAATCCGGAACTCCGAACAACATTCAGTCACCACCATACATAACTCTATACTACCGAAACGTCACCAAACCTTAAGTGTGCAGACCCTGCGGGTTCGAGAACTATGTAGACATGACCGAGACACCTCTATGGTCAATAACCAATAGTAGGACCTAGATGCCCATATTGGTTCCTACATATTCTACGAAGATCTTTATGGGTCGAACCTCTATGTCAAGGATTTAGTTAATCCCGTATGATGTTCCCTTTGTTCTTCGGTATGTTACTTGCCCGAGATTCGATCATCGGTATCTCCATACCTAGTTCAACCTCGTTACCGGCAAGTCTCTTTACTCATTCCGTAATACAAGATACCGTGACTAACACTTAGTCACATTGCTTGCAAGGCTTGTTGTGATGTTGCATTACCGAGTGGGCCCTGAGATACCTCTCCGTCACACGGAGTAACAAATCCCAGTCTTGATCCATGCCAACTCAACAGACACCCTCGGTGATACCTGTAGAGTACCTTTATAGTCACGCAGTACGTTGCAACGTTTGATACACACAAGTCACTCCTCCGGTGTCAGTGAGTTGCATGATCTCATGGTCATAGGAACATATACTTGACATGCAGAAAACAATAGCAATAAACTGACATGATCATATGCTACGTTTGTAGTTTGGGTCTTGTCCATCACACCATTCTCCTAATGATGTGATCCCGTTATCAAATGACATCTCATGTCCATGGCTAGGAAACCTTAATCATCTTTGATCAACGAACTAGTCTATTAGAGGCACAGTAGGGACATGGTTTTGTCTATGTATCCACACATGCATCTAAGTCTCCGATCAATACAATTATAGCATGGATAATAAAAGATTATCATGAACAAGGAAATATGATAATAACTAATTTATTATTGCCTCTAGGGCATATTTCCAACACGTAGTACTATCATTATCAACTCTACATCTTTTGGCATCAATGTTATGAACATGTGTGTCATCACTATCAAGATTCAATATGAATAAACCCCTCACATTGGGTGCATGACCATAAAAGATATTACTCAAAATAGAACAACCTTTATTCTCTGATTTAAATGAGTAACTGTCTCGCAATAAAAAAGATCCAGATATATTGTTCATGCTTAACGCAGGCACTAAATAACAATTATTTATCTAGAAAGCACCGGCATGATCTCCATCGTCACCGGCAAGACACCATGATCTCCATCATCTTGATCTCCATCAACGTGTCGCCATCGGGGTTGTCGCGCCCAACATGCTTCTACTACTATTGCTACCATTTAGTGATAAAGTAAAACATTACGTAGCGCTTAATGATTGACACGCAGGTCATACAATAATTAGAGACAACCATATGGCTCCTGCCGGTTGCCGCACTCATCGACATGCAAGTCGGGATAATCTATATATCACATGATCATCTCATACATCACATATATCACATCATGAAATTGGCCATATCACATCACAACATACCCTACAAAAACAAGTTAGACATCCTCTAATTGTTGTTGCATGTTTTACGTGGCTGCTACGGGTATCTAGCAAGAACAATTATCATCTACTCAAAAACCACAACGGTGATACACTAGTTGCTTTTTAACCTTCTCAAGGACCGCCTTTGTCGAATTCGATCCAACTAAAGTGAAAGAAACTGGCACCCGCAAGCCATCTATGCAACAAGTTGCAGTTGAGGGAACCGGTCTCTCGTAAGCGTACGAGTAATGTTGGTCCGGGCCGCTTCATCTCACAATACCGCTGAACCAAAACACGACCAAGGGAGGAAGCAATCTAAGCATCAACGCCCACAAGCTCTTTATGTTCTACTCGAGATCTCATATACACATAGACCTAGCTCTTATACCACTGTTGGGGAACGTTGCATGGGAAACAAGAATTTTCCTACGCATACGCAGATCTATCCATGGTGATGAGCATCTACGAGAGGGAGAGTGGATCTACGTACCCTTGTAGATCGCTAAGCGGAAGCGTTAAGAAACGCGGTTGGTGTAGTCGAACGTCTTCGCGATCCAAATCGTCAAGCGTCCCGTGATGCAATCACGATCCGTCTCGCGATCCAATCACGATCCGTCCCGCGAACTTGATCAGGATCCGTCCCGCGAACTTGATCATGGTCCTTCCGATCTAGCGCTGAACGGACGGCACCTCCGCGTTCAACACACGTACGTCTTGATGAAGATCTCCGCCATCTTGATCCAGAAAGAGGGAGCAGAGAGGAAGAAGAGTTCTCCGGCAGCATGACAGCGCTCCGGCGATGGTGGTGGAGCTATTCCGACAGGGTTTCGCCTAAGCATTGCAGAAATCCGATCTAAAGGAGAAACTATACACTAGAGGAACGGGCAGCACGTGGCTAAAATTCTGTGCAAAAACCCTAAAACCACCAGTATATATAGGAGGAAGAAAGGAGGAGGCTTGGGCCAAGCCTCCAAGGAGGAGGCCGAACCAGGTGGGAGAGGTGGAATCCACCTCCAATCCTAGTAGGACTAGGATTCATCCTATTTTTGCCTTTTTCCACTTTTTCTCTTTGGGCTTTCTTTCCCTAGCCGCATGGGCTTTGTGTGGGACTTAGACCAGCCCAAAAAATGCTGGTAATTATTCTCCCACAGCCCATGAAGCCTCTTGGGTAGAAATACCCCTCCCGGTGGTCTCCCGGTACACTACCGGCACTCCCGGTACATTACCGATTAGCCCGAAACTTTTCCGGTGACCAAAATAGGACTTCCTATATATCAATATTTACCTCCGGACCATTTCAGAGCTCCTCGTGACGTCCGGGATCTCATCCAGGACTCCGAACAACCTTTGGTCACCATCATACATAACTCTATACTATCGAAACGTCACCGAACCTTAAGTGTGTAGACCCTGCGGGTTCGAGAACTATGTAGACATGACCGAGACACCTCTACGGTCAAAAACCAATAGCGGGACCTGGATGCCCATATTGGTTCCTACATATTCTACGAAGATCTTTATCGGTCGAACCTCTATGTCAAGGGTTCAGTTAATCCCGTATGATGTTCCCTTTGTTCTTCGTTATGTTACTTGCCCGAGATTCGATCGTTGGTATCTCCATGCCTAGTTCAACCTTGTTACCGGCAAGTCTCTTTACTCGTTCCGTAATACAAGATCTCGTGACTAACACTTAGTCACATTGCTTGCAAGGCTTATTGTGATGTTGTATTACCGAGTGGGCCCTGAGATACCTCTCCGTCACACGGAGTAACAAATCCCAGTCTTGATCCATGCCAACTCAACAGACACCCTCGGAGATACCTGTAGAGCACCTTTATAGTCACCCAGTTACGTTGCAACATTTGATACACACAAGGCACTCCTCCGATATCCGTGAGTTGCATGATCTCATGGTTACAAGAACATATACTTGACATGCAGAAAACAGTAGCAATAAACGGACATGATCATATGCTATGTTTGTAGTTTGAGTCTTGTCCATCACATCATTCTCCTAATGATGTGATCCCGTTATCAAATGACATCACATGTCAATGGCTAGGAAACCTTGACCATCTTTGATCAACGAGCTAGTTCACTAGAGGCATACTAGGGACATGGTGTTGTCCATTTACCCACACATGTAATGTGTTTCCAATTAATAAAATTATAGCATGGATAATAAACGATTATCATGAACAAGGAAATATAATAATAAACACTTTATTTATTGCCTCTAGGGCATATTTCCAATAGTCTCTTCGGTGAAGGGATCCTCTTGAATCGAAGGAGCGTGCAAATGCTCCAGGAACACCCCGCTGGGGACAGGGCCTCGAGTGGAACGAATCCTGGACAACTCATCAGCAACTTGATTTTTCAGTCAAGGAACATGGTGAAGTTCCAATCCTTCAAGGAACATGGTGAATCCTGGACAACTCATCAGCACCATCAGGCGCTTGACACCGAGTGAGATAGCCATGCGCATCCCATACAAAAGTGCTTCATATTCTGCCTCATTGTTGGAGGAATCAAAATGAATTTGCAAGACATAGTTGAGCTTGTCACCTCTAGGGGATATCAAAACAACACCAGTGCCGGACCCATTCAACATTTTCGAGCCGTCGAAGAACATTGTCCAATGTGCCGAGTGAACTTGGATGGGTTGTTGCTGTTTAGTCCACTCGGCCATGAAATCTGCCAATGCTTGGGACTCGATTGCCTTCTTGGCCTCAAATTTGATGTCAAAGTGTCCAATCTCAATTGCCCATTTAGCCACTCGACCTGATGCGTCACGATTATTGAAAATCTCAGATAAAGGAGCATCACTGACGACTAAGATCGAATGGTCTTGGAAATAATGTGCCACCTTCTTTGCTGATAGGTAAATACCATACACCAGCTTATGATAGTGTGGATATCTTTGCTTTGAGGGGGACAATACTTCCGAGTCATAATAAATTGGACGCTGGACTTTATAGGCTTTACCTTCCTCTTCTCGCTCGACAGTCAGCACTGTACTCACGACCTGATTTGTGGTCGTGATGTACAGGAGCAAGGGCTCTTTGCTGGCAGGAGCGGCAAGCACCGGCTGGGTGGAGAGGAGGGCTTTGAGCTCAACAAACGCTGCTTCGGCTTCGGGAGTCCAGTCGAATGTGTCGGACTTCTTCATCAACTGATATAAGGGCAGAGCCTTCTCACCAAGAAGAGAAATGAATCAACTCAATGCTGCCAAGCAACCTGTGAGCTTCTGAACATCGTGCACTCGCATGGGAGTCTTCATACGGGTAATGGCACTGATCTTCTCGGGATTGACATCAATTCCTCGCTCGAAAACGAGAAAACCGAGCAACTTGCCGCCAGGGACACCGAAGGTACATTTGGCCAGATTGGTGAATGTCTCAGCCAAGTCAGCCAGCAGGTCAGAACCTTTACGGGACTTGACAACTATATCGTCCATGTACGCCTTGACATTTCAAGGGATCTGGTCGAGTAAACATTTCTGAATCATGCGCATAAAAGTAGCGCCGGCATTCTTAAGACTAGAAGGCTTGGTGATGTAGCAAAAGCACCCAAACGGGGTGATGAAGGCTGTTTTTATTTTGTCCGGGCCATACATACGGATCTAATGGTACCCAGAATAGGCATCCAAAAATGATAAACGCTTGCACCCCGCTGTCGAGTCAACAATTTGATCTATGCGGGGGAGCGGAAAATGGTCTTTTGGGCACACCTTATTGAGATGTTTGAAGTCAATGCACATGCGGAACGACTTATCTTTCTTGGGCACCATCACAACATTCGAGAGCCACTCGGAGTGGTAAATCTCCCGAATGAACTTGGCTTGAAAGAGACAGGCCACTTCTTCTCTGATTGCCTTGCGCTTCTCCGCTGCGGATCGACGCAAATGCTCCTGACGGGCTTGGCCTTCGGATCCACTCACAGACGGTGCTCAGCCAGCTCCCTGGGAATCCCCGGCATGTCAGCAGGCTTCCATGCAAAGATATCCCAGTTCTCACGAAGGAACTGGATGAGCTCGGCTTCCTATTTACTGTCGAGTGTTATTGAGATATTTGTCGGGGCAGCAGTTGGATCCGTCGGGTGGATGTGCACCTTCTTCACTTCCCCTGCCGACTGAAATGCTGACTCGGAAGCCGGCTTTTTTGCGCGGAGCAAAACAGTAGGGTCAGGGTTTTCTTGTACTCCTCCAGCTCGACCATGGGCATCTGTTGATCGGCGATCTTGGCTCCTTGCTGGAGACACTCTGCTGATCATGCCCTTAGGGCCTGGCATTTTCAACTTGAGATACACGTAACATGGTCGGTCCATGAAACATGCATAAGCGGGTCGACCCAAGATGGCGTGGTAAGCACTCTTGAAATCCATGACTTCAAATTTCAACTTTTCTTTTCGGAAATTTTTGCTATCTCCGAATGCCACATCCAATGCTATCTGGCCGAGTGACTTGGCCTTCTTTCCTGGGATGACCCCATGAAACTGCATGCTGCTCTCGCTCGGACGGGACATCGGAATGCCCATCCCTTTCAGGGTATCCGCATACAGAATATTCAGGCCGCTGCCGCCGTCCATGAGGACCTTTCTGAGTCGAGTCCCCTGCACCACCGGATCGACTACCAGAGCCTGTCGACCGGGAGTGGCCACACGAGCAGGATGGTCTGTCTGGTCGAATGTGACAGCATATTGAGACCATTTGAGGTAGGTGGGGGTGTCTGGCACAGCCATGTTGATTTCTCTATTGCTGACTTTCAGACGACTCTTGCTCTCGACATCAGCAAAGATCACTAGTGTTGCAGTGACATCTGGGAATGTTTCCTTTTCTTCATCTGAATCTTCTTTTTCAGGAGACTTCGCACTCGACTGGTCTCCCTTGAATTGCTGGATAAGGGTTCGACACTGTCGAGTGGTGTGCTTGGGCAAAATCAGGTTGCCCTCTGCATCTTTCCTCGTGTGAATTACACACGACTGATCCAAGATATCAGTTCCTGACTGACCTTTCCCCTTCTTGGGGGCATACTGAGCTTTGCCTTTGCCCTTGTTCTTCGACTGAGTCACCAGTGCTGCTGCCTCTGCCGGAGCCAGGTCTTCAGCCTTTCACTTCTGTTTCCGATTGTTGCCGCCGCCAGACTCATTGGCGACTACTTTTCCTTTGCCCCTATGAAGGTGGTCTTCTTCCTCGCCATTAGCATAGCGAGTGGCAATTTCCATCATCTTGCCGAATGAAATGTCACCAGTGCGCCCGAACTTCAGGTACAGCTCCCTGTATCTCACACCGGCCTTGAAGGCACAAATAGCATGGTGTTCTGACACATTCTCCACCGTATGATGCAAGATGGATCATCGCTGAATATAATCCCTTAAGGTTTCATTGGGTTTCTAGACGCAGTGTTGTAAGTCGACCAGACCCGCGGGGCGCTTGCAGGTGCCCTCGAAGGTCCGGACAAACACTCGGGCAAGATCTTCCCAACAATGTATGCTGGAAGGAGCCAAACGATTCAACCAAGCTCGAGTTGAACCATCCAACATGAGGGGCAGGTGCTTTATTGCGACATTGTCATTTCCACCGCCAATCTGCACAGCCACTCGGTAATCATATAACCAAGTCTCTGGTTTTGTTTCACCAGAAAACTTTTCGATCCTCGCTGCCACTCTGAAATTGGGGGGAATCTCTATAGAACGTATAGCTCTGCTAAAACACTCAGGACTAGACACCACAGCTGAGCTTCCACTCGGAACATCCCTATCGAGTCCTTCCCTATAGGCTCTGCTTTTGTCGATCCGCTTATGAACCAGATATGTGCGGGCGTCAAAGTCCGCATCCCGCTTGTCACCACGGGAGTGCCTGTCGTCCTGGCGCCGAGGCGTGTACGGACCGCTCCCGTGGAGGAGTGGGCATTCGACGGTGGTCTTCATGGTGATGCTGATCTCTGACCTGCCCTTCACGAAAACCGCCGCCTCGACGACGCAAGGGCGATCTAGGGCTGTGTGCCGACTGAACGGTCTCAGCCTTGGGTGAATTACTATATATCCTGTTACGGGACTGAGAAACTGTTGAATTCTGACGTTGTGCTGCATCCAACAGCGCCCTGATCTACAACAACCCTGTACCAGCCTCTGACCGGGATGGCTGAATGGAATCCGCTATCCTAGCAGCAACAACAACATTTAGCACAGGAGTTCGGTATACCTCAACGCCATCGTGAGATCCAGTCGAAAATAGTTGTCGATGACGTCGACTGGGGCGTGGCTGGCGCTGGCGAGCGCGCTCGTCAATCTCTGCCTGGAGCTTTTCCAGACGAATGCGCGCGGCCTTCAAAGCTTGGGCCTCGGCAGTCGCGCCGACGATAGGGGTATGAAGGACCTCCTCATCACGACGCAACTACACATTCGACGGACCTCCAGCCTCGCGCTTGACACGGCCGAAGCCAGGCGGTGAACTCTGATGAGAGCCCGCCATTAAGACCTCCGCTGCGGGATCACAGCTTTCGCACTCGGAAGACATGTCGGATGGATCGGAATCCGACTCGAACACGCCGTGAAGGGACTCGGCGGGCTCGAGCGCTGCAACCTGCAGAGAAGCTTGACACGCCGCTGCGTGTTCGACCCACCGCTGGAGTCGTGAGCGACTGGACCACTTGTGACCGCGAACGGCGAGAGGAGCCGACACGTAAGGGGTCGACGGCTGATGCAGCAACACGCCACAGGGGCTCGCAGGGAAGTCCGCGGCCCCGCGGACCGGGAGTGCCTCGACATTGAGAGGCGCCTCCTGGAGCCATGCCGAATCGTCGGCGATGAAGGTGAGCGCTCCGAAACGGATCTCGTGGCCCAGAGCAAAAACACCGCCAGAAGACATGTTGAAGGATGAAAATCGCAACCTCGCCCGATGTCGCTTAGACGCCTGCCCCACGGTGGGCGCAAACTGTCATGGGAACGAGCGTGACAGTAGATGGTAGGGGTACGAAGGGAGAGGGCAGAGTCCTAGCTATGGCGAGGGAGTACACACGGATGTATGAGTTCAGGCCCCTTTCGTGGAGGTAACAGCCCTACTCTCAGTGCTCGGGAGCTTTATGTCGTGTGGAATGTAAAGATTACAGTGGTTGCGAACCCTTGTGCAGGAGGGGAGGGGTGGCTTATATAGAGTTCGCTGCCCCTCATAACTGTCCTGCATCAAAGGGCCTGGTCGTGGGATTAAAGTCTGCCGTTACAGGTAACATACATAATAAAAGCTATTAATGACCATTTAACCAGCGTCTGCCCGTTGGGCTCTTGATGATGGCTCCTAATCTTCTGGCATCGAGTGAAAGCGGGATTGGCATCGAGTGAAAGCGGGATATTTTGAGTGACACGCGACTGCCGAATGAGAGCGGAAGTTTCCGAGTGAATTACTGTCAAGTGACTTTGAACGTCTCCAGGGATCCACTCGGAAGTTCATGCTTGATCTTCAAGTCCTCCCATGTAATGTCCTTAGGTAGTGTATATAGGCCGCGCCTAGGACCTTACCCTAGGTACAAATCCTCGTCAGTGTTTAAATTTTACGACGGGCTAACAAATGAAACCAACCATTTACGTATAGTGTCCAATGTGTTATGTAAAAATTTCAAATGGCATGAAACAACTAATTCAAGAACTGGCGTCATATTACAAGCTATACGCTCGAGTCGGTCTGACCATCTTCCATATAGTTGCAAAACAAATATTTCTTGCGAACTTGCAAGTAATTATTATGATTATAATCTAGAGAACTACCTTGTCCTACTAAAGAAGAAACAATCCAAGAACAATCCCCCTTGCTCAGTTGTAGCATTACACCAAAAGTAGCATCTGATTCTGATCTCACCCTCTCTTACTGGTTATGAACTCAGTTGCCTTGCTCCTCTGCTTAGGCCCATGTCGCCTCAACAATTTGGTCTCTTTGGTTGCCTCACACTCTACATCCTACAGTTTCCTAATGAATTCCGTTCGGCTTCAACTCAAGCAAGTTTGCTAGTACAATAAAAATTGTAACCAAACGATATGGGCAAACTTGATCATGTCCTAAGTTGTCCTCTGATCCAGCAAGCAGCTTATCGAGGCAGCTCCAGCCAGCACGTCATAGGATCAAACGGCCAGCGGCATGCTGGATGGTCCTCGTCCTTGCACACCCTGCAGATTTTTTGGTTAAAGAACTCACGCAAGAAATAGAATCCAAGTGCAACTTCCATATATAGTACAATATATACTTCCTCTGTAAAAAAAAAAAGGACGTTTAGATTACTAATGTAGTGATCTAAACATTTTTTTTTACGGAGGGAGTACATGTCAATGCAATTTGTTCATATAACCTACCTATTGTCTTGAAAGAAGCAAACCATGTACCTACCTTCGTCTATATATTTATTGGGACGACATAAGCGACAATAGTGTGGACCCAGTATAGCTGTATAGGATACCCACAAGAGGATATGGTATCATGAGACTGTGGCAATGACTAGATAAATATAGAAGATAAATTTTATATTCACTTGACACTCAATAATTAGCAAACCTTCAATGGTGTTCCATTCCATGATATAAGCTGCAGCTGCAGGGAATAGCAATCCTCTGGATCAGCAGCAGAATTATTCACTTATTTATTTGGTATCTGGATCTTTTAGTACATGGGAAAATTAGAAGCTACTGTACTTTAGATTTTGACAACAAACAACAAACTCGTTATACGCCTACGTTAAAATGGTCTGCTCAATTTACTCCTTTAATTATTTTCAATTATATACATGTTCTCACTACTGCTACTGAATATCAAGGCGTTTTTCATAGTGCATTTTTCTAGGCTTCAGCTTACATGCTTTTTCCTAAGCTTCCATGTCTGAAACGTAGTTAGCACTTTGTACTCACAGAAGACTTATAACCATATATATAGGCATTTCGTAATGGCAGTGAAAGATATTGTGGAACGTAAAGTCTGTAAATTGTAAATTACAAAAACGATGACATGAACATAGAAGGCACGTGTCTCCTACAACTACATCATGTCCATCTAACAAAGTAAAGCAATGGTCAGTCTAATATATTTTCAGATTAGGCTCGCTCGTTACCATACAACTTTTTGAAGGAATAAATCATACATTACACGAAAACTGTAGAGAGAAAAATAGAATAAGGGAAAGAACCTTGAACCACCGACACACACAACTTACGACATAGAACTTCTGGTGAAGTTGCAACATTTGCATCTCTTCAAGCGGCAGTCCCCCATGCCAAGTCTCTGCTTCTAAGCCAATCAGTAAAACATAGCCAACAATCAATTATTCGATTTATTAAATCCACATGCTACTTGAGCCACTGTAATCTTTGCTTACATGCATTTGTTAGAAAATTAGGGGCATCCTTAAGCAAACAAACAAATTAAGAGAAGACCAAAACAAAGGAGAAACATGTTTGATAAGGACCTGAAGTGCTATTTTTGTTATGCTGTAATTACATAAGAATATGAGACTAAAACATCTCTAAACAGAGGATCGACAGTCGACAGACATGGCATTTTTAATACCATGGAGGCTTAAATTGTGTGTGACCTATGCAGTTGGGAATTTCGTCAAATTCCAATGAAAGGGGTTCGGAGACTACCTTGCATCATTCAATTCTTACTTTGCAAACAGCATCATCCATTATATGAGGGCTATAGTATGTTTGATTAACACATTACGTGGATCAATGTGTAAACCTGAGTTCAACACCTACCATCGCATTCAATTATTAACTTTCTTTTGTTATACGATTTTGTATGCACCCATTCAAGCAACCCCAAACTGAGTAAAAACGGGGAAAAATCATAATCTATCAGCAAATAAAAAAAAAGCACAATAAAATAGTTAGAGGCAGATCCATGACATCTACATTCTTACCGAATTGGTAGTCTATCTCCATGTATTTAATTCTTCATTGTAGAAATTTGTCGGGAGCACTACTTGACAAACTGAAATTGCACTCGACGCAAGACAAATATCAGAAGATGGATGTTGCTTCCCTCGGTGGATTCCCAGATTCAATTCAATAGGAAGAAGATTGTAGGGCATAGAGGAGAGCACGTACTAAATCCCACTGTGATCAGGCATACTACTTTTTGTCCTATAAACATAGGACTTGGGAGCAGGATTTGAAAGCAATCCGCCACTACTATGTTGTGCTCAAGCAAGAGGAGGGGCACGGGGGAGGAAGCGGGTCAGCGGAAGGGGCAGTCGTGCATCCCCTCATGGAGAACACGAGCTGCCTCGGACCGCCGTTGAATCCCTCGCCGGCGCAACCAGCCGACGAATCCGACCTTCCCCTCGCTGGATCCAGTACACTACAAGCCTCAAACCACCCTGCTGCCGCGCTCCTTCTCCGCCTCGCCGTAGCCAAGCCCCGCCGTCGCCGCTCGAATTCGTAACAAAAAGACAAACATGTTAATTTTCATGGCAAACATGGCACCGCCTCGGACAACCCTGGCGCCTAGCAAGGTCCCGCCGCCGCTTGCCTGGATCCGGACCCGCCCGTCGTTCCGTGAGTCCAGCCCATTCGCGGCCGCCTTGTGTAGACCTCACTCGACCGGATCGAGCAGGAGAGCCACATGCCTTCCCACACGCTCTTTGACCCGCCTCGATCCGGAGATATGGGTAGGCGCGCCGACGAGGCAGACGGTGGTGACGTGTGGTGAGGCGGGGAGGGACGGGGCATGGCTGAATGTGCACCGACGATGGAAGGACGCGAGCGCCGGCGAGGCGGGGTGGGGTTGGGCGTGGCCGGAGGTGGCGGCGGGCTGGAGACTGGATTGGGAGGCACGGTAATGAGGGTGGATGGGTTATTTTTTCTCTCGCACGTATCGATTTGTTAACTTATTTGGAGGATTGCGAGTTGAATAAATAAAACAACATGGGCTTTTTTATAAAATTGCCAACGATGTACGATAAGAAGTTATCGATGCTTTATTATTAGGTAAAGATAAGAAGGGATAAGGCGTCTCAAGATGAACAAGTTCAAGCCATTAGAGATAGACAGATTAGAGGCTGTCGCGATTAGAGGTAGCAAAACAACATCACTGTAATCGAGATCACCCTCATCATCAATACACACAAAGCAGGACGTAGGCTTTTACCTTCATCGGAGGGGTCGAACCTGGATAAACTCGCATCTCTCGATTCCGATCAGCCCCTCTCAAGCCGCCACCTAGTTGCGATGACCTCATACCTAAATTCTCTCATAAGAACATCTTGTCATGACAAAACCACGACAATTGACACCCACTATGAGGCTGATTATGATGGTAATATGTTTTTGGAGGGGCTCTTCGAGGATCGAAAAGCTCTTGATTGATCGGATGAAGAAAGGCGGATATGGAACAATCGCACAGGGCAATCCGGCACGGGACAACCTTATGTTGAGCCGACAAATTCATCGTTATCTGATCAGCTTTGAAGCTAGCAGTTTGAAGTTATCGCAGTCGGACCGCCATAGTCGTCTTCGATGACCCGTCGAAACCGACAAAAGATCAATCTTTGCGGTTGTATCGCCGCAAGTCATGACTGCCACATACATTCAGAAGAATCTCTTTGTTTAAGCGCACCGCACGGTCTGTCCAATCACAAGTTCCGATGAGAACAAATCTCTGCCGGGACTGACTAAATTTAGTTCGACTTTTGCGGTGCATCAGTCGAATTTTTCACTGCTGCCTCATGTAAGTCCCGAGCTTCAAGTTCCGAGGGAATCAAACGGAGTTGCCACTGCTACTACTCACATGTTTCCTTGCTCGATCATTGTTACCGCTGGTCACGCGAAGGAACTCACGATCAAACCAAAACAAATAAAAGACGCCACAGCATTTGATGTGTCACATTAATTGATGCTCGGTATATAGCCCCTCTACCCACGTGGAGATCATAAAAAGACAAAGGAGAAGAAGTTTACGTGGAGGCCTCGTACTACAAGTAGTAGGACATACACAGATCAAGAACGTACATCTGCGTCTGACTACCAGCATCAGTGTCCGTATTTATCCAACAAAAATACCAGCTGCTATTCATCCTATCTATTTTTAATATATATTAATTTTTTTAGATATTACTTTGGCCTGTAATATTTTTACGTAGGATAATTGTTCATGTGGCATTATACCGCGGAGGTGGAGCGCACGTCAATATCGTTCTGTATTCGTGTTTGTCCGTTTCGTGTTGCTCACTGAACGCGCGTGAGTCGCCACCCCCGCGGTCCGGTCTACATCAACTCGCCGGTACCGCATGCGCTCACCCGCCCAGTATGAGCCACCTAATGGATGCGGCAAGCCGCCGCATCCACGGTATGATTTTTACCAACAAACCCATGGCTGACTCGTCGTCCGCATTGACTTACAATGCCACGAGCAACTTTCACGTCCGTGTCATTTTACAGTGTCGTGGTCGACTCTCCCGTCCGCGTCGACTTACAACGTCACGGTCCGGTTTATATCAATACGCCGGTGCCTCGCCTGCTCGTTCGTCCACCCAACGGATGCGCGTGAGTCGCCGCTCTCGTTGTCCCGTTCACATCAACACGCCGATGCCACGCCTGGTCGTTCGTCTGCCCAACGGATGCGCGCAAGTCGCCGCCCCTTCGGACAGTCTACTACAACAACTCTTGAGCAAATAACAATATATTATCAGCTTCGAAAGGGCACACAAGTCGCCATCATTGCGGTTTGCTTAACTTCAACAACCAGGTGGGTCGACCCATCGGTCGGGTTACTGACAAAACTCATATGAGATCCTTTATAACCCGCCATCTCGACCTTCCGGGGGTTCATGTTGCGTTATCAAGTCCAAGGACATACACTGGGTGTCGCAAAGATCATCAACTCGCCACACGCTTTTGGCTTCAATAAATTCTAGTTATCAACTGTCAACCTTATGTCGGCTTATGCTATGGCCAAGTGTGAAGAATCTCAAGCCAACTCCTCGAGTCGTCTTAAGACATGGGGGCTACACAGACATGATTCGGCTGATTCAACCGGGGTCAAATATTCTGGAACCCCAGGTAAGTGCAGGGAAGATAACCCGGTCTGGGGGGCTGCTGCCTTATTGGCGGAAGATTTAAAGTCGTCCAAGAGGAGGAGTCGCCATTATCCGCCATTCAAACATGGGTGCCCTATCTTATTGGCAGAAGATTTAAAGTCGCCCAAGAGGACGAGCCGCCATGATGCGACCATTCAAACATGGGTGTCCTGCTTATTGGTGAAAAAATAAAAGTTGCCCAAGAGGATGAGCCGCCATGATGCATCGTTCAAACATGGGTGTCCTGATTTATTAGATCATCACAAAGTCATTTGGGGCCTGCCAACTCATTGCGTTTAGCTTTCATACTCTCTTGATCGGGTTCCACGCCATATATGAGTTAAACCTACCTATTTGGAACTTGCTACTCCGTCGTGTGACCCGCCAAACTCTTGACAGTCAATCTTGCAAAGAGACCCTGAACTCATGTAAGTCAATCTTGCAATAAGACCCTGAACTTGTCAAGATTAAAACGGCGGTTTTGTTACGAGAGAGCCGGCTTACAGTAAGCTAGGATAAACTCACTTATAGGCCGTAACTCCTCCGCTATGTGGTCCGTTCGTACTCTTAACAGTCAATATTTTTAAGACCCTGAACTTGTTAAGGTTAAAATGACGGATTTACGCCATGTGAGAGACGGCTATGGGATAAACTCACCTGTACGCTGTAACCCCTCCGCTATGTGGCTCGTTCGTACTCTTATCAATCAATCTTGTTTAAGACCCTAAACTTGTTAAGGTTAAGACGACGGATTTACGCCACGTGAGAGCGTGTTATGGGTGTTAAAAGGCTTTAGGCCTAGATTTTCAAAGCAAAAAATCGTGAGTTTTCTCAAAAAACATATATAAAGGGTTGATCTCTTTTTAGTTGTGCCTTCAAAGCCGACTTACAAAAATTTGAGATATACATGTATATATTCTCTGTTAGTTATTTTTATCATAAACATACATCATCCTGCATTGCATCATCATATCATGCATCGTCATTCAAACCGGGTTACATCGTAACCTTTGGAGGAACAAATAGATCTTTGATAGCCAAAATGTTTGGATCTTCATCATGGTTTATCATAACCAATACTAAATGATCGGGTTTTTTAAGCCAGCTCGGAAGAATTGACTATTCTTGAAGCGCCGCCCCATCACATATAATACCGGGTCATCTAATTGACCGGCTCTTGGATTTTGAAAACATATATTTGTCGGGTTGCATCGCAACCACGAGCAGGAATTTTTATTTCAAGGAAAAAGGCATTATTCTAGGATATTCGACAAAATACCGGGTTACAACCACGGTCAAGGATTCATTCAACAAATTATGATGGGTTATTGTTGGGGAACGTTGCATGGGAAACAAAAAAAATTCCTACGCGCACGCAAGATCTATCCATGGTGATGAGCATCTACGAGAGGAAGAGTGGATCTACATATCCTTGTAGATCTCTAAGCGAGAAGCGTTAAGAAACGCGGTTGGTGTAGTCGAACGTCTTCGCGATCCAAATCGCCGAGCGTCCCGCGATCTCATCAACGAGCTAGTTTTCTAGAGGCATACTAGGGACACAGTGTTGTCTATATACCCACACATGTATTTAGTTTCCAATCAATACAATTATAGCATGGATAATAAACGATTATCATGAACAAGGAAATATGATAATAACTAATTTATTATTGCCTCTAGGGCATATTTCTAGCAGTTATATTATTCTCACACAGTCCCAAGTCGCTACAGGCATACGAACCAGCACTTGGGGGCTATATCATATGATGTTTTTCATTCCAAAAGGAGAAGTATATGTAAGTCCTAAGTCGTTGCAGGCATGCAACCCGGCACTTGGGGGCTACACTACTCAAATCAAAATTTCTAAAGTCCCAAGTCCCTGCAGGCATGCGACCCGGCACTTGGGGCCTATAATATTCAGCTGTTCAAACAGATTATAGGGTCCAAATTGAAAGACCCAGCCTATCACATACTAATGAGCCGGCCCTTGGGGGCTACACATGTTAAATACAAGACACTGAGTTTATATCTGGCAACTCAGATGACAACCCAGATTTCTCAACATTCAACATCAAGCTCAAAAGTCCCAGGTTGTTGCAAGCACGACACCCCGGCACTTGGGGGCTACACTGGCTGAATTTTTATAAAGTATAAAGACAATTACAAGTCCCAGGCTGCTGCAGGCAAGACAACCTGGCACTTGGGGGCTACACAGTCCAATATATTATTGCAAAGCACCAAGTCATCATTGATAAACTCGGAGCTTGGGGGCTACAGGTAATATGGAGATAAAAAATAGAAGAACACTTTCAAAATATCAATTGTGAGCGAGCCTGGTCTCATTTCTGGATGGAAGGTTGCAAAGATCATCTCTTTCAAATTATTCATACAAAGGCCCAGAAGACCGGCTCAACATCAGATGGATTTTCATCCCAATATATTTATCAAGTCAACTGGAGTCCGCTTGTTTTGAACCGGCGTCACCAACGATCATGGCCCAGCGTTATCAAAAGATCAGAACCCGGCAGAGTCTATATAGAAGCAACCCTGTTTCACAAATTGAAAGTGGTTTAACAATGGACGAATTTCTGTTCCTAATCGAAGCAATGGAAAGACGACTCAACAGCATGTGGATTTCTTATTCCCAAGGTTTTCATATGGCCAAAGTATTGGAGGCCTATTCAATGATATATGGGTGTTTTATTCCCAATATTTTGCAAAGGACATGGACCTGCAAGATGATTGTGAAGACGACTAGTTCGTATGAAGAAGAAACCCGAATTTTCGAAGAGACACTTCATTTAAATAAGACGGTCAGGGGAGCAAGCCGGTCACTTAACATATTTATTATTCTTATTTCAGGAGCTTACCATGAATGTATTCAAGCTAACCTAGGGGCTAATGTCGGGGATATTACCTTGCGGTATAACCTGGCCTGAAGTATGACCCGACCGAGACTTGGCAACTCACTAGTGACCAGGTAGGCGGGTCAGGCGAACGACAACACCCAACAGCCCAGAAGGCGGCTCATGAGAGAGCCAACTCATGTTATGGTGGACCGGCTCACAAAGAAGGCCCAAGGAGAGGAAAGACTCCCTCAAGAAGGAAACAAGACCCGTATTAGGATTCAAGAGAGACTAGTCCTAATCCTACTCTCGATAGGACTCTACATGTAAACCTACCCCTTCAACCTATATAAGGAGGGGTAAGGCACACCAAGAGGGACAAGTTCAAGTCATTAGAGATAGTCAGATTAGAGGCTCTCGAGATTAGAGGTACGAAGACAGAAGCCTTGTAATCGAGATTGCCCTCATCGCCAATACACACAAAGCAGGACATAGGCTTTTACCTCCATCAGAGGGCCCGAACCTGGATAAACTCGCGTCTCTCGATTCTGACCAACCCCTCTCAAGTCGCCACCTAGTTGTGATGGCCTCACACCTATGTTCTCTCACGAGGACATCTTGCCATGAGATAACCACGACAGTGATGGTGATGATGAAGGTGGTGGTGATGAGGCGGTAGTGAGTTTATCCTACGGCTTCTAGGGCAAGTGTTCACCATCAAATGTTGAGGCACGAGTCCCTAGAGTCCTGCAATTGGCAGCTAATCTTATACCTTTAAATCTCGCCTCATACTCAAAAACTTGATTTTGGAGATCATAAATTTGACTCTGTCGAAATTTGATTTGCTCGTTGAAGTTGAAGACCATGTCTTTCATGGACTGGCCATCCACCATATGGTCACGGGTAAACTCCATGATCATGGAGTGATCGGCACTAAGTCCACGTTCCACCATCCCCTTGCACTTGAAGACGTCTTGCTCCACAGCTTCGAGCTTGGCCTCCATGCTTCCAGTCCTCTTAGGCACCTGAACATCCCATATGTGGAGCACCCCCTCACGCATCTCAATGGTTTGAGGGTGCTTCATTACATCTCACAAATATGGGTTGATATCCTTCTCGAAGAAGTTGTCCTTGGGGGAACTTGAGGAAGTCATGGAGGTTTAGATCAGGAAGAAAAACAACACGGAACAAGAAGAGAGAAAAATTTTGCGATACGATGGTCAAAATAGTCAGGGGTATATAAAGAGAATTTTTATTCTTGGAAACCAAGCAAACGAAAGGAAAATGGAGTCGGGAAGGTTCCCGAGGTGGGCACGCTCCACTAGGGCACGGACAAGGGTAGGCGCGCCCTCGTACTCCATGCCCTCCTCGGCTACCTTCCGGTTTATTTTTATTTCCTAAAATTCATAAATATTGCAAAACTGTTAAAAAATATTTTTGCGGACTTTTCGGAGATTGTTTACTCATAGTATCACGTACCTCTTTATTTTTGTGATTCTGGAGCGTTCCGGAAGGTTTCTCTTATGTGTTTCTCCGGTGTCATGGCTTGGATAACATTGCTTTCAACTTTAATAGGCTTACCAGAGATATAATGTTTAATTCTTTGTCCATTGACCACCTTCGGCTTGGTAGCTTCGACATTATTATTCTTAATAGCTCCAGAGCAGTAAACTTCTTCGACAACATAGGATCCTTCCCATTTGGAGAGAAGTTTTCATGCAAAAAAATCTGAAACGAGAATTGTACAATAAAACATATTCTCCAACTTTGAATTCTCGCTTTTGGATTCTTTTGTCATGCCATCTTTTAACTTTTTCTTTGAATAACTTGGCATTTTCATAAGCTTAGGTTCTCCATTCATCTGATGAGCTAATATCAAATAACCTCTTTTCACCGGCAAGTTTGAAATCATAGTTTACTTCTTTGATTGCCCAAAATGCTTTGTCTTCTAATTCTAGAGGCAAATGACAAGCTTTCCCATAAACCTTCTTGTATGGAGACATACCCATAGAATTTTTATAAGCAGTTCTGTAGGCCCAAAGTGCATCATATAATTCCTTAGACCAATCCTTTCGAGACCTATTAAAAGTGTTTTGTAATATCAGTTTTATTTCTCTATTGCTAAGTTCAACTTGACCACTAGATTGAGGATGATAAGGTGGTGCAATCATATTTAGCAAGCATCTTACGGAAAGCACCATGAATAAAGTGTGAACCACCGTCAGTCATTAAGTATCTGGGGAGTCCAAACCTCGGGAAAATAAATTCTTTAAGCATTTTAATGGAAGTATGATGATCAACACTATTAGTTGGAATAGCTTCTACCCACTTAGTGACGTTATCAACAACAACCAAAATATGAGTATACCCATTATAGGAAGGAAAAGGTCTCATATAATCAAAACCCCAAACATCAAATGGTTCAACAACAAGTGAATAGTTCATAGGCATTTCTTGACGCTTACCGATATTACCAATTCTTTGACATTCATCACAGGATGAGACAAACTTACGAGCATCCTTGAAGAGAGTAGACCAATAAAAACCAGATTGTAATACCTTATGAGCAGTTCTATCTCCAGCACGATGTCCTCCATAAGCTTTGGAATGACATTTCCGTAAGATTTGTTCTTGTTCATGCTCAAGTACACAACTTCTAATAATACCATCTACTCCTTCTTTATAAAGATGTGGGTCATCCCAAAATAATGTCTTTAGTCACAGAAGAATTTTCTCTTTTGTTGGTATGTGAAGCTAGCTGGAATATATTTAGCAACAATGTAATTAGCATAATCGGCATACCATGGAGTGCTTTGAGAGACATTTATTGCAACTAGTTGTTCATCAGGAAAACTATCATCAATAGGTAGTGGGTCATCAAGAATATTTTCTAACCTAGACAAGTTGTCAGCTATGGGGTTCTTAGCTCCTTTCCTATGAACGATATATAAATCAAATTCCTAGAGCAAGAGAACCCACCTAATAAGTCTAGGTTTAGCATATTGCTTTTCCATAAGATATTTTATAGCAACATGATCAGTGTGAACAGTAACTTTGGAATGAATAATGAAAGGTCTGAATTTATCACAAGCAAACACAACTGCTAAAAATTCTTTTTCAATAGTGGCATAATTTCTATGGGCACTGCCTAGAGTTTTACACTACTGGAATCCAGTCATTTGCCATGTGCCAGGCCTTTGCCATCTGCTGGCACATGGCAAAGATGCTCTTTGCCGTCAGTTGTGGCAAAGTAGATGACATAATTGGCGCATGGCAAAGTCTCTGTATGCCATGTGCTAGTCCTTTGCCGTCTGCGCCCAAACGGCCAAGAGACCAAGGGCGGACGACAAAGAGTCAAGGTGGGTCCCACTGGACCTTGGGCCTGGCCAGGTCCAATGGAAGGGCTCTTTGCCTTTTGCCAGACCTTTGTTGTCGGTCGTGGATGTCTTTACCATCTGGGGACAGATGGCAAAGGGGACATGCCTATAACGGCCATCCCCTGCCCCCACTCCTCTCTCTCTCTCTCTCTCTCGCTCTCTCCCTCCCCCCACTCCACCCTCTCCCTCCCCTGCGACCACCGCCGCCATTCCCCAACCATCGCCGGCCCCTCCCCTCATCGCCCCTCCCTGTGCTGCCCCCATCACCGCGCCGCCGCCCTCCCTACGCCGCCCCCACCACCGTGCCGTTGTGCCCCTCCCTGTGAAGCCCCCTCCCCTCGGCGGCTCCCTCCCTGTGCCCATCTCCCCTCGTCGGACCCCTCCCTGTGCCCACCATCATGTCGTCACCCTCCCTGCGCCGGCACCACCACCGCACCATTGCGCCCCTCCCTGTGCCGCCCCTCCCCTCAAAGGCTCCCCTGTGCCGCCCTGTCCCCGAGCCGCCCGCTCCCCTCGCCGGCTCCCGGTGCCGCCCCCTTCCCATAGCTCCCCCATCTCTGTGGCTCCCCTCCCCCGCCGCCTTGGCCGTCCCCACCCAACTCCGGTGAGTGCTCGGCCACCCCCTCACTTCTTTTTGGTTTTTCCTGTTTTAGTTAGTTAGTTAGTTAGTTTACTAGGTTAGAAAAAGCTTAGAATAAATGAGATATTTAGTTTAGTTTCTGTTAAATTAGATAGTTAGATTACTTTTTAGTTACTTTACTAGGTTAATTAAAAAAACTTAGATAGAAAAGTAAAAACTTAGAAGAAAAGAAGAAAAGAAAAAACTAGGAGAAAAGAAGAAGAATAAGAAGAAGTCCCTCCCCGACACCTCGACACCCCGACACCCCGGCACCCCGACCCGACACCCCGATGACGCCCCTCCGGTGAGCCCCCTACATGACACCCCCGACACGACACCCCAGCATGACACCCCAGGGGACGCCCCTCCGGCCTTCCAGATGCCGATGGGGTCTTAGTTTTGTAAATTATGAGTTAGGTCATATATTTTCGGATTTTGTTATGAAAAACATAATATTTGTGTTGATCAGGTGGATTTCCATGTGCAGTTTGTTTTGTCGCTGCTAGGGTCTGTGTACGACGACCACCTCGTATGCTCTGCTCTGGATCCGATGCGGAATTTCGTTAGTGCCTCCCTGGTGTTCTCCGGGTACACAACCTCTCTGCTTATTGCCGAGACGTGTATCAGGAGAACAGTGAGGAGGTGTTGCCGAAATTCTGCGTCGGATCCGGAGCAGAGCATGGGAAAACAAACCCAATCTACACATACTCGGGTGGGATTAGGACCTATCTCTACCTATTAGTGTGTAGGTTGCATGGACGTAATAAAACTGACAAACTTGATTACCAGATGAATATAGATGATGAATTATATATATATATTTCTTGTGTGTTTAGTAGGTAGGCAAGATGGGTGATCGTGCTTGGATGTACACTGGTCACCCTAGTCAGAAAGACATGACCAATGAATGGTTAACAAAAACCACAGGGTTTTTGAGAGCCGCATTTGCAAAAGGCCATTAAAAACATGGTGCCCCTGTCCCAAATGTGACAACATTAAAAGGAAAACAGAGTTTGAAATGGGTAAACACCTGGAGAAGTGGGGTTTTACGCCTAATTATACGGTGTGGACTTTTCATGGTGAGTCTGACCAACATGCGAGAGCTGAGGTGGTTCGTCGTCGCACCGACGAGCATGGTACCGGGATCGAAGACATGGTGCAAGACTTTGATGATGCTCGGGATTCGGACAATGAGATGAAGGAATCTGCAAAGGCCTTCTATGAAATGTTGGAGTCTTCAAAACGTCCTCTCCACGAGCACACTGAGCTTTGTCAGTTGGATGCCATCACGCAAGTAATGGCTCTAAAGGCTCAATTCAACCTAGGCAGAGAATGCTACGACGTGATGATGGCGATATTTGGTCGCTTTCTACCCAAAGGCCATGTATTGCCTGCAAACCTATACTAGTTAGACAAAATCCTCCCTGTACTTAAGATGCCCTATGAGAAGATACATGCCTGTGAGAATGGATGTGCCTTATTTAGGCTTGAGTACGCGGCCTTGAACTATTGCCCCATTTGCAATTCTTCCAGGTATATTGTGGTAGACAACAGTATGGGTGAGAAGATTCAGACCAAGATCCCCATTATTGTTCTTCGGTATCTGCCAATCGTACCAAGACTTTAACGTATTTTCATGGTTGAAGGGACGGCCAGAAAGATGACATGGAACAAATGGGGCAAAAGAACCGAACTAGATGCGAATGGGAACAAGATGTTGGTACACACTTCAGATGCTTTTGCGTGGAAGCACTTCGATGCATTACATAAGGATAAATCGGCAGATTCAAGGCATCCTCGAGTTGCCATCAGCATGGATGGGTTCAATGTGTATGGTATGATGGCAGCACAATACAATTGTTGGCCTGTATTTGTCATTCCAATCAATCTCCCCCCAGAGAGATTATGAAAATAAAGAACATTTTCTTAATGTTGATAATTCCATGGCCCAAATATCCGGGGAAGAATATGAATGTGTACATGCAGCCACTTAAGGATGAATTGCAAGAATCCTGGGATAATGGGATCAAGACATACGACGCCGCTACCAAAAAGAACTTCAAAATGCATGTGTGGTACATGTACTCGATGCATGACTATCCGTCGTATGCGCTATTTGTTGGTTGGTGTGTGCATGGAAGGTTCCCATGCCCCACATGCAAGGCAACTCTTCAGTTCCGTTGATTGCAGGCGGGTCGCAAGTTTTCTTGCTTCGACATGCATAGACAGTTCCTGGATCCTGACCATAAGTTCAGAAAAGACAAGAATAATTTCATCAAAGGTAGAGTTGTCAAAAACACTGCACCACCTGTGTTGATAGGCCAACAGACCCTTGATCAGTTAAACGCTCTCATGCCTGATCCTTTGCATATAGGGTATTTCAAAGGGTATCATACAGAACACGCCTGGACTCACAAGTCATGCTTATGGGATCTGCCTTACTTCAAAGACCTTATTTTCCCACACAACATCGACATGATGCACACTGAAAAGAATATGGCGGAGGCCATTTTTGGTACATTGTTCGGCATAGAGGGGAAGTCAAAGGATAATCCTAAGGCTAGAATTGACCAGGAGGCTCTATGTGATAGACCGTTACAAAACTTGCGACAACGGAAAGGAAAGCAAAGCGTAGCGAAGCCAAAGGCATGGTTCAATCTTGGAAGGCCAGCTATGAGGGAAATGCTATTGTGGGTGAAAATGCGGTTGATGTTCCCCGAAGGGTATGCTGCGAATCTAAAGAGGGGAGCGAGTCTTGAAAAATTGAAAATATTTGGTCTGAAGAGTCATGATTTGCACATATGGCTTGAGCGGGTAATGCCAGTGATGTTGAGTGGCTTTATCCCTGAGGATGAATGGCTAGTACTGGCAGAGCTCAGCTATTTCTTCCGTTCTCTTTGTGAGAAATACCTATCGCCTGGCGTGCTAGATGAAATGGAAGAGTTGGCGCCGGAGTTGATCTGCAAATTAGAAAGGATCTCCACCGGGCTTCTTTAATCCAATGCAACATTTGATTTTGCATCTCCCGACCAAGGCAAGATTGGGAGGGGGGGGGAAGTTCAAAATCGATGGTGCTTCTCAACTAAGAGGATGTAGAAGGCTCTTCGAGCTAAATGTAAAAATAAACATAGAGTTGAAGCATCGATGGCCAAGGCATTCATTATTGAGGAGGCGCCAAACTTCATGACAGCACACTACGAAGCCAAAAATCATCATTTCCATAACCCGAAGGCTCGGTACAATGATGGCGAGCCTAAAAAAGGTCGATCCAGCCTCATCCTATTCAAAGGGAAGCTCGCACCAGCCGGTGCTTCGAAAGGGAAATCGTTGGATGTCGAAGAATGGCGGTCCATTTCATTGTATATCTTGAACAACCTAACAGAAGTGCGGCCGTACATCAAGTAAGTTCTTGGAAAATTATTGTTCCACAACTTCTAATTCCTTTGAACTGCTCTTATTCCCGGATATTTGATATAATCGATACGTCGCCGAATTCTCAGATGGAGCGGTCATCAAAAAGGATTCCATCGAAGAGTATGAGCTTCTGGCAAAGCATGAAGGCGACTATCCCGGTTTCATATCTTGGTTCAAAGAAAGGGTGATTAATTACCATTACTGGACCATTTGATTTCTTGGTCTAATTTGCAGCTAATGCATCCATTCTTTCGTATTAAACTTGTAGGCTAATGCGGAGTCTATGGACGTCGAGTTGAGACAAGTCGCTAATGGTTTTGACTATAAGGTCCCTTTATTTGAGAAATACGACATCAACGGGTATCGCTTTTGTACCTTTGGCAAAGAGCTATCTATGCCCGACGTAAAGACTACAAATTTTTGTGTCTCTACTATCGGCGAAGGAGGTACTGAGTAATATGGAAGAGTTGAAGCAATGTATGAACTTCTATTATATGGTGAAAACCCACCGACCATCGTAGTCTTCAAATGTTATTGGTTTCAGCCAAAGGAGACTAGAAGGACTCATGAACATATAGGGCTAGTCGAAATCAACCAAAGCATCCATTTAGATGTTCCCGATGTCTATATTACGGCTCAACAGGAGACACAAGTTTTCTATCTACCGTGGGCCTGCCAAACTGATCCAAATCTGGAAGGTTGGGATGTCGTTTATGAAGTGTCGCCAAGTTTTAGACCACCTACCCTCAATGAACAGGATTACGAACCTCACATTAACCCAGACACATATGAAGGAGAATTCTTCCAAGAAACATGTATGTCCAAAAAACGTTTCGAACCGCTCTACTTCACCCTAGAACATTGAAGTAGATAGCGATAATGAATCCGTCTTAATCCCTGAGCCGGAACAAGAAGAGCCAGAAGAAGAAGAGGTTACTGTTGCGGATGACCTATCACTTCTTGATCGATTACATAATGGAGGTCTTCCACATGTTCTTCCTGATAGTGATGCTGCTGCTGCATTTATTGATGATAGTGATGATCATGATGCATTATTGATCACGAAGCATATATAGACGATCAAGATTATTATTAGTTCATGTCAGGTATTCAACTATTATTATATACATATATAAAAAAATATTACTCATGTTGGTATTTATGATGATGATACACTTAAATTATATACATTTTATTACTCATGTTGGTATTTATGTTGTACTAATTTCATTTACTCTTTGTCATGGCAGGTGTTGAAAGATGGTGGGAAAGGGTCGAGAGCACTCCGAGGCTCCTTCTTCGTCGGTGGGTGGTGGGATGGTTACTCCCATTCCTGCCCCGTCTCTCCGGAGAGTGTTTCTCTCTACTCTGCATGGAGTGGCCGCTTTTTTGACGACCGCGGCCCCCGTGAGAGGAGGTCAACCCCCCATGAAGAAGGGAGCTACTAAAGGTACACGTGGCCACGGGAGAGGTGGGGTGGCTGCCATGCCTTCCTTGCCGCCACCCCCAGCTGATTCACCTAAGCACAAGACTGCTAGGGTGGATCCATCTGGGTTGGAGGCTACACCAACTCCGGTTCACGAGCCTCGGGTCGACGAGCCTCAGGTCGACGAGATTCGTGTCCCAGAGGCTTCGTTCCAGGAGACACTGGAGCAAAGCAGGGATGAGGGTACGTCCCAAGAGACCCAGTGGGATACTTGGCCTGATTTGGGTCAGCCGGAGCCAAGTGGCCATGTTGATAGCGACGAGGAGCTGGGTGAGGGGACACCATCTACCAGCGTGGTAGTATGGGGCTCCCGCTCGTGTCGGCGACCCACGAGCAGAGGTGGTCGATTCAACCAAGTGGGGACAAGTAATTTCATTTACTCTTATTTAACCTTTTGCCTTCAGGTTTTATCAAATATCTAATGTGTTGGCTTTAATTTGTCATACTGTAGGGGTGTTCGCAAGCCTAGCAGCGTCCTTGGTGTGCTTTGCCGGCAAAACTTCCCGGGGTTTGTTACGTTGCCCGGTCGGGGTCGAGAGGTAGGAATGACCTGGGAGCACTACTTGGGTGCCCCGGCCCCGTCGGAGGTGGAGATCAACGGTGTTTTGTGTCACACGAGGGCCGACATGGTAATCAGACAATTCTGGGTAATTTCTCCTTTACACAATTAAAAATCAACAATAGCTAGTTATTTTACTAATCAGTGTTGTCTCATTTGCAGACCTTCTACGGGTCTGAGGAGGGATACGAGGAGGCCGCGACAAAGGTTATCGAAACCGAATACCGCAGCCTACTTCAAAACTGGAGGCATGAGGCTCGGGTGCAGGCCATTCGAGACTACTACGCATCATGGTGTATTAGGAAGGGAAAGGGGAAGTGCCGCGATTCTAAGATGGAGAAGGAGCATTAGATGAAGGTAATTACATATTATTAAGGTCTTGTAGTTAGTTTCCTTGATTTTATTCTTACGCGTAGCGCTCAAATTTCTCTTTATTAACTTCAGTGCCCCCTTGATGGCATGTGGATAAGATCGATTGTTAGGAGGACTTGGTGGATCAGTGGTGCTCCGAAAAGTGGGAGGCCATCCACAACACTGCCAAGGATAGGCATGGTAAAATGGTTGGTGTGCCACACCATCAAGGGAGCGTCAACTTAAATGAGTTTGGTGAGAACTGGGTATGTGGTTTGCTTCATGACTCATGAAATTCATTCTTAATGCTAGCTTTATCCCTTTACTAATACTTTTTTCCTCTCTCTCTTTTAGGCACGTCACAATAAGACGGAGGTGCCAGAGATGTACGACCTCTATGCGATGGCCCATACTGCCTCGTTCAAGAAGGTCAAGGCATTCTCTGAGTCTGACCTCGATCATCCTGAAAACTTCACCAACATCTCCTCCCACCACAAGCTTGTGAAGTACAGAGATCACGGGAAGACGAGGAAAGAGGAGGACTTTAACCCGAGCCAGGGGCTTATTGATCCAGAGCTGGTGATGATAGCTGGCAACGGGAGGCCCCATGGCTCGATCGCCATTGGAGACGGCCTTATACGTTGTCCTAGCACTCTCCGGTAGATAAAGGCACACCAAACAAGCTCTTGTCCTGAGATAACACCTCGTCCATAGCCAGTTGAGCTCGCCATCGAGGTGAGTTTAATGGAATCAACTATCTTTCCACATTACGTTGTGTGTGCGAACCAATATGATTGCAATGCTAACAATGAGTTGTCTTGCATGCTGCTATTCTGAAAGAGAGAGAGAGGCAATGCAGACGCTTTTGGCAGCAAAGGATAAAGAGATGAAGGAGTTGGAGGAGAGGACGACTGCGTTGATGGCGGCGGAGAGGGCACAGAACGATGCGTCTAACAGGGCCATGTATGAGCTCTTCGTGGTAAGTTTCTTCTTCATATTTGTCAAATCTTGCATTTTAATGTTCGTTTCATTAATAATAAAAAGTTTGACTTATCGAAACCAAATGTACAGTCTATGTGCAAGAAGACTGGCCACATCCCTCCGGCGATGCCAGTCATTAACATGGCGGGGACGATGAGTTTCATTTCAATGCAGTGATCTTTTGAGTGGCATCATGCTAACGACACATTGCAAATGATGTTTGGTGCAGAATATCTCCCGAAACGCATCGCATGACCCTTCTATAGGGGAGCCTTCTCTAGGTGAAACAATCCAGAACCACCGTGCTTCACCTCCGTGGTGACGAGAATGGTATTTTTTCTAGTGTTTTGCTTAACAACCGCATAATAATGGTTACTTACCTTACCTTAGCTCCAAAATAACATATTTTACCCAAGTTAGCTCTAGAATGACCTATACTTAGCTTAGTTTCCTCCTAAATGACATAATAAGCTTAGGTAGCTCCAAACTTGCATAATAAGCTTAGTTAGCTCCAAAATGACCTATGTTACCCAAGTTAGCTATAAAAAGATCTACAATTAGCTTAGTTAGCTTCAAAATGGTATAATAAGCATAGATAGCTCCTACATGAGCTATTTTCACCCAAGTTAGCTCTAAAATGACATATATTTAGCTTAGTTTCGTCCTAAATGGTATAGTAAGCTGAAGTAGCTCCTAAATGGCCTATTTTATCAAATATGTCCTATACTTAGCATAGTTCTCTCCTAAATGACATAATAAGCTTACCTAGCTCCAAAATGGCCTATTTTACCTAGCATAGCTATTAAATGACATATACTTAGCTTACTTAGCTCCAAAATGGCATAATAAGCATAGTTAGCTCCTAAGTGACCTATTTTTTTTACCTAAGTTAGCTCTAAAATGACATGTATTTTGCTTAGTTTCCTCTTAAATGACACAGTAAGCTGAATTAGCACCTAAATGGCCTATTTTATCAAAAATTTCCTATATTTAGCTTAGTTCTCTCCTAAATGACATAATAAGCTTACCTAGCTCCAAAATGGCCAATTTTACCTAGCTTAGCTATTAAATGACCTATACTTAGCTTACTTAGCTCCAAAATGGCATAATAAGCATAGTTAGCTCCTAAGTGACCTATTTTTACCTAAGTTAGCTCTAAAATGACATATAGTTAGCTTAGTTTCCTCCTAAATGATGTAGTAAGCTAAATTAGCTCCAAAATGGCCTATTTTATCAAAAATGACCTATACTTCGCTTAGTTAGCTCCAAAATGGCATAATAAGCATAGCTAGCTCCAAAATTACCTATTTTTACCAAAGTTAGCTATTAAATGATCTATAATTAGCTTACTTAGCTTCAAAATGGCATAATAACCATAGTTAGCTCCTAAATGACCTATTTGTACCTTCTCTTCTTCATCTAGTCTTCTTCTAATTTTGGAGCTTCCCATTTTGCAGATTACATTCACTTCACAGAAGTTTGCATTGATGGAGTGCTTGAGTTACTTGTATTTTTTATTTTGTATCAATGAACAATGTGACACTTGCTACATATGTATATGAAACTATGTATGTATGGATGAAACTATTGTAATATGGTTGGGTACGGATGAAACTTTCATAATATGTATGGATGAAACTTATTTAAATATGGTTATCAGTATGGCAACATATTTATTTCTATGATATATATATGTGTGTGTCATATTGCTGTGAATTTTTTTAATAAAAAATTAAAAAGTAAAATGGCCTTACTCTTTGCCGTCTATAGGATGACGTCAAAGAGGGGCCCTGGGCAGATGGCGAACGGGGGATCATAGGGCCAAATGGCCTTACTCTTTGTCGTCGGCCCACTGATGGTAAAGGGGGCGCAAGGCCAATGGCAAAGGGGGGGCCAAGGCCGACGGCGAAGGTGGGGGGCCCAAGGCCAGCGACAAAGGGGGACCCCAGGGGCAAAGGGCCTTACCCTTTCTTGTCCACCCACCAACGGCAAAGGGGGGCATAAGGCCGACGGCAAAGGGGACGGACGGCAAAGAACTGCCGTTAAAACTTTATGGCCGTAGCCCCTGAGTCTGTCGTCCAAACTCTTTGCCCTTCGCTCCCCCACGGCCGTAGCCCTTGGTCCTGAGGCTGACGGCAAAGGACCGCTTTACCAGGTTTTTCTTTGCCGAAATTTTTGCCGTCTATTGACGGATGGCAAAGGCCTTTGCCGTCTGGTGTCCTGCCCTTTGCCGTCAGCCATGGCAGACGGCAAATTACTTGATTCCTGTAGTGGTACTAGTATAATGGATAACATTTAATTTCTTATCAACTCTTTGTCGTAGAAGAGCACCAACAACATAATCACTAGCATCACACATAATTTCAGAAGTCAATTTCCAATCGGGCGGTTGAACAATAGGTGCAGTGGTTAAGGCTTTCTTTAATGTTTCAAAGGATTCTATGGAATCATCATAAAAAACAAAGGCAATATCCTTTTGTAAAATATTAGTAAGAGGCCTAAAAATATTTGAGAAGTCTTTAATAAATCACCTATAGAAACAAGCGTGACCAAGGAAACTTTGAATACCTTTGATATCTTTAGGACACGACATTTTCTCAATTGCATCAACTTTAGCTTGATCCAGCTCAATACCTCACTCGGAGATCTTATGCCCCAAGAAAATACCTTCATTAACCATAAAGTGGCACTTCTCCCAATTCAAGACGAGGTTAGTTTGTTCACATCTCTACAAAACTCGATCAAGGTTGCTTAAGCAATCATCAAAAGAAGTTTCGTAAAATGTAAAACCATCCATGAAAACCTCCAGAATCTTTTCACAAAAATTAGAGAATATAGCAATCATACATCTTTGAAAGGTAGCAAGTGCATTGCATAAACCAAAAGGCATACGTCTATAAGCATAGATTCCGAAAGGACAAGTAAAGGTGGTTTTCTCTTGGTCAGATTGTGACACATGCATTTGAGAGAAACCAGAATATCCATCTAGGAAACAAAAATGTGTGTGCTTAGATAATCTTTCAATCATTTTGATCAATAAATGGCAAGGAGTAATGATCTTTTCTAGTAGCTTTGTTTAAGTTTCTAAAATCAATTACCATCCTATAGCCAGTAACAATTATTTGCGGAATAAGCTCATTTCTATCATTAGGAACAACAGTGATACCTCCTTTCTTAGGGACACAATGAAACGGACTCACCCATCTACTATCAGCTATGGGATAGATTATACCTGCTTCCAAAAGCTTTAAGATTTCAATTCTTACCACTTCTTTCATCTTGGGATTCAATCGTCGTTGATGATCAACAACGGGTTTAGCATCAAGTTCCATATTAATCTTGTGCTGACATAGAGTGGGACTAATGCCCTTAAAATCATCAAGAATATATCCAATAGCATCCCGGTGCTTCCTCAGCATTTTCAATAATATTTCTTCTTCATGTTCTAAAAGGTTAGCACTGATAATAACATGATATATCTTTTTCTCATCAACATAAGCATATTTGAGAGTGTTAGGCAATTGTTTTAGTTCAAACACAGGATCACCTTTAGGAGGAGGAGGAACTCCAAGAGTTTCAATAGGTAAATTGTGTTTTAGTAGAGGTTGTTGTTCAAAGAAATTTTTATCTATTTCATTTCTTTCACGAAAGTGCATATCATTTTGATGGTCTAACAAATATTGTTCTAGTGGATCGGTAGGAGGAATGGCAATAGAAGCAAGACTAATTATTTCATCCTTATTAGGTAATTCCCTATCACGAGGTTGTCTATTAAACTTGGAAAATTTAAACTCAGGAGACACATCACCGAACTCAACACTAACAGTTTCTTTTTTGCAATCTATCTTAGCATTAACAGTGTTCAAGAAAGGTCTACCAAAAGTAATGGGACAAAAGTCATCTTGTGGGGAACCAAGAACTAGAAAATCAGTAGGATATTTTATTTTCCCACACAAGACTTCAACATCTCTAACAATCCCAAGTGGTGTGATGGTGTCTCTATTAGCAAGTTTAATAGTAACATCAATATCTTCTATCTCAGCAGGTGCTATTTCATTCATAATTTCTTGATATAAGGTAGAAGGAATAGCACTCAAACTAGAACCAACATCACATAGGCCATGATAACAATGATCTCCTATTTTGACTGAGACAATAGGCAAGCCAACTACGGGTCTATGTTTGTCTTTTTCATCGGGTTTAGAAATTCTAGCAGCTTTATCACATAAGTAAATGACATGCCCATCAACATATTCTATCAAGAGATCTTTAACCATAGCAACACTAGGTTCTACTTTAATTTGTTCAGAGGGCTTATGTGTTCTAATATTGCTTTTGCAGACCACAGTTGATACCTTAGCATGCTCCTTTATCCTATCAGGAAAAGGTGGTTTCTCGATATAAGCAGTAGGTACAACTGGATCAACATTGTAAACCATAGTTTCTTCTTTAGATATGGTCGGTTCTTTAATTTCTTGTTTAATAGGGGGATGGTATTTAAACTACTGCTCTTTAGGGATATCAACATGAGCAGCAAATGATTCACATAAAGAGGTTACTATCTCAGAGTCAAGTCCATATATAGTGCTAAACTTATGAAAAACATCGGTATTCATAAAAGATTTAACAAAATCAAATTCAAGCTTTATACCTAACCCATTACCTTCGACGAGTTCCCAATCTTCAGAGTTGTGTTTAATTATTTCCAAGAGATCCCACTTGTGTTCAGTAGTCTTGTTCATAAAAGAACCAGTACAAGAAGTATCGAGCATGGTTTGATCATTATGAGAAAGACGAGCATAAAAATTCTGAATGATAACTTCTCTCGAGATGTCATGATTGGGGCATGAATATAACATTGACTTAAGCCTCCCTCAAGCTAGATCGATACTTTCTCCTTCACGAGGCCAAAAATTATATATATAATTCCGATCACGATGACCTAGATGCAAAGGATAAAACTTTTGGTGGAATTCCAATTTCAAACGATTCCAGTTCCATGATCCAATATCATCACATGGCCTATACCATGTCAATGCTTTTAACTTCAAAGATAATGGGAAAACCTTATTAACTTCATCTCCGGATAAACCTGCAAGCTGAAATAGTCCACAAATTTCTTCCACATGGATTAAGTGCATATCTAGATGTTCAGTTCCATCTCCTGCATAAGGACTAGCTAGCAGTTTTTCTAACATACCCGAAGGAATTTCATAACCAATATTTTCAGTACATGATGTAGTTTGAGGGGGAAACTAATTGTGGTTCCGGTCGAGGTCAAGATAGCCCGAACAAACCCCTCAAAGGATTACTTTCCATAGTAACAAGTGACAGTAAATTTCAGCACATAGTATAAGTTTTTCCTTACCGGTTTCCACTTACCAAGAGCGCTTCACTCCCTGGAAACGGCACCAGAAAAGAGTCTTAATGACCCACAAGTATGGGGGATCAATCGTACTCCTTTCGATAAGTAAGAGTGTCGAACCCAACGAGGAGCGGAAGGATATGATAAGCAATTTTCAGCAAGGTAATTTCTATAGGCATTGAAATTGTAAGTAGCAAGTAGTTTGATAGCAAGGCAATTTGTAACGAGAAAGTAACGGTAACAGTAGGTAAGGTGCAGCAAGGTATCCCAATCCTTTTGTGGCAAAGGACATGCCAAAAGTATTTCTTATGATGAGCAAAGTGTTCTTGAGGGTACATGGGAATTTCATCTAGCCACTTTCGCCATGTTGGTTCGATTTGTGTTCGCTAGTTTGATAATTTGATATGTGGGTGGACCGGTGCTAAGGTGTTGTTCTTACTTGAACTAACAACCTACTTATTATTAACTCACTCGCAAGCATCCGCAACTTCGAGAAAAGTATCAAGACAAAGTCTAACCATAGCATTAAACATGTGGATACAAATCAGCCCCTTACGGAGTAGCGCATAAACTAGGGTTTAAGTTTCTATCACTCTCGCAACCCATCATCTAATAACTACTCCACAATGCATTACCTTAGGCCCAAGTATGGTGAAGTGTCATGTAGTCCATGTTCACATGACACCACTAAGGGAATCAAAACATACATATCATCAAAATATCGAACACATATCAAATTCACATGAGTACTAGCAACATGACTTCTCCTGTGACCTCAAGAACGAAAGTAACAACTCATACATAATATGCATGCTCAATATCATAGGTGTATTGAATATCATAATGGATCTGAACTTATAATCTTCCACCAAATAAACCATATAGTAATCAACTACACAAGGTAATCAAGACTACTAGTCATCCAGGTACCGATCTGAGGTTCCGGTACAAAGATTGAACACAATAGATGAAATAGGGTTTGAGAGGAGATGTTGTTGTTGAATATGTTGATGAAGAATGGCCTCCCCAAGATGAGAGGGTTGTTGGTGATGAATATGGCTTTGATTTCCCCCTCCGGGAGGGAAGTTCCCCCGGCGGAATCGCTCCGCCGAAGGGGAAAAGTTCTCCTGCCCAAGTTCTGCCTCGAGGCGGTGGAGCTTCGTCCCGAAAGTCCTCCTCTGATTTTATTTCTAGGTTAATTGGAGCTATATACCAAAAGATGGGCTCCGGAGGTGGGCCTGGATGCCCACCCTCCACCAGGGCGTGGGCAGGGGGCCCGACGCGCCCTGGTGGAGGGTGGCCACCTGGTGGCCCCCTACGGTAGTTCTTGGCTCCAGAAATTCTTATTTATTATAAAAATAATCCCTGCGAATTTTTAGCTTCATTGGAGTTGCGCAGAATAGGTATCTCTGACATGCTTTTTCAGGGTGCTGAATTCCAGTTGCCGGCATTCTCCCTCTTGAGAGAAAAGGCATTATAATTACTCCTCAAAGCATTATTATGCATAACAACATTATAAATAACAGTATTAAAACATGATGCAAAATGGACGTATTAGTGGGTACGTTCACACACCTAGAGTGTTATTTGGAAATAGTCTATTGATCGGTTGCTAGCCGAAACAATAATAAGGGTGGAACTAAAAAAAACTATGTGGAGGTAAAAATAAATAATATAGCGATAAAAATAAAGGGCGGCACTTCAGGAATAAGGGCGTTCTCGAGGTATTAGGAATCAACAATACATGTTCGTTCTACTAATACTAAGCCACTTTACATGTTTCTTTTTGTGGGCAGAGCCGATACAGATACGTGCATACACGCCGCAGCCCCGTATCTCATATGCCATCACCTTCCTTCCCCACTCCGGTTATTAGATGATGATTAAGGGGGAAAAGGTCCACATGAACATAACCAAAGTGGTCTCCATTTTACCCCGTGCTACAAATATCCACTACGAAGGGAGATGGGGCCTGTCACCTTGCCAACCACATGATTCGCCAATAGTAATAACCTTCTGTCCAAAATTGGCATACATTGCATGGTCGATTTCACCCAACATCCAGAATACTACTAACATAAATATGCAAATGGGGTATCATATCACGCAAGACAAATCGGTACTAGCACATACTATAGTTCATCTTATTAACCCCAAGAACTAATAAGTTACTCAAACGTGGTGATGGAGTAGATAGAGTCTAGGGACAAGTTACAATCCAACACGGAGTTTGAGATGGAGATGGGGAGAGGCATGGCGATGGTGGTGAAGAGGGCATAGGCCCTCCGGTCGGCGCCGGACATGGGAGGATCCTCCTCCCTTCTCCCTTCCTTGTCTTGGCCCTTCTCTATGGTGTAGTTTTTTTGCAATGGAGATGTGGTGGTTGTAGATGAGACTTGTGGAGGATGGAGATAAGATGAGCCGGTGTCTAGGGTTGGAGGTCTCCTTAGGCGTCCTCTGTTAATCAAGCCTCCTCCCTTTCATCCAAGGGCTCTATGGGAGCCAAATCCACGTCCAATTGAAGCCTTGGTCATCAAGGATCTTGTAGTAAACAAGGGAAGATATCGGAGCAGAATTTGGGAAGTTCTGGCCAACTTTCATGGCTGTGTGGAGCTCAAAGGACAACCCAAACGAGCGGATCCGGTCGTTTGAAAGGCCATCTTTCTCTATGGACTTTGGGAGTTGCTTCGTATTTTGGTCGTCATTTCTTCATACGAATTCCAATTTTGACGTTCTTGGTCTCTTTGGATTTCTAGAGAAAATTCAGATGTGTCAGTGGCCTTGGATCTTCATTTTGGATACTCTGGTAAATTTAAAATCATCAAAATATCCAAAGGGCCTTGATATGGTGCCTGGAACTTCTCCGGTTTGACCCCTAGCTTGATTCTTTTGATGTCCCAAGTCCGTGAACATGTCAACACACCTACAAATACCACCAAATAATGGAAAGCTAATAAAAACTAAACAAAACTAAAAAGTGTGCAACAAAGTTGGTAAAAAATGTAAATATCAAAAACTATGCATTGGAAACATGAATAAGTGCTAGATGGGTATGATATGAGGGATTTTGGCACTAGAATATACTATAAAAAGTAAACATAAAATCCACTCATCAACATCCCCAAGCGTAAGCCTTGTTCGTCCTCGAGTAAAAAGGTTGATAAAACAAAGATACCCATCTAGCTCATCAATCACATTATTGCCCATAGGCGTGTCATTGTCTTCTCTACGAACTATAAGCATGATCGATCATATTAGTGCAAGGTAGCACATGCTTAGCTAGATAATATTTCTGTTGATCACCAAACCACTAGACTTTAGTGCAAATTTCTATGCTCCTTGTAAAAGTTTAATCTAGCATAAAAACAAATACTTGGATCCTCACTCATTAACTTATTCATCTCTTTTTCTTTTTTTCTTTTTAAACAAACTTGAGCACAAAGAGTTGTCAAAAAGTCGGGATATGGAGTTTTTCATTTATGCCCACTAACATTCTCAACTCAAGGCTCTTTGGATCTTACTTCAGTCATTGATTGTTGAAACTTTTATTGTAAAGTGACGAGATCATGTGAAAGAAATGGACATGCTTGGGTTTCACAGTGGATTAAGTTTGAGTACTATGGACCAATATATTGTCTCTTTAGAGCTCTTGCAATCAATACTCTACATACATACACATTCAAGAGAAAGGTGAATAATATTTGATGTAGTGTTACCACTATTGAAAGGACGTGGATATCACCTAGAGGGGGTGAATAGGCGCTTTAAAATAATTACGGTTTAGGATTGAACAAATGCGGAATAAAACTAACGTTCAATTAGTCAAGCACAAAACCTAAAACAACTAGGATCACCTATGTGCACCAACAACTTATGCTAAGAAAGATAAAAAATTAACTGATAGCAATATATATAACAAGAAACTATATGGCTACAACAAAGTAAAGTGCATAAGTAAAGGGCTCGTGTAAAAGATAATCGGGGCACGTGGAGATGACGATGTATCCCAAAGTTCACACCCTTGCGGATGCTAATCTTCGTTTGGAGTGGTGTGGGGGCACAATGCTCCCTAAGAAGCCACTATGGCCATCGTAATATCCTCACATGCTTGCACGATGCAAGATGTTATGATTCCACTAAGGGACCCTTGAGGGTGGTCACCAAACCAGTACACATGGCAACCCTTGGGGGCGGTCACCGGACCCGTACACTTTGGTAACCCTTGGGTGCGGTCACCCTAACCCCTACAAATTTCTCGGGGCAATCTCCACAACCTAATTGGAGACCTCAATGCTATCTCAGAGCTTTACACCACAATGATTGAGCTCCGAGGCACCACCAACTGTCTAAGGCGCCGAAGCACCCAACAGGAACAATCTCTAAGCTACCAAGAACCCAAGAGTAATAAGCTTCGCAACTTTTCACTTCCACGTATAACAGTGGAGAACTCAAACTAATGCAACTAATGCAATGGCAAGAACACACGAAGTGACCAAGTCCCTCACACTCAAATCCCACCACAACAACCAAATCTATGGAGTAATATGAGAGGAAGAACAAGGAGGTGACATAGAACTCCAAGATCTAGATCCAAGGGGTTCCCCTCACATAGAGGAGAAATGAATTGGTGGAAATGTGGATCCAGATATCCTGTCCCTTTTTCCTCAAGAACTAGCAAGAATCATTGGAGGGATTGAGAGAGATATATAGCAAGCTCGAAGAAGGTCAACAATGGGGGCAAACACAAACTCAAAGGATAGAGTTCAATGGGGATGAAGAATCCCTTCTATAGGAGCGGGAAAATCCAACCATTTCCCCTCATCCCGCACACAAGCGGTACGAATGCTCATGGGAGTGGTACTACCGCTTAGGCGGCAGAGCCAGTCGCATAGGGAAATGGCATGAGGCCACGAGGCGGTAGTGTCGCTAGAGCGGTACTACCGCTTGGGTTGTAGTGTAGCAGCTCTAAAAACCTAGAGAGGAAGTAGGGGCGGAGGTAGTTTCGCCTAAGTGGTACTACTATTCATGGGAGTGGTACTACCGCAGATAAGAGGTAGGATCGCGTCCTACTACCGCTTGTAGTTTGCTGAGGGTTCCAGGCCCAGAAAGATGGGTTGTACTAGCTCGTTACTGAGAGGCACTACTACCGCGTCGTACTACCGACCAGAAACCACTCAGTCCAACACGAAAAAGTCGAGACACCGAACCCAGTGGTATAACATGCGGTACTGGGCAATGGCACTACCGCCCATAAGTGGTACTACCGTAGATAAGAGGTAGTACTGCTGCCTTGCGCGGTACTACCGCTTGGTTCCTTCCGGACCAGAACAAAGGCAACCGATGAATGCAAGAACACGAGAACTGCCATAAGTTCTACAAATGAGCTCTGAATTGAGCAAACTCAAGCTTGTTAGATTCAGGACTACAATAAGCTTGTTATAGTAAAGAACAGACAGAATAAAAATGCCAATGATATAGAGAGGTGAATCCTCTATCAATGAAGAACCGGCAAAAACTCCAACATAAAAAACATCATAGAAGATGCATATGGACTCCATTTTCGATGAACTCGAGCTTTTCATGAATATGGCCATCAGCTCTAAAACTCACAAAGTTAAAGACCAAACAAGCACCAAGAAAGATGATGCAAGGATGCAAATGGTTTGAGTTCTCAATGAACGATACGATCAAGCTACTCACTTGAGGGCCCCCCTTGATAGTATGGCAAACGATCGTATAACCCAGTCTCACAACTACCACCATGAGACCGGTAAAATAGAAAATCTATCAAGGGCAAACCTATACCTTGCACATAGTACACTTGAGCTAGATGATGACGATCTTGACTTTCTCAAGATGGACCACCTTTCTTGATTGTGTTGGCTCAATGAAGACTAGTTGATTGCTCCCCCATACTCCACTATAGGTGATCCACTCTTCAGCACATCTTCATAAGTCCATTGTCACCACAATGTACGATAAGCTTCAAGCATGATCTCTTCATGATGCTCCACTTGAACTTGGACACCACAGTCTTGATGAAGGTCACCACTTGATGTCATCCTCCATGGGTTGTATGAGATCTTCCTCTTGATGCAAGCCCATGGAAACATACCTAACTCCACATAGAACACTCACGTAAACCATGGGTTAGTACACAAAGCGTAATGGACAATGCTTACCATACCATGGGATCACTTGTTCCCTCTCGATACATCTTATACACTTTGTGTGTTGATCAACTTGATACACTCTTTGAATTAGTCTTGATGAACCTTGTACCTTATCTTCTCTCTTCATAAAGATGGTGTCTTGAAGGTAAACATGAATGCTCACACAATCTTGTTGTTCAAGACATGCTTGCAATAATCTCAACTCTGACATGACAATATTTGGATAAAACCTTGAATACCACCTTGGTCACCATATAAACTCCTTGAAACCAATAGATGGAGTTCAAGAAGTGCTTATGGAATAATCCTTCGAATATAACTCAATGCAACCATTAGTCCATAGGGATTGTCATCAATTACCAAAACTAGACATGGAGAAATATGCTCTAACAACTATGTATCGTAACAAACTCATAGCCGAAATCTGAGCCAAAACTTTGGCGGATCATTCATTAGCCAACAAAGTTCTCATCATAACATCAAGAATGGTGAAGAGGCCACATTTACACATGTACATGTGCATATAGTAGCAAGGCCATGGCACCAGCGAGAAGCTGAAGCGCCATGTAAAAATGCAATATAAATTTTGGCATAATTTGATTCACCTTTCAACTAAGTTCCTCTGGACAACTTTATTCACAAGGGATATTGAGTCTATTATATCAAACACCATGGGGTTAAGCTACTCCATAACTCTTTATGTTCAAACAATTCTAACAAGTGTCAAACTTTTTATCCAACCATATCATCATTTCTTTTTCTTTTGTAAACATAGACATTGTGGTAATGTATTTTAGAGGATCACAAGATTTTTCCCAAGCTAAGCAAAAACTTGAATAAAGTGCATTAAAACATCAACTTGACAATATGGGGCCTAACTTGAGCAAGTGATTCCCTTATACAAATATAGAGCAATCACAATTGGGTAAGCTTATCAAACAGTGGGACACATGATTGCATAGTATTCGTCGGATGAACATCATTGCACCGAACACTACACATGCAAAAATAACTTTCCCAAGCTTAGCACTTCGCAAGAACTAATCTCAAGAAAAACATGAAAAAAGAAAGTGCAGATTATTGAAGGAGAGTATAGAAAGTGGTAAACTTCCCAAGATTAAATATAAACAAGGGTAATAAGATTTTTTATCGATGAGGTCCAAATAACCTCTCCTTTAATGGATATGGACCAATGCTTCATGAAACACTTTTGATGTGGTCCGGTAGAACCGGGCACTTGTAGTCAAAGGCTTTGTTGAATAAAAGTGATCAAGTGGCTTGTGTAGGTTTACATATGGTTGGCACCATACCGTACATATCACCACACTAGGTCCAAACCTATGCAAAAATAACATTCAAGGTAAAAAAGAACATGGTTCAGTATACGAATGTAGTTCGTATACCCATCCGGCAAATGAAATAAAAGATAACATGAAGAACTACAAAGTTTATTGATACATAGGCTTCATAGGTGAGTAATAAACATTAGCGTGCAAATAGACGGTTTAAAATATGACCCACTAACCATGGCCCGAAGAAATAAACAAAATAAGTATTTTCTGAACTTCATATGAGTGCTCGTACGATCGCTAGTGGTCCTACGGTCCGTCGTCTTTTGTTGTGTTGTGGCACACAACGTCGGCACATAGCCATACGAGCTCGCATGCTCGCGCTCTTTCCGAACGCCGTCTTGCACTCTAGATATTCTATCACTTCTGCTTGAGCTTCATACGACCGCACCGTTGTTTGCTCTATTGTCTTTGGATGTTTTTGTTGGCACATCCGTCACTCGATACGACCACGCATATGACCGTGGATGGTCATACGAAACTCCGTCCTTTCCTCTGTTTTTCCTAGAACTTTGTTTTCTTCAAAAATTCCTGTGGCGTTAGTGCCAACACTTGTACTATGAAAATACTAAGAAAAATCAGCAGTGCAATTGTACCACTTATAAAATTGTGAGCAGACGAAAAAATCACCTAGTGAAGACTTAACCAAAACAACTTTAATAGAAAGTCATGCATAGTGCCAATGCAAACTAAACTACAAAGACTCAAAACTAAGGGATATTAAGGCCTCCTCTTAATAGAAAATCGGAAAAAACATTAACACATGGTGAATACATGAACTCCTCAAACTACAGCAATCAGCGGAAAGAATCCCAATTATTTTCACCTTGGGGTATGCGGATCAAGACACGTAACAGGCGCATACAACTTGCAAGATAGGATCCAAATCTCTCTTATATTCATGAAAACATAATATGTTCAGATATGAAATCATGGCACTCGGGCCCTAGTGACAAGCATTAAGCATAGCAAAGTCATAGCAACATCAATCTGACAACATAGTGGACACTAGGGATCAAGCCCTATCAAACTTAACTCGATTACATGATCAATCTCATCCAATCCCATCACTGTCCAACAATCCTAAAAAGGAATTACTCACTATCGGTGGTGAGCATCGTGGCGGTGTTGATGAAGAAGGGTTGGTGATGATGATGACGACACATCCCCCTCTCTAGAGCCCCAAACGGACTCCAGATCAGCCCTCCCGAGGAAGAACAGGAGGTGGCGGCGGCTTCGTCTTGTAAAATGTGATGAAATCTTCTCTCTGATTTTTTCTCCGAAGTTGCGAATTTATAGGCATGGAATTAGGATTGGAGGAGCCAGTGGGGCCCACAAGCCATGAGGGCGCGTCATGTTGGCTTGTGGCCCACAAGCAGGCCCCCCTCTAGTGAATCTTTGCTCTACAATTCATTGTATCTTCCAAAAATAGTTCACAAAAAGTTTCATCCAATTCCAGGAACTTTTGTTTCTGCACAAAAATAACACCAAAGTAGTTCTATTGAAAACATTGTTGTTCGGGTTAGTTCCATTCAAATCACGCAAATTAGAGTCCAAAACCAGAGCAAAAGTGTTTGGAAAAGTAGATACGTTGGAGACGTATCAACTCCCCCAAGCTTAACTCATTGCTTGTCCTCAAGCAATTTAGTTGATAAACTGAAAGTGATAAAGAAAATTTTTACAAACTATTTTGTTCTCATCGTTATACACATGCTTAGCTAGTGTTCAAGTTCTCAACATAAATCATAAATAACCACATCCAAGATAAAAATTAAACATCATATTGACTCATGGCAATACATAACCAACCATCTAGGAAATAATAAGATGTCTCACATACCAACAATTTATCAAAACAATCATGATATAATATGGTGATATGGTATTTCACCAGCCCTTTCTGAGCTTGCAAAACATAAATGTAGAGCACCTATGAGGTTCAATCAGAAACTAAACATTATAATTCACTGTAGAAAAGATCCAGTCATGCTCACATCCAACTTTAACTAGACTAAATGCATAAGAATGACAATAGTGCTCTCGGGTATGATGCTTTTAGTAAGAGGGTGATGACTCAACATAAAAGTAAATAGATAGGCCCTTCGCAGAGGGAAGCATTCATTTGCAGAGGTGCTAGAGCTCAAAGGCTGAAACAGGACTGAAACCATAGTTTTTGGGTGGTGCACTTTTCCTGTCAACATTACGACAAAGTTTCAGTACCTTCCATGCTAAACTCATTATTAGTGGTTTCCAAACAAAATCGTAAAGTTTACTCATATCCACCATCCATACACGAACCATGGCTGACCAAATCCACGGGTGCCTGCCAACATATCAACTGTCCCAAGGAGTTTTGTTTAATTACTTTTTATTTTGGATGCATAAGCAGCATTTCCGCTTAGTATAGGTGAAGGTTAGCAATAGATTGAGAAGCAGTCAGCTAGAGAGCAAAAATGATCACAAATATGCATGTGAATAATTAACATTGGACATAGCATGAGTAGGATATGAACACTCTGAATTTAAACATCATGAACGCTGCATTAGTTTTGGATCAACTACATGTTTGCACATGGCCCAAGTCAAGATAAAAGCACATTTGCTCCCTTGGTGGTTTTGGTAATTAATAACAACATATATGTCATTGAACTAATGTTTCCACTAAGTACATTTCAGGAAAAGTTCAATGATGGGTTAGCAAAGGATTGTGGAATTCCCCAAGATGCAAGGAATAACATTGGCCAAGCTTCAAGGAAAGGACTCTACATTTCACATTTATGAGAAATCACTTTGAGTCAATAGGAAAGGCACTACTATTAAAAGGGGGTAAGGTTTTGTTGGTGAACAAATTCTCATACGTGCACAAGTGATAGTCACCACATACACCCACAAGCTCTTCCACAAAAGTGTGTCCAAAGCCAAACACTCAAAATCGGTGCAACCAACATTCTACACTCGGTGCCACCGATTCCAAACCCTAGACAAACTCAGCCAAACCCTAGCTTTTTGGTGCAACCGAGTCAACATTCGGTGCCGCCGAGTTAGGCTATCAACTTCCTGTTACACAAGTTCACAATTTTAGTTTCTCCGAGATTGTTGGATCGGCTTCACCGAGATTGGGCAATCTAACCGTTGGTCACCTTATCGGTGCAACCGAGATTCCTATATTGGTCTCACCGAGATTCAAAAGTTGCCATGTTTTGGTCACTTTGGTACCACCGAGATTAACACATCGGTGTCACCGAGTTGGTCATTTTGTGTGTAACGGTTGGTTTTTTGGAGATGCCTATATATACCCCTCCACCACCACTCACTCGCAAGAGAAGCACTCAGAACAGTTCCCCACTCATACCTACTGATTTTCTGAGAGAGAGCCACCTACTCATGTGTTGAGATCAAGCCATTCCATTCCTACCATATGAATCTTGATCTCTAGCCTCCCCAAGTTGCTTTCCACCAATCCCATCTCTTCCACCAAGCCAAATCCGTGAGAGAGTGATTGTGTGTTGAGGAGTCTATCATCTTCAAGCACAAGAGCAAGGAGTTCATCGACATTATCGAGCCTATTAACTTTTGTAGGGTGGTGCCTCCTAGATTGGTAAGGTGTCGCTTGGGAGCCTCCTACTTTGTGTTGTGGAGTGAACCAAGAAGTTTCTAAGGGCAAGGAGATCGCCTACTTCGTGAAGATCTACCCCGAGTAAGGCTAGTCCTCCATGGACGTAGGCCATCATGGTATAGTCAAGGTTGCTTCTTCGTGGAGCCCTCCGTAGGTAGAGCCCTCTATGTACTCTCGTGACCTTACCCTCTATGGGTTGAAGACTCCATGAACGTGGATGTATGATGGCCCCACCTATCGGAACCATGGGAAAAATCATCGTTTCACCAATTGTGTTTGATCTTCCTACACTCTCTTTACTTACATGCGTGTCTTTACTATCCGCTGCTATACTCGTAGATATGCATGTGTAGGGTGTACTTGACATACTATGAATACTAAAATCTGCCAAGAACTAAAATTGGGAAAAGGTAGATTTTTATTAGGTCAAGTAGTCTAATCACCCCCCCCTCTAGCACTACTTTCGATCCTACAAGTGGTATCAGAGCATTGGTCTCCATTGCATTGGTCTCACAACCTAGGAGAGTATGGCGTCTAGTGAGGGAAATTATCACCGTAGAGGTCCGTACTTTGATGGCACAAATTTTGCTAGTTGAAGCACAAAATGAAAATGCATTTCCTTGGTCATAACCCCCCCGTTTGGGCTTTTGTTCGTGTTGGTATGCAAGGTGAATTCTTTGCGGAAGGAAGGGTACCGGATTGCAAAGCGACTGCGAATGAATTGAAGTTGTTGCAACTCAATGCTCAAGCATGTGACATTCTCTTCAACTGCCTATGCCCCGAAGAATTCAAAAAAATCAGCCGTCTTGAGAATGCAAAAGAGATTTGGGATACTTTGATTGATATGCATGAAGGTACAAAATATGTGAGAGAATCCAAGTTGGATGTTCTTCAAAATCAACTTGACAATTTCAAGATGAAGGATGGTGAAGGAGTTGCTGAGATGTACTCTAGGCTAGCTCTCATCACCAATGAGATGGCTGGCTTAGGAAGCGAAGAAATGACCAACAAATTCATCATCAAGAAGATACTTCAAGCTTTGGATGATCGATATGAAACCATTTGCACATGGATCCAAACTACAAAGATCTCAAGCCAACGGAAGTGATTGGTAGAATTGTTGCTCATGAGATGACACTCAAAGACAAGGAAGAGCTTCACCACAAGTCTAGCGGTGCTTACAAAGCCACAAGTGATGCGCCCGCTAGCTCTAGCGACAACCTTGTCACAAATGAAGAGATAAGCCTCATGGTCAAGAAATTCAACAAGTTCTACAAGAATATAAGCAAAGATCGAACCTCCAACTCAAGATATGAAGAGAAGCGTTCATCAAGTCGTGACCAAAACTGCTACAATTGTGGGAAGCCCGGAAACTACGCAAATGAGTGCATAGCTCCTTAAAAGAGGAAAGAAGAGTGACCAAGAAGATGAAGCTTGAGAGACGAATCACCTCGAATGGAAAGAAGGAGTAGAGATGATCGTTATGAACGAAGACCCTCAAGGAGAAGTAGGGACTTAGAGAAGAAGGACAAGTACACCAAGAGCTACTCAAGAAGGAAACATCAAGCTCATGTTGGCGAATGGGTTTCTGGCTCCGAATCCGACAACCACTCCGAGAGAAGCTATCACTCCAACTCCGACTATAGTCAAGATGAAGGTGTTGCCGGACTTGCACTACTGACAACCGAATCCTACGACATATTTGATTCACCAAATGAAGGGAGTGGATGTTGCTTCATGGCTAAAGTCCCCAAGGTATCACACCCCGAGTATCTTGATTTCAATAGTGATGAAGATGACTTGTTAATTGAAGATGACTTGCTATTTGACACATCTAGTAATGTTAGTCAAAATGAACTTGCTAGTACTCATTCTAGTGTAGATAAGTCATGCGTTGATGATAAGACGGAAATAGAACGACTAACTCAAGAACTAAAAACTCTTAAGTTAGATCACGAGTCAACTCTAGAAGATCATATAGAGCTTGTAAGGACACATGAGAAGCTACGCTTCGAGAATCTCAATTTAGAGCAAGAGCATGAGTTCCTTAAAGCTATAAATGACGATCTTCGAATGAAGACTTCCTCTTATCTAGCCAAGCGACTTCTCTTATCTACATTCATGCCTCAAGTTAAGTCTAAGCAAGCTAGTAACAAAGGAAAGAAAGGTTCTTCAACTAGTAGCAATAAAAATGATAAATCCAATGATATTGCTTCTAGTAGTTCTCTTGATCCCACTAACTCTTCTCTTAGCCAAGTTACACTTGAGAAAGAAAATGAACACTTGAAAGGGATTATAGATAAAGGTGTCTACAAGAGTCTTGAAGGGTGCAAACAATTTGAGGAGATTGTACGCACACATGGAGGATACCGGAAGAATCGTGGTGTTGGCTACTTCAACGCTAACGGAGTTGAATGGGAAGAAGGTCAATACCCCAATCCCAAGTTTGTTCCGCAAAAGGAGAAGTATGAAAATACTCTCCCCAAGGGAACAAAGGCTCAAGATGAACTTCCACCACAAGACCCCAAGCTCAAGGACAAGAACAAGCTTCAAGAGGACTTTGACTCATATGAATATGAATCCCGAGCTTTGGTGAAGTGGGTTCCCAAGGCTACTACAAGCTCAACTTCTACAAGTGCTATTTCAATACCAAGGATCCCCATCAACTTGATGTGGGTCCCCAAGAATAAGAACTATAGAAGTCTCTTGAGGGGTGACTCCGCCAATGAAATTCACTCATATTCATTATTGGCAAGAACTAGTTGCAATCAACATCAACATTAAGCAATAGTTCAAGGAGTCACACATTCCATCAAAGGTAAGCAAGGGACAATGTAATCAACAAATCAATGGACATCATAACACATGCTTTGCACTCCGTATCCATAGATATCCTTGTATTTGTCCCTTGTATGTTGGGACTAACCCATGTTGGTGAGAAGAGTAAGGAAACAACAAGGATGCTCCCAACTCTTGGTCATCTTCATCAACTTTGAGCATCCACCACTACCTCACCAACATGAAGTCTTCATCGGCAAAACCCAAGGTTAGTTTGTCCCTCCTATGGGGGGATGTCACATCAAGGGGGAGCTTCACTCTAAGTATTGAGTCAAAGCATCTCATAGTATGTGACAACATTAAATGCTTTATGTAAAAGTGGTAACCCCACTTGTGCTTAAACGATGAGTATGACCAATGATCAAGTATTATTACTTGGCTCCTAAGTCAATATACTCATATATAGATGACTCCATCATCACCAAAGTGCTTGTTAGATGCTATTGTGTTTGTGCATGTTTGCCATGATTTGATTTGACATCTTATTGTGTGGGCATGTTGGTCTGCATTTATTTTCTCATTCGAGGATATCCAATTGTTGCCATTTAGCTTTTCATTTTCATTTGCCAATTGGATGTACAAGAATGCCTAGGACCACTTCTTTAGCTATCTATGCCTTCTCACCTCATATTCCATTCATGCTACATCACAAAATTTGATCAAGTACTTTTCGATCACTATGTGAGGAGCACTCAGAGTTCAGTATCGTCAAGGACTGACCATTAAAACCTCCCAAGTGCATCTCGGTGGAACCAACTCAAAATTCTCGGTCTCGTCGAATGCCTACGGTTGATCTGGTTTTCTATCTCGGTACTACTGATTTCATATTCTTGGTTACACCAAGTTTCCCTATCAGCTGACAGTTGTGAAACTCGGTGACACCGAAAATATCAAATCGGCGTTATCGATAGTGAAGGGTACATAAGTTGTGGGCCCGATGGTTCGAAATTTCAATCTTCAATCGTCGCGTCCAAACCCTAAGCTGCCGCAATAGGACCCCCTGGTCATCTCCTTGCCTTTCCTAAGTGCCTCGGCCACTGGAAATCTTGTCGTCGACGGGCATCTTCGCCACCGTCGCTGTCGTAGCGGATCCATCGCCAAGCTAGGGTACGGATTCGACTTTTCTTGCGCTCCCCGTCCAAATCTTGTGCAATGAAGTTGATTTTATATATAAGCCATTGTATGAAAGCTTTCCATCCGCAAGAAAATCCCGTAGAGTAGCGAATGATTTTTTTTTAGGGTTTTGCCTTCTGCCACCTGTATTTCAGTTGGACTGATGTGGAAAAATCGATATCGCAGATTTTAGTTTCTGCCACACTAAGAACAACTCGGTGGAACCGAGTTCTCGTTTTCGGTCTGACCGAAAACGGTGCCAAGTTCCTAGAAACTAGGTTGTCTGTCTTGGTGTGACCGAAATTTCTGCCTCGGCTGTACCGAAATACACTTGAGAGAATGCAAAACTTGGAAAATATTTTTTTCAAACTTTCAAGAACATCTGCATTTTGTGATGACTTATCCTATTCTACTCTTGTATGCTCTATTCACAGGGTCAGCATGCCAGGCTCAGATAGTCAGAACTTGCCAGAGCAGAACATCAAGATGAGTTCACGCACAAGTCCCGAGTCTAGTTCTTCCACAGATCCAGGCACTCCCAGCTCTCATGGGTTGCCTAAGGCTGCCACTAGGACAAGGAAGAGACTCAACTCAGAGGAAAAGGATTCCGTTTTTGTCCCGGAAGAGGTTCTTACTAAGAAGCAAGAGAAGGCTGCAAGGAAGGATGCTAATGAGGCCACCTCATCTAGGAAGGTGGTCAGCAACATTTATGCTCCCGCAGAGACCTTCAGAGCACATGAGAGTGCTAGGGCAACCATGTCTGTTGAGGTTCCAAGGAAGTCATTGCCTAAGAAGGCAGGGAAGAAGAAGACTGCCAGAAAGAGGATCATCCGTGTGCAGGGCAGGTCTACCTCTATTTTTGAGGATCCAGAGGAGGCTGCTGCTGAGGAGGAAGATGAGGAACCTGTTTCTCAGGCCCCTCCAAGAGCACCAAGGCCTCTCCCAAGAAATCTACTGCACAGAAGTCCAAGAGGACTACCAGAGATATACCTGCTACTGAGAAAAGTCCACTTTCAAAGAAGCTAATGATGACAATGATATTATGTCAGTGCTGATGAAGCTCAGACCTCACCTTCCAGTTCATGATGCGAGCCACCCAGTAGCTAAGAATATGAAGAATAGGAAGGATTCAGGCTTGAGGGCATGGAGAGAAATTGATCCATATGCCTAGAGGAGAAAGACTGTAGTTGACTACAGGTTCTATACCAAAGAGCAGCAAGACTTCTATGAGACAGTTTTGCTTGATAAGATTCCAACTATAAGCGACATGAGATATGTCGATTGGAAGTACATCAAGGACAACAAAGATTACTTTCGATGTGTCCAAGACAATTTCCACTGCAGTGGCATTGATAAATTTGTTGGGAAGGAGTTCACTGCTTGGAATGATGAGATGATCATGCAGTTCTAGTCCATTGCTCATTTTTATGGAGATGGCAGAATTGTTTGGATGACTGAAGGAGCAAGATATGAGTCTACTGTTGATGAGTGGGCTACCATATTAGGAGTCCCAGAGGTTCGGGATGGAGATTTGGATGTCTACTCAGAATCCAAGGAGAGTCACAATGCTATGAAGAATATGTATAATCCTATCCCCGCAGATAAAGTGCAATCTCACAAGATGGGATCAATTTACTTCCTCCAGCCAGGCCTCTGTACCATGAACACTATCCTGAGGCATACCTTGGTGCCCAAGTCTAGAGATGAGAATATGTTTCGTGGATACTCCATCAACATGCTCATCCATCTTGATCCTCACACCAGGATTCGAGTGATGGACTTGATAGTAGATACAGTGAAGAGGGTTGCTGCTGATCAGAAGCGTTCTTGCTGCTACACACCCTACATTCAAACGCTTATCAACTCTCAGCTTGAGAAGCACATATTTGCTCTAGATAGTCCACACTTGCCACTTCAGCCAGACCTAGAGGACAACGTTGTGGTGATGGACGCAGACCATCCCACATCAGCTACAGCTCAAGCACAGGCAGAAGCAGAAGCTGAGGCAGCTCGAGCCACTAGTGCTCAGGTTCCCAAGTCCAGGAGCGAACATATGGATCTTTAACCACTATCATGGATATGAAGAAGGACATCAAGACCATCATGGATGCTCAGGAGAGCCTTGCAAACATTATTGATGATAGAGTGAAAACTCTATAACAAGGTTGATGGGCTAACTAAGACAACAAATGAGCTCAAGAAGGAGGTTGATGAAGCCCCAATCCGTCGCACCTCTTCAGATTCTGAGTCTTCTGATGATGATGAGGATAGTGCACCTGTCAGGACGAATGCTCAGTTCATGACTAAGGCCAGGACTCCTATAGTACCAGCTCTAGAGATGAGGTCTTAATCTTCTGTTCTAGCCATAGTGACATCAGCTCCATCATCTCCAGTGCCTCTAGTGTCTACTCCATCTCCATCCAGGACTTCAGCGGAAGTATTTGTTGACGCAGTTCTCTCTACTCCGACATCGATGACCGAAGGAGCCCAACCACAAAACGATTAGCTATATCTCTTTGAACTTTTTGGTAACTTGTTGCTAAAGGGGGAGAAGTTGTATATAGATCTAGGCTTCGAATGAGATAGTGTCTTGGTTTTGTTGCTGGTTTTACCAAACATTTGGCTATTTTGATTTTATGTGAGATACTTTTGTGTTGTGTTTGATCATACGCTGTTATGTGAGTTGCTACTATTTCCTATCATTTGATGGTTATGTGATGATCATTCACTTTGCTTGATCTGTTGTGCTATGTTGTTAACTCTTATTACTCTCGCACACCACCAAGATGTATGTGACATGGAAGAAGTGCCCCATATACCTAGTCGATTGTGCATTTGCATTCAAACGCAAATTTAAAATAATGTACAAATTTAGAGGGAGCTCTTGCTTATCACATACTTCTCAAAGCGGTGATTATATACATTGATTATATCATATGTCAAAGCTTTGATCTATATGTTGTCATCAATTACCAAAAAGGGGGAGACTGAAAGCACATTTGCTCCCTTGCTGGTTTTCTTAATTAATAACAACATATATATCATTGAACTAATGTTTCCACTAAGCATGTTTCAGGAAAAGTTCAATGATGAGTTGGGAAAAGGATTGTGAAATACCCCAAGGTGCAAGGAAATAGATTGGGAACGCTTCAAGCAAAAGACTCTACATTTTACCTTTTGCGAGAAATCACTTTGAGTCCATAGGAAAGCCAATACTATCAAAAGGGGGTAAGGTCTTGTTGGTGAACAAAATGTTCATATGTGCACAAGTGATAGTCACCAATACACCCACAAGCTCTTCCACAAAAGTTTGTCCAAAGCCAAATATCCAAAATCGGTGCAACCGACACTTTGCACTCGGTGCCACCAATTCTCAGCCTTAGACAGACTCAGCCAAACCCTAGCATTTTGGTGCAACCGATTCCATTTTGGTGCCACCGAGTTTGGGTTGCCAACTTCCTATGGCGCAAGTTCACAAAATCGGTCCCGTCGGGTTTTGTGAATCGGTGTCGCCGAGTTTGGCAATCTGACCGTCGGTCACCTTATCGGTGCAACCGAGTTGTATGTACTGGGCTCATCGAGATTCAAAAGTTTCTACCTTTGAGGCAACTCGGTACCACCAAGATTTACACATCGGTGTCACCGAGTCTGACTTATTAGGGGTAACGGTTGGATTTTTGGAGATGCCTATATATACCCCTCCACCAACACTCACTCGCAAGAGAAGCACTCAGAACAGTTCCCCACTCATACCTACTGATTTTCTGAGAGAGAGCCACCTACTCATGTGTTGAGATCAAGCCATTCCATTCCTACCATATGAATCTTGATATCTAGCCTCCCCAAGTTGCTTTCCACCAATCCCATCTCTTCCACCAAGCCAAATCTGTGAGAGAGTGATTGTGTGTTGAGGAGTCTATCACCTTGAAGCACAAGAGCAAGGAGTTCATCGACATTATCGAGCCTATTAAATTTTGGAGAGTGGTGCCTCCTAGATTGGTTAGGTGTCGCTTGGGAGCCTCCTACTTCGTGTTGTGGAGTGAACCAAGAAGTTTGTAAGGGCAAGGAGATTGCCTACTTCATGAAGATCTACCCCGAGTTAGTAGTCGTCCATGGACGAAGGCCATCATGGTATAGTCAAGGTTGCTTCTTCGTGGAACCCTCCTGTGTAGAGCCCTTCGTGGACTCTCGCGACCGTTACCCTCCATGGGTTGAAGACTCCATAAACGTGGACATACGATAGCACCACCTATCGAAACCATGAGAAAAATCTTCGTGTCCTTCATGCATTTGATCTCTCAATCTCTACTCCTTACTTCCATGTGCAATGTCTTTACTTACCGCTGCTATACTTGATGACTTGCATGTGTAGGGTGTACTAGACTTGCTATATATATGCTAAAATCTGCCAACACTTAACTTTGCCCATGTGTAGATTTTAAATTCCTACAAGTAGTCTATTCACCCCCCTCTAGACATACTCTTCTAGTGATCCCTCGCTATGATATATCTAGCATGGAAAGTATTGTGAGCTACTTTGTCATTTTCCACGACAGAAAAAGCATGCCACCCAAAATGTTTTTTCTCTCAATTTAAAACTTCGAGTTCTGGCACCTCTACAAATCCCTACTTACCTCCACGAAGGGCCTATCTATTTACTTTATGCAATTTTTATTTTTACTTTGAGTCTCCATCTTCTCTTATAAGCACCAACTAAGGGGCATTATGATCGTAGTTGAGCATTGGGTATAGCTAATATTTGAGTGTGTTTCATGAATGGATCAATGATTGAGCATGATGGGCTAGGATAACTATACTGAATCAAGATCGAACGAGCTAAACATATTTACAAAAACAGAAAACAAGAAGAGTTCATACCAGTTTCCTTTGCCATGATCACTTCATCAAATATCGCCATTATTGCCTTTTCACTTGCACGACCTAATGATGTGATAATAATAATAGTGCAAGAATGTTGTGGACTAAGCTGAGATCTGCAGGGCAGTTTTATACAAAGGAGAAGACATGGTAATATTGGCTCTTTGTTGGATCAACAATAAAGCATATGGGAGCCACTCAACATTTTTATCGTGGTCTTCTCCTTTCATGACTCAACGAAAAGAAGAGAAATTCAGATAAACGCTGAAATATTTTTGAAGTTTTTGATTTTCTCGAACAAAGCAAACAAACAATGGAAAAGAAAAAATAAGAAACACTATTTACACGGGAAAGCTCCCAACAATTAAAGGAAATGTTTTTGGGTTTTCTTTTTAGTACTGCAATTAATTAACCAGGAAAAAAAATGAAAGAAGCAACAATATTTTTTAGTTTCCAATGCCTTCTAAACACACAAGAATGCAGAAAAATAAAGCTAAAATTGATATACGATGAAAGAGGATGGACACTAACAATTTATATGAACTGTGTGAACATTAATGTAATATCGGTGAGAAATATGTTCTCCCCCAAGCTTAGGCATTTGCCTAGCTTGGTGATCACCACTGATAATAATCGTCAGGTCCGAGAAAGTATTGTTGTTGAGGCACCTAAGCATCCCATGCTTGGTCCTCCACCTCCGCGATAGCCAACTCGTTCTGGTAAGCAATTATATCTTCTGGCATGATGGTGTACCCATGTCTGGCATGAAATTTAAATAAAGAGGGTGCAGGCAACACAATAATATCACGAGTACCCACTAAGTTATGACGAATGTGATGTGGTCGCGGACGTTCCTCAATGAGCTAGTGCTCTAACATAGACTAGTAATCAAGATAAACTTTAGGCAATAAGTAATCAGTGGGGCGTATGGAGACATTAAAATGCTTTGCTAAGCGCATGACATGAATACCACCATGAACCTTGCCCTTGGTTCAGTTAAGATGCAAGCGACGCGTAACAATAGCTCCTAAGTTGTAAGTGATATCACCATAAAGTGTGTGGCGCAAAATAGCAAGGGTGGGGGCACTGATACCACCACCCTGCTCCATAACAATTATGCATTTTCCTATAGACAGAGAAAAATAGTGCATAGAAGGGAAATGCAAATTTGTGGCCCTGGCGTTTCATACGCCCCTGGTTTCTCCCATTTTTAAAGTGAGAAGGAAATCCTCAGATTCCTCACACTTAGGATCACACGTTCCCCCATAAGAGAGAAGCAAGAAAATTTCACAAAATTCATCTAGAGGCATTTCATAGTTTGTTGCATATAAATCAAAGCGTCTGTGGGAGCACCAGGCCTATTCGAAAACTAAAAAAATTACACGAAGGAATTAATGAGGATATAGTATTGGTCACACTCATCTGCGAGGAAGTTTGTCAACCCAGCATTTGTAACTAATTGCATAAATTCTTTATAGAAACCCGCTTCGTTCATGAAGGGTGCATGGGGCCATTCATAGGGCCTAACCTCCGTTTGGTGAAAAATGTTGATCTCGTGATTATGAGTCCTCCCAACAACTCCCTTGGGGCTCAGACTTGAAGAACCCTTCCTTAAGAAATTCTTGTTCCTAGGCATGAATTTCTGAAAAATTTGAGCCACAAATTTATGTCAATAAAACTTTGTGAGATTGATAGTAACTACTCATATGGGTGCTTAGAGACTATATAAAGCATTCATACTACTTAGAACTCAAAAAATTCAACATGGAAGCTCATTTTCTATAGCACCAAGTGCAATAAAAATAGAAAATAAAAACCACTAAAGCAAAAACTAATTGGAGGAATGGAGGAGTTACATACCAAGGAACAATTTCTCCAAACAGTTTTTGAAACGGGGTTCCGAACAAGGAGATCAAAAAGTTCAGTTTCTAGTGGAAGAACATTGGAGAGAGAGATACAGGGAATTTTTTCTGGAGGTAAGGGATGAAGTGAGCCGAAGGAATAAGGTAGGGAGGCCTGTGGGTCCCACAGGCCATCTAGGCACGCCCAAGGGTGTGGGCGCGCCATGTTGGCTTGTGGCCCTAGGTGCACCTCCCAGCTGTAATTTTAATGCCAAAAATTCTTAATATTCTAGAAAATTCATGTTAAAATTTTGTGGTAATCTGAGACTTTTTATTTTTGAGCCTTTTAAATTGCACGGGAAAATCAGAATATAGTATAATCAAGGCATCTTAATTTTCTTAACTAAAAATAACAGAGGGAAAACTTGTGCTAGAGAGAATTGTGCTTACTAAATTCATTAATGACATGTCCTTTAACAAGGATCCACTAATAAGATTGATCAAGTCTTATTGATAATCGTTTTCGATTGACATGAAATCGAATTTTTTCGTATAACACTAAGTTACCTCGATGGGGATTTGCATCTCCCCAGCAACAAGATTATAATATCTCTTCTTGGTAGTAGGTAGAGGGATTTTAAAATCTCCAATGATAAATGTGTCACTAGGATCAATGACACTAATATTATTAACCAAAGTTTGCTTCTTCAGAAAATGCATGGTATGTTGCTTGCCATTGACATGAAAAGTAACCTTGCTTTTGTTGCAATCAATAACAACCCCTGCAGTATTTAGAAAGGGTCTACCAAGGATGATCGACATATTGTCTTCCTCGGGCATATCAAGAATAACAAAGTCTGTTAATATAATGACATTTGCAACCACGAAGGAACGTCCTCGCAAATTCCGATAGGTAAAGCAATAAGTTTATCAGCCATTTGCAAAGTTATCTCATTAGATGTAAGCTTATTCAAATTAAGTCTTTTACATATAAAGAAATGTATAACACTAACACCGGCTCCTAAATCACATAAAGTAGTTTTAACATTATCTTCTTTTAATAGAGAAAGGTATTATGGGTAGACCGGGATCTCCCAATTTCTTAGGTACTCCACCATCAAAAGAATAATTAGCAAGCATGGTAGCAATTTCAGTTTCCGGTATTTTTCTTTTGTTGGTAATAATATCCTTCATATACTTAGCATACAGAGGCATTTTCAATATATCAGTCAAGCAAGTGCACAAAAGAACGGGTCTAATCATTTCAGCAAAGCATTCAAAATCTTCATTGCCCTTACTTTTAGAAGACTTACGAGGGAATGACATGGGTTTTTGAACCCATGGCTCTCTTTGCCCACCATGTTACCTAGGAACAAAGTCTCTTTAATCATAGTGTTTATTTTTGGATGTGGGTTATCAAGATTTTTATTTGGTTCTAATTCCACATCATTATTGTGTTCTTTATTATCATTTTTTTGAGCATCTACGTGAACATCATTATTATCATTATCATTATCATTATCACTAGGTGCATGTTCACTACGAGATTGTGTCTCGGCATTAGAAATAGAAACTTCATTATGTTTCTCAACAGGTTTTTCTCCAACAAGTTCACCAGAAGCATGCAAAGTCCTATCATCTTTCTTTTTCCTTTTATTCTTAGATGAACTAGGTGCATCTTCATTAATTATCTGAGAATCTTGTTTAATTCCTTTAGGGTGACCTTTAGGATAAAGAGGTTCCTGAGTCATTCAACCTCCTCTTGTCATTACTCTAACAACATGATCATTCATATTATTATTTATTTCAGCAAGAAAATCATTTTGTGACTTAGCAACATGATCTAATTGGGTGTGAACCATAGAAGCATGTTTACCTAGATCTTTCACATCATTAGCAATTCTAAACATCAAGTCACTTAACCGGTCTATCATCATGGCATTACATCTTAATTGGTCCTTAACATAATTATTAAAGTGATGTTGCTTAACAATGTAATTATCAAATTCATCCATGCATTGACTAGGAGTCTTAGTATAAGGTATATCACTTTCATTAAAGGAACAGAGAGAATTTATCTCTACAACCTGTGTTGGGGTGTCAGGTCCATGTATTTCTTCGATAGGTGATACTTTCTTGACATGTTAAGTTTTAATGCCTTTATATTTCATAGATCTTTTTTGCTTCTTGGATATCTTCAGGACTGAGGAATAGAATACCTCACTTCTCTTGAATAGGTTCCGGAGGTGGTTCAGGAACTCTCCAATCATGGGCATTTTGCAATATGTTATTCAATAGTTCTTCAGCTTATCCAACAGTTATTTCCCTAAAAACACAACCACCACAACTATCTAGGAAGTCCCTAGAAGCATCAGTTAGCCCATTATAAAATATATCAACAATTTCATTTTTCTTTAGAGGATGATCAGGAAAATCTCTAAGTAACTGGAGAAGCCAACTAGGAGCCAGAGAAAGGAACCATTCCTTGGCCTCGCCTTTTAACGAGAAAGGAAAAAAGCTTATGGATACAATAGTAGCGTACATTTTCATTGTTAGTAAATAAAGCAGGAATATCATTCAACTTCATGAAATGTTCGACAATAGTTTCATTTTCATGACCATGGAAGGATCAGACTCTACTATAGGAATCAATTCAAGGTCTGTTTTGGATCATGTTTCATTTTCTCCATCATAGATTTTTCTTTTTGTTTGCATAGTAGTTTCTCCAAATCATCTCTATTCGGACAAGCAACAAAGTCCCTAGCTATCTCTCCATCCATAACATAACCTTCAGGTACATAAGGTAACTCATATCTATTATGATAGCAAGGTGTAACAGGTGATTCAAAATCTTCATCAGTTTCATCATTTTTAAGTTCCCTGGCCTTAGCAATATGAGCATCAAGTAATTCATTCAATGGCACAGTTTCAGTTTTAGCATGTGTAGGAATAGTATCATCATTAATTTAAGAAGTAGCATCTTCAAGTTCATGTGACAAATCAATACGATCAACAGGTGGTGGTGTAACAAGATGATTCAAAACAGTAGGTGAATCAAAAGTAGAGATAGATGGCAGTTCCTTACCTCCTCTCATGCGAGAGGGAGTGATCTTAGTTCGAGTATCTTTCAGATTCTTCATAGTAGCAATTAGATATCATCAAGTTAACACAATAAATATAGCTATGCTCCCCAGCAATGGCACCAGAAAAAGGTCTTGATAACCCACAAGTATAGGGGATCACGACAGTCTTCACGGGTAGTATTTCACCCTAATTTATTGATTCGACACAAGGGTGGCCAAAGAATATTTATCGTACATGACAGTTGAGTTGTCAATTCAACCGCACCTCGGATATCTCTCTGCAGCAAAGGTTTAGTAGCACGACAAGTAATAGTAGCAAAAGTAAGAGTAGTAGTGACAACAATAGTTCTGTAGCAATTGTGAGAGAAGTAGCAGCAATAGTAACTTAGCAGGATTCAGTATATGTAAATCATAGGCACATGGATCAGTGATGGATAATTATTTAGATGACATCAATCATGTAACAGTTACACACTAAGGCGACTGATAACACACAAGTATAGTGGATCGCAACAGTTTTCAAGGGTAGAATATTCAACCCAAATTTATTTATTGGACACAAGGGGAGCCAAAGAATATTCTCGGGTATTCACAGCTGAGTTGTCAATTCAACCACACCTGAAAGACTTAGTACCTGCAACAAAGTATTCTGTAGCAAAGTAGTATGGAAGTAACAGTAACAATGGCAAAAGTGACAATAGCAGTTTTGTAGCGAAAGTAACAGTAGCAACGGAAAAGTAACTTAGCAAGGATCAATATGTGGAAAGCTCGTAGGCAATGGATCGGTGATGGATAATTATGTTGTATGGCATTCATGATGCAACAATTATAACATAGGGTGACATAGAACTAGCTCCAATTCATCAATGTAATGTAGGCATGTATCCCATATATAGTCATACGTGCTTATGGAAAAGAACTTGCATGACATATTTTGTCCTACCCTCCCATGGCAGCAGGGTCCTAATGGAAACTAAGGGATATTAAGGCCTCCTTTTAATAGAGAACCAGAACAAAGCATTAGCACTTAGTGAATACATGAGCTCCTCAAACTACGGTAATCATTGGAAAGAAACCCAGTTATTGTCACCCTAGGGATGCAAATCATAGCTCATAATAGGTGTCTATAACTTGCAAGATAGGATCAACAACACATATATATTCATGAAAACATAATAGGTTCATATCTGAAATCATGGCACTCGAGCCCTAGTGACAAGCATTAAGCATAGCAAAGTCATAGCAACATCAATCTCAGTACATAGTGGATACTAGGGATCAAACCCTAACAAAACTAACTCGATTACATGATAAATCTCATCCAACCCATCACCGTACAACAAGCCTATGGTGGGATTACTCATGAATGGCGGAGAGCATCATGGAATTGGTGATGAAGGAAGGTTGGTAATGATGAAGGCGTCGATTTCCCCTCTCCGAAGCCCAAAAGGACTCCAGATCTAGTCTCCCGAGGAAGAACAAGAGGTGGCGGCGGCTCCATATCGTGAAATGCAATGAAATCTTCTCTCAGATTTTTTTCTCCACGAATAGGAATATATAGGAGTGGAATTGAGGTCCATGGAGCAACTGGGGGCCCACAAGCCTGCTAGGCGCGGCCAGGGGGTGGGCAGGGCCGTGCCTGGCAGGCTTGCCACCTGTGGGTGGGCCCCCTCCGGTTGATTCTTTCGCCACTATTTTTTATTAATTCCAAAAATATTCTCCGTAAATTTTCAGATCAATCCAAGAACTTTTATTTCTGCACAAAAATAACACCAAGGCAATTCTGCTGAAAACAACGTTAGTCCGGGTTAGTTCCATTCAAATCATGCAAATTAGAGTCCAAAACAAGGGCAAAAGGGTTTGGAAAAGTAGATACGATGGAGACGTATCAACTCTCCCAAGCTTAACCCATTGCTTGTCCTCAAGCAATTCAGTTGATAAACTGAAAGTGATAAAGAAAACCTTTTACAAACTATGTTTGATATTGATGTTGTAAATATGTTTAACTGATGTTCAGATTTTCAGCAAAGATTATGGACTAACCACGCTCATAATAACATTTAGGTCTCACATTCACTCATATCAATGACATAATCAACTAGTGAGCAATAATAATAACTCTCGGATGACAACACTTTTATCAAAAAAATCATGATACAATATGATGAAATGATATCTTGGTAGCCCTTTCTGAGACCGTAAAACATAAACGCAGAGCACCTCTAAAGAACAAGGATTGACTAGACATTGTAATTCGCGGTGAAAGAGATCCAGTCATGCTCATACTCAATATCAATTAACAGCAAAGCATACAAATGATAGTGGTGCTCTCTAACTGGTGCCTTTTATAAGAGGAGGATGACTCAACAATAAAGTAAATGGAAGGGCCCTTTGTAGAGGGAAACATTGACTTGCAGAGGTGCCAGAGCTCGATTTTTTAAAATAGAGATAAGTAATAATTTTTGAGCGGTATGCTTTCATTGCTCACATAACGACCAAGAGTTTTCAACATATTCCATGCTAGATACATTATAGACGGTTCCCAAACAGAATGATAAAGTTTTTACTCCCCCTCCAACAATCAATCACACTCCACGGTGAGCCGAATTCACGGGTACAGTCCATACAAACACAATCCTGGGGGAGTTTTGTTTAATTATATTTTGATTTTATTTCGGGCATGGAACTGGGTATCCCAATTGTTGGAAATATGCCCTAGAGGCAATAATAAATTAGTTATTATCATATTTCCTTGTTCATGATAATCGTTTATTATCCATGCTATAATTGTATTGATCGGAGACTTAGATGCATGTGTGTATACATAGAAAAAACCATGTCCCTAGTATGCCTCTAATAGACTAGCTCGTTGATCAAAGATGGTTAAGGTTTCCTAGCCATGGACATGAGATGTCATTTGATAATGGGATCACATCATTAGGAGAATGGTGTGATGGACAAGACCCAAAGTAGAAACGTAGCATATGATCGTGTCAGTTTAATGCTACTGTTTTCTGCATGTCAAGTATCTGTTCCTATGACCATGAGATCATGCAACTCACTGACACCGGAGGAGTGCCTTGTGTGGATCAAACGTCGCAACGTAACTGGGTGAGTATAAAGGTACTCTATAGGTATCTCCGAGGGTGTCTGTTGGGTTGGCATGGATCAAGACTGGGATTTGTTACTCCGTGTGACGGAGAGGTATCTCAGGGCCCACTCGGTAATACAACATCGCAATAAGCCTTGCAAGCAATGTGACTAAGTGTTGGTCAAGTTATCTTGTATTACGGAATGAGTAAAGAGACTTGCCGGTAACGAGTTTGAACTAGGTATGGAGATACCAACGATCGAATCTCGGGCAAGTAACATACCGAAGAACAAAGGGAACATCATACGGGATTAACTGAATCCTTGACATAAAGGTTTGACCGATAAAGATCTTCGTAGAATATGTAGAAACCAATATGGGAATCTATGTCCCTCTATTGGTTATTGACCGTAGAGGTGTCTCGGTCATGTCTACATAGTTCTCGAACCCGCAGGGTCTGCACACTTAAGGTTCGGTGACGTTTCGGTAGTATAGAGTTATGTATGGTGGTGACCGAAGGTTGTTCGGAGTCCCGGATGAGACCCCGGATGTCACGAGGAGCTCCGAAATGGTCCGAAGGTAAAGATTGATATATAGGAAGTCCTGTTTTGGTCGCCAGAAAAGTTTTGGGCTCATCGGTAGTGTACCGGTAGTGGCGGTAGTGTACCTGGAGACCATCGGGAGGGGTATTTCGACCCAAGAGGCTACATGGGCTGTTGGAGAGTAAATACCAACGCTTAGTGGGCTTGTGGAAGTCCCACACAAGGCCCATGCGGCTGGGAAGAAAAGCCCAAAAAGAAAAAGATGGGAAAAGGCAAAAAGGCAAAAATAAGGAGGAGTCCTACTCCTACTAGGATTGGAGGAGGAATCCTCCAATCCTCCTTGGTTCGGTCGAAGCCTCCTAGGGCTGGCCCTTTTTCCAAGCCTCCTCCTCTCTTACTATTATATATACTAGAGGTTTTAGGGTTTTGCACTAGTTTTTTCAGCCACGTGCTACCCGTTCCTCTAGTGCATAGTTTCTCCTCTAGATCGGTTTCTGCAGTGCTTGGCGAAGCCTTGCCGGAATTGCTCCACCACCATCGCCGCAGCGCCGTCACGCTGTCAGAGAACTCGTCTACCTCTCTGCTCCCTCTTGCTGGATCAATAAGGCGGAGATCGTCATCAAGCTGTACGTGTGCTGCACGCGGAGGTGTCGTCCGTTCGGCGCTAGATCGGATGGACCGTGATCCAGATTGCGAGATGGATCATGATGAGATCGTAGGACGGATCGTAATGAGTTCGCGGGACGGATCATGATTGGATCACGGGACGAATCATGATGAGATCGCGGGATGCTCGGCGATTTGGATCGCGAAGACGTTCGACTAGACCAACCGCGTTTCTTAGCGCTTCCCGCTTAGCGATCTACAAGGGTATGTAGATCCACTCTCGCTCTCGTAGATGCTCATCACCATGGATAGATCTTGCGTGTGCATAGGATTTTTTTTGTTTCCCATGCAACGTTCCCCAATGCCGATTACCAGCCACTTTCTCATGAATGATAGTGAATCAACACATATCGTGAGAATAACCCACCTAGCATGGGAGATATTGACAACCCCCAATCTCCATATGAGCGATTTGGGCATACAAAACAGAATGTTTATTTGAAGGTTTAGAGTTTGGCACATGCAAGTTTACTTGGAACGGCAGGTAAATACCACATATAGGAAGGTATGATGGACTCATATGGAACTACTTTGGGTTTGAGGAATTGGATGACAAGCAGTATTCCCGCTTAGTACAAGTGAAGGCTACCAAAAGACTGGGGAGGGACCAACTAGAGAGAGATACATTGATCAACGTGCTTTGAGATTAACCAACATTGAATGCAAGCATGAGTAGGATATAAATCACCATGAACATAAATATCATAGAGGCTATGTTGATTTTGTTTCAACTACATGCATGAACATGTGCCAAGTCGAGCCACTTGAATCGTTCAGAGGAGGATACTATCCCATCATACTACATCACAACCATTTTAATATGCATGTTAGCACCCAAGACAAACCATTATCCACTCTTAGCTAATTAAGCATGGCATGAGTAACTATAATCTCTAATGGTCATTGCAAATATGTTTCACCCATAATGAACTGAATTTGGAACGATGAGCTAATCATATTTACAAAAGCAAGATAGGTCGAGTTCATACCAGCTTTTCTCCATCTCAATCTTTTCATCAAATATCGTCATTATTGCCTTTCACTTGCACGACCGAATGGTGTGGATAATAATAAGAGTGCATGTGCATTGGACTAAGCTGGAATATGCAAACAATAACTCAAAGGAGAAGGAAAGGTAATATGGGCTCTCTGATCGATAAACAATTATGCGTATGAGAGTCACTCAACATTTTCATTATGGTCTTCTCCTTACGACCCAAAGAACGGAAATTCAAAACAAGAACGAGAAAAACTATTTACACGGGAAAGCTCCCAACAAGCAAAACAAGAACGAAAAATATTTTTGGGTTTTCTTTTAATGCTACAACTAAGAAAACTAGAAGGTAAAGCTATAACTAATTTTTTTTGTATTTTTCTCAAAGTTAATTAAACACACAAGAAGAAAACGGAAAAGGATAAACTACCATGGATGGTACAATGAAAGAGTATGAACACCGACTACTAAAATTTGTGAACATGAATGTAAGTTCGGTGAGAGATACGTACTCCCCCAAGCTTAGGCTTTTGGCCTAAGTTGTTCTAGGGCCATGGTTGGCCCGAATGATATACAAAGTCATAGTTGGGGTTGTACTGGGTTGCGGTGGCAATCGCCTGAACAGCTGCAGCATGGAGGCGAGCGGCTTCTGCATTTCGCTTGTACTCGTTTGCCTCCTCTCTGGTTATAAAGTATCTCTGTTTTTACTTAAAGTTAAAGAAGGCAGGAGCAGGAAGGGTAACATGGACAACATGCTGTCTATCAAAAACTAGTCGGTATTGGAGGGGTTGTTCGTTCCTTTCAAGAAACTGAAAACATACCAAAGCCTCATAATCAAGAAAAGCATGTGGTAACTCAATATCATTTCTCCGTATGGGTACCCCCAAGATAATTAGCTACACGAGTGGCATAAATCCCACCAGAGAAATCTCCATCCTTAGCATTATTATGCAACCTTCTAGCAATGATGGCTCCTAAGTTATATCACCTATCACCCATTACTACACTCTTTAGAATAGTGAGATCGGTAACACAAAGGTGGCTATGCTCAGTTTTACCATTAATACATCTACCTATGAATAGAGCAAAATAATGTATAGCAGGAAAGTGAATGCTGTCCACGGTAGCATGTGTAATATTTCTAGTTTCTCCGATGGTAATGCTAGCAAGAAAATCATTATATTCAGTTTTTTGCGGATCACTATAGCTGCCCCATTGTGGAATTTTGCATGCATGATTAAAATCCTCTATGTCCAAAGTATATGATTTGTCATAAAGGTTAAATAGGACGGAAGGTTTATTACGATTGAACAAAAATTCAAACCTCCGCACGAAAGAATCAGTGAGTTCATAGTATTGCTTGCATTTGTTTGAAACGAATTCCTCAAGGCCAACATTTCTTGTGTATGCGTAGAATTCTTCCTTGAAACCGGCATCACTCATAAATTGATCTGATGGCAATTCACAAGGTCGTACTTGTGCTTCCCTCGGTGGTTCAAGGTCGGGTTCACGTATCACGAGTCTTGGGGCCTTCTTGCTTGAGGAACCCCCTTGAAACACCTCAATATTTTCCTTTTTTTGAAAAATTCCAAAAAATTTAGTGACTCAAAATAAAGGTGAACAAAAACTCAACAAAATTCATAGCAACTACTCCCACAAGTGCCTAGAGGCTATATCATGCATCAAAACTACTTGGGACCATACAAATTTGACTTGCAAGCTCAAGAACAAGGTCACCACAGCAGTAAAAATTTGCAGTATATAAAGCACTAGAACAAAAACTAATTGGACCATTGGAGGAGTCACATACCGAAGAACAATCTCCCAAAACAGTTTTGCGAATGAAGCTTTGCACAAGGAGATCGAAAATGGCAGGAAAATGAGCTAGAACACGGGTTTGAGCAATGGTGGGATTTTTTTCTGGAGGAAAATGAAGTGGATGGGTACTGGAATAAGTGAAGGGGGGCACATGGGACCCACAAGCCGGCTAGGCACGGCCATAGGGTGGTCGCGCCTTGTGGGCTTGTGACCCACTGGTGCAGCCCCCTGTTGTGTGCTCAGTGCCAGATATTTTTAAATATTCCAGAAAAAATCATACTACATTTTTAGGGCATTTGAAGAACTTTTATTTTCAGGTCATTTTTTTATTGCACAAAAAACAAAAAAACAAAAAAATAATAGCATTTTACTTAATTTAATCTAACTAACAGAAAGTAAAGGTTGGGTACATAAAGTTGTGCTTTCTAAATTCAACCATCTCATGCTCATCAAAAGGAATCCATCAATAAGGTTGATCAAGTCTTATTAACGAACTTCTTTCGAGTAACATGAAACCGGAGAATTTTCGAATAATAACTAAGTTACCTCGATGGAGATATGCATATCCCCAACAATAAGTATATCATATTTCTTCTTGAAAGTAAGAAGAGGGAATTCAAAGTCTCCAATAATAATCATTGTAATTTTGTCAATGGAGTTGATACTATGAACTTGAGGTTGTTTCTTCAGAAAGTGTACCGTATGCTCATTACCATTAATATGAAAAGTAACATTGCCCTTGCTGCAATCAATAACATCCCCTGCAGTATTCAAAAAGGGTCTACCAAGGATGATCGACATACTGTCGTCCTCGGGAATATCAAGAATAACAAAGTTCGTTAAGATAGTAGCATTTGCAAGTACGACAGGTACATCCTCACAAATACCGATAGGTAGAGTAGTTGATTTATCAGCCATTTGCAAAGAGATTTCAGTAGGTGTCAACTTATTCAAGTCAAGTCTACGATATAAAGAGAAAGATATAACACTAACACCAACTCCCAAATCACATAAAGCAGTTTTAACATAATTCCCTTTAATAGAGCATGGTATAGTTGGTATTCCAGGATCTCCTAATTTCTTTGGTACTCCACCCTTAAAAGAATAATTAGAAAGCATGGTGGAAATTTCAGCTTCCGGTATCTTCCTTTTATTAGTCATAATATCTTTCATATACTTAGCATAAGGAGACATTTTCATAATATCAGTCAAGCGCATACGCAAAAAGACAGCTCTAAGAATTTCAACAAAGCGCTCAAAATCCTAACCATCCTTTTTCTTGTATGGTTTAGGAGGAAAGGGCATGGGTTTCTAAAACCATGGTTCTATTTCTTTACCATGCTTCCTAGCAACAAAATTTCTTTTGTCATATATTTTATTCTTAGGTTCTGGGTTATCAAGATCAACAACAGTTTCAATCTCCACATCATTATCATTACTAGGTTGAGCATCAACATGAACATCATCATTAATATTATTGCTAGGCTCATGTTCGTTACCAGATTGTGTCTCATCATTAGAAACAGAAATATCATTTGGGTTTTCAGGTGTATCTATAATAGGTTCAGTAGCAGTATGCAAAGTTCTATCGTCATCCTTGTTCCTCGTATTACTGGAGCGACTAGGTGCATCAATATTACTCCTTTGAGAATCTTGCTCAAGTCTCTTAGGGTGTCCCTCGGGATACAAAGTTTCCCGAGTCATTCTTCCACCTCTAGTCACAACTTTAACAGAATGATCATTGTTCTTACTATTCATCTCATTAAGCAAGTCATTCTGAGCTTTAAGTACTTGTTCTACTTGAGTAATTACCATGGAAGCATGTTTACTAATAAGTTTAAGATCATTGATAGTTCTACTCATATAATCACCTAAGCAATCAAGCATGAAAGCATTATGTTTCAACTATCTACTAACATAAGCATTAAAATTTTCTTGCTTAACAACAAAATTATCAAACTCATCCAAGCATTGGCTAGCAGACTTATTATAAGGAATATCGCTTTCATCAAATCTACAAAGAGAATTTACCTCTACTACCTATGTTGGGTTATCAAGACCATGTATTTCTTCGATAGGTCGTAGATTCTTGATATCTTCAGCTTTAATACCCTTTTCCTTCATAGATTTCTTAGCCTCTTGCATATCTTCGGGACTGAGAAATAGAATACCTCTTTTCTTTGGAGTTGGCTTCAGAGATGGTTTCGGAATAGTCCAATCATTATCATTGGTCAATATATTATTCAATAGTAGTTTAGCTTGTACAATAGTTCATTCTCTGAAAACATAACCAGCACAACTATCTAGGTGGTCCCTAGAAGCATTGGTTAGTCCATTATAAAAGATATCAAGTATTTCATTTTTATTGAGGGGATGACCAGACAAAGCATTTAGTAATTGGAGAAGCCTCCCCAAAGCTTGTGGGAGACTCTCTTCTTCAATTTGCACAAAGTTAAATATTTCCTGCAAGGCAGCTTGTTTCTTATGGGCAGGAAAATGTTTTTCAGAGAAGTAATATATCATATCCTGGGGACTACGCACACAACTAGGAGAGAGAGAATTAAACCATATCTTAGCATCACCCTTTAACGACAAAGGAAATAAATTAAGGATATAGTAATAATGAATCTTTCCTCATGAGTAAATAGTGTGGCTCTATCATTCAATTTGGTAAGATGTGCCACAACAGTTTCAGATTCATAACCATGGAAAGGATCAAATTCAACCAAGGTAATTAACTCGGGATCGATAGAGAATTCATAATCCTTATTGTTGGAAATATGCCCTAGAGGCAATAATAAATTAGTTATTATCATATTTCCTTGTTCATGATAATCGTTTATTATCCATGCTATAATTGTATTGATCGGAGACTTAGATGCATGTGTGGATACATAGACAAAACCATGTCCCTAGTATGCCTCTAATAGACTAGCTCGTTGATCAAAAGATGGTTAAGGTTTCCTAGCCATGGACATGAGATGTCATTTGATAACGGGGTCACATCATTAGGAGAATGATGTGATGGACAAGACCCAAACTGCAAACGTAGCATATGATCGTGTCAGTTTATTGCTACTGTTTTCCGCATGTCAAGTATGTGTTCCTATGACCATGAGATCATGCAACTCACAGATATCGGAGGAGTGCCTTGTGTGTATCAAACGTCGCAACGTAACTGGGTGACTATAAAGGTGCTCTACAGGTATCTCCGATGGTGTCTGTTGAGTTGGCATGGATCGAGACTGGGATTTGTTACTCCGTGTGATGGAGAGGTATCTCGGGGCCCACTCGGTAATGCAACATCACAATAAGCCTTGCAAGCAATGTGACTAATTGTTAGTTGCGGGATCTTGTATTACGGAACGAGTAAAGAGACTTGCCGGTAACGAGGTTGAACTAGGTATGGAGATACCGACGATCGAATCTCAGGCAAGTAACATACCGAAGAACAAAGGGAACGTTATACGGGATTAACTGAATCCTTGACATAGAGGTTCGACCGATAAAGATCTTCGTAGAATATGTAGGAGCAATGTGGACGTCCATGTCCCACCATTGGTTATTGACCTTAGAGGTGTCTCGGTCATGTCTACATAGTTCTCGAACCCGCAGGGTCTGCACACTTAAGGTTCGGTGACGTTTCGGTAGTGTAGAGTTATGTATGGTGGTGACCGAAGTTTGTCCGGAGTCCCGGATGAGATCCCGGATGTCACGAGGAGCTCCAGAATGGTCCGGAGGTAAATATTCATATATAGGAAGTCCCAGTTTGGTTTCCGGAAAAGTTTCGGGCTCATCGGTAGTGTACCGGGAGTGCCGGTAGTGTACCGGGAGTGCCCGTAGTGTACTGGGAGGCCTCCGGGAGGGGTATTTCGACCCCAAGAGGTCCATGGGCTGTGGGAGAATAATAACCAGCCCTTAGTGGGCTGGGAAAACAGCCACAAAGTCCCATGGCGCAGGAGAGAAAGTCCTAAAGCAAAAAGTGGAAAATCAGCCAATAGGAGGCAATCCTACTCCAACTAGGATTGGAGGTGAAGTAGGATTGCTTCCCACCTCCTATTTCGGCCGACCCAAAGTCCTTGGCTGCCTCTCCTCTCCTCTCCTCCTATATATACTAGTGGATTGGGTGGTTTTTGGACAGAATTTCCGGCCACGTGCTACCCGTTACACCGGTGCATAGTTTCTCCTCTAGATCGGTTTTTTGCAGCGCTTAGGTGATGCCCTGCCAGAATTGCTCCACCACCATCACCGGAGCGCCGTCACGCTACCGGTGAACTCTCTCTCCTCTCCACCTCCTCTCGCTGGATCGAGACGGTGGAGATCGTCATCAAGCTGCACGTGTGCTGAACGCGGAGGTGCCGTCCGTTCGGCGCTAGATCGGAAGGACCGTGATCGAGATCGCGAGACGGTTCGTGATGTGATCACGGAACGGATCCTGATGAGTTCGCGGGACAGATCGTGATCAAGATCATGAGACGGATCGTGATGAGTTCACGGGACGGATCATGATGTGTTCGCGGGACGGTTCGTGATTGGATCACGGGACGCTCGGCGATTTGGATCGCGAAGAAGTTCGACTACACCAACCGCGTTTCTTAACGCTTCCCGCTTAGCGATCTACAAGGGTACGTAGATCCACTCTCCCTCTCGTAGATGCTCATCACCATGGATAGGTTTGCGTGTGCGTAGGAAATTTTTTGTTTCCCATGCGACGTTCCCGAACACTTATCAGTAACAAAGATAGGTGAAGTAGCAAACTTAGGATCATATTTCATTCTAGCATTCAAAGATTTTTCTTTCCACTTGCATAGTAATTTATTAAGATCATCTCTATCCTTACAAGCAAGAAATTCCCTAGATACCTCTCCTTCCATAACATAACCCTCGGGGATATCAGGAATTCATATCTAGGAGAGTTAGGTCTAGCAGGTGTCTCATAGTGTCTAGTTTCAATAATTTCATCAGTTTTAGAAGTATCATAATTTTCAGTATTGACTCTAGCAATTTGTTCATCAATAAATTCACCCAGTGGCACGGTATTATCAAGCAAAGTATCATCATAAGCATCATGTATAGAAGACATGGCATCATCAATTACTTGTGACATATAAGAATTACTAGCAGGTGGTGGTGTTGCAAACTTACTCATAACAGAAGGTGAATCAAGTGCAGAGCAAGATGGTAGTTCCTTACCTCCCCTCGTAGTAGAGGGATAGATCTTGGTTTTTGGATCTTTCAGATTCTTCATAGTGATAAACAGATATAAATCCCAAGTGACTCAGAGAATAGAGCGATGCTCCCTGGCAACGGCGCCAGAAAAAGGTCTTGATAACCCACAAGTATAGGGTATTGCAATAGTTTCCGAGGGTAGAGTATTCAACCCAAATTTATTGATTCGGCACAAGGGTAACCAAAGAATATTCTCGAGTATTCGCATCTGAGTTGTCAATTCAACCACACCTAAAAGACTTAGTATCTGCAGCAAAGTATTCAGTAGCAAAGTAGTATGTAAGTAAGAGTAACGATTGAAAAAGTGACAGTAGCAGTTTTGTAGCGAAACTAACAGTGGCAACGGAAAACTAACTTAGAAAGGATCAATATTTGGAAATCTCGTAGGCAATGGATTGGTGATGGATAATTATGTTGGATGATATTCATCATGCAACGATTATAACATAGGGTGACATAGAACTAGCTCCAATTCATCAACGTAATGTAGGCATGTATCCCATATATAGTCATACATGCTTATGGAAAAGAACTTGCATGACATATTTTGTCCTACCCTCCCATGGCAGCGGGGTCCTAATGGAAACTAAGGGATATTAAGGCATCCTTTTAATAGAGAACCAGACCAAAGCATTAGCACTTAGTGAATACATGAACTCCTCAAAGTACGGTAATCACCGGAAAGAATCCCAGTTATTATCACCCAGGGGGATGCGGATCATAGCTCGTAATAGGTGTCTACAACTTGCAAGATAGGATCAAGAACACATATATATTCATGAAAACATAATAGGTTGAGATCTAAAATCATGGCACTCAGGCCGTAGTGACAAGCATTAAGCATAGCAAAGTCATAACAACATCAATCTCAGAACATAGTGGATACTAGGGATCAAACCCTAACAAAACTAACTCGGTTACATGATAAATATCATCCAAACCATCACCGTCCAGCAAGCCTACAATGGGATTACACACGAACGGCGGAGAGAATCATGGAATTGGTGATGAAGGATGGTTGGTGATGACCAAGGCATCGATTTCCCCTCTCCGGAACCCAAAACGAACTCCAGATCTGGTCTCCCGAGGAAGAACAAGAGGTGGTAGAGGCTCCGTATCGTGACATGCGATGAACTCTTCTCTCTGATTTTTTTCTCCATGAATAAGAATATATAGGAGTGGAATTGAGGTCGGTGGAGCAACAGGAGGACCACAAACCTGCTAGGCACGGTCAGGGGGTGGTCGCGCATGGCAGGCTTGCCACCTGTGGGTGGCCCCCTCCAGTTGATTCTTTTGCTGGTATTTTTTATTAATTACAAAAATATTCTCCGTAAATTTTTAGATCAATCCGAGAACTTTTATTTCTGCACAAAAATAACACCAAGGCAGTTCTGCTGAAAACAGTGTCACTCCGGGTTAGTTCCATTCAAATCATGTAAATTAGAGTCCAAACAAGGGCATAAGGGTTTGGAAAATTAGATACCATGGAGACGTATTAGCGACACATGACTAGCTCGAATTCATCAAGGTAATGTAGGCATGTATTCCGTATATAGTCATATGTGCTTGCGATAAGAACTTCTATGACATCTTTTGTCCTACCCTCCTGTGGCAGCGGGGTCCTAATGGAAACTAAGGGATATTAAGGCCTCATTTTAATAGAGAACCAGAAAAAGCATTAACACATGGTGATACATGAACTCCTCAAACTACGGAAATCATCGGAAAGAATCCCAATTATTGTCACATTGGGGTATGCGGATAAAGACATGTAATAGGTGCATGCAACTTGCAAGATAGGATCCATACCACTCTTATATTCATGAAACATAATAGATTCAGATCTGAAATCATGGCACTCGGGCCCTAGTGACAAGCAATAAGCATAGCAAAGTCATAGCAACATCAATCTTAGAACATAGTGGGCACTAGGGATCAAGCCATATCAAACTTAACTCAATTACATGATCAATCTCATTCAATCCCGTCACTGTTCAGGAAGCCTACAAAGTAATTACTCACTCCTGGTGGTGGGCATCATGGCGGTGTTGGTGAAGAAGGGTTCATGATGACAACGATGATGAATACCCCTCTCCGAAGCCCCGAACGGACTCCAGATCAGCCCTCCCAAGGAAGAACAGCAGGTGGCGATGGCTCCAACTCGTAAAACGTGATGAAATCTTCTCTCTGATTTTTTTCTCCAAAGACGTGAATTTATAAGAGTGTAACTAGGGTTGGAGGAGCCACATGGGCCCCACAAGCCATCAAGGCGCACCGAGGGGGGTGGGCACGCCCTGTTGGCTTGTGGCCCACAGGCAGGCCCCCTCCGGTGGATATTTGCTCCATAATTCATTATATATTCCAAAAATAATTCATAAAAAATTCGTTGAATTCCAGGAACTTTTATTTCTCACAAAAATAACACCAAAGTAGTTTTGCTGAAAACAGCGCCAGTCCAGGTTAGTACCATTCAAATCGTGCAATTAGAGTCCAAAACCAGAGCAAAACTGTTTGGAAAAGTAGATACATTTGAGAAGTATCAGATATATTTGAATAAATTTTAATATGTCACCTTGGCTACCATTGTAGAGCAACACTTCATAAAAAAAATTCCTTTGGAGTGGTTAACTCAACACTCCTTAATGGTTTCTGACAACCCACAAGTATAGGGGATCTATCGTAGTCCTTTCATAAGTAAGAGTGTCGAACCCAACGAGGAGCAGAAGGAAATGACAAGCGGTTTCCAGTAAGGTATTCTCTGCAGCACTGAAATTATCAGTAACAGATAGTTTTGTGATGAGATAATTTGTAACAAGTAACAAGTAACAAGTGTACCAACGGTGCATCATGGTAGCCCAATCCTTTTTGTAGCAAAGGACAGGCCTGGACAAACTCTTATATAAAGCAAAGCGCTCCCGAGGACACATGGGAATTTCTGTCAAGATAGTTTTCATCATCCTGATTTGATTCGCGTTCGTTACTTTGATAATTTGATATGTCAGTGGACCAGTGCTTGGGTGCTTCCCTTACTTGGACAAATGTCATCGCTTTCTCACGACAGATGCCATGAGGTGGCTTATCATGAGTGGTTGGGGTCGGAGGACGTCGACGGGCTCCGGGTGCGAGATTAGGCACAAGTGGTGGTGACACACGATGTACCCAGGTTCAAGGCCCTCTGTGGGAGGTAACACCCCTAGTCCTGCTTGGTCTAGTTGGATGGATGGGTATGTGTACAAGGATGCTCCTGGAGCTATGTCTAGAGGAGGAAGAAGGAGCAGCCGACTCGTCTTCCTCTGCTACTAGAGGAGGGAATGAGAGTTCTATGGGTGCATGTGTGAGACCATTCGTCCGTCCCCGTTGCATGGGGGGCTCGGGGGGTTTTATAGGCCAACCCCGTCTCTTACAATATGTCATAAGTAGAATGGTGGGGGGACCTGGCTAGCAGTCTCTCCGGCTGGCCAGAGGGTCCCGCCGCTCGCGCCGTCTTGTCGTGGGCGGGGCCCGCCGGCCGAGCGGTCCCATATCCTGTTGTGGCCAGCCAGCTGGCCCTGTGATTGGTCCTCGCCCACCTGCCGCAGCACGGGCTGCCCGGGGGGCGTCGTCTAGCACCAGCCGGCCGAAGTCTCCGGTACAGCCGGCGGTACTGTAGCCATGCCGGGGCAGGTAATCAAGTGGCGAGCGCGTGCTGGCACTGTTCCCCCGCCCAGTCGCGCTCACCAAGGTCAGTGGACACAATGGTTGGACTGTAGCCACGCGCTGCTGTGCGTAAGCAGCCACTATAGCCATAGGGCCGCCCGTCGTGCCGGTCACGTCGCGTCATTGTACCTGCGCGCTGAGGGACGGGACGGGGCACTGTTGGGAGATGTAGTAGTAAATCAAAAAAAATCCTACGCTTCACCAAGATCTATCTATGGAGAAAACAGCAACGAGTGGGGAGAGATTGCATCTTCATACCTTTGAAGATCTCTAAGCGGAAGCGTTACAAGAATGCGGTTGGTGGAGTCGTACCCGCAGCGATTCAGATCGTGGTGGATCCCGATCTAAGCGCCGAACAACGGCGCCTCCACGTTCAAAACACGTACAGCCCAGTGATGTCTCCCACGCCTTGATCCAGCAAAGAGGAGGGAGAGGTTGGGGAAGAGCTCCAACAACAGCACGACGACATGGTGGTGGTGGAGCAGCAAGGTATTCCGGCGGGGCTTCGCCTAAGCACTGCGGAGGAGGAAGAAGAGAGGTAGGGTTGCGCTGTGGGAGAGAGATCAAATCTTGTCTCAAAATAGCCAAAGCCTCAAGTATATATAGGAGGAGGGAGAGGGAGGGCTGCCTTGGCCCCTCCTCCAAGGAGGAGAGGTTCGACCGAAGCTAGGGAGGAGTCCACCTCCCACAAGGGAGGTGGATCTCTTCCTTTTGAATCTCCTTTAGCTTTATCTCTTTATCCCTAGCCGCATGGGCCTTTCTGGAAGAACTTGGCTAGCCCAATAAGGGCTGGTACATCTCCTATAACAGCCCACGAAGTACTTTGGTCGTCACACCCCTTCTCGGGGTCCACCGGCACCCTCCCGGCACTCCCGGTACACTACCGATGAGCCCGAAAACTTTCCGGTGACAAAAATAGGACTTCCTATATATCAATCTTTACCTCTGGACTATCCCAGAGCTCCTCATGATGTCCGAGATCTCATACGGGACTCCAAACAACCTTCGGTAATCATGTATACTATTTCCCTATAACCCTAGCGTCATCGAACCTTAAGTGTGTAGACCCTACGGGTTCGGGAGACACGTACACATGACTGAGACACCTCTCCAGTCAATAACCAACAGCGGGATCTGGATACCCATGTTGGCTCCCACATGCTCCACGATGATCTCATTGGATGAACCACGATGTCAGGGATTCAATCAATTCCGTATACAATTCCCTTTGTCTACCGGTATGATACTTGCCCGAGATTCGATCGTCGGTATCTCCATACCTTGTTCAATCTCATTACTGGCAAGTCTCTTTACTCGTTCCGTAACACATCATCCCGTGGCTAACTCCTGAGTCACACTGAGCTCATTATGATGATGTCTTACCGAGTGGGCCCAGAGATACCTCTCCGTCATACGGAGTGACAAATCCCAGTCTCGATTTGTGCCAACCCAACAGACACTTTCGGAGATACCCGCAGTGCAGCTTTATAGCCACCCAGTTATGTTGTGACATTTGGCACACCCAAAGCATTCCTACAGTATCCGGGAGTTGCACAATCTCATGGTCTAAGGAAACGATACTTGACATTAGAAAAGCTTTAGCTGACGAACTACACGATCTAGTGCTAAGCTCAGGATTGGGTCTTGTCCATCACATCATTCTCCTAATGATGTGATTGTTGGAAATATGCCCTAGAGGCAATAATAGATTAGTTATTATCATATTTCCTTGTTCGTGATAATCGTTTATTATCCATGCTATAATTGTATTGATCGGAAACTCAGATACATGTGTGGATACATAGACAACACCATGTCCCTAGTATGCCTCTAGTAGACTAGCTCGTTGATCAAAGGATGGTTAAGGTTTACTAGCCATGGACATGAGATGTCATTTGATAACGGGATCACATCATTAGGAGAATGATGTGATGGATAAGACCCAAACTACAAACATAGCATATGATCGTTTCAGTTTATTGCTACTGTTTTCTGCATGTCAAGTATATGTTCCTATGACCATGAGATCATGCAACTCACGGATATCGGAGGAGTGCCTTGTGTGTATCAAACGTCGCAACGTAACTGGGTGACTATAAAGGTGCTCTACAGGTATCTCCGATGGTGTTTGTTGAGTTGGCATGGATCGAGACTGGGATTTGTTACTCCGTGTAACGGAGAGGTATCTCGGGGCCCACTCGGTAATGCAACATCACAATAAGCCTTGCAAGCAATGTGACTAATTGTTAGTTGCGGGATCTTGTATTACGGAACGAGTAAAGAGACTTGCCGGTAACGAGGTTGAACTAGGTATGGAGATACCGACGATCGAATCTCGGGCAAGTAACATACCGAAGAACAAAGGGAACGATATACGGGATTAACTGAATCCTTGACATAGAGGTTCGACCGATAAAGATCTTCGTAGAATATGTAGGAACCAATGTGGACGTCCAGGTCCCGCCATTGGTTATTGACCGTAGAGGTGTCTCGGTCATGTCTACATAGTTCTCGAACCCGCAGGGTCTGCACACTTAAGGTTCGGTGACGTTTCGGTAGTGTAGAGTTATGTATGGTGGTGACCGAAGGTTGTTCGGAGTCCCGGATGAGATCCCGGATGTCACGAGGAGCTCCGGAATGGTCCGGAGGTAAAGATTCATATATAGGAAGTCCCAGTTTGGTTTCCGGAAAAGTTTCGGGCTCATCGGTAGTGTACCGGGAGTATCGGTATTGTACCGGGAGTGCCGGTAGTGTACCGGAGGACCTCCGGGAGGGGTACTTCGACCCCAAGAGGTCCATGGGCTGTGGGAGAATAATAACCAGCCCTTATTGGGCTGGGAAAACAGCCACAAAGGCCCATGGCGCAGGAGAGAAAGTCCTAAAGCAAAAAGTGGAAAATCAGCCAATAGGAGGCAATCCTACTCCAACTAGGATTGGAGGTGAAGTAGGATTTCTTCCCACCTCCTATTTCGGCCGACCCAAAGGCCTTGGCTGCCTCTCCTCTCCTCTCCTCCTATATATACTAGTGGATTGGGTGGTTTTTGGACAGAATTTCCGGCCACGTGCTACCCGTTTCACCGGTGCACAGTTTCTCCTCTAGATCGGATTTCTGCAGCGCTTAGGCGAAGCCCTGCTGGAATTGCTCCACCACCACCATCACCGGAGCGCCGTCACGCTGCCGGTGAACTCTCTCTCCTCTCCACCTCCTCTTGCTGGATCAAGATGGTGGAGATCGTCATCAAGCTGCACGTGTGCTGAACGCGGAGGTGCCGTCCGTTCGGCGCTAGATCGGAAGGACCGTGATCGAGATCGCGAGACGGTTCGTGATGTGATCACGGAACGGATCGTGATGAGTTCGCGGAACAGATCGTGATCAAGATCGTGAGACGGATCGTGATGAGTTCACGGGACGGATCATGATGTGTTCGCGGGACGGTTCGTGATTGGATCGCGGGACGCTCGGCGATTTGGATCGCGAAGAAGTTCGACTACACCAACCGCGTTTCTTAACGCTTCCCGCTTAGCGATCTACAAGGGTACGTAGATCCACTCTCCCTCTCGTAGATGCTCATCACCATGGATAGGTTTGCGTGTGCGTAGGAAAATTTTGTTTCCCATGCGACGTTCCCCAACAGTGGCATCATGAGCTAGGTTGATGGTTCGATGAGATCTCGAGTAGAACACAAAAGGTTTGTGGGCGTTGATGCTTAGATTGCTTCCTCCCTTGGTCGGATTTTGGTTCAGCGGTATTGTGAGATGAAGCGGCCCGGACCAACATTACTCGTACGCTTACGAGAGACCGGTTCCTGCGATGCAACTTGTTGCTTAGCTGGCTTGCGGGTGACAGTTTCTCTTACTCTAGTTGGATCGGATCCGACAAAGGCGGTCCTTGAGAAGGTTGAAAAGCAAACTAGTGTATCACCGTTGTGGTTTTGCGTAGGTGAGAATTGTTCTTGCTAGATACCCGTAGCAGCCACGTAAAACATGCAACAACAATTAGAGGACGTCTAACTTGTTTTTGCAGGGTATGTTGTGATATGATATGGCCAATTACATGATGAGATATATGTGATGTATGAGATGATCATGTGATGTATAGATTATCACGACTTGCATGTCGGTGATTACGGCAACCGGCAGGAGCCATAGGGTTGTCTTTAATTATTGTATGACCTGCGTGTCAATCATTAAAGCGCTATGTAATGCTTTACTTTATCGCTACGGTAGCAATAGTAGTAGAAGCATGCAGGGCGTGACAACCCCGATGGCGACACGTTGATGGAGATCATGGTGTCGTGCCGGTGACGATGGAGATCATGCCGGTGTTTCGAAGATGGAGATCTTAAACACAAGTTGATGGCCATATCATGTCACTTATGAATTGCATGAGATGTTAATCCTTTTATGCACCTTGTTTTGCTTAGGACGACGGTAGCATTATAAGGTGATCCCTCACTTAATTTCAAGATAAATTGTGTTCTCCCCAAGTGTGCACCGTTGCGAAAGTTCGTCGTGTTGAGACACCACGTGATGATCGGGTGTGATAGACTCTACGTTCACATACAACGGGTGCAAGACAGATTTGCACATGCGGAACACTCGGGTTAAACTTGACGAGCCTAGCATGTACAGACATGGCCTCGGAACACAAGAGACCGAAAGGTCGAACATGAGTCATATAGTAGATATGATCAACATAATGATGTTCACCATTGAAGCCACCTCAACTCACGTGATGATCGGACTCGAGTTGGTGAATTTGGATCATGTGACACTCAGATGACCTGAGGGATGTCAATTTGAGTGGGAGTTCTTAAGTAATATGATTAATTGAACTCATTATCATGAACATAGTCAGTAGTGTCTTTGCAAATTATGTTGTAGATTACTAGCTCGCACTGTAGCTCCCGTGTGTTTTTATATGTTCCTAGAGAAATAGAGTTGAAAGATGATGGTAGCAATATTGCGGACTGGGTCCGTGATATGAGGATTGTCCTCATTGCTGCACAGAAGGCTTATGTCCTTAATGCACCGTTCGGTACGCCACCCCCTCTAGCGTCGTCTGTAGATGTTGTGAACATCTGACAGGCACGTTCTGATGACTACTTGATAGTTTAGTGCGTCATGCATTACGACTTAGAATTGAGGCTCCAAGACGTTTTGAACGTCACGGAACATACGAGATGTTCTAAGAGCTGAGATTGTGATCTCAGGCTCGTGCCCGTGTTATGAGATATGAGATCTCAAACAAAGATTCTTTGCTTGCAAGACGAAAGAGAATAGCTCAATAGTTGAGCATGTGCTTAGATTGTCTAGGTGCCACAATCGCTTGAATCGAGTGGGAGTTGATCTTCCAGATAAGATAGTGATTGATATAGTTCTCCAAGTCACTATCACTAAGCTACTAGAACTTGGTGATGAACTATAAATTGCCAGGGATAGAAATGATTCCTGAGCTTCTCGCGATGTTTTGACACCGCGAAGGTAGAAGTCAAAAAGGAGCATCAAAGTGTTGATGGTTAGTAAAAACCACTAGTTTCGAGAAGGGCAAGGGCAAGTAGGGAAACTTCATGGATGGCAAGTCAGTTGCTGCTCCAGTGAAGCAGCCCAAAGTTGAACCTAAACCCGAGACTGAGTGCTTCCATTATGAGGAGAACGGTCACTGAAGCGGAACAACCCTGGATACATGGTAGATAAGAAGGCTGGCTAAGTCGACAGAAGTATATTTGATATGCATGTTATTGATGTGTACCTTGCTAGTACTCCTAGTAGCACCTGGGTATTGGATACCGGTTCGGTTGCTCGAAATAAAAGCTACGGAATAAATGGAGAACTAGCTAAGTGTGAGGTGACGATGTGTGTTGGAAATGTTTCCAAGGTTGATATGATCAAACATCGCACGCTCTCTCTACCTTCGGGATTAGTGACGAACCTAAATTTTATTTGGTGTTTTGCATTGAAGCATGAACGTGATTAGATCATGTTTATTGCAACACGGTTATTCATTCAAGTTAGAGAATAATGGTTATTCTGCTTACATGAATAAATACCTTCAATGGTCATGCACCTAGTAAGTGTGGTTCATTGAATCTTGATCATAGTAATACACATGTTCATAACAATGATGCCAAAAGATGCAAAGTTAATAATGATAGTACCACATACTTGTGGCACTGCCGCTAAATGTCATATTGGTATAAAGCGCATGAAGAAACTCCATGTTGATGGATCTTTGGACTCATTCGATTTTGAATCGGTTGAGACATGCGGACCATGCCTTTTGGTAAGATGACTAAACCCCGTTTTCTGGCTTGATGAAACGGGCAAGTGACTTATTGGATACAATGCATGTTGATGTATACGATCCAATGAGTGTTTATAGCTTGCAGTGAATATCATTGTTTTCTTACCTTCACTGATGATTTGAGAAGATATAGTGTATATTTACTTAATGAAACACAAGTCTGAATTGTTTGAAAGGTTCAAAGCAAAGTTCAGAGTGAAGTTTAAAGATCATCGTGACAAGAAGATAAAAATTTCTGCGATATGATCGTGGAGGTGAATATCTGGGTTACGAGTTTGGCATACAAATTTAGACAATGTGAAAGTTGTTTCACAACTCACGCCACCTGGAACACCATAGTGTGATGGTGTGTCCGAACGTCGTAGTCATGCCTTATTTGATATAGCACATACTATGATGTCTCTTATCGTTTTAATACTATCGTTTTAGGGTTATGCATTAGAGACAACCGCATTCACTTTAAAATAGGGCACCATCTAAATCCGTTGAGATGACACCGTGTGAATTATGGTTTGATAGAAACCTAAAGCTGTCATTTCTTGATGTTTGGGGCTGCGAAGCTTGTGTGGAAAATGTTTTCACCTAATGAGCTCAAACCCAAAGCGGACAAATGCATCTTCATAGAATACGCCAAGAACAGTTGGGTATACCTTCTATCTCAGATCCGAGTGCAAAGTGTTTGTTGCTGGAATGGATCCTTTCCTGAGAAAAGGTTTCCCTCGAAAGAATTGAGTGGGAGGAAGATAGAACTTGATGAGGTTATTGAACCTTGTTTCAATCAGAGTAGCGCAGCGCAGAAAGTTGTTTCTGTGAAGCCTATGTTAGTTGAAGAAAGAAGTTAATGATGATGATCATGAAGCTTCGGATCAAGTTACTATCGAACCTCGTAGGTCGACAAGGACGTGTACTGCTCTTGAGTGGTACAACAACCCTGTCTTAAAGGTCATGTTGTTGGACAGCGATGAACCTACGAGCTATGGAGAAGCGATGATGGGCCCGGATTCCGACAAATGGATGAGACCATGAAATCCGAGATAGGATCCATGTATGAAAACCAAGTATAGACTTTGGTAGACTTGCTCGTTGGACGGCAGGTCGTTGAGTACAAATGGATCTTTAAAAATGAAGACAGACGCTGATGGTAAATATCACCATTTGTAAAGCTCGACTTGTTGCAAAGTTGTTTGTGACAAGTTCAAGGAGTTGACTACGATGAGATTTTCTCACTCGTAGTGGTGCTAAAGTCTGTTGGAATTGTGTTAGCAGTTGCCGTGTTTTCAATTATGAAATCTGGCAGATGGATGTCAAAACATCGTTTCCTTAATGGTTTACTTGAGGAAAGGTTGTATGTGATACAACCAGAAGGTTTTGTCAGGCCTAAGGATGCTAAAAGGTGTGCAAGCTTCGGTGATCCTTCCATGGACTGAAGCAAGCATCTCGGAGTTGGAATATACGCTTTGATGAGGTGATCAAAGTTTTGATGTTTATACAAAGTTTATGAGAAACTTGTATTTGCAATAAAGTGAGTGGGAGCACTATAGAATTTCTGATCAGTATATGTGGATGACATATTGTTGTTCAGAAATAATGTAGAGTTTCTGGAAAGCATAAAACGGTTATTTGGAAAGTGATTTTCAAAGGAAGACCTGGATAAAGCTACCTAATTGTTGAGCATCAAAATCTATAGAGATAGATCAAGATGCTTGATGAGACTTTCAATGAGTGCATACCTTCACAAGATTTTGAAAGAGTTCAAAATGGATCAGCCAGAGAAATAGTTCTCGTCTGATTTGTAAGGTGTGAAGTTGAGTGAGACTCAAAGCTCGACAACGGCAGAAGAAAGAGAAAGGACGAACGTCGTCCCCTATGCCTTAGCCATAGGCTCTATATTATGCCATGCTGTGTACCGCACCTATGTGTGCCTTGCCATGAGTTTGTCAAGGGGTACAAGAGTGGTCCAGGAGTGGATCACTGGACAGCGGTCGGAATTATCCTTAGTAACCAGAGGACTAAGGAAATGTTTCTTGATTATGGAGGTGATAAAGAGTTCGTCGTAAATAGTTACGTCGATGCAAGCTTTAACACCTATCCGGATGACTAGTAGTAGCAATCTGGATACGTATAGTGGAGCAGCCATTTGGAAATAGTACCAAGTGGAGTGTGGTAGCAGTGTTTACGGTTTGACATAGAGATTTGCAAAGTACACACGGATCTGAATATCGCAGACCCGTTGACTATAAGACCTCTCTCACATGCAAAGCATGATCGAGCCCCAAAACTCATTGGGTGTTAGATTCATAACAATGCGAATCACATGGTGATGTGAACTAGATTATTGACTCTAGTGCAAGTGGGAGACTGTTGGAAATATGCCCTAGAGGCAATAATAGATTAGTTATTATCATATTTCCTTGTTCGTGATAATCGTTTATTATCCATGCTATAATTGTATTGATCGGAAACTCAGATACATGTGTGGATACATAGACAACACCATGTCCCTAGTATGCCTCTAGTAGACTAGCTCGTTGATCAAAGGATGGTTAAGGTTTACTAGCCATGGACATGAGATGTCATTTGATAACGGGATCACATCATTAGGAGAATGATGTGATGGATAAGACCCAAACTACAAACATAGCATATGATCGTTTCAGTTTATTGCTACTGTTTTCTGCATGTCAAGTATATGTTCCTATGACCATGAGATCATGCAACTCACGGATATCGGAGGAGTGCCTTGTGTGTATCAAACGTCGCAACGTAACTGGGTGACTATAAAGGTGCTCTACAGGTATCTCCGATGGTGTTTGTTGAGTTGGCATGGATCGAGACTGGGATTTGTTACTCCGTGTAACGGAGAGGTATCTCGGGGCCCACTCGGTAATGCAACATCACAATAAGCCTTGCAAGCAATGTGACTAATTGTTAGTTGCGGGATCTTGTATTACGGAACGAGTAAAGAGACTTGCCGGTAACGAGGTTGAACTAGGTATGGAGATACCGACGATCGAATCTCGGGCAAGTAACATACCGAAGAACAAAGGGAACGATATACGGGATTAACTGAATCCTTGACATAGAGGTTCGACCGATAAAGATCTTCGTAGAATATGTAGGAACCAATGTGGACGTCCAGGTCCCGCCATTGGTTATTGACCGTAGAGGTGTCTCGGTCATGTCTACATAGTTCTCGAACCCGCAGGGTCTGCACACTTAAGGTTCGGTGACGTTTCGGTAGTGTAGAGTTATGTATGGTGGTGACCGAAGGTTGTTCGGAGTCCCGGATGAGATCCCGGATGTCACGAGGAGCTCCGGAATGGTCCGGAGGTAAAGATTCATATATAGGAAGTCCCAGTTTGGTTTCCGGAAAAGTTTCGGGCTCATCGGTAGTGTACCGGGAGTATCGGTATTGTACCGGGAGTGCCGGTAGTGTACCGGAGGACCTCCGGGAGGGGTACTTCGACCCCAAGAGGTCCATGGGCTGTGGGAGAATAATAACCAGCCCTTATTGGGCTGGGAAAACAGCCACAAAGGCCCATGGCGCAGGAGAGAAAGTCCTAAAGCAAAAAGTGGAAAATCAGCCAATAGGAGGCAATCCTACTCCAACTAGGATTGGAGGTGAAGTAGGATTTCTTCCCACCTCCTATTTCGGCCGACCCAAAGGCCTTGGCTGCCTCTCCTCTCCTCTCCTCCTATATATACTAGTGGATTGGGTGGTTTTTGGACAGAATTTCCGGCCACGTGCTACCCGTTTCACCGGTGCACAGTTTCTCCTCTAGATCGGATTTCTGCAGCGCTTAGGCGAAGCCCTGCTGGAATTGCTCCACCACCACCATCACCGGAGCGCCGTCACGCTGCCGGTGAACTCTCTCTCCTCTCCACCTCCTCTTGCTGGATCAAGATGGTGGAGATCGTCATCAAGCTGCACGTGTGCTGAACGCGGAGGTGCCGTCCGTTCGGCGCTAGATCGGAAGGACCGTGATCGAGATCGCGAGACGGTTCGTGATGTGATCACGGAACGGATCGTGATGAGTTCGCGGAACAGATCGTGATCAAGATCGTGAGACGGATCGTGATGAGTTCACGGGACGGATCATGATGTGTTCGCGGGACGGTTCGTGATTGGATCGCGGGACGCTCGGCGATTTGGATCGCGAAGAAGTTCGACTACACCAACCGCGTTTCTTAACGCTTCCCGCTTAGCGATCTACAAGGGTACGTAGATCCACTCTCCCTCTCGTAGATGCTCATCACCATGGATAGGTTTGCGTGTGCGTAGGAAAATTTTGTTTCCCATGCGACGTTCCCCAACAGTGATCCCGTTATCAACGACATCCAATGTCCATGGTCATAAAATCGTGACCATATATTGATCAACGAGCTAGTCAACTAGAGGCTCACTAGGGACACGTTGTGGTCTATGTATTCACACATGCATTCTGGTCTCCGGTTAATACAATTATAGCATGAACAATAGACAATTATCATGAACAAGGAAATACAATAATAACCATTTTATTATTGCCTCTAGGGCATATTCCAATAGTCTCCCACTTGCCGTAGAGTCAATAATCTAGTTACATTGTGATGAATCGAACACCCATAGCATTCTGGTGTTGATCATGTTTTGCTCGTGAGAGAGGTTTAGTCAACGGATCTGCGACATTTAGATCCGTATGTACTTTACAAATATCTATATCTCCCTCCTGAATGTAATCACGGATGGAGTTGAAACGGCGCTTGATGTGTCTTGTCTTCTTGTGAAACCTGGGCTCCTTCGCAAGGGCAATAGCTCCAGTGTTGTCACAGAATAGAGTCATCGGGCCCAACGCATTGGGAATCACTCCTAGGTCGGTGATGAACTCCTTCATCCAGACTCCTTCCTTTGCTTCTTCCGAAGCAGCTATGTACTCCGCTTCACATGTAGATGCCGCCACGACACTTTGCTTGTTGCTGCACCAGCTGACTGCCCCTCCGTTCAAAATATACACATATCCGGTTTGTGACTTGGAGTCGTCCGGATTTGTCTCGAAGCTAGCATCGACGTAACCCTTTACGACAAGCTCTTCGGCACCTCCATATACGAGAGACATCTTCTTGGTCCTTTTCAGGTACTTCAGGATATTCTTGACCGTTGTCCAGTGTTCCGCTCCGGGATCACTTTGGTACCTCCCTACCAAACTTATGGCAAGGTCCACATCAGGTCTGGTACACAGCATGGCATACATAATAGAGCCTATGGCTGAAGCATAGGGGATGACACTCATCTCTTCTCTATCCTTTGCCGTGGTCGGGCATTGAGTCGTACTCAATCTCACACCTTGTAACACAGGCAAGAACCCCTTCTTGGACTGATCCATATTGAACTTCTTCAATATCTTGTCAAGGTATTTGCTTTGTGAAAGACCTATGAGGCGTCTCGCTCTATATCTATAGATCTTGATGCCTAATATGTAAGCAGCTTCTCCAAGGTCCTTCATTGAAAAACATTTATTCAAGTAGGCCTTTACACTTTCCAAAAGTTCTATATCATTTCCCATTATCAGTATGTCATCCACATATAATATGAGAAATGCTACAGAGCTCCCACTCACTTTCTTGTAAATACAGGGTTCTCCATAAACCTGTACAAACCCAAACGCTTTAATCACCTCATTAAAGCGAATGTTCCAACTCCGAGATGCTTGCACCAGCCCATAGATGGAACGCTGGAGCTTGCATACTTTGTTAGCATCTTTAGGATCAACAAAACCTTCCGGATGCATCATATACAGTTCTTCCTTCAGGAAGCCATTAAGGAATGTCATTTTGACGTCCATTTGCCTGATCTCATAATCATAAAATGCGGCAATTGCTAACATGATTCGGACAGACTTCAGCATCACTACGGGTGAGAAAGTCTCATCGTAGTCAACTCCTTGAACTTGTCGATAACCCTTAGCGACAAACCAAGCCTTATAGACGGTCACATTACCATCCGCGTAAGTCTTCTTCTTAAAGATACATTTATTTTCAATGGCTCGCTTATCATCAAGCAAGTCCACCAAAGTCCATACTTTGTTCTCATACATGGATCCTATCTCGGATTTCATGGCCTCAAGCCATTTGTTGGAATCTAGGCCCGCCATCGCTTCTTCATAGTTCGAAGGTTCACCGTTGTCCAACAACATGATCTCTAGGACAGGGTTGTTGTACCACTCTGGTGCGGAACGTGTCCTGGTGGACCTTCGACGTTCAATAGTAACTTGATCTGAAGTTTCATGATCATCATCATTAACTTCCTCTCCAGCCGGTGTAGGCTCTACAGAAACAACGTCCTTTGCTGTGCTACTCTCCGGTTCGAGTGGAGGTACAATTACCTCATCAAGTTATATTTTTCTCCCACTTACTTCTTTTGAGAGAAACTCTTTCTCGAGAAAGGATCCAGTCTTGGCAAAAAAGACTTTGCCTTCGGATCTGAGGTAGAAGGTATACCCAATAGTCTCTTTGGGATATCCTATGAGGGCGCACTTTTCCGCTTTGGGTTCAAGCTTCTCAGGTTGAAGTTTCTTCACGTAAGCATCCCATCCCCAAACTTTTAGAAACGACGGCTTAGGTTTCTTTCCAAACCATAATACATACGGTGTCGTCTCAACGGATTTTGACGGTGCCCTATTTAAAGTGAATGCGGAAGTCTCTAATGCATATCCCCAAAATGATAGCAGTAAGTCAGTAAGAGATATCATAGATCGCACCATATCCAATAGAGTGCGATCACGACATTCAGACACACCATTTCGCTGAGGTGTGCCAGGCGGCGTGAGTTGTGAAACAATTCCACATTTCCTTAGGTGCGTGCCAAACTCGTGACTTAAATATTCTCTGCCACGATCAGATCGTAGGCACTTGATTTTTCTGTCACGTTGATTCTCTACCTCACTCTAAAATTCCTTGAACCTTTCAAAGATTTCAGACTTATGTTTCATTAAGTAGACATACCCATATCTGCTCAAGTCATCAGTGAGGGTGAGAACATAACGGTAGCCACCGCGAGCCTCGGCGCTCATTGGACCGCATACATCGGTATGTATTATCTCCAACAAGTCAGTTGCTCGCTCCATTGTTTTGGAGAACGGAGTCTTGGTCATCTTGCCCATGAGGCATGGTTCGCACGTGTCAAATGATTCGAAATCAAGAGACTCCAAAAGTCCATCAGCATGGAGCTTCTTCATGCGTTTAACACCAATATGACCAAGACGGCAGTGCCACATGTAAGTGGGACTATCGTTATCAACCTTACACTTTTTGGTACTCACACTATGGACATGTGTAACATCACGTTCGAGATTCATCATAAATAAACCATTGACCAGCAGGGCATGACCATAAAACATTTCTCTCATATAAATAGAACAACCATTATTCTCAGATTTAAATAAGTAGCCATCTCGCATCAAGCGAGATCCAGATACAATGTTCATGCTCAAAGCTAGTACTAAATAATTATTATTCAGGTTTAAAACTAATCCCGAAGGTAGATGCAGAGGTAGCGTGCTGACGGCGATCACATCGACCTTGGAACCATTCCTGACGCGCATCGTCACCTCGTCCTTTGCCAATCTCCGCTTATTCCGTAGCTCCTGCTTGGAGTTACAAATGTGAGCAACTGCACCGGTATCAAATACCCAGGAGCTACTACGAGCGCTAGTTAGGTACACATCAATAACAAGTATATCACATATACCTTTAACGTTGTCGGCCTTCTTATCCGCTAAGTTCTTGGGGCAGTTCCGCTTCCAGTGACCAGTACCCTTGCAATAAAAGCTCTCAGTCTTAGGCTTGGGTCCATTCTTGTTCTTCTTCTTCCCGGAAAATTGCTTACCAGGCGTGGCAATAGCTTTGCCGTCCTTCTTGAAGTTGTTCTTACCCTTGCCTTTCTTGAAACTAGTGGTCTTATTTACCATCAACACTTGATGCTCCTTTTTGATCTCGACCTCTGCTGATTTCAGCATCGAGTACAACTTAGGAATGGACTTCTCCATACCCTGCATGTTGTAGTTCATCACAAAGCTCTTGTAGCTAGGTGGAAGCGACTGGAGGATTCTGTCAATGACCGAGTCATCCGGGAGATTAACTCCCAGCTGAGTCAAGCGGTTTTGCAACCCAGACATTTTGAGTATGTGCTCACTGACAGAACTGTTTTCCTCCATCTTACAACTAAAGAACTTGTCGGAGACATCATATCTCTCGACCTGGGCATGAGCATGGAAAACCAGTTTCAGCTCTTGGAACATCTCATATGCTCCGTGTTGCTCAAAACGCTTTTGTAGCCCCGGTTCTAAACTGTAAAGCATGCCACACTGAACAAGGGAGTAATCATCGCAGCGTGACTGCCAAGCGTTCATAACGTCTTGATCTACTAGGAAAATGGGTGCGTCACCTAGCGGTGCATCAACAACATACAATCTTTTGGAAGCTATGAGGATGATCCTCAAACCATGGACCCAGTTCGCATAGTTGCTTCCATCATCTTTCAGCTTGGTTTTCTCTAGGAACGCATTGAAGTTGAGGGTGACATTAGCGTTTGCCATTGGATCTACAATATAGATTGTAACGACAATTAGACTAAGTTCATGATAATTAAGTCCACATAATCAAATTATTTAATGAACTCCCACTTAGATAGACATCTCTCTAGTCATCCAAGTGACACATGATCCACGTCAACTAGCCCGTGTCCGATCATCACGTGAGACGGACTAGTCATCCATGGTGAACATCTCCATGTTGATCATATCTTCTATACGACTCATGTTCGACCTTTCGGTCTTCCATGTTCCGAGGCCATGTCTATACATGCTAGGCTCGTCAAGTCAACCTAAGTGTTTCGCGTGTGTAAATCTGGCTTACACCCGTTGTATGCGAACGTTAGAACCTATCACACCCTATCATCACGTGGTGCTTCGTAACAATGATCCTTAGCAACGGTGCACAGTTAGGGTGAACACATTTCTTGAAATTTTATTGAGAGATCATCTTATTTAGCTACCGTCATTCTAAGCAAATAAGATGTAAACATGATAAACATCACATGCAATCAATATAGTGACATGATATGGCCAATATCATCTTGCTCCTTTGATCTCCATCTTCGGGGCACCATGATCATCACTGTCACCGGCACGACACCATGATCTCCATCATCATGATCTCCATCATCGTGTCTTCATGAAGTTGTCTCGCCAACTATTACTTCTACTACTATGGCTAACGTTTAGGAATAAAGAAAAGTAATTACATGGCGATCTTGATTGACACGCAGGTCATACAATAAAATAAGACAACTCCTATGGCTCCTATCGGTTGTCATACTCATTGACATGCAAGTCGTGAATCCTATTACAAGAACATGATCAATCTCATACATCACAACGCATCACATCACATACTTTGGCCATATCACATCACAAGGCATATGCTGCAAAAACAAGTTAGACGTCCTCTAATTTGTAGTTGCAAGTTTTTATGTGGCTGCTATAGATTTCTAGCAACAACGCTTCTTACCTACGCCAAAACCACAAGGTGGTATGACAATTGCTATTTACCCTTCATAAGGACCCTTTTCGTCGAATCCAATCCGACTAAGGTGGGAGAGACAGACAACCGCTATCCCCCTTATGCAACAAGTGCATGTCAGGCGGTGGAAACGGTCTCACGTAAGCGTACGTGTAAAGTTGGTCCGGGCCGCTTCATCCCACAATACCGCCGAATAAAGATATACTAGTAGTGGTAAGCAAATTAACAAGATTGACGCCCACAACAACTTTGTGTTCTACTCGTGCATAGATTCTACGCATAGACCTAGCTCATGATGCCACTTTTGGGAGACGTAGTAGTAAATCAAAAAAATTCCTACGATCACCAAGATCTATCTATGGAGAAACCTACAATGAGTGGGGAGAGATTGCACCTTCATACCTTTGAAGATCGCTAAGCGGAAGCATTACAAGAACGCGGTTGGTGGAGTCGTACTCGCAGCGATTCAGATCGCAGTGGATTCCGATCTAAGCGACGAACAACGGCGCCTCCGCCTTCAACACACGTACAGCCCAGTGACGTCTCTCGTGCCTTGATCCAGCAAGGAGGAGGGAGAGATTGGGGAATAGCTCCAATAGCAGCACAACGGCGTGGTGGTGGTGGAGCAGCAAGGTATTCCCGCAGGGCTTCGCCTAAGCACTGCGGAAGAGGAAGAAGAGAGGTAGGGCCGCGCCATGGGAGAGAGATCAAATCTTGTCTCAAAACAGCTAAAGCTTCAAGTATATATAGGAGGAGGGAGAGGCAGGGCTGCCTTGTCCCCTCCTCCAAGGAGGAGAGGTTCGGTCGAAGCTAGGGAGGAGTCCACCTCCCACAAGGGAGGTGGATCTCTTCCTTTTGAATCTCCTTTAGCCTTATCTCTTTATCCCTAGCCGCATGGGCCTTTCCGGAAGGACTTGGCCAGCCAAATAAGGGCTGGTACATCTCCTATAACAGCCCACGAAGTCCTTTGATCGTCACACCCCTCTCGGGGGTCCACCGTCACCCTCCCGGCACTCCCGGTACACTACCGATGAGCCCGAATACTTTCTGGTGACCAAAACAGGACTTCCTATATATCAATATTTACCTCCGGACCATTCCGGAGCTCCTCGTGATGTCCGGGATCTCATCTGGGACTCCAAACAACATTTGGTAATCACGTATACCATTTCCCTATAACCCTAGCGTCATCGAACCTTAAGTGTGTAGACCCTACGGGTTCAGGAAACACGTAGACATGACCGAGACACCTCTCCGGTCAATAACAAACAGTGGGATCTAGATACCCATGTTGGCTCCCACATGCTCCACGATGATCTCATTGGATGAACCACGATGTTGGGGATTCAATCAATCCCGTATACAATTCCTTTTGTCTGCCGGTATGATACTTGCCCGAGATTCGATCGTCGGTATCTCCATACCTTGTTCAATATCGTTACCGGCAAGTATCATTACTCATTCCGTAACACATCATACCGTGGCTAACTCCTTAGTAACACTGAGCTTATTATGATGATGTCTTACCGAGTGGGCCTAGAGATACCTCTCCATCATACGGAGTGACAAATCCCAGTCTCGATTCGTGCCAACCCAACAGACACTTTCGGAGATACCTGTAGTGCACCTTTATAGCCACCCAGTTACGTTGTGACGTTTGGCACACCCAAAGCATTCCTACGATATCCGGGAGTTGCACAATGTCATGGTCTAAGGAAACGATACTTGACATTAGAAAAGCTTTAGCAGACGAACTACACGATCTAGTGCTATGCTCAGGATTGGGTCTTGTCCATCACATCATTCTCCTAATGATGTGATCCCGTTATCAACGACATCCAATGTCCATGGTCATGAAACCGTGACCATCTATTGATCAACGAGCTAGTCAACTAGAGGCTCACTAGGGACACGTTGTGGTCTATGTATTCACACATGCATTCTGGTTTCCGGTTAATACAATTATAGCATGAACAATAGACAATCATCATGAACAAGGTGATACAATAATAATCATTTTATTATTGCCTCTAGGGCATATTTCCAGCAGGCACGTCCGTCCCGATGTCAACAGAAGAGCCGGCCCGTGGGCAGTCGGTCGCGCCCAGCTGGCCGAGGGTCCAACCGGCTCCTTGATCAGACGGCCGTGGCGCCAGCCGGCACTGGCTTGCGCTGAACGTCCTCCAGTCGGCCATGGCCAGCCGACCGCGTAGTTTTTCTTCAAAACAAAAGGGGGAAGTCCCCGTTGCTTTGGCCTACGTTGGGGTATAAACCCCGTCAGTAGTCCCCGAAGCCAGCGGGGGCCCGCGTCTGGCGGACGGTGGGGAGCCGGCGGCTTCCCCTTAGCACCAGCCGCCCACGGCTCGAAGGCGAAGGGGCAGCAGGGTCAGCTGTTGGATCCGACGCCTCGGGTTCCGGCACGCCGCCCCGGGTCCTGCACCGGCACATGGCATGCCACGTGGCAAGTAATGTTGTCGCAGGTCCCACGCACACGAGGAGACGGGACATCGTGCAGGCCTAGCCCGGTAGGACCCAGGCGTAGCCCTCGTAGGCCTCGGGGCGCAGGACAGGATCCTCTGTGCCCCGAAGCGGCCGTTACGGCCCAAGGCCACCCACGCACGCGGAATTGCCGGGAGGAGTGGGCGCAGACGATCCCACGTCCCCCGGTCGTGGCCTCCCCTATAAAAGGGGAGGAAGGCCCACGTCCCACTTGACTCCTTGCTGCCCTGCTTCGTCATTGCTTCTTTCCTTCCCTCGCACGCCGTCGCACCCGAGCCCGCGCCCACGCCCGCACCCGCACACTGCACCGCCGTCGTGATGGCCGATGGACGCGGAGGCAGTTGGGTTGGTTCCTTCGTGGTTGAGGTGGACATCGCCGAGCTACGCCGTGCGTGCATGTTACCGTCAGCGGAGCGGGTGGCCGCACACGTGCCGGGCGAGGAGATAGTGCCGACACCGCAGCCAAGGGAACACGTCACGTTATGCTGGCACTTCTCCCGGGGCTTCGGGCGCGTGGGTGGTTGTCACCGAACTAGTGGCGGCTTTCATCTCGCGTTGGGTGTCGCCCCTTCAGATGAGGCCACACCGGATCTACGACATGTCTGGCCGGCACGACCCCTACCAGCAGTCCACCGTCGAGCTGACGCCGTCTCAGGTGGCGAAGTGGGTGAATGCCCTCACGAAGTTCAAGTTGAAGCCCGCCTCGTGGTCCTTCGGCATGGAGCCGTTCGACCGCATCAACCAGCCTCCCCTGGTGAGTTTTTTCGTCGAGTCGGTTCTTTCTCGTTTGGCATTCCCAGCCAGCAGCCAGCTGGAGAACTTACGTTGAAGTGCTGACCGCAGCTGCTGGAGCGACAGAACACGCCAGACGGCCCGCACCCATAGATCTTCGAGGCGGAGCGCGAGGGCTTCGACTCTCCGGTCTTCCAGACGGGAGGCCCCCCAGATGAAGGAGTGGACTCCTCGGGGGGCGCCGAGCCGGCGGATCCGCGAGGCGGCGCTCCTGGTGGGGCCGGAGGGTCCGATGCAGCCGGGGAACCCAGTGGAGCGGGTGAGTTCCCTCTTTCCCCCTCCATCTAGGACTGGATAGATGACGATGATGATGATGACGATTTGATGATTCTAGATGGACCTCCTCCCGCGGCGCGCCAGGACCGGAGGAGCGAGGAGCGACCGGCTCGAGGCCCAGCGGCCGAACCGGCCGGCCGGGGGAAGAGGACGGCTCATAGGGGGCCTGCGGCCTTGCTGCCCGGCTCGAAGCGGGTGAAGGTGGTCGCGCGGAAGCCACCGCCACGCGCCAAGCGGTCCCTGCCCCTTGTTATCGCGTAAGTTCTTCGTCTTTGTGCGAGTTTTTGCTTTCGCCTAGCGAGCCGGTTAACGACCGGTTCTTGGATGCTCCAGTGACCCCATCGAGCTCCAAGATGAGGAGCCGGCGGGGAGACGACGGATGCCGCCGGCCAGCTGGCCCACGAGCACGCGGCCACCCAGCGGGAGGAAAAGAGGAGGCTCGCGGAGCTACGAGCCTCCCGGTCCGGCACGCGAGGAGGGGCCACGCACTCCGGGACCTCGAGCGGCCAGAGGCGAAGGGGGTCGGCGAACCCCAACGGGCGTCGGACTCGGCAGCGGAGTCCACCCGCATGTCGAGGCCTCCGTCAAACGAGCCGTGGGGGCGGCCATGGACTCGCCAGCGCCTCCGCCCATGCAAGAAACGGCCCAGGCGAGGGAGGCGGCGACGGAGCGGGCTCCCAAGGCGACCCGGCCTGAGATGCCAGAGGTGACCCCGCCTGCGGCCGAACCGGCCCGGGTCGGGATGCCGAAGGCTCCGGGGGTCCCGGAGGCGCCGCCGGAGACGGCGGCCATGGAGGTGGAGGTGCCTTTCGGCGCTATCGATGCACCGGAGCAGCCGGGAGAGGAGGCGGCTGCGGCGCCGGGCAGGGGGCAGCAGGAGGTGACTCCCGGCCCCTTGCGGGCATCGACCCGCCCCCGGCGGCTGGAGTCGCGGCGAGGCTGGGTGGCAGCAGCGGCCAGGCCCGGAGGGCCCTGTGATCGATGTAGGAGGTCATCCGGGACTGGGAAGCGCTGGCGAGCGCCCCGGCCCTGCCGGCCCCCCAGGCAGGCGGCCCGGTCCCGTCCTTCGCGGACTTGGGCAATGTCCTGGACCAGTGCCGGCGGGAGCTGGTCCGGTTTGTGGAGGCGGCGGACGCCACCCTTCAGCATGCAGGGGTAAGCTGGCACTTTTGCCTTAGAGTTTTCAGTGAGGGTGTGCGAGTGCACCCACTGGGTGTAGCCCCCGAGATGTGGGCTAGCTGACCGGCTGACGGGCAGACGGGCCAGATCTCCTTTGATCATGTCTTGACCTTTGCCCCCGTTTCTTGCGACAGGAGGGAGCCTCTCTGCGGCAGAAGCTGTTTGCGTAAGCGGGTGCCATCCACGACCGTGGCAAACATGGCTTCTACCCCCTGGAGGAGGATCTGGCGTGCGTGCAAGGTAGATTGCACTTTGTAGGAGTGGCATATAGCCCCCGGGAATCGGCTGATGTTGGTTGTGTCTTGTAGGCGAGCTGGCCACCCTTCGGGGGAAGAAGACCGGGCTTCTCGCGAAACGGGACCCGCTAACGCGGGACGTCCAGGCGGCCGTGCAGGAGATGGACCGGCTGGCCGCGCTGCTGGTCAACGGGGAGGCGGCCCGGGACCGGCTCAAGGCCGAGGCGGCAAAGGAGGTGGCGGCCCGGAAGTCAGAGCGCGAGGCGGCGCTCCACTTCGACATTGGGATGGATGACACGATTGACGGTAGGTGCCCTCTCTCTTTCCCCAGCCGGTTGCTCTTCCCTTTGTCGTTTCTCGTGTTTCATATTGCTTTTTCTTTCCTTCTCTTCTCCTTCCTTTCCAGGGCGTTTCCCGGAAACTCATCGCCGCGCTGCGCGCGTCGTTGAGGAGCACCGATAATACCTTTGGAAGTGCGGTCGCCCCATCGAGGAGCACGCCGCATGGGACATGGACGAGATTGGGATCGCCGTTGAGATGCGGATGACCCATCTCGAGCAGAGCGTGGAGTGGCTCAAGACCGCCGGCAAGGAAGTCATCGCCATGCTGTGGCCGGGCCGCGGGGAGCTCCGATGCACCGGGTGGCTTAGTGGCTGGAGCATGCCGTCCCCTGCCTCAAGGCCTGGAAGGCATCGGCCGCCCGAGCCGGGGCGTAGATGGCGCTCCGGTTCGTGATGTCTTGGTACCGCGGCGTGGACCTAGGCCGGCTGGCGACCATGCGGGATGTGCCAACCGCAGAGCGGGAGGCCCACGAGCCGGCCCTTGTCTATCGGGCCAACGAGCTCGCATCATACGTTGACGCGGACGAATTCGTGCCGGCCCTTGGCGAGGATGGCGAGGCGTTGCCCAAGGACTCCTTCGGCATCCCTCAGGGCCCGACGGATGACGAAGTCGCTGACGAGAGCACTGACTCGAGCGGCGAGATGGCCGAGACCGAGGATCTCGCCTTGAAGGCCAAGGAGGCTGACCCAAAGACTGCGACCACCTCCGAGGCGAGGACTGAGCCGTCTCGCGATGCGCCGGCTAGTGGCACGCCGGCTGGCGACACGCCGGTGGCCTAAGCCCCCGGGCATCTTTTTTATCTTCTTTTTACCCTGCATGTAAAAACTTGAATCCACCCACTAGGGGTGTTTGTGTAACGAACCGAATGCTAGTCGTGGGCCACTTTTGCCTTAATGTTTATGCCATGAATATTCCGCTGTGTTTGCCTTGTGACTCATGCCGCCTCGTCCTTATCCCTTTTCACCTGCCTCGACTCTTTCCATGTCTACTCCTTTTCCCCTTTGGTTTTGGCCCCGCCAGCCCGACAGCCAGGAGCTAGTCTATAGCTGGGTCGGGGCGTCTGCCTCAGGGGAGCCGGTTCGAAACATAGGAGTTGCGAGGTTTTTTTGGGATAAGTAGAGTGGTAGAGACGCGACAAGGGTCCGGCTGGGCCTCGAAGGGGTCTCCCTTTGTTTCGACCTTTCGTGTGAGCCAAACCTTGCTGCCCTGGGGCCCCGTCAGCCGGACAGCCGGGGGCCGGTTCTGTAGCTGGTAAGGGTGGGGAAGTTTGGCCGGCTCACGCTACTTAGTTGTTTTTCAGAGAGGTGCTTCTAGGCCCAGCCAGCTAGCCCCCGGGCCTAGGAGCCAGGCCGGTGAGCCGGTGAGTGAGGAACACTTTTGAAAGAAACGAAACGGGGCGCACCTCAAGAGCCGGCTTGGGGTGCCCATTGCATTCATAAGCCCAAAAGTACGGGGATACATACATACATTGATTTTGCTCAGGAGTAAAACGGGTGCAAGAGCGCTGCGTTCCATGGGCGCTTCGTTTCTTCACCGGAAGCATCTCTTTTGCACTTCTGCGGCTTCTGGGCATCTATCAGGTAGTATGCGTTGTTGCGTAGCGCCTTGCTGATGATGAACGGTCCCCCCATTGGAAGGACAGCTTGTGCTATCCGCAGTTCGCTGGATCCGTCTGAGGACCAGGTCCCCCTCGCGGAACGAGAGTGGCCGGATCTGTTGGGACCCCGATCCTAAGTCATATGAATCCAGACTATAACATATCACATTACTTTGCGGCCTCACGCACGGTAAGCTCCACGGTTGCAGCCTTACCTTAGCCGGGACCGTTTACGTCTTTTGGCTTACGTATGTGAACATGTCGCTGGCAATCAAACGATAGAGAACCCGGGCCGACATGACTAGTCGTAGAACCCAAGTGGCACATCCGTACAGCAACAGGCATACGTAACCCAACAATGCAGGTGTCGGCCTCAAGTGCGTGTAAACGAGTCATAGCAAGCTACAAGGACTACATGACGTCGTCAGACATAAATGCCATCACCGCACGTAGACGAGTCGTAGCAGGCTACAGGGACTCCATTACACTGCGAGACATGTCCCCGAAGGGATAGACACAGCATCAAAGAAGGATACATGCCGGTCAATCAATGTGTCCGGAGCAGTAGCAAGCTACCAAGGCTCGATGGAAGCACAAAGAGGCAGTTTCCCGTAAGGAGTACTACTAAAGGCACACGACTAGGTGTCGGATCCCATACATACCGTTGCACGTCACACGTACGCACGACATGCCCGATAAGCATAGATACAACCATGGCATCACAACATAACCATACAACAACTTTTATTTAAGGGGTTCAGACGAGCCTTACATAACATGTTCTTACAGATAGGGGTCACATGACCCGACAGTCAAGTCATACAAACAAGTTCATACAAACCAAGCGGAAGCATAAAGCCGTCTAAGTACAGACAGATGAAAGGGTAAAAAGGCACATGGCCTGACTACCTATGGCCCGCCACATGGCATAAGGTCGTAGCTGGGACACCAGCTATTCAGCATCGTCGACATCTAGAAAGAACCAACCTGATGGGTCCCGGGTCTCATCTGCAACATTTATTAAGCAAACGTGAGTACAAACGTACTCAGCAAGTCTTTAAAACAGACCTAGTCTATTCATGCTCATGTATCAACAATGGGGGTGGTGGAGTTTAGGCAGCAATGCCAGCTTTGACTCATGGATAACCTACACTACACAATTTTAACTCTTTGTTTAAATTTTAGATATCGCACATGAGTCCACTAACTCCATGACAATACACCACCATGGATTCACTTCCCTCTCCTAGGAGAGTGCCATCCACGATACTCACACTTGTCTTGATATTTTTATGAGTATCCATTTGATTATCTATGAACAGCATTAGTTCTCCAAGTAGTCCATATCCGAGGACGCGGCTATTCGAATAGTTTCATACCCTGCAGGGGTGTACTTCTTCATACACGCTCTCGGCAACCTTCAAGCAGAAGCCCAGCGAGGGAGTCGGCCACGACTGTCAATCACATAAGACCTCTAGTCCAGGCTATCGCCTATTTGAGACTGGACCCGCACGAAAGTCCGGCCGAAGTTTTCGCTACGGCCCCAAACGATGTGCGCAGGGTTCCCAAGCCCACCATTTGGGTGACCCTTCGTACACCGTGCCACTGCCTACCGCGTCGTAACCCACCCCTAGGGCCAGCGCTATGCACGGCCTCCAGCATGTTATAAACACCAAAAACTACTTGCAACTCCTGGACTAAGGACTAAGCGACTGATAAGTCGAGCGGGGTCATATTTCAGAGCCCAGCATGTGGTAGTATCTAGTCTTGGATCACAAACACGGTACTCGGTTCCTAAGAATGGTCCCAATGAGATAACTCGCTATGTACTCCTACATAGCCTCTCATCGCTACCTTTACCAAATCGGGTTCATCATAAGCTTATCACATCAGACAACATGGTTTCACCCCAGTTCATCACCCAGATGTACCAGACCTGACACAACTCTAAGCATAGCAAGCATAGCAGGCAAAGTAAGCTAAGAACATCATGGCACAAGCATCTACCTGGTATGCTAGGTTGCAAGGTTTAGCTATTTACTGTGAAAATAAAAGGTCATGCAAAAGAATAGGTTCATCTACCGTGTATGACAGACAGGTGAACATTTGTCCTAATGCAATAAACAAGAGCAGGAGCGAGAGAGTGGGATGTTATCGGAATGATCAAAGGGGGTTGCTTGCCTTGCTGGGTAGCGGAAAGGTTCTCTCCTTCGTTGAAATACTCGGGGGTATCCTCAGAAGCAAGGCCTACCATAATGGAGATAAATAACAATCAATACACGCAAGTGCAACAATATGATGCAAGATCATGACATGGTAACATTTAAGGATGGGCTAATGCGACTATTGTCCAAGTTAATTTGAAATGAGTTTGAATATAGGTTCAAAATCAATCTCCATTTCATATTCCATATATTAACCTATTAGTAATTGTTAATGTTCATCTACATAGGTTGCTCTAACATGCATTATAATAGCACCATTAGATTCATTGGATTTTTCTGATAAATTTTCATATATAAATTATTTTCATCTGAGTTACAGATTAATTTATATGAATTTTTGAAGTTTTAAACATTTTCTAGAATTATTTTAAAACTAGAAATTCCTTTTATTACATCAGCCTGGCGTCATCATGGCGTCACCAGGTCAGCTGACCAGGCCAGGTCAAACCTGACGTGCGGGGCCCGCATGTCAATGACACAAGCCTAATCCCCACGCTGACCAGGGGTTCGACCCACCTCAGGGCCCACTGGTCAGTGGCTGGGGCCTAACTAATCAGGGGGATTAGCCCCTGATGGTGGGCCACGTCGGTGCCCACCGGAGCGGGGCCCGCGGCGACCAAAAGCGTGGCGGCGACTCGCCGGAGTTGTGCCTCCGGCGACCATTTGGCACGCGGAGGGCACTGGGAGGTAGCCCGTGCACGTGTGCATCCAACGCTGCGGCAGAGGGGGCTCGGGGGCCACCGGAGCTACGGCCGGCGACGACCCGAGCGGCGGCGAGCTTCGGGCAGCAAGGGGAACGGCGCCTACTGCGAGGAACATGCCGCTAGAGAAGGGGGAAACAGAGCAAGGACTCATGACGGGGTTGCTGGGGGAGACAGCAAGCTCGGGGATGCACAGATGACCTCGAATCGCCGGAGGGACGCTTCGGCGGCCGACGGGGAAGAAACGGCAACGACACGTCGTGGAGGGCTCCTAGTGTCCACTGGCTTCACGGGGAGGACGAGGAGGTCGCGTCAAGGCTTTTGGCGGGCTCAGAAAGGCGCGGGGGTGGCTGGAACTACGGCGGCGCGGCAGCGACGAGCTCGGCCATGGCGGGCAGAGAGGGGAGAGCAAGGGAGAGAGAGCTCGCAAGGGAGAGAGGGAGAGGAGAAAGAGGCCACGGCAAGGAGGCCTCGCACTGGCGCTCTCCGTGCCCTCCAGGCCAGCCACCAGGCAGGGAGGAGCTGGTCGGCACGTGCCCGCGCGCGACGAGCGCCGGCCCCTGTCCTCCTGGCGAGAGGACAAGGATGACTGGCAATGGGCCAGTGGGCCGGCTTCTCCTGGCCTTTCCTCTCTTTTCTTTTTTTTACTTTCTATTAATAAATCTGACATTTGTTTATTTCTTTTGCAGGTACAATGCTATTATAAAATATCCCAATTATTTTATATAATAAAGTTTGAATATTTCAAACTCCCATAAAAAGTTTCAGGATATTTTGAAATATAAAATAATGATGATGCTTTATTTGGCATTTTTAGAGGCTTTATCATTTATTTTTAAATTGCTATAGTTGTTCAAATATTTAAAATGGCCCCTGTTATAATCATGTCCATATTTATCAGACATAGGGAACATTTTGTAAGGGCATTCTGAATTTGTTGAGTTTTCACAACTTTGAATTAATTTGAATCAAATGTGAGCTTGGGGTTTCTTTTAGTCCCCATTTCATGTTGATGAAAAATTGAAACATGATGCACACACATGCTGTCCTATGACATCTAGCTAGGGATGTGACAGGATCCGCTTGCTGTGGTAGTGCCAGAGCTTCTGCTGGTAGATCGCCGTCTGGCTCAAGGCCAGTTCGCAAGCTTCCTCGAGTAGATAGACGCCATCTTCTCTTGCCTCCTTTGCGTCCTTCTCCATGTATAGGGTGACCCGAGGCGAATCGAACTTGATGTCGATGGGGATGATCACCTCGGACCCATACACGAGGAAGAAGGGAGTGTAGCCAGTTGACTGGTTCGGGGTGGTCCTGAAACTCCAAAGGATGGCCGACAGCTCGTCGATCCAGCAGCCGACCAACCTTACCAGTGGCGTCACAAGCCAGGGCTTGATGCCGGATAGGATGAGGCCGTTCGCCCTCTCGACCTGGCCGTTGGACTGCGAATGAGCGACGGAGGCCAGGTCGAGCCGGATTCCTTGCTTGGAGCAGAAACGCGCGAGTGCACCCTTGGCGAAGTTGGTGCCGTTGTCGGTGATGATGCTGTGGGGAACGTCGTAGCGTACCATGATGTCGTCGATGAACCGGACGGCCGTGGGGCCATCCAACTTCTTGATTGGTCGCGCCTCGATCCACTTGGTGAATTTGTCGATGGTCACCAGTAAGTGTGTCATGCCGCCTCGAGCGGTCTTGAATGGGCCCACCATGTCCAGCCCCCAAATGGCGGAAGTCCATGAGAGGGGGATGGTTTGGAGGCCCGTTGCCGGCAGGTGGCTTTGTGTGCTGAAGCGTTGGCGACCCTTGCACTCGCCGACCAATTTGTTGGCCGCATCGAGAGCCGTCAGCCAGAAGAAGCCGTGGCGGAAAGCCTTGGACACAAGGGTCCGGGAGGCGGCATGATGCCCGCACTCGCCCTGATGAATGTCGAGGAGGATCTCAAGACCCTTTTCCGGCTCGACGCATCGCTGGAAGACACTGGTGGTGCTACGGTGGATGAGCTCGTTGTTGATGATGCCGTAGGTCGTGGCCCGGCGCTGGATTTGACTAGCCAGAGCCTCGTCCGGAGGCAGCTCGCCCCGCAAAAGGAACACTAAGATGGGTTGGGCCCACGAGGGGGCCGTGATGGCGGCTGGCTCGGGAGCCCCTGGGACTGGTTGATCAGTCCCCGGGATCGGTTCGCCAGCTCCCGGGACCGGCTCAGGAGCCCCTCAGGCTGGTTGGCCAACCCCCGGGCTTGGCTTGCCGCCCCCCAGGGTCGGTTGGCTAGTGATCACCATGACGGCCATGCCGCCAGGGCTGGCCGCCTCGGCCGCCGTCGGCTCGATCGGAGCCGGATGGGCGACCGACGATTCGAGAGCCAGCGGTGAAGTTGCCGGAGAGGCAGCCGGGGCCGTCGATGGGCCGACGACACCCGCCGGCATGAAGATTGACTCTGATTCTGGGGAAGGCCTGATCGACAGCTTGAGCAGCCATTCGAGGGAGATGCCGACTGGGATGGCCTGCCGGGTGGAGCCAATCTTTGCCAGCGCATCCGCCGCCTCGTTGTCCGCCCGTGGGACGTGATGAAACTCACAGCCCTCAAAGGAGCCGGTGAGCTGTTGTACGAGGAAGTGGTAGCTGGCCATGTTGGCATCCCTGGCGCCCCATTCACCAGAGACTTGCTGCACCATGAGGTCGGAGTCGCCGAAGCAGAGGATGCGCCTGATGCTGATCTCGTTGGCGAGCCAGAGGCCATGGACGATGGCCTCGTACTCAGCCACATTGTTGGAGGCGGCGAAGTGGACCTGTAGGGCGTATTTGAGCTGATCACCTTTCGGGGAGGAGAGGACTATGCCGGCACCCAGGCCGGTCCTCATTTTCGAGCCATCGAAGTGCATGCGCCAATGCGTGGAGTCTGGGAGAGGCGGGACGAACTCCGTCTCCGCCCAGTCGACGAGGAAATCCGCCAACGCCTGTGACTTGATGGCGATTCTTGGCTCGTACCAGATCTCATGTCGGCAAGGGCGATGACCCACTTGGCGATCCGGACGGTGGAGTCCCGGTTGCTCATGATCTCGCCAAGCGGGGTTGTGCTCACCACGGTAATGGTATGCTCTTGGAAGTATTGCTTGACCTTCTTCGTGGCGAAGTATACATCGTAGCACATCTTTTAATAGTGGGGGTAGTTCTGCTTCGACGCAGAGAGGACCTCGATGAGGTAGTAGACGGGTCGCTGGACCGACAGGGACTTGCCCTCCTCCGACCGCTCGACCACTAGAACGACGCTGACGACGCGAGTGGTCGCCGCGATGTAGGCGAAAAGCGGTTCCTTCTCAGCCGGCACAACCAGGATGGGCGAGCGGGTGACAGCCTTCTTGAGGCCGCGGAAGGCCACGTCCGCCTCGTCAGGCCAGTCGAAGGCGCCCGGCCTCTTGGTTTGACCCGGCTCAATTAGAGCCGTCTTGCGAAGGAGCCCGTAGAGGGGCAGGGCCTTCTCTCCCAGCCGGCTGATGAATCGGCTGAGCGAGGCAAGGCAGCCAGTGAACTTCTGGACGTCGCGGAGCCTGGTCGGTTTCGACATGCGCTCGATCGCGCTGATCTTCTCGGGGTTAGCTTCGACGCCGCGGGCAGACACGAAGAAACCCAAGAGTTGTTCGGCGGGGACGCCGAATACACACTTCTCCGGGTTGAGCTTGATCTTGTACTCGCGTAGGTTCACGAAGGTCTCCCGAAGGTCGTCGAGGAGGCTGAAGTGCTTCTTGGTTTTGACGACAATGTCATCGACGTAGACATGGACGTTCCTGCCTATCTGAGGCAGGAGGCACTTCTGCATGCATCGTTGGAAGGTGGCCCTAGCATTCTTCAGGCCGAAGGACATGGTGATGTAGCAGTAGGCCCTGAAGGGCGTGATGAAGGAGGTCTTGAGCCAGTCTTCAGGATCCAGCTTGATCTGGTGGTAGCCTGAGTAGGCGTCCAGGAAGGACAGCAAGTCGCAGCCGGCCGTGGAGTCGATGACTTGATCGATCCGCGGCAGGTCAAACAGCTCCTTGGGACATGCCTTGTTCAGGCTAGTGTAGTCGATGCACATGCGCCAGGTCTTGTTCTTCTTCAGTACCAGGACTGGGTTGGCTAGCCAGTCCGGGTGGAATACTTCCATGATGAACCCGGCTGCGAGCAGTCGGGCGATCTCTTCGCCTATAGTATGTTGCTTCTCCTCGGAGAAGCAGCACAGGGGTTGCATGACCGTCTTGACGTTCGGCCGAACGTGGAGTTTGTGCTCGGTGAACTTCCTCGGAACACCCGACATGTCCTTGGGGGACCATGCAAAGATGTCCTAATTCTCACGGAGGAAGTCGACGAGTTCGACTTCCTATTTGCTGTCGAGGCGGGAGCCAATGGTGACGCACTAAGCCGGGTTGGCCGGGTCGAGCGGGATTTGCTTGGTGTCCTTAGACGGCTGGAAGGAGACCTCGCCAGTGGATTGCGAGGATGGAGCCGGCACGGCCGGCTGGCTGGCAGCAAGGGCCACGAGCCGGTCAAGCGGTCGTTTCTCCTCGGCGATCTCTAGGGCCTTGGCCAACCGGTTGCCGTCTCGAGCGCATTCAAGCGACATCTTGTAGTCACCCTTGATGGTGATGATCCCCTTTTGGCCTGGCATCTTGAGCTTGAGGTAAGCATAATGGGGGACCGCCATGAAGCTAACAAGAGCCGGCCGGCCCAACAACGCGTGGTAGGGGCTCATGAGGTGCACGACCTCGAACAGCACTGGCTCATGGCTGAAATGACCGGGTCCGCCGAAGAGGACGTCGATCGTGATCTTGCCGACAGGGGAGCAAGATTTGCCAGGCACAATGCCATGGAAAACCGTCCAGCTTGCCTGTAGGTCTTCTATCTTCAGCCCCAACTTATGCATCGTGTCGAGGTAGAGAATGTTGATGTTGTTGCCACCATCTATTAGCACCCGCGAGAAGCGGCAGGCTCGTTCCTTGGTGTCGATGGTGGGGTCGAGGACCAAGGCGTAACTGCCGGGATTCGGCATCACGGCAGGGTGATCGGCCTGGCTCCAAGTGGCCGGCTTCTCCAACCAGTGCATGAACTGGGGAGTTGCCAGCATGGTGGCGTTCACCTCACGGTGGAGCCGGCACTGAGTGTGTTTGCCCATCTCTTCACTGGTGAAGACGACGTAGCAATCGTCCTGGTTGGGGAACTGGTCGATTAGGCGACCGTCGTTCGGAGTCATTGCCGGCGCCGGGGCGGCTGCTTGGGTCAGGGCCGGCACGCGGGCTGGCAGCACGGGAGGAGCCATAAGGCCGTCCCCCGGGGCCAATCGCTATGAGAAGCTGCACTGCCGGAGCATGTGTGTAGAGGGCTTGGTCCCTGAGTGGTTCTTGCAAGGGAGATCAAGCATTTGCTTGAAGGTGAGCTTCGGCTGCCAGGCAGCCTTGCCGGTGCGCTGGCGCTGGCCGAAGGGCTGGGCAGCCGGCTCTTGATCCTCGATGGTATTGACATGCCGGCTCCCATAGCGGGGATCCAGCTGGTCGTTCTTGCGCTTGTTGTTCTGCGGTTGCCGGTTGTCAGCAGCCTGCCGGGTCGTGGCCAGCGTCGTCGTTGCCTTGGCGGGCGGGGTCGTCTTGACCCGGATGGCCGAATCGGCTGTGGCGTATTTTTCCGCCTTCGTCATGAGCTCGGCGAGCATGGCCGGCTCGGAGCACAGGAGCTTGTGCTTGAGAGGGGTGTCGTCCCCGTAGCCCTCGATAAAGTATTGCGCGGCTTGGACCTCATGCACCCCCTCGCAGGAGTTGCGGAGCTTGGTCCACCGGGTGAGGTAGTCGTGGAGGGACTCGTCCGGCCCCTGAACGCACATGGCGAGTTCACGGGGATGGCCAGGACGCTTGTAGGTGCTGGTGAAGTTGCGGATGACGGCCTCCTCGAAGTCTGTCCAAGTGTTGATGCTGCTGGCCGCCAGGCTGTTGAGCCAGGTGCAGGACAAGCCGATCAGCATGAGGGGGCGTTGCGAACGGCTACACACTTATTCCCCCTGGCAATGCCCACCATGGTGGTGTAGTCGATCAGCCAGTCTTCGGGTTTGGCGGCCCTGTTGTATTTCGGGGTGTCCCTAGGGAGCGTGAAGCCGGTTGGGAACGGCTCGGTGCGAATCCGGGGGCCGAAGCAGGCCGGACCAATCGAGCCCTCCTCCTCGAGAAGGGCAGATTGCGCGAGTTTGTCGATGCGGTTGCGGGCGTCGTTCTCACTGCGGGGGACACGCGGTCCGAGCCAAGCCGAGAGTTCGAGGCGGATGGTGGGCGGCACCGACTACCATGACTCACTCCGCGGAGGTGGCGTGTGCCCCTGGCTGCGCCAGCAGCCGGATGCTGGAGCTTCGTGGTGGCGGCCGCTCCGAGGCGGCTCGTTGGTGCGCCGGCTGCTCACTCCCTGGCGTCTGAGAGGGCCGGGGGTTGTTTGCTTTGGCCCGGCGGTCGGAAACGCGAGGGGAGCAGGAGTACTGGGCCGCCTGGAGGCCGGCAGTTCCCGTGCCCTCGCGCTCGGGCCGGGGGCCTTCAGAGGCGGCACCGCCCGTTGCGAGCAGATACTGATGTGCGTCAGCAGCATCGATGAGCTCCTTGATGTGGTGCTCGTGGGCGACACACTCTTCGCCCTCCAAGGTAGCCAATTCCTCGTAGGCCACCTTGAGAGCCCGCAGGTTAGCCACGGGGATGTCATTGATGGGGATTTTGCCGTCGAGGATTTCAGCGACCACGCGGCCGCGGTCGCGCACAGCCCCACGCCGGCTGGGCATGGTGCCAGCCGGGGTGAGTCCGTAGGCGGAAGCGTACTCCCACTGCCCCGCCTCCATGTGGCGCCGCGTGGCCGCGAGGGCGGTGGCATCCTCGAATAGGATGCGGCGAGCCGCCTCAAGATCGGCCACGGTGATGTCGGGGTTCGCCCTCGGAGCGATCGGAGTGCTCATGCCCCGGAGGGCCGCACCGAGCAGGTCGGACATGCCGACGCGGGCGGCGGCAGCGGTAGCCACGACCCGCGCCCGTCCGGATGTGGTGGAGGAAGTGATGGCCATCACCCCCATGCGATCATGGGACCCGCTGGGCTGAGCCGTAGCGAGTACGCCCACTGTTGTGGGCGGGCCAGCGCAGACGAGCACCCCTGTGGGGTACTCATCAGTGGCTGGAGCGTCGGCGAGGCTGAGCCTGCCGAAGCGCTCGGTGAGCGCGTCGATGTCAGCCGTGAGGTCGACGGAGTTGCTCACAGGGCGTGCTGAGGCAAGCCCACGAGCTCCCCACGATTTCGATAGGACGAGCGGCGACGGTGGGGAATGGCGAGGGGTCTCGCCCGGAGCATGAATCCGGCCGGCGCCGCGTACGGCCCCATGGTGGGCGCCAACTATCGTCGTTTTCTCAAGAAAGATGCCATGGGGTGGCTTATCATGAATGGTTCGGGCCGGAGGACGCTGACGGGCTCCGGGTGCGAGATTGGGCACAAGCGGTGGTGACACACGATGTACCCAAGTTCAGGGCCCTCCGTGGGTGGTAACACCCCTAGTCCTGCTTGGTCTAGTTGGATGGATGGGTATGTGTACAAGGATACTCCTGGAGCTGTGTCTAGAGGAGGAAGAAGGAGCAGGTGGCTCGTCTTCCTCTGCTACTAGAGGAGGGAATGAGAGTTTTGTGGGTGTCGGTGTGAGACCATTCGTCTGTCCCTATTGCATGGGGGGCTCGGGGGGTTTTATAGGCCAACCCTCGGCTCTTACAATATGTCATAAGTACAATGGTGGGGGGACCCGGCTGGCTAGAGGGTCCCGCCGCTCGCGCCATCTTGTTGTGGGTGGGGCCCGCTGGCCGAGCGGTCCCATCTCCCGCTGGGGCCCGCCAGTCGGCTCTGTGATTGGTCCTCGCCCACCTGCCGCGGCATGGGCCGCCCGGGGGCGTCGTCTAGCGCCAGTCGGCCGAAGTCTCCGGTACGACCGACGGCACTGTAGCCACGCCAGGGAAGGTAATCAAGTGGCGAGGGTGTGCCGACACTGTTCCCCCACCCGTTCGTGCTCACCGAGGTCAGCGGCCAGGACAGTTGGACTGTAGCCACGTGTTGCGGTGCGTAAGCGGCCACTATAGCCATAGGGCCGCCCGTCGTGCCGGTCACGTCACGTCATCGTACCTGCGCGTAGAGGGACGGGACGGGGCACGTCCGTCCCTATGTGAACGGAAGAGCCGGCCCGTGGGTAGCCGGCCGCGCCCAGCTGGCCGAGGGCCCAACCGGATCCTGGATCAGACGGCCGGGGCGCCAGCCGGCACTGGCTTGTGTTGAACGTCCTCCAACCGGCCACGGCCAGCCGGCCGCGTAGTTTTTCTTCGAAACTAAAGGGGAAAGACCCCATTGCTTTGGCCTACCTAGGGGTATAAACCCCGTCAACAAACTTCCCACTTATGATTAACCCCTCCCGCAAGCATCCGCAACTACGGAAGAAGAATTAATGTAAACCTAACCATATCATGAAACATATGGATCCAAATCAGCCCCTTACGAAGCAACACATAAACTAGGTCTTAAGCTTCTGTCACTCTAGCAACCCATCATCTACTTATTACTTACCAATGCCTTCCCCTAGGCCCAAATAATGGTGAAGTGCTATGTAGTCGACGTTCACATAACACCACTAGAGGAGAGACAACATACATCTCATCAAAATATCGAACGAATACCAACTTCACATGATTACTTATAACAAGACTTATCCCATGTCCTCAGGAACAAATGTAACTGCTCACAAAGCATGTTCATGTTCAAGATTAGAGGAGTATTAATTATCATAAAGGATCTGAACATATGATATTCCACCAAGTAAACCAACTAGAATCAACTACAAGGAGTAATCAACACTACAAGCAACCCATGGGTACCAATCTGAGGTGGTGAGACAAAGATCGGATACAAGAGATGAACTAGGGTTTGGAGATGAGATGGTGCTGGTGAAGATGTTGATGGAGATTGACCCCCTCTCGATGAGAAGATCGTTGGTGATGACGATGGCTTTGATTTCCCCCTCCGAGAGGGAAGTTTCCCTGGCAGAACAGCCTTGCCAGAGCTCTAGATTGGTTCTGTCCAAGTTCCGCCTCGAGAAGGCGGCGCTTTGTCCCGAAATCTCTCTTCTGATTTTTTTTCCAGGTCAATACCCACCATATAGGAGAAGATGGGCGTCAGGGGCCAGCCAGGTGGGCCACAAGCCTGCTAGGCGTGGCCAGGGGATGGCCGCGCCTGGCAGGCTTGTCGCCTCCTGGTGGCCCCCCTCAGATATCTGTTTTGCCAGTATTTTTATATATTCCAAAATAATTCTCCGTAAATTTTCAGGACTTTTGGAGTTGTGCAGAATAGGTATCTTAGATTTGCTCCTTTTCTAGTCCAGAATACCAGCTGCCGGCATTCTCCCTCTTCATGTAAACCTTATAAAATAAGAGAGAAAATGCATAAGTATTGTATCATAACGTGTGATCATAGCCCATAATGCAATAAATATCAACATAAAATCATGATGCAAAATGGACGTATCAACTCCCCCAAGCTTAGACCTCGCTTGCCCTCAGGCGAAGGCCAAGATCGATAAATATGTCCACATGTTTAGAGATAGAGGTGTCAATAAAATAAAATACGGACATGAGGGCATCATGAACATCTTTAGACCTGCAATACTTATTGTATTAGATCTCTTATGGTAGAGTACCAATTCATTCACAAGATAAAGTATTAACCAAGAACTCTATTGACAACTAACAAACTATGATCTTAGTCATTGAAGCAATTGGCAATTTATCATAACATTGGAAAGATTCAATATAAGAGCTTGTAAAGCAAATCCACATACTCAATCATCTTTTAGTCTTTCACAATTGCTAACACTCACGTGGTACCCAATAGGTCAAAGCTTCAATCGGACACAGGGAAAGATAGGGGCTTATAGTTTTGCCTCCCAACTATTCACCTCAAGGGTGATGTCAAAAATAATAACTCATGATCACCCACATCCGAGCGGATATATGTGTCTAGATCATTCCCGAACACATAATGCTTGCCAAGAGAGACGAAATATGGGAAGTGGTGAAGTCCACCATGACTCTTGCATAAAGGTAAGTACTAAAAGGTAAAAGTAATAGATAGGCCCTTCGCAGAGGGAAGCAGAGGTTCTCATGCACTTTTTGTTTTTTGGATGAACAAACCCTTAGTGCAAAGGAACGCCATGCTGTATTGCCCTTTGTGATAGCAACCTTTATTATGCAGTATGTCGCTTTTATTTCTTCACTATCATAAGTTCGTACTATGCTTATTTCCCTTACAATAAAAGATCACACATATTTAGGAGCAATTTTTATTTCTTTTTGCACCGATGACAACTTACTTGAAGGATCTTATTCAATCCATAGGTAGGTATGGTGGACTCTCATGGCAAAACTGGGTTGAGGTGTTTGGATGCACAAGTAGTATCTATACTTAGTGTGGAGGTTTTGGCTATTATGAGGTGGAAGCAAGCACTACATGTTGGAGGATCTAAAACCATATAACTTGTATCCGGAGGCAAGCAAACATAACCCATTATGTTGTCTTCCTTGTCCAACATCGACTTCTTGGCATGTAATATTTTAATGAGTGGTCACAATCACAAAAGATGTCCAAGATAATATATTTATATGTGAATGTCTCTTTCTTTATCACTTCCTTTTCAGTTGCACCAATGACTAATTACTATGTTTGTTAAGTCCTAACAAATTTCAATCGACATACTTTTTATATGTGAAGTCATTACTCCTAATAAGATCATTATGTATACTCTTTGATTTTATTCTATTATTCTTTATTTGTTACTCAAGAGCATAGTAATCTAGCAAAGCCCTCTCATCAAAACTACTTTTTATTATATAACTCTCGGACTTGCTTACATAAGGGGAGCAAAAGCAGAAACTAAAGGGTAGATCATACTAAAACTTTATTCTACTAGATCAAAATAAAATCAAAAAGTATTAAACTAAGAAAAACAAGAAAACGAAAAAAGGAAAAAGGTGTCATGGTGATACGATACTGGGGCACCACCCCCAAGCTTGGCACAAGCCAAATGGAGTGCCCATACCCATGTGCTCAAGTGTCCTTCTTCGCAGGTGATGGTGGTGGAGTTGTTGATGAGGATGGGAACTTTTTCAATTTCCTCTTAAGCATGAAATTTTGTTCCCTCAGGTCATCTAATTCCTGCTCGAGATTCAATATTCTTTGACATAATTCTTGTTTACTCTCCTATAGAAACCGAGAAGGAATAAATAGAACTTTGGGTTTTCTTCTTGCATTTCGGAGGCTTGATTTCTTGAACCCCACGTGCATGTCTCCCAGTTGAGGCATAGGAGTCTCCTCTTCATGTGGGCTTTATTCTCTATACTCTTCTTCTTGTTCCTCCTCCGAGAATAATCCATAAGGATCTAGGTCCCCATAGAGCTTGGGATTGGCAATATAATGCGATATGTAGCTCTCCCCATCAGACCCTTGGGACGACATCTTGCTCTAAATCTGCTGCAGAAACAGCTCAAAACGAAAACGGGAGGTATTGTCATGATACTAAAGTGTAAACTGTCGAAAGATTATATAATGAATTTTTGCCGACCCGAAGGGGTGTACCACAAGAAAACGGAGTCCGGGGGGGCGCACGGGGTGGTGACAAGCCCCCTAGGCGCGACAAGGGTGGTGGCCGCGCCTAGCAAGCTTGTCGCCTCCCCATGCGTCCTTTGGACTACTCTTTATTTTCCTAATTTATTAAATATTCCATAACAGAATAAAATTGCTATTGGGAAAGTTGTGGAGTCGGCTTACTTACCATACCACGTACCTATTCCTTTTCAGAGTCTAAAATGTTCTGGTAGGTCTCCCTAATATGCTCTTCTGGAGTTATGGTATTGATAACATTGGTTTCAACATTAATGGGAGTACCTGAAATATAATGTTTGATTCTTTGCCCATTTACCACCTTCGGATTTGTGCCTTCAGTGTTGTTGATCTTGATGGCACCGGAACGATATACTTCCACGACGATGTAAGGCCCTTCCCATTTAGAGAGAAGTTTACCTGCAAAAAATCTTAAACGAGAATTGTACAAAAATACATGATCACCTACATTAAATTCATGCTTTTGTATCCTTTTATCATGCCATCTCTTAACTTTCACTTTAAACAACTTGGCATTCTCATAGGCTTGGGTTCTCCATTGATCAAGTGAGTTAATGTCAAATAACCTCTTCTTACCAGCAAGTTTGAAATCATAGTTGAGCTCTTTGATTGCCCAATAAGCTTTGTGCTCTATCTCTAGAGGTAAGTGACATGCTTTACCATAAACCATTTTATACGGAGATATACCCATAGGATTCTTGTAAGAAGTTCTATAAGCCCATAATGCATCGTCTAGTTTCTTAGACCAATTCTTCCTAGATCTATTAACCGTCTTTTGCAAGATCAATTTAATTTCTCTATTTCTTAATTATACTTGACCACCAGACTAAGGATGATAAGGGGATGCAATTATATGGTTAACATCATACTTAGCAAGCAATTTACGGAAAGCACCATGAATAAAATGTGAACCACCATCAATCATTAAATATCTGGTGACTCCAAATCTAGGGAAAATAACTTCTTTAAGCATCTTAATAGAGGTGTTATGATCAGCACTTAGTAACATAACCAACAGCAACTAAAATATGAGTATACCCATTCGACATTGGAAAAAGTCCCATATAATCAAAACCACAAACATCAAATGGTTCGATAACAAGAGAGTAACTCATAGGCATTTCCTGACGTCTACTAATATTGCCAATTCTTTGGCATTCATCACATGACAATACAAACTTACGAGCATTCTTGAAGAGAGTAGGCCAATAAAAACCATATTGTAATACCTTATGTGCAGTTCTATCTTCAACGTGGTGTCCTCCGTAGGCCTCAGAATGACACTTCCGTAGGATCTGTTCCTGTTCATGCTCAGGTACACAACGTCTAATAACACCATCTACCCCTTCTTTCTAAAGGTGTGGGTCATCCCAGAAGTAATGTCTTAAATCATAGACAAACTTTTTCTTTTGTTGGTATGTGAAACTAGGCGGAATAAACTTAGCAACAATATTTAGGACAGTAAAACTGATCCTAAACCCTATCCTCTCAGCGTTTTTCCTTTCTAGCCGTTCGTTTTGCTGATCTAGAAGTTTCTGGCCGTCAGATCTGCTGTCCTAAGGGGCTGCTGCTCCGGAAGAAAAAACCGAGGCCTTTGACGAACCGGGCCGCTTCGCATAGCCCAATTATCTAACCGAGCACAGCCAACCCATTTATGTATCGCTCTGCTCCCTTTCTTCTCTGTGAAAAAACTGTTCGCTCGAGAGAGGAAGAGTCAGGGGTTCTCGAAACAGAGGAGGCGGGCCGGCGGGTGATTAATACTGTGGATGGATCCAGCCGACGTCTCGTCTTCTGAATGGATCCAGTCGACGACCATGGGGGGGTCTAGCGACATAGTGGCCGATCCAGCCGTCGGGGCGATCCTCCTGTGAGGATATCTATGGAGACACCTCGTGTTCATGGCAGCTTCACGCGACAGTGACATCCCACCTCCCATGGCGTACGTACTTGCGGTCCTCTTCTCTCTTCTCTCGCTGCTGCTTGTGTGTAGTGATGTGGTTGCAGTCTACGGATCAAATAGGTGAGCAGAAACATGAGCTCGTGTAGTGCTAATTTCTTTCAGATGGAGTTTGTAAAATAAATGGATTTTGGTGATTGAGTTGTGGTGTTTTGATTACAGAGTTTATCTCACCAAAACCATGGTGTACCTAGAGAAGAGCTACTCCAAGGTATTATGTACAGCCTCTCCATGATGCTCACACAAGTCAACTGTCATGTTTTTTGTAGGGTGTAACAACATTGATATATTGAGTACATGTGCAAGCCCGTTCAACAAGTCCCACAACACAACTCCTCGTTGAAGCTTTTTTTATCCCAACCTCTTGATTCATAAATACATACTGACTTGTATTTTCTTGTATTGTTTCAATACTTTTGCTGACTATTTCTACCATCAATATAATGGGAAGAGTATGACTCTGTATGGTACTAGCACTGCATGGTCTCGTGGGTGAACAAAACCAGAGTACTAGACTGTTCATTTTATGTTTGGGATGGAATATTCAAGGTTCTCGGTTAAAGAAATCAAACCCGAGGATGTTTTTATTGAAGTTTACTCCCATTATATATGTTATTAGCTTATTTACTGTATGTCACTTCTCTCTTAGAGTGTTAACTCATAACTTTGTCCCTTTATCTTCAGAAGCATGTTCTTGAATTTTTTCAGAAAAAACAAGTTGTTCTTGTAAAAATGAGGTATATCGGCATACATCAGTGTGTTTGGGCAGTCTGGCTAAACCATTTTGGGCAACACACGTTGATACAACGATGGGGAATTTCAGAAAGATATTTGGATCATGCGATGGATATAGTTCTGCAAAGTCATATGCCTTCTTCAATACAACATTACCATTAGCTTGTACCACCTTGAAGACTTGCCGATTCTTCTTGCTTGAATTTTCAAGAATTAATTCAGCACCTAAAGCATTGTTTACCACATAGGATAGCTTCAACAACATACTAAGAGAGCTTTTTTCCCTTGCCTCTCTCGCCCATATTGTTTTCATGTCAAATACAACTTCAGATATTGTTTTTTGTTTGGGTCAGGTGCTCAAAACTTGCACGCATCCGCCCTAACAATATTTTTATCAGGTCGAAGCTCAAGAAGATGAATTTTTAGTTTCTCGTGGTTCAACTCAAAGCTTGAGAATATGGTTTTGAGTTTCTTGTGGTTCAGGTAAAAGCTCGAGAAGTTAGAGCTTACTGATTTTGGACTTGTGCTAGAGGAAACAATGACTTTGATGACATTTGAAGCTGGGATATCCTGATGGAGCGGAGCATCAAGACATTCATCACCACCTAATCTCTCATTTGTTCATTCTCATGGAGATTTCTCTATGCCACCTACAAAAATATGTTTGATTTTTTTCGTAATAGAGAGTGGCTCGACGTTGTAAAGCAACAACTTTTTTGTTTTAGATATTCTGAGTGATGTTATATGGCTTGATGATTGTTGCATCCTCAATTTGATGCTTCTAATGGCATTTTAGGATTATCAAGGAAAAAAGTGATGATCCATGCACCTCCTTCCTCCCCTAACTCGGCAAGCCATAAAAAAGCAAAGTCATCAAGTGCAAATATAATATTGGAAATATGATTGTCACATACAACAAAAATGTGTATTGGGAAATCTCGTGGCGTGACTGTCATGATGGTAAGTGAGCATATTTCTGTTCAAACTATTTGTCATACAAATTTTCTGTTCAAGCTTCAAAATTTAAAAGTAAAAAAATAAGTCTATGATGCATGTTCTCTACTTTTAATGTGGAGTGATAGTCTGTTTTTCATTAGTATGTAGTGGTAAATATTTCACCTATGATTTGGTGAATGTATTTTACTTACTAATTCTCACGTATTGGTTCAAGATGGACCCTTTTCATGTTCCCGTGTATTGCTGCAGGCCTCAACCTGATGCATTGGTTTGAAGATTAGGTATTTTTCCTTAATTATTTCTGATTTCATATAGCTATTTGGATTCCTTGCAGTGAGTCACGTTCAAAGAAACCTTCCCATTTATTAGAACTAGCGAGGGATTGAAATTGACATAGTAATTCTTCAAATATGTGAAGCTTACTAGTAAGCAAAAATTCGATCGCCACATGGTGGTATTAGTTATAGTAGAACACAATCATCTGAATGTTGCACTCACTGGAACTTGAGCTATCCCAAACCATTTTTATTAGTTCCATTTTCTCTTTTCTAAGGTTATGTCGTGGATAGTGGATTATCAAGCAAATCCTAACCATTTACTTCATGCTATATTGGATATATAGCAGTGGTACATCTTGCTCGGACTAAGTGAGAGAGAACATGTATTTCGTGTCATTGTTGGAGATCTTATATTTAATAAAGATGCAAAGACATTCAAGGCCAGTTATATCTGGTTTGCTCGGTCAACCTACATTTTCTTTCCATGTTACCATCTATAATTATTGTCCTCTTTACATAGACAGGTTCTTCAAGTTAATAATATTTGCATTAGAATTCTGGTGTCTGCTTTTAGACCCGATCATCCGATTCTCTAATTTAGTTGTGGTTTCATGATGTTACCTTGGATGGTTGGACTATATCCTACTTAGTATTTTGACATTATCTTGGGTATGCTTTGACCGTCTTGATTACATATTATCTGGATCACTATTGCTCACCAATAGATGAGTCTAAGCTATTATTGTTGAATTGTTTGATCTACAAATCAAATGCCAGTCACGCAAGTAAAACTAATACATAAAAAAGACACTGAAATGTTGAATTCTTTTGAGATTTATTTGTTTAGCAGTGCTTGAACACATTCAAGATGTTAGTTCTTTAAATATTCTTTAATCTCTTTGCTACAAAGTTTGGAAATGTAATATCCAGGGTCCTCACTATCTGATTCATTAAAACTATCCTTAACGGACATGAGTGTTTCTATAAATACTCAGAACTATTTCGATACAAGTTGCTATGGCATATCCACTTCCAACTGGAAGTGGTAGTAAATTACAAGGCTGCATAGGTCAACTACAGCTTATACTACTTTTTCAATTGTTTTTTTCTATTTAACATAGAATCAATGCAACTTAACTATTTCGACTGACTAAAGTTGGAATCTGGTCTCTTCCTATGTTAGTGTTGTGCTATACCTTTTAGAGTTGATAAACATCTCCTCCAGAGGATTTCAAGTCAGTTATCATAAAAAAATCTTCAATTCAGTTAAAAATGCTGGGTTTGTTAGCATGGCCTTTGATAGTTCATGTTCAGATATTATATTGTCAAAATATATGGACGCAGCAACGCACGCCATCAACGATCTAGTAATTAGCATAGTCAGCATACCAAGGAGAATTATGAGAAGCATTTTCGATAGCTAATTGTTCATCAGGAAAGTTATCATCAATAGGTAGTGGTTCATCAAGAACGTTCTCTAACCTAGACGAGTTATCTGCTACGAGGTTATCAGCACCCTTTCTATCAAAAATGTGCAAATCAAATTCTTGTAGCAGAAGAACCCATCGAATATGTCTAGGTTTAGCATCTTTATTTTCCATAATATATTTAATAGCAGCATGATCAGTGTGAACAGTTACTTTAGAATCAACAATATAGCGTCTAAACTTATCACACAAACACAATTGCCAAAAATTCTTTTTCAGTGGTGGCATAGTTTCTTTGAGCACTGTCTAGAGTTTTGCTAGCATAATGAATAACATTTAATTTCTTATCAACTCTTTCTCCTAGAACAACACCAACGGCATAATCACTAGCATCACACATAATTTCAAAGGGTAGGTTCCAGTCAGGTGATTGAACAACAGGTGTAGAAATCAAAGCATTCTTGAGAATTTCAAAAGCTTCTACACAATCATCATCAAAAACGAATGGGACATCTTTTTGCAAAAGATTAGTGAGATGCCTAGAAATCTTAGAGAAATCTTTAACAAATCTCCTATAGAAACCAGCATGACCAAGGAAATTTCTTATACCTCTGATATCCGTAGGACACGACATTTTTTCAATAGCATCAACTTTAGCCTTGTCAACTTCAATACCTCTGTCGGAAATTTTATGTCCCAAGACAATGCCTTCATTCAGCATAAAGTGGCACTTCTCCCAATTCAAGACAAGATTAGTTTCTTCACATCTCTGCAAAATTCGATCAAGGTTGATCATACAATCATCAAAAGAAGTTCCGTAAACGGAGAAATCATCCATGAAAACCTCAACAATCCTTTCACAAAACTCAGAGAATATAGCGGGCATGCGTCTTTGAAAGTTAGCAGGTGCATTGCATAAACCAAAAGGCATACGTCTACAAGCAAAGGTACCAAAAGGGCAGGTAAAGGTGGTTTTCTCTTGGTCCTCTTTTGACACAAGTATTTGAGAGAAACCAGAATAACCATCTAGAAAGCAGAAATGTGTGTGTTTGGATAATCTTTCTAGCATTTGATCAATAAAAGGTAGAGGGTAATGATCTTTTTTAGTAGCTTTATTCAATTTCCTAAAACCAGTTACCATTCTATAACCCGTAACAATTCTCTGTGGGATCAATTCATTTTTATCATTAGGAACTACGGTAATACCTCCCTTCTTAGGGACATAATGAATGGGACTAACCCATCTACTATCAGCAATAGGGTAAATGATACCTGCCTCCAAAAGTTTTAATATTTCATTTCTTACCACTTCCTTCATTTTAGGATTCAACCGTCGTTGATGATCAACAACCGGTTTAGCATCAGGCTCCATTTTAATTTTGTGCTGACATAGAGTGGGACTAATGCCCTTAAGATCATCAATAGTATATCCAATAGCAGCATGGTGCTTCCTCAGAGCTTTCAATAATCTCTGTTCTTCATGCTCTGAAAGGTTAGCACTAATAATAACAGGATATATCTTCTTTTCATCAAGATAAACATATTTCAGAGTATCTGGTAATTGTTTAATCTCAAGCACGGGATCACCCTTGGGTGGAGGAGGATCCCCAAGTATTTCAGCAGGTAAGTTGTGTTTCAGAATAGGATGTTGATCAAAGAAAATCTTATCTATTTCATTCCTTTCATTCATATGCATGTCATTTTCATGGTCTAGCAAATACTGATCTAAAGGATCAGTAGGAGGAACAGCAATAGAAGCAAGACCAGTAATTTCATACTTACTAGGCAATTCTTTATCATGAGGTTGTCTATGAAATTTAGAGAAATTAAACTCATGAGACGTATCCCCAAAACTTACAGTAATAGTTTCCTTCTCACAATCTATCCTGGCATTAACGATATTCATGAAGGGTCTACCAAATATAATGGGACAAAAATCATCTTGTGGGGAGCCAAGAACAAGAAAATCAGTAGGATATTTTATTTTCCCACACAAGACTTCAACATCTCTAATAATCCCAACTAGTGATATAGGGTCTCTATTAGCAAGCTTAATTGTAACATCAATTTCCTCTAACTCAACTGGTGCAATATCATTCATAATCTCTTTATATAAGGTAAAGGGAATTGCACTCACACTAGCAACCATATCACATAAGCCATGATAATAGTGATCTCCTATTTTAACAGAAACAACAGGCGTGCCAAAATGGGTCTATGTTTATCTTTAGCATCAGGTTTAGCAATTCTAGCAGCTTCATCACAAAACTGAATAGCATGCCCATCAATATTATCAACCAAGAGATCCTTAACCATAGCAATACTAGGCTCAACTTTAATTTGCTCAGGGGGTGTAGGTGTTCTAGCATAGCTCTAACGAACCATAGTTGAAGCTTAAGGATGTTCCTTTATTCTATCAGGAAAACGTGGTTTCTCAATATAAGCAGCGGGAATAACAGGATCAACATTATAAGTAATAGTTTTCTATTCAACTTTAATACGTTCAACTACTTTCACTTCAATGGGAGGATGATATTTAAACCACTTCTCCTTGGGGAGATCAACATGAGCAGCAAAAGATTCACAAAAACAAGCTACTATCTCATAGTCAAGTCCATATTTAGTGCTAAATTCACGAAAAGCATCGGTGTCTATGAAGGATTTAACACAATAAAACTTAAGGTTCATACCTGACTCCTTACCTTCATCGAGTTCCCAATCTTCAGAGTTGCGTTTAATTCTGTCCAATAAATCCCATTTGAAGTCAATATCTTTCTTCATGTAGGAACCAGCGCAAGAAGTATCGAGCATGGATTGATCATTATGAGAAAGCCAAGCATAAAAATTCTGAATAATAATTTCTCTCAAGAGCTCATGATTGGGGCATGATTATAACATTTACTTAAGCCTCCACCAAGCTTGAGCGATTCTTTCTCCTTCACAAGGCCAAAAATTATAGATATAATTCCAATCACGATGAACTAGATGCATAGGATAGAACTTCTGATGAAATTCCATTTTCAATCGGTTGTAGCTCCATGATCCAGTATCATCACATAGCCTATACCATGTCAATGCGTTCTCCTTCAAAGATAAAGGAAAGACCTTCTTATTGATGTGATCCTCAGGTAGACCTGCAAGCTTAAATAATCCACAAACTTACTCCACATAGATTAGATGTAAATCAAGATGTAGTGTTCCATCTCCTACATGAGGATTAGCCAGCAGTTTCTCTATCATACCCGAAGGAATTTCATAATAAATATTTTCAGTAGGTTCAGTAGGTTGAGGGACAACTCTTTTTGTTTCTGGTCGAGGTGAAGATACCCCGAACAAGCCCCTCAAAGGATTACTTTCCATAGTAACAAGTGACACTAAATTTCGCACACTATATAAATGTTTCCTTACTAGATTCCACTCACCAAAGGCGCTTCACTCCCTGGCAACAGCGCCAGAAAAGAGTCTTGATGACCCACAAGTATAGGGGATCTATCGTAGTCCTTTCAATAATTAAGAGTGTCGAACCCAACGAGGAGCAGAAGGAAATGACAAGCGGTTTCCAGTAAGGTATTCTCTGCAAGCACTGAAATTATCGGTAACAAATAGTTTTGTGATGAGATAATTCATAACGAGTAACAAGTAACAAGTGTAGCAAAGGTGTATCAAGGTAGCCCAATCCTTTTTGTAGCAAAGTACAGGCCTGGACAAACTCTTATATAAAGCAAAGCGCTCCCGAGGACACATGGGAATTTCTGTCAAGATAGTTTTCATCACGCTCATTTGGTTCGCGTTCGTTACTTTGATTATTTGATATGTGGGTGGACCGGTGCTTGGGTGCTGAACTTACTTGGAAAAACTTCCCACTTATGATTAACCCCTCTCGCAAGCATCCGCAACTACGAAAGAAGAATTAAGGTAAACCTAACCATAGCATGAAACATATGGATCCAAATCAGCCCCTTACGAAGCAACGCATAAACTAGGGTTTAAGATTCTGTCACTCTAGCAACCCATCATCTACTTATTACTTCCCAATGCGTTCCCCTAGGCCTAAATAATGGTGAAGTGTTAAGTAGTCGACGTTCACATAGCACCACTAGAGGAGAGACAACATACATCTCATCAAAATACTGAGCGAATACAAAATTCACATGATTACTTATAACAAGACTTATCCCATGTCCTCGGGAACAAACGTAACTACTCACAAAGCATGTTCATGTTCAACATCATAGGAGTATTAATTATCATAAAGGATCTGAACATATGATCTTCCACCAAGTAAACCAACTAGTATCAACTACAAGGAGTAATCAACACTACTAGCAACCCACAGGTACCAATCTGAGGTGTTGAGACAAAGATCGGATACAAGAGATGAACTAGGGTTTGGAGATGAGATGGTGCTAGTGAAGATGTTGATGAAGATTGACCCCCTCTCGACGAGAAGATCATTGGTGATGACGATGGCTTCGATTTCCCCCTCTAGGAGGGAAGTTTCCCCGGCAGAATAGCCCTGCCGAAGCTCTAGATTGGTTTTGTCCAAGTTCCGCCTTGAGGCGGCGGTGCTTTGTCCCGAAAGCTCTCTTCTGATTTTTTTTTCAGGTCAAAACCCACCATATAGGAGAAGATGGGCATCGGGGGCCAGCCAGGTGGGCCACAAGCCTGCTAGGCGCGGCTAGGGGGGTGTCCGCGCCTGGCAGGCTTGCCGCCTCCTGGTGGCCCCCCTCGGGTATCTGTTTCGTCCAGTATTTTTTATATATTCCAAAATAATTCTCTGTAAATTTTCAGGACTTTTGGATTTATGCAGAACAGGTATCTCATATTTGCTCATTTTCTAGTCCAGAATTCCAGCTGCCGGCATTCTCCCTCTTCATGTAAACCTTATAAAATAAGATAGAAAAGACATAAGTATATTACCATAACATGTGATGACATCCCATAATGCAATAAATATTAATACAAAATCATGATGCAAAATGGACGTATCCGTTTCCCCTACATAAGAAAATTGAACAAAGAAGCATAGTTGGACATTAGCATCGATAAATCAAGAGTATATTCTTCCTCTAGTTTGCATTTGAGCTAACAAGATAGTTATCATCCTCAACTTGAGGGTTACATTTCTGCATGGGAAGTTTGTTAGCATCTAATTCATTCAAAGTAGAGTTATCACTATACTCTTGGTCCTGTATATTGGAGGGTTCTTTTATCATGAACTCCTCTTCCTTGTGCTTTTCTTCTTACTCTTATTTTTCTTCTTCATATTTTTCCTGTAACACATCATATTCACAAATATACTTATGACCACAAAAATTAGATATGATGGTCACTACACAATACATCTCAATAATTACGACACTCTCTTTATTGGCTTGAACCTGTTTAATTTCTTTAAGCAACATCCTGACTCCTTCGCATGAAGCATATACAAATGTTTCCTCATAGTATTCACTCTCATAGCCACAGTGGTAATATACCATGAACTCTTCGGGAGAATCTGTACACTAGAATTCCAGGTGGTTCTTATTATTACGATTCCTGCAAGAGACTGGATATGAGGAACATAACATAAATGCACATTCATCCAAAAAACTACTAATGGCCTCATATCCATAGTATGCATATGTTCGCCGGTGAGCACTTTAAATAATTGCAATAAATCTCTATCAAAATTAGTATTTGTGAGAAGGCGGTAAAACCGTTTGTTCTCCTCTTCCTTGCTAGATTCTTCTCGTGATCTCACTTCTTCGTGGGTTTCATCCTTTTCTTTGTGATCCTCATTATTTTGCTACAAGTTAGTCTCGTAAATTTTTAATTCATGATATATTACCATTTCTTTCAGACATTCATCAATGCGGGGTGTTTGCTCTTTATTGGTTGCATCCTTTTCTTCATCCTTCTATGGTTCCTGCAAGACCTATTCTATTTCCGAAACGGATGCAATCCGCTCTTGTTCATTGACAACTAATGCATTATCATAGGAGTTATCTAGGAAAAAAGTATAGATAGGTTGCAACTCAACTCAATGTAAAATGTATCAAGGATAGCATCTCTTATCTCCAAACCTAATATATAATGTAGAACCTCATCTGCACCCGCAAGAAGCACAAATTGCAAGACCTGCCCACTAGCACGGGATTTACTAAGAATATTATATATCGATAATGTAGGATAAATATTGTACTTACACTGATATTGTAGGTGCTCTCTAGATCCACAATCTTCACATGATGTTGGATATGAATGGATTACAAGGGATGTGACTTTTTAAACCAGTTCAATCCATTCCTTCAACTTTGCTTCATCAGTAGCCAAAAATGATAGACTCTTGTATATGTTTTCCTTCATCGCAAGTTCCATGTGTTCCTGGATAGACATTTTAGAAGACATGCTTAGCAATGTTTTTTCTTTTTGATTTAAGGAAAAACTGAAAGATAAATAACAACTAACAAAATAAACTATGTGTGAGCGGGAAGGTAATAATAGAATGCTTTTGCTCCCCGGCGGCAAGGCCAGAAAAGCTTGATGTCCTGTAGGGGCACTTGGATATTGCAATTCATGATAAGTAGAGTATGTCTACCCGACATGGAATGGTGGTTGCACTGGTAACTACCAACCTCGCAGCTATGTCGTCACCCATAAATAAAACAATGGGAAAAATAAACGGACGATGCTTGAGTAATAAGGGCGTTCTCAAGGTATTCGGAATCATCACTACATGTTTGTTCCACTAATACTAAGCCACTTTACATTTTTTTTTCTTTGTGACCGGAGCCGGTACAGATGCGTGCATAAACACGGCAGATGAATACACACGCCACCATAATCCTTCCCCACTCCAGGTATCAAAGAGTTATTAAGGGGGAAAAGGTCCCCCTGGACGCAGCCAAAGTGGTCTCCGTTTTACCTCCTCCTGTAACGATCTGCTACAGAGGGAGATGGGGCCTGCCACATCACCCACCTCTCCAATCACATGGTTCGCAAACAGTAATAACCTTCCGTCGAAAATTGGCATACATTGGATGGTCGACTTCACCCAACATCAAGAAGACTATTAACATAAACATGCAAAGAGGATATCATATCGCGCAACACAATTGGTACTACCACATACTAGAGTTCATCTTATTCCCCCATGAACTAATATATTACTCAAACATGGTGATGGAGTACGTAGAGTTTAGGGGGGAAGTTACAATCCAACATGGAGTTGGAGATGGAGATTGGGAGAGGCATGGCGGTGGTGATGAAGAGGGAACCGGTCCTTCGGGTGGTGTCGGACGTGGGAGGCACCTCCTCCCTTCTCCCTTCCTTGACTTGGCCCTTCTCTATGGTGGAGTTTTCTATAGTAGAGGTGGGGTGAATGTAGATGATACTTGTGGAGGATGGAGATGATATGAGCCGACGGCTAGGCTTGGAGGTCTTCATATAGGACGTCTCCTCTGGTTTCCTCCATTGATCTAGTCTCCTCCATTTCATCCAAGGGCTCTAGTGGAGCCAAATCCACGTCCAATACAAGTCTTGGTCGTCAAGGATCTTGTAGGGGGAAAACGGGACGAAATCGGAGCAAAATTTAGGAAGTTCTGGCCATTTTTGTGGCTGTCTAGAGCTCAAACGTTTGCCCAAGCAAGCAGCTCTAGTTGTTTGGAAGGCCGTCTTTCTCTCTAGACATCAGAAGCTGCTTTGTATTTTCATCGTCATTTCTTCATACGAACTCTGATATTCACGTTCTTGGGCTCGTTAGATTGCTAGAGAAAGCCTGATGCGCCAGTGGCTTTGGGTCTTCATTTTGGACAATTTGATAAATGTAACATCACCAAACACTCCAAAGGGTCTTGATCTGGTCCTCAAACTTCTCCGATTTGACCCCTAGCTTGATTATTTTGATGTCCAAAGTCCATGAACATGTGAGCACACCTACAAATACCATAAGACAAAGCAAAACTAATGAAAACTAAAAAAATAAAAAGTGTGCAACGAACTTGGTAAAACAAGTAAATGTCGAAAATTGTGCATTGAAGACATGAATAAATGCTAGATGGGTATGATGCGAGGGATTTGGGCATTATAATATACTTTAAAAAGTATACATAAATCCGCTCATCGGTGCATAGGTACTATTTTAGTCGGCATCGATTGTTAAAACATTCAGTATTAGTGCAACTTAATATGCAGAACCTAAGTTGTATATTTTAAAGGAAAAATGCGTGTAGTATGTGTATGTCTCACTATTTGATTGTTTTTGAGTATTTGAACTCCATGTTGCCCCCTTTGCACAATCTGAATATGGGAAGCATCACTTTATTATTTTTGTTTGGCCATAGAAATGATGAAAACTAGATATATGGATTAGTGAAATTCATGCTAAGCATTGATCTAGATCTTGGATGTTAGCCACTAAACATCATTGTAAAAGTAGGATACTTTTCTCCCATTGCACGCATAGACAAAATTAAGAAAAGGTTAAAATGAATAAAACACAATAAAATAAATAGGAATAGAAATAAGAAAAGGTTAAAATGAAGAAAGAACAAGAAGAAAGAACAGAGTCGATAATAGGTCTAGCTTCAGCAAAGCTACGTCGTTTTACCCCAATACTATTTGGCGCTTCACGCGCTAGTTACAAGTGCTTTTGCAAACCGACGCCTGAAGCAAGTCCTTCATACGCGATCCCTCTGCGAGCTGGGTCGGTCTAATTGTTTTTTTTATTTTTCAGTTAAATCTGGAAAAAAAGGTGCGAGCTCGGCCAGTCCATTTTTTCTGTTCAACCTAGAAAAAGGGGTGCACATGAAAGGAACCAAACACGCGATCTCTCTGTCAAGGCGAGCTGCACTAACACCTCGGCCATCGCAAGTTGTGTCTTCATTTACTCCCATTTCCACCTTCTGTTCTTTTTATTTCTCTTTTTTGTTTGTATTTTCCATTTTTTCTACAATATTTATTTATATTTTCAGAAATGCAGTTTTTTTCTCAAAATTTGATGAACTTTTTCTTCAAACCGATAAACTATTTTTTGACTTTGATGAACTTTTTTCAAAATTATTTTCAAATTTTGAAAAAAAAATCTGATCAATGGACTGTTTTCTAATTAGTTTTTTCATTCAAAATCATGAACATTTTTCAATATTCGATGAATGTCTCACAAATTGGGGTGGTTTTTTGAAAATTCATTGAACAATGTTTTTTCAAGTTAATGAGCGTTTTTTAAGACTGTTGAACTTTTTTCAAATTCGATGAACTTTTTTTCAAAACCGATGAACTTTTTCAGTTCTAATAAACTTATTTTCAAATTGATGAACTCTTTTTCGAAACACATGAACTCCTTTTCAAAACCGATGAACTTTTTTCAATTTTGATGGTGTTTTTACATATCAATGAACTTATTTTCAAATGCATGAACCTTTTTTGGAAATCAATGAACTATTTTTAACACAAACATATTGTTTTCGAATTTGATGAAATTTTTTACAAAATCGATGAATCTGTCGGTGAATTTCTTTCAAATTATGGGGATTTTATTCAAATTCGATTTTTTAAAATTTATTGAACATTTTTTTTCAAATCAATGAACTTTTTTCAAGTTTTATGAAATTTTCTAAAACTGTTGAACTTTTTTTCAATTCGATGAAAATTTTAAAAGCCGATGAACTTTTCAGTTCTAATAAACTTATTTTTTAAATTGATGAACTCTTTTTCAAAGCTGCTTAACTCTTTCTCAAAACCAATGAACTTTTTTCAATTTTCACGATGTTTTTGCAAATCGATGAACTTATATTCAAACTCATGAATGTTTTCTGAAAATTGATAAAGTTTTTTTAAGACGGACGAACTTTTTTCAAATTTCTTGAACTTTTTTGACGAAATTAATGAATGTTTTTTAAAAATAGATGATGATTTTTCAGTTTCATGGACTTTTTGCAAATCGATGAGTATTTTTTCAAATTTGTGAACTTTTTGAAAAGTTAATGAAGTTTTTCCAATTTTTGCGATTTATTTTACATTTTTTAACATTTTTTCAAAATTTATGGACTTTCTTCAAATTTATGAACTTTTTGTAGATTTTGATTAACCTTTTTACAATTCAAAAACTTTTTGGAGTTTGTAAACTTTTGTAACATCTGTGAACATTTTTCTATTTAGGAACTTTTTTGATTTTCTGCGAACTTTTTATTTTTGTGCGTTTTATTTTCAGAGGTCAACGTTTGATCGGTCAATTGTTGAATGAAGCGCACATTTTTGTTTTGATTGAAGTGTAGAATGAGCGTACGTTTTTTTAGAAGAAAAACTAGCATACGTAGGTGTGAGCTGACGAGCGATTTGATTTTTGCATTTTGATGGCCCTGTCCAGCAAGAGCCGCATGGGCGCTAGAAACTCCAGCAGGTGCTGAAGGCGCTGGTTAGGCAAAATTACTTTTTTCTTGAAGTGTAGGCAAAATTACTTGAGCTCCCTCGTTTTGATGCTCGCCATATTCAAATAGGATCTGCGGTCCATTGGGAGCTACTTAATGTATCTATAGGAGCTAAAATTGTGTCTGGGACGGCCCATAAAGCCCTCTCCCCTCCCCTGTCCCTATTCTTCTTTAACTACTCCCGCCACTATGCTGATGTGTTGTTGTTCGCTACTGTCGCTGAAAACATTAGTGTTGTTCATAATGGAGCGCAAAAACCTGTTGAAAAACAAATATGAGAAAAAACAGGATTAAAAAACCGGTAGATCAAATTAAAAAAATGGTGTTTTTTAACAAATCATTCATGAAACTTGAAAATGTTTGTAAACATTAAAGATGTTCATGACAAATATACAAATATTCTTCAAATATTTGTGAATTTAAATAGGAAAAGGAAAAAGACAAAATGAAATCATCGAAAGAAGTATAGAAAACCTGAAAAGCCAAACAAAACACGACTAAAAGCAATTGCTACTCAACGCCTAATGAATTGACCAATATCGCTCTGTGTGGGTGGTTTTCATGGATTATGTACTATTCTTCGCTACAAGCCAAGAACTAGAGCAAGTAGTGGGCGCATTGCAAGCGTGTGCTATACTACACATCAAAGGTGTGGTGTGCACTTATGGAGGTGTGCTTCATGTCATGTCAAACGTGTGATGCAAGCATCAAATGCACTACACACTAGGAACACTATACATCCGCGTGGAGTACAAGTCTATTACAATAGGACATACAAGTATTGAGAAAAAATTAATCAAAATCTATCGACATGGGGTTTAGTTTCTAAGATCTCGGTGTGAGTAGCACAACAATACAAATGGGCCTAGTTTGATAACATAGTTCATGATACATTTCGATTTAAAATTTGGATTGCAAAAAGAAAAAAACACAAGACATTCCGCTCCCATCATCTTGATTGGGTGGAAAGCCCATCAAAATTCTCTCAATTTTACTTGAGGATATAACTTTGCTAGTCAGCGAAGTCCACTTTGTTGAAAGTAAGAATAATTTTGAGCTCAGTGTGTTTCATACAAACCACTGTGAAATTTAAAAATTCTTTACCAAATTAACATGCATTAACAATAGATTCTTTTGGAAAATTATAAATTTATATTGTCTATATATGCACACAACATCAACAATAACCCGAACGTGATCAAGAATAATACTTGTAAACACATCTAAACCCTTATTAGCTTCCGGTGTTGACGAAAAGTGATGAACGAGACTAATGTTCTATCAGGTGCTTAGATAAAAAAATCAATTCTCAAAGTGTTTGTAAGAAAATAGGGATGAGGGAGACTAATGTTTATCAAGTCCTTGGACAAATAATCAATCCTCGGAATGTTGCAAGAACATAGGGTTGAGGGAGAATAATGTTTATCGAGTTCTTAGACAAGTAATCAATCCTCAAAGTGCCATAAGAAAATAGGGTTGGACACCACCACATGCAAAAAAGGAAAGGAAGATGATGTGATTAATTTCCTGTCATTCCTCATTTACTTGAGCCACGTGATAAGTTGTATTGTTAAGAGGGTGAGCAAAATGAAGTCTGAGTTTGATCATGACCACAAACAGAATCATATGGTACCCACGAACCTTCGATTTTCACTCAGGAAAGGTGCTTCTGAAGATTATATTACTGCTTTTTAGTGAAACCCGGAGTGGCCCGAACGGTTTAGTTCGAGCATTAGACTAGAGAAATTGTCCTCCACATGGTTCGGATTTCAGTCGATATTGCCCTGGATTGTGGGCTCTCAGAATTGCCTCGCGGCTTAATAACTAGTTTCGAAATTAATGTTAAAGTGCCTTGAAATTCTATGACCCCGAAAGCGTTTGGACAATGTCCGGACGCTTCAAATTTTGTTACATAGTTAGACACCTACTGTATTTTTGGGGGAGGGAGTGTTTCTTGCCTAACATGACATGCTCATGTGGATTTGAGCTTAAACCTTAGTTGTTGACCTTAAGTGCTTGAATACTCCTTACTAACCTTCCACCTGTTGAACCTAAGTGTGTGGAAAAAAACATGGGACCTAGAGTTGTGATTTCACAGAGCCGAAACATACCTTCTTCCCCCCCCCCCCCTCCCCGAGGTTTTCGTCCTTGTTACTCTTGGCGATATGGTGACTCCAAGATGGCAGACGCCCAAAAGGTTCTAAGTTGTAAAATCTTCGAATTTTTTTGTGAAGGTTGGAGGTATCTCAGGGCCTAACATGTAGTTATTGAGCAAGGCACTTGATGACCAAGGCCCAAAGACAAGAAGGCTAACTAAGTTATTGTGATCACTGAATACTTGTGTTCCAAGCCCCTCCAATAGAGATTAGAGTCCCCCTAAGGACTTGAACTTAATACATATTTGTCTTTTGTTTTCGCGCCATGAGTCACTCGAGATTAGCACCTAGCTGAGGTAGTAGTGTCATGCTCGTACACGCCTACGTTAGATGGGTAGAGCCAAGAACAAAGGATGTATCCATGAATATTATAGAGGAATCACTATTACATGTCCTTGCTCATCATCCATCTATCAAAAGTAAATTGCACGAAACTGTTGGAAATATGCCCTAGAGGCAATAATAAAATGGTTATTATTGTATTTCCTTGTTCATGATAATTGTCTATTGTTCATGCTATAATTGTGTTAACCGGAAACCGTAATACATGTGTGAATACATAGACCACAACATGTCCCTAGTGAGCCTCTAGTTGACGAGCTCGTTGATCAATAGATGGTCACGGTTTCATGACCATGGACATTGGATGTCATTGATAACGGGATCACATCATTAGGAGAATGATGTGATGGACAAGACCCAATCCTAAGCCTAGCACAAGATCATGTAGTTTGTTTGCTAAAGCTTTTCAATGTCAAGTATCGTTTCCTTAGACCATGAGATTGTGCAACTCCCGGATATCGTAGGAATGCTTTGGGTGTGCCAAACGTCACAACGTAACTGGGTGGCTATAAAGGTGCACTATGGGTATCTCCGAAAGTGTCTGTTGGGTTGGCACGAATCGAGACTGGGATTTGTCACTCCGTGTGACGGAGAGGTATCTCTGGGCCCACTCGGTAAGACATCATCATAATGAGCTCAATGTGACCAAGGAGTTAGTCACGAGTTGATTTATTACGGAACGAGTAAAGAGACTTGCTGGTAACGAGATTGAACAAGGTATAGAGATACCGACGATCGAATCTCGGCCAAGTATCATACCGATAGACAAAAGGAATTGTATACGGGATTGATTGAATCCCCGACATCGTGGTTCATCCGATGAGATCATCGTGGAGCATGTGGGAGCCAACATGGGTATCCAGATCCCACTGTTGGTTATTGACCGGAGAGGTGTCTCGATCATGTCTACATGTCTCCCGAACCCGTAGGGTCTACACACTTAAGGTTCGATGACGCTAGGGTTATAGGGAAATGGTATACGTGGTTACCGAAAGTTTTTGGAGTCCCGGATGAGATCCCGGACGTCATGAGGAGCTCCGGAATGGTCCGGAGGTAAATACTGATATATAGGAAGTCCAGTTTTGGTCATCGGAAAGTTTTCGGGCTCATCGGTATTGTATCGGGAGTGCCGGGAGGGTGCCGGAGGACCCCCGGGAGGGGTGTGACGACCATAGGACTTTGTGGGCCCTTATAGGAGGTGTGCCAGCTCTTATTGGGCTGGCCAAGACCTTCTAGAAAGGCCCATGCGGCTGGAGGAGTAGAGATAAGGGCAAAGGAGTTTGAAAAGGAGGAGATCCACCTCCCTTGTGGGAGGTGGACTCTCCCTTTGATTCGGTCGAAGCTCTCCTCCTTGGAGGAGAGTACAAGCCAGCCCTCCCTCTCCCTCCTCCTATATATACTTGAGGTTTTGGCCTTTTGAGAACAGTTCTGAACTCTCTCTCTCTCACGGCAAAGCCCAACCTCTCTTCTTCCTCCTCTGCAGCGCTTAGGCGAAGCCCTGCCGGAATACCTTGCTACTCCACCACCACCACGTCGTCGTGCTGTTGTTGGAGCCCTTCCCCAACCTCTCCTTCCTCCTTGCTGGATCAAGGCGTAGGAGACGTCACCGGGCTGCACGTGTGTTGAACGTGGAGGCGCCGTTGTTCGGCGCTTAGATTGGAATCCACCGCGATCTGAATCGCTGCGAGTACGACTCCATCAACCGCGTTCTTGTAACGCTTCCGCTTAGCGATCTTCAAAGGTATGAAGATGCAATCTCTCCCCACTCGTTGCTGGTTTCTCCATAGATAGATCTTGATGACACATAGGAAATTTTTGATTTACTACTAAGTCTCCCAACAGAAACCACCACTATGAAGGCTTAGGTTAGCAGAAAACACTAAGCTACATCTTTTTGTTGTAGAAAACATCAAGTCTTGTGTAATCGTTTTGCAAAATAATGTTGATCGACGGAATTGGCTCGACTGAGCGCATTTATGACAGATGGGGCCTTCCAGTCAGGCTGACGTGGCACAAATTTCTCACACCATTAAATTGAATCGTTTTGTTGGACATGGGACCCGCTCGCCAGTGCAACACTCTCTCTTGGCATTTCATATAGCAACTTGCGTGCAACACACATGTCATTCTCGTTGCACCCGCCCCATTGGACTGTCTCCTTCCGCTCACTATCGACGTGCACCTTGCGTTTGTCGTTGCAGTCCCTGTACACAACGAACCTCATGCCAACGCAGACCGCACACCAGACTAGCGCCCGCGGCTGCCCCTGGAGCATGGCCTTGCGCTTTCCCTCCTCCTCCCTTCTCGTCACCTCGATTACGCTGCCAACATGCTTGTCCAAGACGAGCACCTTAGGAAAGTGCAACTCTCGCCCGCCCAACAGCAGCCGCAGCTCCCCTGGAGCAGGTCCTTGAGCTTCCCCTCCTCCTCCGTCCTCGTCACCTTGGTCGCGCCGCCGACATGCTTGTCCCAAACGAACATAGTGGGCAAGTGCAACTCCCGCCCACCAAGCAACAACAACAACTCCTCGCAGTAGTGGATTCGTACCGCTCGATGACCTTCACAATGGTTAGGGCACCTTGGCGTTGCCATTGTCATGCGTGAACACCCTCGACAATGCATGGTCGGGGATTCCCTACTCAATGATGGTGCTGGCATATGCCTCGGACAGGAGTGGGGTGGGCCGTGGCATCTGGTGCAGGTGCGCCTGAGCAACAACAGGTGCACTGTTAGTGGCATTGCATGTGTAGGAGATGGACCTCATGGTCATGGTTAGCGAGCCCGTCTGGTACCTCCACTCCCCACGAGCACCCTTGCACAATTGACCTTCTCCAGCCCTGACACGCATGTAGAGCGTGAGCGTCTGCCAAGCACCGAGGTCTACTGCAACCACGCCAGAGCAACAGCCGGACAGGGACCGATCTCGCCAGATCCGATGTCGGGTGGGGCAGATGATGAGGTGGGTGTGGCCAGATCTGGTGTGTGACACGACGACGGCGGTGGCCCGAGTGCCCAGAAGCGGTGGTGGCGCTGGAATTTTGGGAGTTTTTCTTTATGCAAGGAATAGGAAGATAACACAAACACAAACATCTTTTTAAAATTCCTTTTTCATCGAATGATAGGTGAACCTGTTGGGTTCTACCGTAGGTGCATCGCATGCGAATTAAATTTTTCCTACGCAAACAACATCCAAGAACATGCTACGGAGATGGATCACACATTGTTACCACTAGACGCACAGTGTCGTGCAACGGAAGTAGAGTTGGGGCAGCGCGTTCGTGTGGTCCATCTCCTCCTCGTCCGATCTCCCTCGAATAGTCATTTCGATCTCCCTCGAACAGCCGGTCGCCGGATCCCACATACAAGTTCGCCGGAGTGACGCAAGTGCACCGCCTCTAACGGTATCCGCACGTGCAGGAGGAACACCCGTGCGGCAGACTGCTAGGTCCGATCACATGGTCGGCGACAACAAGTGGAGGTGGCTAGTTGCAACTCATGCAAAGCCCTAATGACGGCGCCGAAGTGATCAACCGGATGGGTGTATCGCACCTCCACTATATATAGTCATCCGGCACGGGCTCAGCTCTTGGGCCTCGCACGGATCCTAAAGCCCACGTGTTCCTTCCCTTAAGCGTGTGACCCCTTAGGTTCTCGTTCACTTGGTCGTGAGTCAGATCACATCCAACTCGACCAGTCAGTAGCAGCCTCTAGCAAAATGTGCCGACTCCAAGTGTCCAATGAAGCTGGTTAGGCGAACCTGTACTTCACAATTCTGTTCCCTTTGCCACACGATACATGTTGTCGTGCACAAGACGATATGGCCATCCTTGTTGCAGCACGACCTCTTTCTCGTTCCGGTGAATCCGACCAACACTTCGGATTATCTCATAATCCTCATTGCATGGCAATGCTTATCCAAGTCGGATCACCCGAGGGGGGCCAGAGTATATCTCTCCTGGTAGGAGGGGCAAATCCCATCTTGCTCGACCATGTCTCGCAGCATGGGTCTGGACAAGCCCGAAACCTACCTTTGTAACTACCCAGTCACGGAGTAGCGTTTGGTCGGCCCAAAGTAAGTCTGTCACCATCCCGAGTACATGCGCCAGCTCAGGTCTTAGGACATAGAATGTATGTTGTACTAGAGACTCACAGATGACCTATCGCTGCGTCTCATAGTTGGGTCTGTCCAACTCAGACCTTATCTCGACTCGGATCCGACTATGTCGAATCCGACCAGACCTTTTTGAGTCCATATTATCCGTCTAGCATCCAATGCTACATGGTCAGTGAGACCGGACCATCCATCGTGTCATATGCTAGTCTAACTGGCTGCGCGTCCACACAATCCTTTCCACTAGGGACCATTTAAGACAGTTATCATACAATGCATAGTCTCACAAACAAGTCACATACTTGTTAATACACATCAATGATAATGTCCAAGGACTATCTTTATTCATAAACACATAGGAAATAGCATCATACATGATTGCCTCTAGGGCATATCTCCAACAGTCTCCCACTTGCACTAGAGTCAATCAAATAGACATTGAATGCTCATAGCTCTAACATGCCCCTCATGCTTGGGTTGTGGAAGCGGCTTAGTCAACGGATTTGTAACATTTGCATCCGTATGAATCTTGCACAAATTGGTATCACCTTTCTCTACGAGCTTTCGTATCAAGTGATATTTTCGGTCTATGTGCCTGGTCTTGTGGTGTTGTCTTGGCTTTTTGGCATGTGCGATGGCACCTGAATTATCACAATAAAGGTCCAACGGTTTTGACCAGCCCGGGAACACACCAACATCTTCCAGGAACTTCCGAATCCAAACACCTTCCTTTGCGGCTTCACAAGCCGCAATGTATTCGGCCTCTGTTGTGGAGTCGGCCACGGTATCTTGCTTGGAACTCGTCCAGCTCACTGCTCCTCCATTCATGACATACACAAATCCAGTTTGCGATCGACAATCATCCCTATCAGTTTGGAAACTAGCATCAGCGTAACCCTTTACGCAGAGCTCCTCCTCACCTCCATAAACTAGGAACATCTCTTTAGTCCTTTTCAGGTACTTCAAGATAGTTTTCACCGCTGCCCAGTAACTCTCACCTGGGTTGGCCTGGTATCTACTTGTTAAGCTTATTGCATAGGCAACATCAGGTCGTGTACATAGCATGGCATACATGATGGATCCAATTGCCGAGGTATATGGAATCTTACTCATCCGGTTTCGCTCATCAGAAGTCGTAGGATTCTGAGTCTTGCTTAGCCTTATACCATGTGAGACAGGCAAGAACCCTTTCTTGGCCTCACTCATGTTGAACCTCTTCAACACTTTGTCTATGTACGTGCTCTGGCTTAAGATGAGCAGCCTCCTCGATCTATCTCTATAGGTCTTGATGCCTAAAATGTACACTGCCTCTCCAAGGTCTTTCATTGAAAACTTGCCATTCAATGATTCCTTGACTGAGTTGAGCATCGAAACATCATTTCCGATCAGCAGTATGTCATCCGCATACAAGATCAAAAATACTACCGAGCTCCCACTAGACTTCTTGTATAAACAATAGTCCTCTTCGTTCTTGATGAAACCAAGGTCAATGATGACTTCATCAAAACGAATGTTCCAACTCCGAGCTGCTTGCCTCAATCCATAAATGGATCTCTTGAGCTTGTATATTTTACCAGCGTTAGTTGGATCGACAAAACCTTTGGGTTGTATCATGTATACATCCTCTTTTAAATTTCCATGAAGGAAAGCCGTTTTGACATCCATCTGCCATATCTCATAATCGAAATATGCAGCTATAGATAGTATGATCCTCATCGATTTTAGCTTCGCTACCGGTGAGTAGGTCTCGTCGTAGTCAATTCCTTGAACTTGTCCATAACCTTTAGCGACAAGCCAAGCTTTGTGGATCTGAACATTTCCAGACACATCGGTTTCCTTTTTAAACACCCATTTGCAACCAATGGCAACTACGCCAGGTGGCGGATCAACCAAGTCCCAGACTTGATTCTCATCCATGGACTTTAACTCGGATCTCATGGCCTCTAGCCATGCCTCGGAATCTGGGCTCACCATTGCTTCCGCGTACGAGGCCGGCTCATCGCTTTCTAGCAACAAAACGTTGTGCACTCTGCGCAATCTTTCCAACCTCTGTGGCTCCGGTGCCGACTCCACTACGGGGTATCTGACCGACTCCGGTGTGATCTCATCACCAACCGAGTTGTCCCCGAGTGGCTCTCGAATTTATTCGAGTCGCACCATTCTCCCATTGGCCTCCCGACTGAGAAACTCTTTCTCTAAGAAAACCCCGTTCCGAGCAACAAACACTTTGTTATCTTCTCGGTTGTAGAAGCTGTATCCCAAGGTTTCCCTCGGATATCCATGAATATGCATTTATCCGACTTGGGTGTAAGCTTGTCCGACATGAGTCGCTTGACAAATGATTCACAACCCCAAATCTTTAGAAAATACAAACTAGGAGTCTTCCCAGTCCACATCTCATGTGGTATCTTGTCTACGGATTTAGATGGTACCCTATTAAGTGTGAAAGTTGCAGTTTCTAGAGCGTATCCCCAGAATGACAAGGGTAAATCCGATTTTCTCATCATCGACCGGACCATGTCCAACAAGGTTTGATTTCTCCGTTCTGACACACCGTTTCTCTGCGGCGTACCCGGAGGTGTGAGCTGAGGTACTATACCTCGGCTTTTCAAATGATTATCAAACTCCTGGCTCATGTAGTCACCTCCACGATCTGACCATAGAAGTTTTATCGTCTTGCCAAGCTAATTTTCAACCTCGTTCTGAAACTCTTTGAACTTTTCAAAATTTTCTGACTTGTGCCTCATCAAATAGATATATCCATATCTACTCAAGTCGTTTGTAAAAGTCACGAAGTACTGATAGCCACCTTTGGCCATTGTGCTCATTGGACCACACACATCACTGTGTATAAGCTCCAACAGCTCGGACGCCTTCTCGCAACTCTTTGCAAAAGGAAACTTAGTCATCTTGCCTAGCAAGCATGATTCACATGTCTCGAACGACCCGAAGTCGGACGAAGTTAGGATTCCATCATCATGGAGCTTCTTCATGCGTTTCAGACTAATGTGTCAAAGCCGGCAATGCCAGAAGTATGTTGGATTTATCTCATTAGGCTTATGCCTCTTGACATTCACGTTATAGACTAGTTCCGTTTCTAGATTTAGAATAAATAGCCCATCTACTATGGGTGCATAGCCATGGAACATTCCATTCAAATAAATGAACAACCATTGTCCTTTATATTGAATTCATAACCTTGACTCATCAAGCATGAGGCAGAAATAATGTTTCGACTAAGTGCGGGAATGTAATAAAAATTATTCAATTCCAAAATAAATCCAGAAGGAAGCTTGAGTTGCTTTGTTGCCGACCCTGATGTCAATCTCCCCTTATGCCACACGCCTAGTTCTTACGAGCCCCTGCATCGAGTTGCAAATATGAACAACCGATCCGGTATCAAATACCCAAGAGCTACTAGGTATGTCAGCAAGGTAAATCTCTATAACATATGTAACAAGTGTACCTTTGCCTGAAGAAGCATCTCCGGCCTTCTTGCCATGCTCAGCAAGCCACTTTCTATAGTTCCTCTTCTAGTGACCAGCTTCCTTGCAGTGAAAGCAAATGGTCTTTGAGTTCGGTCCGGACTTTGGCTCAGCGGCGGAGACAGCCTTCTCCGTGCCCTTTGCCTTACCCTTTTTCTTGGACCAACTCTTCTTGAACTTAGCCGAGTTCTGCACCATCAACACTTGATGCGTGCCTTTCTTAATATCTTGCTCTGCCACCTTGAGCATTCCATGTAATTCAGTGAGCTTCTTATCCATGTCGTGCATATGATAGTTCGAGATGAACGTCCCATAGCTAGGTGGAAGAGAACCCAAAATTGCATCCATGGACAACTCGTCCCCAAGTGGGAAGCCTGACCAATCCAAAGTTCGCACGTACCTGATCATCTTGATCACATGCGGGCTCAGTGGATCACCCTCCTTCAGCTTACAATCCATCACGGACTGCCACACGTTGAACCTTTCGGTCCTAGCCTACACCTGAAATATGCTCTTCAAACTCTCGATCATATCGAAAGCCTGAATGTTTTTGTAATGTTGTTGCAAATCGGGCTCCATACAAGCAAGCATGAGGCAGTTGATCTCTTTTGATTCATCAATGAGTTTCTGGTGGGCATTCTTGGTTGTTGCGTTAGCATTCTCGGTAGGTTCCTTTGGAAGTGGATCCTCTAGAACATGTTCCTTTTTATCGTGCTTGAGAACAATTCTTAGATTTCTATACCAGGTGGTAAAGTTTGTTCCATTCAGTTTATCCTTTTCCAGAATTGATTTCAATGCAAAGTTGGGTTGAGCAGGTGGTGCCATTGATCTACAACAGAAAATATGCAATCACTAAGAAATGTGTTTATGTAGAGTAATTCAAGCCTTAAAAAGAACTACCCCCACTGAAGTCAACATCCCTCCGCAAACTCTCAGTGATTCAGGACCCGTCTAGCGCGAGCGACTAGTGAGCTTTAGCATCACTGCTAGCCAACTTGCCTATTCGGTAAGAAACTCCTTGCTAATCATATCTCTATATGACTCCTGTCGGTTGGGTAGGTATCTCATACCCCGGCTCCCAACCTTCTCTGCCACAAGGACCAAAACCGTTTTGATAGCCTTGTCAAGTTAACCCGATGCAGTGCATGTCTGTGTCCGACACGAACCCTTCAGTTCAAGGACACCTAGTAGCACCTCAATTTTATGAGCCCACCACTAGACGTACTTGACGTGCGAAGGTGCAACATCCAGAATGGCAATGTGCTTGATATTAATGAGGGATCTTTCTACCATACTAACATGCATAGAAACAAGATGCAATATCAATCACATATAAACATAAATATATGAAATAGTATGGCTCCTTCATGGACATCCTTCCAGGTCGGCTCCAACTCCGATGACCAAGGCGGAACTCCATCTTGTCCGTCTCACCTGGACACCAAAGCCTCGAACTTGATCTCTGTCCTCCAGCTACTACAACTAGTAATGAATTTACAGAGAATCACAAGTCGACACACATGTCCTTATACAATATAATGACAGCGCTTTGGCTCATGTCGGCTGATAATCATGACACACAGGTCACGTTAAGTTACACACATGTATCACATACATATGAGCCATACTATTCATATCAAACCTGCAAAACAAACTCATGCACAGAATTGCATTCTACCGGTTTTGTGTGATCGTGTACGAAATACAAGGCGCTACGCACACGGCGGTCCCAATCATGCTGAATTTTCTGATCTGACCGATCTCATCGATCATCGCGAACCCAATTCGGATTTAGGTTTCACGGTTAACCCCGATGGCGGATATCGATCGGTAGGGGTAGGTTGTGTCATGACCTCATCGATTCCGATTGATAGAAAACATAGCCTCAATCTATCCCGATGTGTAGTTGATCTCATCAACCATGCACATAGCCGATGTCATGAATAACGACAGATCTCATCCGCCCCCTCCACATATCAAATATGCAGCCGATCTGAATCCAAAACCTATAGCAGAGGCTCTTATAGCATTGTTGGGTTCTACCGTAAGTGCATCGCATGCGAATTAAAATTTTCCAACATGCAGAACATCCAAGAACATGCTACGGAGATGGATCACAGATTGTTATCACTAGACGCGCAGTGCCGTGCAGCGAAAGTAGAGTTGGGGCAACACATTCGTGTGGTCCGTCTCCTCCTCGTCCGATCTCCCTCGAACAGTCATTCCGATCTCCCTCGAACAGCTGGACGCCGGATCCCACGTAGAGGTTCGCCGGAGCGGTGCAAGTGCACCGCCTCTAACGGTATCCGCGCATGCAGGAGGAACACCCGTGTGGCGGACTGCTAGGTCCGATCACACGGTCGACAGCAGCGAGTGGAGGTGGCTAGTTGCAACTCATGCAAAGCCCTAATGATGGCGCCGAAGCGATCAACCGGATGGGTGTGCTGCACCTCCACTATATATAGGCATCCGGCACGGGCTCAGCTCTTGGGCCTCGCACGAATCCTAAAGCCCACGTGTTCCTTCCCTTAAGCGTGCGACCCCTTAGGTTCTCGTTCACTTGGTCTCGAGTCGGATCACATCCGACTCGACTAGTCAGTAGCGGCCTCTAGCAAAACGTGTTGACTCCAAGTGTCCGATGAAGTTGGTTAGGCAAACCTGTACTTCACACTTCTGTTCCCTTTGCCACACGATACATGTTGTCGTGCACAAGGCGATATGGCCATCCTTGTTGCATCATGACCTCTTTCTTGTTCCGGTGAATCCGACCCAACACTTCAGATTATCTCATAATCCTCATCGCATGGCCATGCTTATCCAGGTCGGATCACCCGAGGGGCCCCAGAGTATATCTCTCCTGGTAGGAGGGGCAAATCCCATCTTGCTCGACCATGTCTCGCAACATGGGTCTGGACAAGCCCAAAACCTACCTTTGTAATTACCTAGTCACGGAGTAGCGTTTGGTCGGCCCAAAGCAAGTTTGTCACCATCCCGAGTACATGCGCCAGCTCAGGTCTTAGGACATAGAACGTATGTTGTACTAGAGACTCACAGATGACCTATCGTTGCGTCTTATAGTTGGGTCTGTCCAACTCAGACCTTATCTCGACTCGGATCCGACTATGTCGAATCCGACCAAATCTTTCTAAGTCCATATTATCCGGCTAGCATCCAATGCTACATGGTTAGTGAGACCGGACCATCCATCGTGTCATATGCTAGTCTAAATGGCTACGCGTCCACACAACCCTTTCAACTAGGGACCATTTAGGACATTCATCACACAATGCATAGTTTCACAAACAAGTCACATACTTGTTAATGCACATCAATGATAATGTCCAAGGACTATCTTTATTCATAAACACATAGGAAATATCATCATACATGATTGCCTCTAGGGCATATCTCCAACAGAACCCCATACACCAACAGAAGTTGAAAACGTTATCCAACCTCCACATTACATGTGGAATCTAAAGTAGTGCCACGTCAGCTTGACTAGCGGGCCCCATCTGTCATAAACACGATCAATAGGGCCAAATTCATCGACAATCAATTTTACAAAGGGCCATGCTACGCATCGGCCAGTGGACCATTTTAAAAGATTTGTCGGCTCGATGACCATTAGATCTGTAGCAAGGCTTTTTTAACATGATCATTATTGCAAAGATATTTCTGCAACGTTGGCTCTGTTGCAATGGGAACGACACGTTCGGACGCTCGATGGACCGATATCATGTTGCAAAAAATTATACAGGTGTTTCCGCAACACGATATTTGTTCCAAAAACTATTCTATAACAAACTTTGTTGCAAAAAAATTACACAGGTGTTTTCGCAACACAATCTTTGTTGCAGAAAATATTCTATAACAAATTTTATTGCAAAAAAAATCTACAAACGTTTTCACAACATGATCTCTCTTACAAAAATTTTTTGCAACATAATCTATGTAGCAAAATCTAATATGGCCATCAGCCACTTGATGACGTCACATCTGACGGATAGCGACCAAGCCGATCGATGCGTAGCAGCCGGGACAAAGCAGTTGTTTCTGCAACAAAGCCGTTGCGAGAATTAATGAATGGGGAAGGGGACAAGCAAGTCGTTGCAGGAGATCGATCGGACGGCTGCGTGCGTAGATTCAACGGCCATTGTGATGGATGGCCATTAGACCGGTCCATCCATATAGTATTTAGCCCAATCCTCATTCTTGCAACAAGGCTTGTGTTGTAGAATACTTTGCAACAAAGCATATGCTGCAGAAACTTTTTTCAACATATAGGTGATGCTGCGAGTTTTTTTCTTCACTGTTTGTGCAACATGGGTGATATTGCATAAAAAATGCAACATAGGTGATGTTGCAGAAAATATTTATAGTTTTTTGTCTTCACTGTTTTTGCAATATGAGTGTTGTTGCGGGAAGCAATCTACGACACACATGATGTTGCACAAAGACACAAATAAAGAACACACACGTCACACAGAGTAGATGGCGGATCGCTCACATGCGATCCGACGACTGAAGGCAAGCGTTTTCTTTTTACAAAACAATTATTTTTTTGTGAAAAAATAAATATAGCAAGGGGTGCTATGCGTTGGCCGACAGATCTTTTCAAAAGGTCAACCACCACGCGAGCCGTTGGATTTGACATAGATATAGTGGGGTGAATGTATTTTTTCTACTTTGCAACAAATATCTTGTTGCAAAAACATTTCTATTAGAGGTTGTGTTGCAGAATTTTTGTGCAACAAAGGTTTTGTTGCAATTTTTTTGTAGCAAAGGTTATGTTGTGGATTTTTTTTGCAACAAAGATCTTATTGCGATTTTTTTGCAACAGAAATCTTGTTGTGGATCTTTTTGCAGCAGAGGTCTTGTTACAGATTTGTTTTTTGCAACAACAGTGATGTTGCAGAAAGTGGATGTGCTGCCACCAGCGAGCAGTGGTGGCGGTGGTATGAGCAACGCATGGGGGCATCAACTTGATGGGAAGCTCTGGAGAGCAGGAGAAGATCTAAATCCAGATCCCGTAACATATCACTTGTTGCGGGAAAGGGATTGCAACAACGGCTTGATTGCGAAAATAATACGTTGCTCCTATGTCATCATTTAAATCTGATCCGACAACGACAGAGTCAGCGGACGCGGATGTTGTTGTTGATCGGATGATTAGAATAATTTCCCATAGTATTTGGGAATGGTTACCTTCCAGCCGGCTCATCCTGCTCCCACGTCCGCTGCCTCCTTTGCTCGCCATGTGGGCATGTGGGTGGTGAGTTAAATTGGAAGGAGCGGAGGGGCACGTCCTGGTGAGAATGTTACGTCTCGTGGATTGCTGATGTTACTTGCGCATGGCGTTTTTTTTGTAACAAGGACTCTGTTGCAATAGCGACAAATACAAGTGCTAGACGCATATACTTGTTTTTTGCAAAATATTTGTGGAACAAGGATCATGTTGCAAAAAGTTTTTCTGCAAGATTAACTCTGTAGCAAGGCTTTTTTAACATGATCATTATTGCAAAGATGTTTTTGCAACGTTGGCTCTGTTGCAATGGGAACGACACGTTCGGACGCTCGATGGACCGATATCATGTTGCAAAAAATTATACGGGTGTTTCCGCAACACGATATTTGTTTCAAAAACTATTCTATAACAAACTTTGTTGCAAAAAAATTACACAGGTGTTTTCGCAACACGATCTTTGTTGCAAAAAATATTCTATAACAAACTTTATTGCAAAAATATCTACAACCGTTTTCACAACATGATCTCTCTTACAAAAAAAATTCTACAACATAATCTATGTAGCAAAATCTAATATGCCCATCAGCCACTTGATGACGTCACATCTGACGGATAGCGACCCAGCCGATCGACGCGTAGCAGCCGGGACAAAGGAGTTGTTTCTGCAACAAATCCATTGCGAGAATTAATTAATAGGGAAGGGGACAAGCAAGTCGTTGCAGGAGATCGACCGGACGGCTGCGTGCGTGGATTCAACGACCATTGTGATAACGGACGTATAGAAAACATCAACCCCTAGCAATCCCCATAGTATTTTCTGCTAATCTAGCCTTCGAACGATAGTTTTCTGCAATTTACTCACGTACTAGCAGAAGGGCCCGTGCGTTGCAACGGAGGAATAAAAACACACCATCGTCAATACGATGACCACATTATGTTCACATCTCATCGCACGATTTTGAAAATTTTATCACAAATGTAAGACAATATTTTTTTCTTTAAATTTATTCACAAGTTGAAACAATGTTCACATTTAAAAAAAATATCATGGTTGTCAAAAACTTTGTAGTTGAAAGAATTATTCTGAATTTCAAGAAATATATTTTTAAACATACTATAATATTCCGATCCATCCCGACAATTAAATCTTCAAAATTCACTCAGGTATATAATCAGAAAGACTCAGAAGCATTACCGTTGAACTACATATATTTGATCATTCGTGAACATTTTTACAAATTCGAGAACATTTTAAAAAATTGAGAACATTTTTTTACTATTTATAAACATTTTTTTAAATTGCAAAAATATTTATATTGCGAACATTTCTGATGTATTTTCTTACCAATTGGCGAATAATTCATTTTTGAATTATCAAATAGTTTTTCCAATTGCATTAAAGAAATTGATCAAAATGTTGGACTTTTTTTCATTCACGAATATTTTCTTCAAAATTATGATTTGTTTTGAATATGCAAATATTTTTACAAAAATCCTGAACAATTTTTGAATTCACAAACATTTTATGTTTTATCGAGCATTTATTTAAGATTAATTTTATGAATTACGATTTTTTATTATTTATTTATTTATTTATTTGAAGTAGAAAAAAGCTGAAAAGATAAATAATAATTATAAATAAAACTAAAAAACAGGCCCCGCCCATGGGCTGGCCCGAATGGGTGTGCTGCTTCTTTTCCAGCGCATAGAGCGTTGTATAGCTTGTCCCTATGATTGGGCCGGCCCATGCGAGGATTCCCTGCAAAACATTTTTTGTAACTTATAGGTGGCATTGGTTAGTAATATTAGGCAGATTTGGGGGTAATTTTAATGACGTACCACCAAAAGTCATATATGCTTTATTATTAGGTAAAGGGAGTGTCTAGGTTTTAGTCGACTGAGAGTCTCAATCGTCTGATTTTTAACAAGCTCGTTAGATAAATCGACTGATTTTTAACAAGCCCGTTAGGTAAAGGTAAAGATTCGACCCCAAAAGCAGATATGCGTCGCGTGTGTCGCCCCATCCATCTATCCGGCGCCACTAATACGAAACTGTCACTGTTTATCTCTGAATCCACATGGCCTGTTCCGCTCGCATGGACCCCGTGCCCTTTTCCAACGTCTCTCCGAAGCACAGCAAGCTGCCGCCCCTCCATCCCTCGGCCTCATCCGTCGACCGAACGCCGCGCCATGGGGCCAACGCCAACGCCGACCCTGTGACCAGCGTCACGCCACCGAGGCCAGTCGCCCCTGCAGCTGGGATCACGGGAATCAATACCACTGCCCTACCCGATCCTCTCCCGCCACCACTACAGTGCACCACACAGAGACCCACGCAAATGCCAAGCCCCTGGGTCGGCATGCAGCGGCCGCGATCGCCGGGGAACCGGGCGACGTGACGCAGCGCCGTTCGATGGGTCGTCAGGTAAACCTCATGCGTCGGAGATTTTGGAGATCGACCGGCTCGCTGGAGGGGACGATCTGTCGGAGAGCGACGGTGTCGGGGGCGCGCGCGGACAGATCGATCGACCGTGCGTGCCTTGCCAAGCCGCGCTGCGTGCATGCATGGCTAGCTATGGTGATTAGAGCCGAGGGCGGGAGATTATCTAATTATCTACGGTGATTAGTGGCCACCTGCCTGATTAAACCAGCGACGTACGCCATGGCCAGTGCCCAGTGGCCACCTGATTAAATTAGCGACGCCGATATATTTGGAGACAGGGGGAGACACCATGATGGTGGCTGCTTAGTTGTGATCGCGCAGTTAGGTTGTGGGCATTAATCGCCCTGTCTGATTGTCTCCCTCGCCTGCCCCCATGTTTCTATAGCGGGATTGGTACGTACCGCTCTGGACTTTGGTGCCCTGAGACTGACGGAAGTTGTGGTGTTTGGACCATCATTATGTCGTGAACATGGACCGCCTCTGCCGGCAACCTGTAGATGAGAACCATCGTTCGGTGCTCTTTGCGGCTATGCCGTGGCCAACTTCAGTTCACCGGGTCATGTGTTTTTTTGTCTTGCACTTGCGCTGCATGCCGCGACGAATTAAGCAACAGTCGCGCGCTCAAATGACTGGCACGCTGACGGTGACAACGGCAGGCCGCGACAGAGAGCAGGGGAGAAAATATCCATGTGTGCAAATTTATTACTCCGTACATGTGATTTCTATTTGGCGACATCGATCGATGTAGAGATATTTCGTAGCGTCGGTTATCGAGTATGTGCATGCTTTTATTCCTGGTTTCGCTCCTGATTAAACTCCACGTAAAACCATGCATGTTATCAGCATGGGGGGTGTTATCCGCTGGGTTTTGTTTATGGGAGATGTTGCAAGATCTAGCAACAGATGCATGCATTAGCATCGAGCAAAAGCTTAGTGGGGTGATGCGTGCACAGTGCACATGAATCATGCATCCAAAAAAGCTAGGTGTTAGTAGTTTGTAAACTACAAAAACATCTTTTCAGCATCTTTATAAAAACACAAAGATTGAAAGGTAGGGTTGCCAGTGATGGCCTTGTCGAGCGAAGGGTCTACCGGTATCGATAATGGCGAGCAAGGGCTGGTTTTGTAACATAGGTGTTACTTTCCTAAATCACGACAGGCTTTATACCCCTTTTCTTTCTCCTTGGAAACGGGATTAGTGGGTAAGTACACCTACTTAAATGGATCTAATCGCTTGCACAATCCTCCCGTTAGCGTTAGCGCAAACATCGGTTTCGAAATACTGTACAAAATTGCTAAAAGGTTCGCCGAGCTGGATCGGCAAGATCCTTGTTAAGGCAAGAACATTTTATTGAGAGGAGAGAGATTCTAAAATACTCTTGTGCTGAAGAGAGATATACTAATTTGATGGTACTGCGTGTAGCTTGGATGCCCAACCTAATTCGTTGGCAGCGCCAGCGACCTTGATTTGAAATGCACGATGTATAGCAGTTCAGTTGATTGGGCCCTTCCAACACACATCCTTAGTCATACGGCACTCCCCTCATAAGTTTGATTGATAATTAGGACGGAGATTATGGACAAAATGATTGTGCTGGCTATAGGCAGCGGTCGCCACCAATAGTCCAACACTGTCCCCAATCTTAATGGTGGAGCATCTGCCCAACCAACGGATCATTGCTCGTTCGCCCGTTTGGTACATCCTCCATGGCTCATCGATAAGCGTACGTACTGTTGCAAACTCTCACGTCAAACTACTCAGGTGTCCCACCAAAAAAAGATGAAGGAGTCGTTTGTAAGCTAACATTTGGAGTAGCATCATCTAACAGATAACTACTTCTTTGACATAAGCAGACAAAGAATTCGAATTGTACCGCCTGAATGTAGGAGGACTGCTGCTGGTGACACAATTTCTATTGGGTCTCAACCCTTTTGGACTTTTTTTTCCATTGTATTCAAATGATTTTCAAAATTTAAGCGACTGGATGCATAGTAAGGGGCTCACTACTGGCTGGAAGAGCCGTTGAGCCACAACGGACCAAACCAACCACGAGCCTGAGAATGTATATCGTGCATCTACAAATAACCCATTGAGAGGTAACAGGCCTGCATTAAAAGGTTCGAAACATCTGAAAACAAATGAGCACATAGATACAACATATATATTTTAGATGTATCCAACCCTTAACTTGAGACACAGAAAAGGCAACTCATGTCATAAATGCATGGTACCTATTAGAAAGTCGGATGTGAACCGCAATATCATATTTGAATGTATTGCTTTTGTTTCTGGAGCGGTGGTGATATTTTTGAGTTTACGTTGATATTTCTGAGTTCATGTTGCATCGACTACACATGTGTATGTCTGAGAATAGGGGTAAACTTGTTGAATCAGTCGAATGCACACACGTATCTATCTTGGATTGAGGACGATCGATCATAGGGTTGGACACGTAGTGGCTTTCTCTTAAAAAACATATTGTAGCATTTTGAGCAGGTATATGACTACATAATGGTAACCAACAAAGATAGACATAATGTTGCCTCTATGAATCGTGTAAATATCTAGTGGTAGGAGGCGCTAGAAGCAGGAAGAAGGTGATGAATGCGAAGACGTTGGTCTAAAAAATCTGCGAAAAATAAAATGTTTACCTTTTTTACTTAGACCTTTGCCATGAGAAACACTGTTTTCATTGTTTCACATTTGTATTTATTTTGTTGTACATTTCCACTCTCTTCCCCAAAATGAAAGAATTTATATTTTTGGTTATTTTTGTTGTACTTTGTTTTATATAATCTTTTTGGCTTGGGCCAATTGTTTCCATTACTGTGTTAGTGTGACGGCTATATTTTATTTTATTAGTCATGTGAAAAAAAACTAGAAAAATAATCAGCTGAGTAATTATTGAGCATTTGTAGAACTGACAACTATGATAGAACTAACTGCAACATAGCTTGTTGGCTACATAGAAGCCCCCTGTGTATTGCCGAGCTTTCGTCAACTGAATGTAAGTTTGAAACTATAGGAATAAAACTCTCAATCAAATCAAAATAATCAAGAATTCTTCTTCTTTTCAACCAACTTCTGCTTCTAGGACAAACTAGCAGTTAGGTTATAATTTATTTATTTTTATCCAAAGAGTTTTTACCGACTGCTGATTAACACGCTCATGGATTCCTCTTAAATCCCAGAGATGTAATCACATCACAATTAGCGCTAAACATTGAAAAAAACAAGATAATTGATGTATTGTTTATAAGACAAGATAATTGATGTGCCATATTGTACTTTTTATCAAGCATTCCAATAAACTTATAATTACTTGGCACGTCTCAAGTGCAAAAACAGTGTACTTTGACTATCCCATGGACTTAAATCTTAACATTGAACAATGTTCTTGCAACTCCATGTACCCATCATGAAACATTTCTGGACCAAACGTTGAGCGCGTCATACGTAGTGACTTCCCTTTCGAGCCGTCGTATGTCGTAGATTACTAATTGGGTCTATACTTGAATTATTGGTCTCCTTAGTTGACATTTGTATATTGTGACCATTTGGATGTTCTTAGACGATTTGGAAGAATTTATAAAGATGATGCGTAACAACTGTATACTCTAGATTGTACGTATACAATATGCCATGTGTATAGGACAATGATATGCCAAGCAGACTGTAGTGATCCTCCATAATCGATGAAAGCCTTTTATCAAAAAAAAAATATTAAAATCATGGCAATCTTGTTTAATTGTGCTCCACATGATGGTTTGACAAAAAGCTTACGTAATTTAATTTCTAAAAAACCCGGCAAACAAATACCAGTTCTCATCCGCAGGAGCCAATCCCTCTACTCCATGTGTAGCTACTAGTACTCGACGTATATATTGTGCGTGTGGCACTACGTACGTACTCCAACGGCAATTATATAATGTCTGGTTAAAGTATACATACTCGATGGAACCGCGGAGCCAATGCCTCAACTCCACTTGTTGCACCAGCATGGTACGAACCCTAATGTAATGTCTAATATAATATCTTAAAAACTGGTTAAATTATAAGCACGTACGTACGTACAGTACAGGTGCCCCTGGTCATCTAAAATGGACTGCTAGCTAATTCTGACACCGAGCTAGGCGGCCAATCAGTAGCTCACAGATGGCTCCGGCCCAGCCACAAGCTAGCTCCGCCATGTCCTCGGCCGCAATGATCAAACACACCTCAAATGTTACCAAATGAAGAATTGCCCGGTAGTAGCCAGCCCAGTAGCTAGCCATCAACCTCGTCGCGGTCGACCTGATCGTGACTACTCCTAGCTAAAGCTAAATCACCAATTAATTACTGCAAGATAACATCAGCAGCACGCGCGGATGCTTCGTTAACCGCGTTCAGTGGTTGCTCCCGTTGATTAACGGGGCGATCACCGTGTCGTTAGCGCCTGCGCCGATTGAATATTATCGGCATGGGATTGGTTTTTGCCGCCCGTCCGGATGACCTCGACAGATCGATCGCTGTCTGAGACGCACTGGGGTAGAGTACTAGCACACCCAAAGCCCGGCCTCCTGCCGCGTGTCGGGTCCGGGCCCTCAGTTCGTGGTGGCGTGCGTGGAGATATACTCCTCCATTAGTGAACTCCGAATAGTTTTATGTCGACGGGTAACGCGTCAACGTTTCGCGCGTAATCGCTCGCGGGCTAGATAGATAACCTAGAAAAGCATACAGTTACTGTGATGGAGCAGTTTAGTCTGCCGGTTGCGGCGTGCGAGCTAAATCTGGAGTTGCTATGATGGAAGAAAAGCATTACTACTCCACTTCTCCTGCTGGGGTCCAACTGAAAACTGCCACATTAGCCCGCGAAATTAAACAGTTCTGCTGAAACCACTCCCTAGTTTCAAAGAAAGTAAATTCACGGGTAACATTGTTGGAAGACAAATCCTCTTAATTATTTATTACACGCCGACATTCTCTAGTTGTTGAGAGTGAATTCGGTGTTGCGTGCAGCCATTTGTTAGCAGATTTTTATTCCAGGCAATCGATGATGATGGACGATAAACAAACAAAAACAGTGCTTATTAATTAATACAGAAGAGGTCGTTAAGCAGCAGCCCATGTCACCCCTGTCCCTACGCACGTCAGAGCAGCACAGTTTCTCCGGTCAGTCCATCATGGAGCGGGACCTGTATATAACCACAGCCTACCAGACTCCATTCTCAGAACAATCAACAAGGCGACCAAGCTCAATTAGCTCATCCAGGCCGACTACTCAGCTACCGCCTCTCCAGTCTCCTTCAACCTTGCTCGATCCTCGACCCCTCTACATGGCGAAGGTTCACCCTAACATGGCGCCCGCGCCGGGCGCCGGCGACCGGGCGCCGTGCGCGCCGGCCAGCTCTGCGGAGGGGCCGACGACGCTGACGGTGTGGCGCAAGTCGCTCCTGTTCGACTGCAAGGGGTTCACGGTGTTCGACGCCAAGGGCAACTTGGCCTACCGCGTCGACAGCTACGCCTCCGAGAGCGGCGACGAGGTCGTCCTCATGGACGCGGCCGGCCGCCCCGCCTTCACCGTCCGCCGCAAGCGGTTCAGCCTCCAGGGCGAGCAGTGGCTCGTCTTCTCCGGCGAGGAGACGCGGCGGCCCGTGTACGCCGTCAGGCGGAGCGGGCGGGGCAAGACGATGGCCCACGTGACGGCGTGCGCGGGCGCCGGAACGACTTCGCCGTCGTACGAGGTGGAGGGGTCGTACGCAAGGCGCAGCTGCGTGGTGTACGACGGCGAGAGGCGCGCGGTGGCGGAAATCAGGCCAAAGGAGGTGGTCGGGACTGACGTTTTCCGCCTGGTGGTGCAGCCCGGCGTGGGCGTGTCGCTCGCCATGGCCGTGGTGGTGGCGCTCGAGCAGATGTTCGCCCGGCCGTCGCTGCTCAGGAGCTGGTCCACCGTAGATTAGTTAATTTATTTATTTGTTTGTTACGTCTCGATTTAGTCAAGCTAGCCTTTTTTTGCCCCTTGCACTTGGATTGGGGTTGGGTTGGAGTACGAATTGGGATGGCGAGAGTCGATCTCTGGATGTGTGTGGACATGAGAGCAAGCCGATCTGTTCGATGATGCCCCCCAAATTATGAGGTTTTTCTTGGCCCATGGAAGCCTTGCCTCCCTCTACTGTTTTTCTGTCGGTGTGTATATTCTTTGCATTCTTAAAGAACGATGGAGATGTAAATAGTCAAAAAGAGAATGAAAAATATAAACAGTTCTTTTGTATACGGTTCTCAGCTTGCCATCCTCGAGATAACATCTTGTCTTTTTATATAGTGTTGTCTTGTTCGAAACTTTCGAACGTACTTAAAAACTCACATTTCGTGGCTTGCGAGTTTCTGGTATATTTGATTTTCGAGTAAAAAAATTGCCCATATCACCAGAGAGATCTACACATGCACACCCCTTCTCGTCTTCTTTTCACTTATCTTCTATCTGATGCTACTCGTTTTCGGTCCTTTTGAACCAAGTACTTCAATAAATTAAAGCGGAAGGACAATACAACTTACACATAAGACCCTAATAAAATAGAAACACAACTCCCTAAAACTAGCAAAAAGAAGCCTGATGGAGAAGTAAGAAAAGCAATTGTGTCCAAGCTGCTCCTAAGGAGAACAAATCACACCAGCGTCACAGACAAGTCCACTTGGTCCGGTGAGACCTCCATCACGTTATGTTGTGGACTCTAACATAGAACACCACTACCTCCCTTGTAGCAACATGGCTGGAAGGAATAAAATGGCCTCCTTTAAACCAGAAAGAACAACAACTCGTCGGAGAAGGACAACAACCTATAGGTGTTGTAACCCTTTTAGATTCACTACCGATGAAACTCACAAACCCCATCTACATCATCTCCTGGTCATGACCGCTTCTCCTACATCTTGATCATGTAAGCTGCAACTCAACTGAAGATGAAGATCCCTTCTTTTAATCACAAAGCTAGCCCACCCTTGTCGGAAGCTAGGATCTAACGAGTCAAGGCTGCTACAAAGCACGCCAGTGCTAAATCTTCCACCAAGTCTGCCTCCGCCACCTAGGTGACTTACAACTAGGAACGAGGAAGAAAAGCTGGCCAACAACATGCATTCTAGCCACCGCGAACTTTTGAACGGACTACCACCAGATCTACCCCGCCCCCTTTCCTTTGCAATGGAGGAGCTAGGGACGATGACAACGCTGGTGACCACGACACACTGCTCTCAAGCAGCCATGGTTGAGCACCTGACGGCTTCTCGCATGACAACGACATAAAGCCACACACCAGCATGGTGCTGACAAACATTACTAAGGCCCAAAATACGCTACCCCTACTATCTACAAGAGCAACTCGAGACCTCTCTCATCCTTGCTCCAAGCGGCACCGCTACCGAAGTAAGAGGAGGGGGTTTGGGGGAAAATAAGGGAGCTCCAAATGAAAAGGGAAAAAAGAGAGAGAAAGGATGGGAGGAGAGCCTCCTTAGAACCAGGTTCCATTACCATCGAGAGATAACAAATCAAACCTGCTAGAAGCTTGAGAAGGTATCTCATGCATCGAAGTATCAAATGCAACCTGCTTTTGTGGTATACTTCGTCCAGACGAGGTAAAAAAGAAGCGAGCTAACAGTTTTCGAAAATCTGACAACATATAGGCATATATAGAGTTACAGTTACAACATTGATATAGAATGACACAAAATTCAACCTTAAGTCTAAACCGCAATTTGAGACACGGAAAAATAAATGTTCTCCTTTTTTTTAGAAAAGGAGTGTTACCTCCGGCCTCTGCATCAGCATGATGCATAAGGCCACTTTATTAAAAGTGCAAAACAAATAGTCTGCAGATCCAAACACGCTCCAAATAAGGGAAGTTACAAAAATAGAAGAAAACAATATAGGCCACAACCGGCAAAAATAGACCTGGAGGCCTAACCATCTATCCTATTAGTGGACCGCTAGCCAAACCGGTTAAATATATCCTGCGCTACCATCTCCCATCGGACACACCCTGTAACCAAAGGTTCCCTGGTCTCCGCAGGAGTGAGTAACGACCACATACGGATCAATGCCGACGCCCTGTGTAGTACCTGCAAGAAATGTATATGTGTTGTCCTGTTAAAAACTAAATCATTCTTACAATTTCATATAGCCCATAATAATGCACAGACTCCTATGCGAATGTGTCGAGCCATGTTAGTATCAACTCCGTTTAGCCATGTACCAAAGAGTGCCTCAATGCTATTCGGAGGATCAATATTAAAAGTTACTCGAACAGTTTGCCATAATAGTTTTGCTAGCGGACATTGGAGAAAAAAGTGTTTGATTATTTCCTGAATACTACAGAAGCAACATCTTGTATTGCCTGGCCAATTGCACTTAGCTAAATTGTATTTAGTAAGAATCACCTTCTTATGAACAAACCACATAAAGACTTTGATTCTCAAAGGGACCTTGACCTTCCAAATGTGTTTTGACTTGGGTATCTTCGTTGTGTCAATTAGATCTAGGTACATGGATTTGACTATAAATATACCTGACTCTGTGAGCTTCCACGTAATCGTATCGGGCTCATCCGATAGCTGTATCTCCATAAGGCGTCTAACTAAGTGCAACCACTCTGCCCAATAATATCCTATCAGAGATCGCCGGAACTATATGTTGTTGGGAGACGTAGTAGTAAATCAAAAAAATTCCTACGATCACCAAGATCTATCTATGGAGAAATCAGCAACGAGTGGGGAGAGATTGCATCTTCATACCTTTAAAGACCGCTAAGCGGAAGCGTTACAAAAAATGTGGTTGGTGGAGTCGTACTCGTAGCGATTCAGATTGCGGTGGACTCCGATCTTAGCGTCGAACAACGGCGCCTCCGCGTTCAACACACGTGCAACCCGGTGACGTCTCCTACGCCTTGATCCAGCAAGGAGGGAGGAGAGGTTGAGGGAGAGCTCCGGCAGCACGACGGCATGGTGACAATGGAGCTGCGTGGTCTCCGATAGGGCATCGCCAAGCGCTACGGAGAACGAAGAGAAGGAGAGGTAGGGTTGCGCCGAGAGGAGAGGAACTCGTGTCTCAAATAGCCCCAAGTGCACCACTATATATAGGAGGAGGAGGAGGGAGGGCTGCGCCCTAGGGTTTCCACCCTAGGGGCCGGCGGCAGCCCTAGATGGGGCTTGGTGCGGCAGCCAAGGGAGAGGGGAGAGGGGCGCGACTGCCCTAGCTGCCCTAGGGTGGGCCTAGGGCCCATCTAGGCTAGGGTTCACCCCCCCTCTCTTCTTTTCTGCGCCTTAGGCCAGGTGGGAGGGGCGCACCAGCCCACCTAGGGGCTGGTTCCCTCCACCTTCTGCCCATGCAGCTCTCCAGTGTTCGTGGCCCCTCCCGGTGGACCCCCGGAACCCTTTCAGTGGCCCCGGTACACTACCGGTGACGCCCGAAACACATCCGGTGACCGAAACCTCACTTCCTATATATGAATCTTTACCTTCGGACCATTCCGGAGCTCCTCGTGGCGTCTGGGATCTCATTCGGGACTCCGAACAACCTTCGGTAACCATGTACACTATTTCCCTATAACTCTAGCGTCATCGAACCTTAAGTGTGTAGACCCTACGGGTTCGGGAGACACGTAGGCATGACCGAGGCACCTCTCCGGCCAATAACCAATAGCGGGATCTGGATACCCATGTTGGCTCCCACATGCTCCACTATGATCTCATCGGACGAACCACGATGTCAGGGATTCAATCAATCTCGTATACAATTCCCTTTGTCTACCGGTATGATACTTGCTCGAGATTCGATCGTCGGTATCCCTATACCTTGTTCAATCTCGTTACCGGCAAGTCTCTTTACTCGTTCCGTAACATATCGTCCCGTGGCTAACTCCTTAGTCACATTGAGCTCATTATGATGACGTCTTACCGAGTGGGCCCCGAGATATCTCTCCGTCACACGGAGTGACAAATCCTAGTCTCGATTCGTGCCAACCCAACAGACACTTTCGGAGATACCCGTAGTGCACCTTTATAGCCACCCAGTTACGTTGTGATGTTTGTCACACCCAAAGTATTCCTACGGTTGGGAGTTGCACAATATCATGGTCTAAGGAAATGATACTTGACATTGGAAAAGCTATAGCAGACGAACTACACGATCTTGTGCTATGCTTAGGATAGGGTCTTGTCCATCACATCATTGTCCTAATGATGTGATCCCGTTATCAATGACATCCAATGTCCATGGTCATGAAACCGTGACCATCTATTGATCAACGAGCTAGTCAACTAGAGGCTCACTAGGGACATGTTGTGGTCTATGTATTCACACATGTATTACGGTTTCCGGTTAACACAATTATAGCATGAACAATAGACAATTATCATGAACAAGGAAATACAATAATAATAACCATTTTATTATTGCCTCTAGGGCATATTTCCAACAGTTTCGTGCAATTTACTTTTGATAGATGGATGATGAGCAAGGACATGTAATAGTGATTCCTCTATGATATTCATGGATACATCCTTTGTTCTTGGCTCTACCCATCTAACGTAGGCGTGTACGAGCATGACACTACTACCTCAGCTAGGTGCTAATCTCGAGTGACTCATGGTGCGAAAACAAAAGACAAATATGTATTAAGTTCAAGTCCTTAGGGGACTCTAATCTCTATTGGAGGGGCTTGGAACACAAGTATTCAGTGATCACAATGACTTAGTTAGCCTTCTTCTCTTTGGGCCTTGGTCATCAAGTGCCTTGCTCAATAACTACATGTTAGGCCCTGAGATACCTCCAACCTTCACGAACAAGGAAATACAATAATAACCATTTTATTATTGCCTCTAGGGTATATTTCCAATAGTCTCCCACTTGCACTAAAGTCAATAATCTAGTTACATTGTGATGAATCGAACACCCATATCATTCTGGTGTTGATCATGTTTTGCTCGTGAGAGAGGTTTAGTCAACGGATCTGCGACATTCAGATCTGTATGTACTTTACAAATATCTATATCTCCCTCCTGAATGTAATCACGGATGGAGTTGAAGCGGCGCTTGATGTGTCTCTTCTTCTTGTGAAACCTGGGCTCCTTTGCAAGGGCAATAGCTCAAGTGTTATCACAGAATAGAGCCATCGGGCCCGACGCACTGGGAATCACTCCTAGGTCGGTGATGAACTCCTTCATCCAGACTCCTTCCTTTGCTGCTTCCGAAGTAGCTATGTACTCCTCTTCACATGTAGATGCCGCACAACGCTTTGCTTGCTGCTACACCAGCTGACTGCCCCTCCGTTCAAAATATACACGTATCCGGTTTGCGACTTGGAGTCGTCCGGATCTATGTCAAAGCTAGCATCGACGTAACCCTTTACGACGATCTCTTCGACACCTCCATATACGAGAAACATGTCCTTTGTCCTTTTCAGATACTTCAGGATATTCTTGACCGCTGTCCAATGTTCTGCTCCGGGATCACTTTGGTACCTCCACACCAAACTTATGGCAAGGTTCACATCAGGTCTGGTACACAGCATGGCATACATAATAGAGCCTATGGCTGAAACATAGGGGATGCCACTCATCTCTTCTCTATCCTTTACCGTGGTCGGGCATTGAGTCGTACTCAATCTCACACCCTGTAACACAGGCAAGAACCCCTTCTTGGACTGATCATATTGAACTTCTTCAATATCTTTTCAAGGTGTGTGCTTTGTGAAAGACCTATGAGGCATCTCGATCTATCTCTATAGATCTTAATACCTAATATGTAAGCAGCTTCTCCAAGGCCCCTCATTGAAAAACACTTATTAAAGTAGGCCTTTACACTTTCCAAGAGTTCTATATCATTTCCCATTATCAGTATGTCATCCACATATAATATGAGAAATGCTACATAGCTCCCACTCACTTTCTTGTAAATACAGGGTTCTCCATAAACCTGTACAAACCCAAACGCTTTAATCACCTCATTAAAGCAAATGTTCCAACTCCGAGATGCTTGCACCAGCCCATAGATGGAGCGCTGGAGCTTGCATACCTTGTTAGCATCTTTAGGATCGACAAAACCTTCTGGCTGCATCATATACAGTTCTTCCTTGAGGAAGCCATAAAGGAATGCCGTTTTGACGTCCATTTGCCAGATCTCATAATCATAAAATACGGCAATTGCTAACATGATTCGGACATACTTCAGCATCGCTACGGGTGAGAAAGTCTCATCATAGTCAACTCCTTGAACTTGTCGATAACCCTTAGCGACAAGCCGAGCCTTATAGACTGTCACATTACTATCCACGTCAGTCTTCTTCTTAAAGATCCATTTATTTTCAATGGCTCGCTTATCATCAGGCAAGTCCACCAAAGTCCACACTTTGTTCTCATACATGGATCCTATCTCGGATTTCATGGCTTCAAAACATTTGTTGGAATCTGGGCCCGCCATCGCTTCTTCATAGTTCGAAGGTTCACCATTGTCCAACAACATGATCTCTAGGACAGGGTTGCCGTACCACTCTGGTGCAGAACGTGTCCTAGTGGACCTTCGACGTTCAATAGTAACTTGATCTGAAGTTTGATGATCATCATCATTAACTTCCTCTCCAGCCGGTGTAGGCTCCACGGAAACAACCTCCCATGCTACGCTACTCTCCGGTTCGAGTGGACGTACAATTACCTCATCAAGTTCTATTTCCTCCCACTTACTTCTTTCGAGAGAAACTCTTTCTCGAGAAAGGATCCATTCTTGGCAACGAAGACTTTGCCTTTGGATCTGAGGTAGAAGGTATACCCAATAGTCTCTTTGGGATATCCTATGAAGACGCACTTTTCCGCTTTGGGTTCGAGCTTTTCAGGTTGAAGTTTCTTCACATAAGCATCACATCCCCAAACTTTTAGAAACGAGAGCTTAGGTTTCTTTCCAAACCATAATTCATACGGTGTCATCTCAATGGATTTTGATGGTGCTCTATTTAAAGTGAATGCGGCAGTCTCTAATGCATATCCCCAAAATGATAGCGGTAAGTCGGTAAGAGACATCATAGATCGCACCATATCCAATAGAGTGCGATTACGACGTTCAGACACACCATTTCGCTGAGGTGTGCCAGGCGGCATGAGTTGTGAAACAATTCGACATTTTCTTAGGTGCGTGCCAAACTCGTGACTTAAATATTCTCCCCCACGATCAGATCATAGGCACTTTATTTTCCTGTTACATTGAATCTCTACCTCACTCTGAAATTCCTTGAACCTTTCAAAGGTTCAGACTTGTGTTTCATTAAGTAGACATACCCATATCTGTTCAAGTCATTAGTGAGGGTGAGAACATAACAGTAGCCACTGCGAGCCTCGACGCTCATTGGACCGCATACATCGGTATGTATTATCTCCAACAAGTCGGTTGCTCGCTCCATTGTTCCGGAGAACGGGGTCTTGGTCATCTTGCCCATGAGGCATGGTTCGCACGTGTCAAATAATTTGAAATCAAGAGACTCCAAAAGTCCATCAGCATGGAGCTTCTTCATGCGTTTGACACCAATATGACCAAGCGGCAGTGCCACATGTAAGTGGGACTATCGTTATCAACCTTGCACTTTTTGGCACTCACACTATGAACATGTCTAACATCACGTTCGAGATTCATCAAAAATAAACCATTGACCAGCAGGGCATGACCGTAAAACATTTCTCTCATATAAATAAAACAACCATTATTCTCAGATTTAAATGAGTAGCCATCTCGCATCAAACGAGATCCAGATACAATGTTCATTCTCAAAGCTGGTACTAAATAACAATTATTGAGGTTTAAAACTAAGCCCAAAGGTAGATGTAGAGGTAGCATATCGACGGTGATCACATCGACCTTGGAACCATTCCCGACACGCATCGTCACCTCGTCCTTCGCCAGCCTCCGCTTATTCTGCAGCTCCTGCTTGGAGTTACAAATGTGAGCAACTGCATCGGTATCAAATACCCAGGAGCTAGTACGAGCTAGTTAGGTACACATCAATAACAAGTATATCACATATACCTTTAATGTTGCCGGCCTTCTTATCCGCTAAGTACTTGGGGCAGTTCCGCTTCCAGTAACCGGTACCCTTGCAATAAAAACACTCAGTCTCAGGCTTGGGTCCATTCTTGTTCTTCTTCCCGGGAACTTGCAACAAAAACAACCAGCTTTGCCGTCCTTCTTGAAGTTCTTCTTACCCTTGCCTTTCTTGAAACTAGTAGTCTTATTCACCATCAACACTTGATGCTCCTTTTTGATCTCGACCTCCGCTGATTTCAGCATCGAGTACAACTCAGGAATGGACTTCTCCATACCCTGTATGTTGTAGCTCGTCACAAAGCTCTTGTAGCTAGGTGGAAGCGACTCAAGGATTCTGTCAATGATCAAGTCATCTGGGAGATTAACTCCCAGCTGAGTCAAGCGGTTGTGCAACCCAGACATTTTGAGTATGTGCTCACTGACAGAACTATTCTCCTCCATCTTACAACTGAAGAACTTGTCGGAGACGTCATATCTCTCAACCCGGGCATGAGCTTGGAAAACTAGTTTCAGCTCTAGGAACATCTCATATGCTCCGTGTTGCTCAAAACGCTTTTGGAGCCCCGGTTCTAAACTGTAAAGCATGCCGCACTGAACAAGGGAGTAATCATCACAGCGCGACTGCCAAGCGTTCGTAACGTCTTGGTCCGCTGGGAAAATGGGTGGGTCACCTAGCGGTGCATCAAGGACATACAATCTCTTGGAAGCTATGAGGATGATCCTCAAGCTACGGACCCAGTCCGCATAGTTGCTTCCATCATCTTTCAGCTTGGTTTTCTCTAGGAATGCATTGAAGTTGAGGGTGACATTCGCGTTGGCCATTGGATCTACAATATTGATTGTAAAGACAATTTTAGACTAAGTTCATGATAATTAAGTTCACATAATCAAATTATTTAATGAACTCCCACTTAGATAGACATCTCTCTAGTCATCCAAGTGACACATGATCCATGTCAACTAGCCCATGTCTGATCATCACATGAGACGGACTAGTCATCCATTGTGAACATCTCCATGTTGACCATATCTTCTCTATGACTCATGTTCGACCTTTTGGCCTTCCGTGTTCCGAGGCCATGTCTGTACATGCTAGGCTCTGTTGGAAATATGCCCTATAGGCAATAATAAATTGGTTATTATCATATTTCCTTGTTCATGATAATCGCTTATTATCCATGCTATAATTGTGTTGATCGGAAACTCAGATACATGTGTGGATACATAGACAACACCATGTCCCTAGTATGCCTCTAATAGACTAGCTCGTTGATCAAAGATGGCTATGGTTTCCTAGTCATGGACATGAGATGTCATTTGATAATGGGATCACGTCATTAGGAGAATGATGTGATGGACAAGACCCAGACTACAAACGTAGCATATGATCGTGTCAGTTTATTGCTACTGTTTTCTGCATGTCAAGTATTTGTTCCTTTGACCATGAGATCACGCAACTCACTGACACTGGAGGAGTACCTTGTGTGTATTAAACATGGCAACGTAACTGGGTGACTATAAAGGTGCTCTATAGGTATCTCCGAGGGTGTCTGTTGGGTTGGCATGGATCAAGACTGGGATTTGTTACTCCGTCTGACGGAGAGGTATCTTAGGGCCCACTCAGTGATACAACATCACAATAAGCCTTGCAAGCAATGTTACTAAGTGTTAGTCACGGGATCTTGTATTACGGAACGAGTAAAGAGACTTGCCAGTAACGAGGTTGAACTAGGTAAGGAGATACCGACGATCAAATCTCGGGCAAGTAACATACCGAAGAACAAAGGGAACATCATACGGGATTAACTGAATCCTTGACACATGGGTTCGATCGATAAAGATCTTCGTAGAATATGTAGGAACCAATATGGGCATCCAGGTCCCGCTATTGGTTATTGACCGTAGAGGTGTCTCGGTCATGTCTATATAGTTCTCAAACCCGCAGGGTCTGCACACTTAAGGTTCGGTGACGTTTCGATAGTATAGAGTTATGTATGGTGGTGACCGAAGGTCGTTTGGAGTCTCGGATGAGATCCCGGACGTCACGAGGAGCTCCGGAATGGTCCAGAGGTAAAGATTGATATATAGGAAGTCCTGATTTGGTCGCCGGAAAAGTTTTGGGCTCATCGGTAGTGTACCGAGGGTGCCGGTAGTGTATCGGGGGACCATCGGGAGAGGTATTTCGACCCAAGAGGCTACATGGGCTGTGTGAGGAGGTAAACCAGCCCCTGGTGGGCTGGACGAAGCCTCCTCTAAGGGCCCATGCGGCTGGATTGGTTTGAGAAGGAAAAAAAATCCAAAGGTGGAGAGGTGGAAAGAGTTTCCAAGTGGAAAGGAGGAATCCTACTCCTAATAGGATTGGAGTAGGACTCCTCCACCTCCAATTTCGACCAAACCTTGAGGGTTTGAGGCTGCCTCCTCCCCTCCCTCCCTTCTATATATACTAGAGGATTTAGAGGAAAAAGCTAACCCTAATAGCCACGTGCTACCTCTCCTCTAGATCGCAGTTTCTCCTCTAGATCGGTTTTTAGCGGTGCTTAGGCGAAGCCCTGCTAGAATAGCTCCACCACCATCGTCGCAACATCGTTGCGCTGCCGGAGAACTCATATACCTCTGCGCACCCTCTTGCTGGATCAAGAAGGTGGAGATCATCATCGAGCTGTACGTGTGCTGTACGCGGAGGTGCCGTCCGTCCGGCACCAGATCGGAAGGACCGTGATCAAGATCGCGAGATGGATCATGATGAGATCACGAGACGGATCGTGATGAGTTCGCGGGACGGATCGTGATTGGATCGCGGGACGAATCATGGGATGCTCGGTGATTTGGATCGCGAAGACGTTCGACTACACCAACCGCGTTTCTTAACGCTTCCCGCTTGGCGATCTACAAGGGTATGTAGATCCACTCCCCTCTCGTAGATGCTCATCACCATGGATAGATCTTGCGTGTGCGTAGGAAATTTTTTGTTTCCCATGCAATGTTCCCCAACAGTGGCATCATGAGCTAGGTCTATGTGTAGATGAGATCTCGAGTAGAACACAAAGAGTTTGTGGGCGTTGATGCTTAGATTGCTTCCTGCCTTGGTCGTGTTTTGGTTCAGCGATATTGTGGGATGAAGCGGCCCAGACCAACCTAACTCGTACGCTTACGAGAGACCGGTTCCATCGACTAACGTGTAACTTCTTTGCACAAAGATGGCTGGCGGGTGTCTATTTCTCCTACTTTAGTTGGATCGGATTCGACTAAGGCGGTCCTTGAGAAGGTTGAAAAGCAACTTATGTATCACCGTTGTGGTTTATGCGTAGGTGAGAATTGTTCTTGCTAGATACCCATAGCAGCCATGTAAAACATGCAACAACAATTAGAGGACGTCTAACTTGTTTTTGCAGGGTATGTTGTGATGTGATATGGCCAATTACATGATGAGATATATGTGATGTATGAGATGACCATGTGTTGTATAGAATATCACGACTTGCATGTCGATGAGTACGGCAACCAACAGGAGCCATAGGGTTGTCCTTAATTATTGTATAACCTGCGTGTCAATCATTAAGCGCTATGTAATGCTTTACTTTATCGCTAAACGGTAGCAATAGTAGTAGAAGCATGGTGGGCGTGACAACCCCGATGGCGACACGTTGATGGAGATCATGGTGTTATGCCGGTGACGATGGAGATCATGCCGATGCTTTCAAGATGGAGATCAAAAGCACAAGTTCATGGCCATATCATGTCACTTATGATTTGCATGTGATGTTAATCCTTTTATGCACCTTGTTTTGCTTAGGACGACGGTAGCATTATAAGGTGATCCCTCACTTAATTTCAAGATAAATTGTGTTCACCCCGAGTGTGCACCATTGCGAAAGTTCGTCGTGTCGAGACACCACGTGATGATCAGGTGTGATAGACTCTACGTTCACATACAACGGGTGCAAGCCGGTGTTGCACATGCAGAACACTCAGGTTAAAGTTGACGAGCCTAGCATGTACATACATGGCCTTGGAACACAAGAGACCGAAAGGTCGAACATGAGTCATATTATAGATATGATCAACATGATGATGTTCACCATTGAGACCACCTCAACTCACGTGATGATCGGACTTGAGTTGGTGAATTTGGATCATGTATCACTCGAATGACCAGAGGGATGTCAATTTGAGTGGGAGTTCTTAAGTAATATGATTAATTGAACTCATTATCATGAACATAGTGAGTAGTGTATTTGCAAAATTATGTTGTAGATTACTAGCTCATGTTGTAGCTCCCTTTAATTTCTATATGTTCCTAGAGAAATAGAGTTGAAAGATGATGGTAGCAATATTGCGGACTGGGTCCGTGATCTGAGGATTGTCCTCATTGCTGCACAGAAGGCTTATGTCCTTAATGCACCGCTCGGTGCGCCACCCCCTCTAGCATCGTCTGTAGATGTTGTGAACATCTGATAGACACGTTCTGATGACTACTTGATAGTTTAGTACGTCATGCATTACGGCTTAGAATTGAGGCTCCAAAACGTTTTGAACGTCACGGAACATATGAGATGTTCTAAGAGCTGAAATTGGGATCTCGGGCTCGTGCCCATGTTGTGAGATATGAGATCTCCAACAAGATTCTTTGCCTACAAGATGAAGGAGAATAGCTCAATAAATTAGCATATGCTCAGATTGTCTGGGTGCTACAATCGCTTGAATCGAGTGGGATTTGATCTTCCAGATAAGATAGTGATTGATATAGTTCTCCAAGTCACTGTCACTAAGCTACTAGAACTTGGTGATGAACTATAAAATGCCAGGGATAGAAATAATGATCCCTGAGGTGTTCGCGATGTTTGACACCGCGAAGGTAGAAATCAAGAAGGAGCATCAAGTGTTGATGGTTAGTAAAACCACTAGTTTCAAGAAGGGCAAGGGCAAGGAGGGAAACTTCATGGATGGCAAGTCAGTTGCTGCTCCAATGAAGCAACCCAAAGTTGAACCCAAACCCGAGACTAAGTGCTTCTATTATGAGGTGAGCGATCGCTGAAGCGGAACAACCCTAGATACTTGGTAAATAAGAAGGCTGGCAACGTCGACACAAGTGTATTTGATATACGTGTTATTGATATGTACCTTGCTAGTACTCCTAATAGCACCTCGGTATTGGATATCAGTTCGGTTGCTAAATGTTGGTAACTTGAAGTAAAAGCTACGGAATAAACTGAGACTAGCTAAGGGTGAGGTGACGATGTGTGTTGGAAATGTTTCCAAGGTTGATGTGATCGACATCACATGCTCTCTCTACCTTCGGGATTAGTGACGAACCTAAATAAATGTTATTTGGTGTTTTGCGTTGAGCATGAACGTGATTAGATCGTGAGCAACACGGTTATTCATTTAAGTTAGAGAATAATTGTTATTCTGTTTACATGAATAATACCTTCAATGGTCATGCACCCAGTGAGAATGGTTTGTTGAATCTTGATCATAGTAATACACATGTTCATAACATTGATGCCAAAAGATGCAAAGTTAATAATGATAGTACCACATACTTGTGGCACTGCTGCTAAATGTCATATTGGTATAGAGCGCATGAAGAAACTCCATGTTGATGGATCTTTGGACTCATTCGATTTCGAATCGGTTGAGACATGCGAACCATGCCTCTTGGGCAAGATGACTAAGGACCCTGTTTTCCGGATTGATGGAGCGAGCAAGTGATTTATTGGAAATGATACATGTTGATGTATGCAATCCAATGAGTCTTGTAGTGTGCGGTGGATATCGTTAGTTTCTTACCTTCACTGATGATTTGAGTAGATATAGTGTATGTTTACTTAATGAAACACAAGTCTGAATCGTTTGAAAAGTTCGAGCAAATTCAGAGTGAAGTTTAAGATCATCGTGACAAGAAGATAAAAATGTCTGCGATATGATCGTGGAGGTGAATATCTGAGTTATGAGTTTGGCATACAACTTTAGACAATGTGAAAGTCGTTTCACAACTCATGCCACCTGGAACACCATAGTGTGATGGTTTGTCCGAACGTCATAGTCGTGCTCTATTCGATATGGTGCGGGCTATGATGTCTCTTATCGTTTTGCTACTATAGTATTGGGGTTATGCATTAGAGACAACTACATTCACTTTAAATAGGGCACCATCTAAATCCGTTGAGATGACACCGTGTGAATTATGGTTTGATAGAAACCTAAGTTGTCATTTCTTAATGTTTGCGGCTACGACGCTTGTGTGGAAAAATGTTTTCACCTAATGAGCTCAAACCCAAAGTGAACGAATGCATCTTCATAGATTACCCTAAGAACAGTTGGGTGAACCTTCTATCTGAGATCCAAGCATAAAGTGTTTGTTGCTAAAACGGGTTCTTTCCCAAGAAAAAGTTTCTCTCAAAAGAATTGAGTGGGAGGAAGATAGAACTTGATGAGGTTGTTGAACCTTTGTTTCAACCAAAGAGTAGCGCAGCGCAGAAAGATGTTTTTGTGGAACCTACGTCAGTTGAAGAGGAAGTAAATGATGATGATCATGAAGCTTCGAATCAAGTTACTATCGAACCTCTTAGGTCGACAAGGATGCGTACTGCTCCTGAGTGGTACGACAACCCTGTCTTGGAGGTCATGTTGTTGGACAACGATGAACCTACGAGATATGGAGAAGCGATGATGGGCCCGGATTCTGACAAATGGTTAGAGGCCATGAAATCCGAGAAAGGATCCATGTATGAAAACCAAGTATAGACTTTGGTAGACTTGCTCGTTGGACGGCAGGTCGTCGAGTACAAATGGACCTTTCAGATGAAGACAGACGCTGACGGTAAATGTCACCATTTATAAAGCTCGACTTGTCACAAAGAAGTTTCCGACAAGTTCAAAGAGTTGACTGTAATGAGACTTTCTCACTCGTAGTGATGCTAAAGTCTGTTGGAATTATGTTAGCAGTTGCTGCATTTTTCAATTATGAAATCTGGCATATGGATGACAAAACATCGTTTCCTTAATAGTTTACTTGAGGAAAAGTTGTATGTGATACAACCAGAAGGTTTTGTCAGTCCTAAGGATGCTAAAAGGTGAGCAAGCTTCAGCGATCCTTTTAGGACTGAAGAAAGCATCTCGGAGTTGGAATATACATTTTGATGAGGTGATCAAAGTTTTTGAGTCTATACAAAGTTTATGAGAAACTTCTATTTACAATAAAGTGAGTGGGAGCACTATAGAGTTTCTGATAAGCATATGTGGTTGACATATTGTTAATCGGAAATGATGTAGAATTCCTGGAAAGCATAAAGGGTTCTTTGAAAGGAGTTTTCAAAGGAAGACCTGGATAAAGCTACCTAATTGTTGAGCATCAAGATCTATAGAGATAGATCAAGATGCTTGATGAGACTTTGAATGAGTACATACCTTGACAAGATTTTGAAAGAGTTCAAAATGGATTAGTCAAGGAGAAGTGTTCTGGCCTGCTTTGTAAGGTGTGAAGTTGAGTGAGACTTGAAGCACAACCTGTTGGAAATATGCCCTAGAGGCAATAATAAAATGGTTATTATTGTATTTCCTTGTTCATGATAATTGTCTATTGTTCATGCTATAATTGTGTTAACTGGAAACCATAATACATGTGTGAATACATAGACCACAACATGTCCCTAGTGAGCCTCTAGTTGACTAGCTCGTTGATCAATAGATGGTCACGGTTTCATGGCCATGGACATTGGATGTCGTTGATAACGGGATCACATCATTAGGAGAATGATGTGATGGACAAGACCCAATCCTAAGCATAGCACTAGATCGTGTAGTTCATTTGCTAAAGCTTTTCAATGTCAAGTATCGTTTCCTTAGACCATGAGATTGTGCAACTCCCTGATACCGTAGGAATGCTTTGGGTGTGCCAAATGTCACAACGTAACTGGGTGGCTATAAAGGTGCACTACGGGTATCTTTGAAAGTATCTGTTGGGTTGGCATGAATCGAGACTGGGATTTGTCACTCCGTGCGACGGAGAGGTATCTCTGGGCCCACTCGGTAAGACATCATCATAATGAGCTCAATGTGACTAAGGAGTTAGCCACGGGATGATGTATTACGGAACAAGTAAAGAGACTTGCCGGTAACGAGATTGAACAAGGTATAGGGATACCGACGATCGAATCTCGAGCAAGCATCATACCGATAGACAAAGGGAATTGTATACGAGATTGATTGAATCCCCGACATCGTGGTTCATCCGATGAGATCATTGTGGAGTACGTGGGAGCTAACATGGGTATCCAGATCCCGCTGTTGACTATTGGCCGGAGAAGTGTCTCGGTCATGTCTACGTGTCTCCCGAACCCGTAGGGTCTACACACTTAAGGTTCGATGACGCTAGGGTTATAGGGAAATGGTATACGTGATTACCGAAGGTTGTTCGGAGTCCCGGATGAGATCCCGAACGTCACGAGGAGCTCCGGAATGGCCCGGAGGTAAAGATTGATATATAGGAAGTCCAGTTTTGGTCACCGGAAAGTTTTCAGGCTCATCGGTAGTGTACCGGGAGTGCCGGGAGGGTGCCGGAGGACCCCCGAGAGGGGTGTGACGACCAAAGGACCTCATGGGACCTTAGAGGAGGTGTGCCAGCCCATATTGGGTCGGCCAAGACCATCTATGTGGGCCCATGTGGCTGGAGATAAGGAGATAAGGCAAAAAGGATTTAAAAGGAGGAGATCCACCTCCCTTGTGGGAGGTGGACTCTCCCTTTAATTCGGCCAACCCTCTCCTCTTTGGAGTAGAGGACAAGCCAGACCTCCACGTCCCTCCTCCTATATATACTTGAGGTTTTGGACGTTTTGAGACAAGATTTGATCTCGCTCTCTCTCACGGCGAAGCCTTACCTCTCTTCTTCCTCCTCCGCAGCGCTTAGGCGAAGCCCTGTCGGAATACCTTGCTACTCCACCACCACCACGCCGTCGTGCTGCTGTTGGAGTCCTTCCCCAACCTCTCCTTCCTACTTGCTGGATCAAGCTGTTGGAGACGTCACCGGGCTGCACGTGTGTTGAACGCGGAGGTGCCGTCCGTTCGGCACTTGATCGGATCTACCGTGATCTGAATCGCTGCGAGTACGACTCCATCAACCGCGTTCTTGTAACGCTTCCGCTTAGAGATCTTCAAAGGTATGAAGATGCAATCTCTCCCCTCTCGTTGCTGGTTTCTCCATAGATAGATCTTGGTGAACGTAGGAAATTTTTGATTTACTACTACGTCTCCCAACAGTGGCATCATGAGCTAGGTCTATGCGTAGAATCTATGCACGAGTAGAACACAAAGTAGTTGTGGGCGTCGATTTTGTTAATATGCTTGCCGTTACTAGTCTTATCTTGATTCGACGGTATTGTGGGATGAAGCGGCCCGGACCAACCTTACACGTACGCTTACGTGAGACCGGTTCCACCGCCTGACATGCACTAGTTGCATAAGGTGGCTAGCGGGTGTCTGTCTCTCCCACCTTAGTCGGATTGGATTCGATGAAAAGGGTCCTTATGAAGGGTAAATAGCAATTGGCATATCACGTTGTGGTTTTGACGTAGGTAAGAAACGTTCTTGCTAGAAACCTATAGCAACCACGTAAAAACTTGCAACTACAAATTAGAGGACGTCTAACTTGTTTTTGCAGCATATGCCGTGTGATGTGATATGGCCAAAAGGATGTGATGTGATGCATTGTGATGTATGAGATTGATCATGTTCTTGTAATAGGGTTCACGACTTGCATGTCGATGACTATGACAACCGGCAGGAGCCATAGGAGTTGTCTTATATTATTTTATGACCTGCGTGTCAATCATAAACGCCATGTAATTACTTTACTTTATTGCTAAACGTTAGCTGTAGTAGTAGAAGTAATAGTTGGCGAGACAACTTCATGAAGACACAATGATGGAGATCATGATGATGGAGATCATTGTGTCGTGCCGGTGACAGTGATGATCATGGTGCCCCGAAGATGGAGATCAATGGAGCAAGATGATATTGGCCATATCATGTCACTATATTGATTGCATGTGATGTTTATCATGTTTACATCTTATTTTCATGGAACAACGGTAGTAAATAAGATGATCTCTCAATAAAATTTCAAGAAAGGTGTTCACCCTAACTGTGCACCGTTGCTAAGGATCGTCGTTCCGAAGCACCACGTGATGATCGGGTGTGATAGGTTCTAACGTTCGCATACAACGGGTGTAAGCAAGATTTACACAGGCGAAACACTTAGGTTGACTTGACTAGCCTAGCATGTACAGACATGGCCTCGAAACACGGAAGACCGAAAGGTCGAACATGAGTCGTATAGAAGATACGATCAACATAGAGATGTTCACCATGGATGACTAGTCCGTCTCACGTGATGATCGGACACGGTCTAGTTGACATGGATCATGTATCACTTGGAAGACTAGAGATATGTCTATCTAAGTGGGAGTTCATTAATAATTTGATTAAATGAACTTAATTATCATGAATTTAGTCTAAAAATGTCCTTGCAAATTATGTCGTAGATAGCTCGCGCTGTAGCTCCCCAATTTTATTGATACAATCCTAGAGAAAAGTAAGTTGGAAGTTGATGGTAGCAATAATGCGGACTGGGTCCGTGATCTGAGGATTGTCCTCATTGCTGCACAGAAAGCTTATGTTTTTGATGTACCGCTAACTGCACCACTCCCTCAAGCGTTGTCTGTAGATGTTGTGAACATATGACAGGCACTTTTTGGTGACTACATGATAGTTCAATGCGTCATGCATTACGGCTTAGAATTGAGGCTCCAAAACGTTTTGAACGTCACGGAACATATGAGATGTTCTAGGAGCTGAGATTGTGATCTCAGGCTCGTGCCTATGTTGAGAGGTATGAGACCTCCAACAAGATTCTTTGTCTACAAGATAAAGGAGAATAGCTCAATTGGTGAGCGTGTGCTCAGATTGTCTGGGTGCTACAATCACTTGAATCAAGTGGGAGTTAATCTTCCAGATGAGATAGTGATTAATGCAGTTCTCCAAGTCACTGCCACCAAGCTACTAGAGCTTCGTGATGAACTATAACATGCCAGGGATGGATAAGATGATCCCTGAGTTGTTCGTGATGTTTGACACCACGAAGGTAGAAATCAAGAAGGAACATCAAGTGTTGATGGTTAAGTGAAACCACTAGTTTCAAAAGGGGCAAGGGCAAGAAGGGAAAACTTCAGGAATGGCAAGCCAGTTGTTGCTCTGGTAAATAAACCCAAGGTTGAGCCCGAACCCGAGACTAAGTGCTTCTGTTATGAGGAGAATGTTCGCTGAAGCGAAAAAACCCTAGATGCTTGGTAGATAAGAAGGCCGGTAATGTCAATGGAAGTATATTTGATATACGTGTTAGTGATGTGTACCTTGCTGGTACTCCTAGTAGCACCTGGCTATTGGATACCGGTTCGGTTGCTAAGTGTTAGCAACTCGAAATAAAAGCTACGGAATAAATGGAGACTAGCTAGGTGAAAGGTGACGATGTGTGTTGGAAGTATTTCCAAGATTGATGTGATCACCATCGCACGCTCTCTCTACCTTCGGGATTTGTGATAAACCTAAATAAATGTTATTTGGTGCTTGCGTTGAGCATGAACGTGATTAGATCATGATTAGTGCGATACGGTTATTCATATAAGTTAGAGAATAATGGTTATTCTGTTTACATGGATAGTGCCTTCAATGGTCATGCACCCACTCGGAATGGTTTATCGAATCATGATCGTAGTAGTACACATATTCATAACATTGGTACCAAATGATACAAAGTTAATAATGATAGTACCACATGCTTGTGGCACTGCCACGTAATGTCATATTGGTATAAATCGCATGAAGAAACTCCATGATGATGGATTTTTTGACTCACTCGATTTCGAATCGGTTGAGACATGCGAGCCATGCCTCTTGGGCAAGATGACTGAGACCCCGTCATCCAATATGATGGAGCGGGCAAGTGGCTTATTGGAATTAATACATGTTGATGTATGTGGTCCAATGAGTGTTGAAACACACAGTGGATATCGTTGTTTTTCTTTACCTTCACTGATGATTTGAGTAAATATGGGGATATTTACTTAATGAAACACGAATCTGAAATGTTTGAAAGGTTCAAGGAGTTTCAGAGTGAAGTTAAAGATCATCGTGACAAGAAGATAAATGTCTATGATATGATCATGGAGGTGAATATCTAATTTACGAGTTTGGTATGCAATTTTAGACAATGTGGAAATTGTTTCACAGCTCACGCCTCCTGGAACACCATAGTGTGATGGTGTGTTCGAACGTCGTAGTCGTGCTCTATTGGATATAGTGAGTACTCTGATGTCTCTTAACGTTTTACCACTATCATTATGGGGTTATGCATTAAAGACAAATCCATTCACTTTAATAGGGCACCATCTAAGTCTGTTGAGATGACACAGTGTGAATTATGGTTTGACAGAAGCCTAAGCTGTCATTTCTTAATGTTTGGGGCTGCGACGCTTATGTGAAAATGGGTTTTTCACCTAGCGAGCTCGAACCCAAAGCAGACAAATGCATCTTCATAGAATACCCTAATGAGACATTGGGTATACCTTCTATCTTAGATCCAAGCGCAAAAGGTGTTTGTTGCTAAGAACGGGTCCTTTCTTGAGAAAGAGTTTCTCTCGAAAGAATTGAGTGGGAGGAAGATAGAACTTGATGAGGTTGTTGAACCTTTGTTTCAACCAGAGAATAGCGCAACACAGAAAGATGTTTCTGTAGAGCCTACTCAGTTGAAAAGGAAGTTAATGATGATGATCATGAAGCTTCGGATCAAGTCACTATCGAACCTCGTAGGTCGACAAGGACGCGTACTGCTCCTGAGTAGTACGACAACCCTGTCTTGGAAATCATGTTGTTGGACAACGATGAACCTACGAACTATGGAGAAGCGATGGTGGGCCCAGATTCCAACAAATGGCTAGGAGCCATGAAATCCGAGAAAGGATCCATGTATGAAAACCAAGTATGGACTTTGGTAGACTTGCCTGTTGAATGGCGGGTCATTGAGTACAAATGGACCTTTGAGATAAACATAGACGCAAATGGTGAAATGTCACCGTTTATAAAGCTCGACTTGTCGCAAAGAAGTTTCCGCCAAGTTCAAGGAGTTGACTGCGATGAGATTGTCTCATCTGTAGCGATGCTAAAAGTCTATTAAAATTTTGTTAGCAGTTGCTGCATTTTTCGATTATGAAATCTGGCAGATGGATGACAAAACAAGGTTTCCGTAATGGTTTCTGTGAGGAAGAGTTGTATGTGATACAACCAGAAGGTTTTGTCAATCCTAAGGATGCTAATAATATGCAAACTCCAGCGATCCTTCTATGGACTGGAGCAAGCATCTCGGAGTTGGAATATATGCTTTGATGAGGTGATCAAAGTGTTTAAGTTTATACAAAGTTTATGAGAAACTTGTATTTGCAAGAAAGTGAGTGGGAGCACTATAGAATTTCTTATAAGAATATGTAGTTGACATATTATTGATCAGAAATGATGTAGAATTTCTGGAAGAGCATGAAGGGTTGTTTGAAAAGAGTTTTTTCAAAGGAAGACCCAGATAAAGCTACTATTTTATTGAGCATCAAGATCTATAGGGATAGATCTATTCGCTTGATAAGTTTTTTTTCGACGAAGACATACCTTGACAAGTTTTTGAAGGAGTTCAAAATAGATGGGTCAAAGAAGGAGTTCTTGACTGTATTGTAAGGTGTGAAATTGAGTAAGACTCAATACCCGACCACGGCAGAAGATAAAGAAAAGATGAGTGTCATCTCCTATGCTTTAGCCATAGGCTCTATATAGTATGCCATGCTGTGTACCGCACCTGTGTGTGCCTTGCCATGAGTCTGTCAAGGGGTACAAGAGTAATCCAAGAGTGGATCATTGGACAATGGTCAAAGTTATCCTTAGTAACTTGAGAACTAAGGAAATATTTCTCGATTATGGAGGTGATAAAGAGTTCATCGTAAAGGGTTACGATGATGCAAGCTTTAACTCCAATCCGGATGACTCTTAGTAGAAATCTGGCTACGTATAGTGGAGCAGCCATTTGGAATAGCTCCAAGTGGAGCGTGGGAGCAGTATCTACAAATATGAAATGGAAAGTTTGCAAGGTACACACGGATCTGAATGTCGCAGACCCGTTGACTAAAAACCTCTTTCACGAGCAGAACATGAACAAACCCCAGAACTTATTGGGTGTTAATCACATGATGATATGATCACATGGTGATGTAAGTGTTAATCACATGGTGATGTGAACTAGATTATTGACTCTAGTGCAAGTGGGAGACTGTTGGAAATATGCCCTAGAGGCAATAATAAAATGGTTATTATTGTATTTCCTTGTTCATGATAATTGTCTATTGTTCATGCTATAATTGTGTTAACCGGAAACCATAATACATGTGTGAATACATAGACCACAACATGTCCCTAGTGAGCCTCTAGTTGACTAGCTCGTTGATCAATAGATGGTCACGGTTTCATGGCCATGGACATTGGATGTCGTTGATAACGGGATCACATCATTAGGAGAATGATGTGATGGACAAGACCCAATCCTAAGCATAGCACTAGATCGTGTAGTTCATTTGCTAAAGCTTTTCAATGTCAAGTATCGTTTCCTTAGACCATGAGATTGTGCAACTCTCGGATAACGTAGGAATGCTTTGGGTGTGCCAAATGTCACAACGTAACTGGGTGGCTATTGTAGCGACCCGACCTGAAAGGTCGAATCTCCGGTGTTTCCGTACCATCCCAAGATCATGCTGGTACACACACGGTACATCAATGTATATATCAAAGGGAAATCACACAACATTATATTAATCGAAATCTCATATCGAGTCCTTTATTACAATAAAAATTACAATAAAGTGGCTAAAAGCCAACTCATGAGAATATCTAAATCTTGCGGAAGCGTCGAAGGTAGATGAGTCCATCCGACTCCAAGGGCATCTCACTGAGCATAGAACGCGTCCTCACTCCTGGTCGGACAAATACTCTGCAACATGATACGTTGCAGCCATGTAGGTCAGCATATGGAATATGCCGGCAAAGTCACAAGAGAGGGGTGAAAAGATAATCATCTAATCTATATGCAAATATGGCAGGTGGGGTGGTAAGTTTTTGCGTAAAGCTAAGTTTTTCCTATATCAAGAGAGGGGCTAAGCAAAATATTACTAAGTTGGTTGATTAATGAGAAGGTTCCACCAACCAATTCTCATACCCAAATTATTAATACCCACATCAACATATTGATTATGTTGAGAGTTCCGGAAGTTTCAGTACCTTTTGGCTCAAGTCGTCCATGACCGTGGACACGGCCAATCAATTAGGTTTGAGTACTCTGCAGAGCTTTGCACACGTTCCCCACAAGATTTGGTCGCCTCCGTTTGATTTCTCGCACTTCAGGGTGTTTGAGAAACGGATGACCAAAACATGGTCTTCCAAAGGGTTTCCCTGAGACTCTGTCGGTTCCCATCCTTTCCTACTGTTCTTCTACCTCTCGTAGCACCGCCTGTCTAGGGTCACCACGATATCCAACCAAGCCAGAGCCCATAATGACTTGTGGCTGTGCAGGTAAGCCTTGGGTCTTGAAGCACCCATCCATCTCTTTGTGCCTGGGTGGACCTTTCCGCGTGAATACTAGCCATCTCCAGCATCACCTAGGCAAATCCACTGGTTTCTCCAGGGTGCCGTTCAACCATCATCCACCCAGAGGTATGTTGAAAACTCGGAGTCTTGAAAATCTTGATCTTTATGTAGGTCTTGAAATTATTAACTCTCTCAACTCTCATGAATCACACAACCAACCACGTCTACTAATAGCATAGCAAAAGTAAAACAACGTTTCCCAGGGCCAAAGTTGTCAAAGAGGGTTGAGGAGGGGTACCTACCACATGATACTACTACAATGTAACCAAGTTTCCAACTAACCTATCTTGCATGCAATTGGGGAGATGGTAGAACTAATGCATATAAAACATGGGTAAAACATGATCAAGGTGACTTGCCTGATTGATGATCTTCATACGTGAGTGACTCTAAGTAACAAGCTTCGCACTCCGGATAATCTAACGAAACAAACAAGCACTCAATAAGCATACAACAAAATATTGTAACTCACAAACATCAATCAAGAATTAGCAAACAATCAAGACAAAACAATGCACAAACCACAAGTAAGAAAAACACACAAAGTTTTGTTTACTAGGAGATGATTGATAAAACACTACTAACATAATAAAACTATTTTTAAATAACAAAACAATTGTTGACAGCAAGGAAACAATAAAATATTTTATTAATAAACAGAATAAAATCAATTTAAGTTTCTTGGGAAAGCTTTTGTAAAGTTTGTAAAGTTTTGATAAACACTAAATGGAACAATTATAGTTTTACTAACAAGAGATCAAAACAAAAATTTATTATTTATTAGTAAAACATGTTCTTAACAAAAAAGAATTTACAAATAAACTTGTTTTAGAAAATAAAGGTAAATTATATAAAACTTTGTTGAAAACAAAACTATTACTAATTAGTTGTTTTAATCAAAATAAACCTATTTGAAAAGAAGTTGTGATTCCTATCTTAACAAGGAAATAAACTAAACAATTTTATATTTTTATAAACAATAAGTAAAACACTAAATGTATAAACAACAGAACCTACTAAACAAATTAAAACTAAATCTAAATTGAACTAATTAAAACTAAGTAAATAAAACTATACTATAACACTAAGCAAATTCTGTTTATAGCTAAAACACTAACAATAGTCATCTTAAAAATCCTCAAAGTAAACATGAAGGTAGTCCTAACTAATACCAAACAGTAGCAAAAAGATTCATATCAAAATCTATTTTCAAACTCTAGTTATTCAGATTTGAAGATTTTAAGCAAATTTGATTCAATTCAACTTTTATAGTTCAAATTTGTAATTTAAAAGCACAGGGTGATACTATATGAAAAATGTGAGCTATTTCAAAAAGAATCAACTCAAAACACTTAACGGGTTAAAAGATATAAGCAAAACAAAAATTGAAATCATTCTGTTAATTAAAACAAAACTGAAAAGAAAAACTGATTTGCAACGGCCAGGGGGGCTACGTGGCGCTGTCCGATTGGCTAAGGGGGGTGTGCGCGCGAGGGTTACGGGCGGGCGACCGGTCCGTAAAGGAAAACGGTTCGGATTTAAATCCGTTCTAATCTGGACCGTGGTTTTTGGATCCAAGGGGTGGGAGTGCTCACGGGGTAAAGTCGCCGGCGTCGGGGGTTCTCCGGTGGATCCGAAGGCGGCGAAGTCGACTGCGTGGTGCTCCGGTGGTCGGGGAAGACAGTGGAGTGGTCCGGGCGACGGCGACGGGTCTCCGGAGTCGAAAGGTGAGGTCAGTTGGGCGAGAGGTGGTCGGAATTGGTGGCTACGGTCGACGGGAAATCCGGTGGGGGTGGCTACTCTGGCGTGCAATTGCGGCAGCCTTCCGGCGAGAGAGAGAGGGGGCTCGGGGGGAAATGGATGCGGGGAGTGGCTGGCTACTTATAGGGTGCTCGGGGGTGCGGGGAGTTAAGAGAGGAGAGAGATCCGGGAGGGAAAGAAACGGCCGGCGAGGATCTCCGGCGCGCGCGGGGGAGGAGGGAGATGACCGTTCGATAGTAACGGTCGGTCGGGGTGGGGTCCAGTGTCAGCGAGAGGAGAGCGTGTCCGTTACGCGCGGTCGGCCGATCGGTAATAAATGCGTGAATAACTGCCCGTGGGCCGGCCCGTTTAATACAGTAACCGTTACCGTTTCCTTTAATAATTTTCCAGAGACATTCAAAAGCTTTTAAAGCATTCAAACCATTTATAAATATAGGGGTATTATATATCAAAATTAACAGAATAATAAATTCTATTTAATGAACATTTGTATTCTGTCATTTGAACACTTTGAAAAAAATAATATTTTCAGAAATTGCCTAATTGTTTTTAAACCCTTTTTGCAAATATTTTCAAAATAACCCCTGGTTATTATTGTTCAAATATATCACCAATTAGTCCCTGGTGTGGAGTGTCATGTTCCTCCTCTCTTATTTGAACATTTTACCAAGATTTCAAATAGATGAAAGCAACTTAGGGAAAAATAGAAAAGGCTTTCAGAAATACAGAGAAGGCATTTCAACTAACACATACATTCAAGCAATGATGATGATAGATGCATAGCTATGTCATAACATTCCAAAATGGAATTTTGGGATGTTACAAACCTATCCACCTTAAGATGAATCTCGCCCTCGAGATTCGGGTTGGCTAGAAAATAGGTGCGGGTGGTCTCTACGAAGATCTTCTTCGCGTTCCCAGGTGGCTTCTTCCTCGGTGTGATGACTCCACAAAACCTTATAGAACTTGATGATCCTCCTGCGGGTAACTCTGTTGGCAGTCTCGAGGATTCTGACAGGCTTCTCCTCGTAGGTCAGATCATTATCAAGTTGTATGGCCTCTAGGGGCACTGTATCTCTCAAAGGAATATCAACCATCTTAGTATGACATTTCTTAAGCTGGGACACATGGAACACATTATGAACTTCGGATAATCCTTCCGGCAATTCCAGTTTGTATGCAACTTCGCCTCTACGTTCAAGAATTTTGTAGGGGCCTATGAATCTGGGTGCTAATTTTCCTTTAACACCAAACCTCTTGATTCCTCGAAGCGGGGACACACGAAGATACGCTCGGTCTCCCACTTCATACGTCACTTCCTTGCGCTTGTTGTCAGCATAGCTCTTCTGCCGGGATTGAGCTATCTTGAGTCTATCACGAATCAACTTGACTTTCTCTTCAGAATCTCGGATAAGGTCGGGACCAAAAGGTTGTCGGTCTCCAACACCATCCCATGTCAATGGTGTTCTGCATCTCCTTCCGTGTAAAGCTTCGAAAGGGGCCATTTTCAGACTGGTCTGATAACTGTTGTTGTACGAGAATTCTGCGTAAGGTAAGTTGTCATCCCAACTAGATCCATAATCTAGCGCACAAGCTCTCAACATGTCTTCCAGAATCTGGTTGACTCTCTCAGTCTGTCCATCTGTCTGCGGATGAAAAGCTGTACTGAACTCTAGCCTTGTACCCAAAGTTTCATGTAACTGATGCCAAAACTTTGAGGTAAATCGTGTTCCTCTATCTGACACGATACTCCTCGGAACTCCATGCAGACATACGATCTGGTCATATATATCTTGGCTAGCTTAGCACTGGTATAGGTGGTTTTCACTGGAATGAAATGAGCTACCTTGGTCAAGCGATCTACCACTACCCAGATGGAATCATAACCTGAACGGGTCCTGGGTAATCCTGTGATGAAGTCCATACCAAGCTTTTCCCATTTCCACTCGGGTATCGGCAGAGGATGAAGTAACCCTGCTGGTTTCTGATGTTCTGCCTTTACTCGCTGACAAACATCACATATTGCAACATGTTCCGCAATATCTTTCTTCATACCTGTCCACCAATAACTTTCCTTCAAATCCAGATACATCTTGGTATTGCCTGGGTGTATCGAGTAAGGTGAATCGTGGGCTTCCTGAAGTATCAACTTCCTGAGCTCTGGGTCATTGGGCACATAGATTCGGTTCTCAAACCACAAAGTTCCGTGTTCATCCTCACGAAAACCTTTAGCTTTACCATCTTCCATTCTCTGTTTAATCTCAACTATCTCCTTGTCCGATTTCTGGGCTTCTCGAATTCTTTCGGTCAAGGTGGACTGAATTTCCAGTGTAGCAACATATCCTCTTGGAACTATCTCTAGCTTGAGCTCTCTGAGATCATCGACTAACTCTTGGGGTAATCCTCCCGCTGTGAGTGTGTTCACATAAGTTTTCCGACTCAAGGCATCGGCTACAACATTATCCTTACCTGGATGGTAGTGTAATCTCATGTCATAGTCCTTGATTAACTCTAACCATCTCCTCTGTCTGAGGTTCAACTCTTTCTGCGTGAAAATATATTTCAGGCTCTTATGGTCGGTGTAAACATCACAACTATTTCTGATAAGGAAATGTCTCCAGGTCTTGAGTGCGTGCACTACGGTTGCAAGTTCCAAATCATGAGTGGCATAATTCAACTCATGAGGTCGTAGTTGTCTGGATGCATAGGCTACAACCTTCCCATCTTGCATGAGTACTCCTCCAAGTCCTTGACGTGAGGCATCACAATAAACTTGGAAGTCCTTCCGAATATTGGGCAAAATCAGCACTGGGGCTGTGACCAAACGTTTCTTTAACTCCTGAAAACTGGCTTCACATTCCTCAGTCCAAATATACTTGGATTCTTTCTTCAACAACTCTGTCATGGGCTTGGCAATCTTTGAGAAATTCTCAATGAATCTCCGGTAATATTCGGCAAGTCCGAGGAAACTGCGGATCTCCTTAACTGAGGTGGGTGACTTCCACTCGGTGACGGCTTCAACCTTAGCAGGATCTACGGCTATTCCTTCTCCGGAAATAACGTGTCCAAGGAATCCGACTTCCGTCAGCCAAAATTCACATTTGCTGAACTTGGCATATAACTGATGCTCTCTCAGCTTCTCCAGAACTAAACGCAGATGTTCCTTGTGTTCTTCCTCGTTCTTGGAGAATATCAAGATGTCATCGATGAACACCACGACAAACTTGTCCAAATATTCCATAAACACTTTGTTCATCAAATTCATGAAGTAGGCAGGGGCATTAGTCAAACCAAAGGACATGACTGTATACTCGTACAAGCCATACCTTGTGGTGAAAGCTGTTTTGGGTATATCCTGTTCACAAATCTTCAGTTGATGATACCCTGATCGAAGATCGATCTTGGAGAATACTTTGGCGCCTACTAGCTTATCAAACAAATCATTAATCATCGGCAGAGGGTACTTGTTCTTGATAGTCACCTCGTTCAAGGCACGATAATCGACTACCATTCTCAAGGTTTTATCCTTCTTCTCCACCAAAAGAACTGGAGCTCCCCAAGGTGAAGAACTTGGGCGTATATAACCTTTGTCCAATAACTCCTTAATTTGCTTCTTGATTTCCAACAGATCATTTGCGGGCATCCGATAGGGTCTCTTGGAAATTGGGGCTGTCCCTGGCTGTAGCTCTATTAAGAACTCAATTTCCCTATCTGGTGGCATGCCTGGTAATTCTTCCGGGAATACATCCGAAAAGTCTTTTACCACAGGTACTTCCTCCTGAACAACTCCTGTGAGGGCATTTAACCGAGCACTGATACATGTGCGTCGGGATACATACTTAATCCTCTTGTTCTCTGGAGTGGTGAGTGAAACAAACTTGCTGAGGCAATCAAGATTTCCTTCATACTTGGTCATCCAATCCATGCCTAGGATTACATCCAATCCCTGGGATTCTAAGACGATGAGGTCAGTGGGAAAAACATGGTTTCCTATATTGAGTTTCAAGGCATGGCATCCTATCCCTGCCATCATCATACCTCCTGGGGAACTGACCTTAATGGGCTGACTAAGGGTTTTGGTGGGCAAACCATACTTATCCACAACTACCCTTGATATGAATGAATGAGTTGCATCGGAATCAAAAAGTACTGTAACTGAACGTGAATGCAATAAAAACTTACCAACCACAGTCTCGGGTTGATCATAGACTTCTTCCACGTCGAGATGGTTCACCTGGGCACGAGGAAAAGGTTTTGGCTTCTTGGCTACGGAGTTGCCGTTTCCATTTCCCTGCTTGCTCTGGGGACACTCAGTAGCATAGTGCGCTGTCTTCTGGCACTTGAAACAGGTGATGTGACTCAGATCCTTCTGAGTAGGAACTTGACGGTGCTGATTGTTGTTCCCATTCCCATTGTCAGTCTTGAAGTTGCCATGGTTGGGACGATTGTTCCCATTTCCTCCATGGTTGTGGCCTCCATGGTTGTGCACAACATGAGTGTGCCTTCCAAACTTACCGGTACCTGATCCGGTATTTCCTGAGTACGGGGAGTAGTGGGGCTTCTGATGAGTTCCAGAGTTAAACTTCCCCTGAGTGTACTTCCGCTTGCGGTTCTCAATTTGCTGCTGTTTACCCTCCAGAATAAGGGCCTTGTCCACTAGCTCTTGGTAGTTGTTGAAAGTAGCCACTACCAGCTGCATGCTCAACTCATCGTTGAGTCCTTCTAGAAACTTCTCTTGCTTGGCTGCATCATCGGCCACGTCTCCTGGTGCATAACGTGTCAATGTGTTGAAGTCGTCCACGTACTAGGCCACAGAGCGATTTCCCTAGCGCAAGTTGCGAAACTCGCGCTTCTTCAGACTCATGGCTCCAGCTGAAACATGTGCGGTGCGAAAAGCAAGCTTGAATTGCTCCCAAGTTACATCAGCAATCGGATAGGTGGTGATGTAATTCTCCCACCATGAAGCTGCTGGTCCTTCAAGTTGATATGCGGCAAAGCGCACCTTCTCAGCATCAGTACATCCAGCGGTGACAAGTTCTCTCTCCATCTTACGGAGCCAGTCATCTGCTACAATGGGCTCAGTGCTGCTGGAGAAAGTTGGAGGGTTCAACCTCAGAAAACGGGTGAGATTGTCAGTCTGGGGTGGATGGAGGTTGTGGTTGTTCTGGTTGTTGTTGGTCTGATTCTGAATCAATAACTGCATCAGTGCATTCTGCTGCTGAAGGAGTTGCGTGAGTTCCGGCGGGAAAGTGAAATCGGTCTCACGTCGTGGAGGCATCAGAGGGGTGAGAATTAGAATAGAACAAGGGTCTAGAAGAAGAAATCACTACCCATATGCAATGCAACAAACATATCACACCAAACACTCATTCATTTATTCAATCAATGTCAAACATCGGGAATACAAATCTCAATCAAACTAAGCATCGACCTACGCTTTAACGACGAAAATAAAAGATACATGGAGGGCATAACTAATGTTTTTCCTCAGAAGTACATGGTGACTGAGTCTCCTCCAGTGGTGCTCTCCTCATAGTCATCATCGTCGCTGATGAAGGGTGCCATGTCTCCTTCGGGGTGAAGGTTTTCTCCCATGTCTAGCTGCTCCTCTAGAGTTGCGATGCGTACATTCTGCTCATCAATCCTCTCTAAGAAGTCCTTCACTTCATGCTTGTGTTCATAGTTGGCCTCTCGCAGATCAGCTTCAAGGTCCAGCTCGCGGTTCATCAGGTTCTTGATTGTCTTCGTATCAGCACGAACTCGAAGTTCCAGAGTCCTGATGTGAGTCTCCAGGGTCTGGATATAGGAGATAGTGGTGTCTGCAGTGAGAGGAGTTATGATGTTTCCATGGACATCCCTGCGACAAACCATGCTGAGTCCTGGTGAAATGGTTCCACCTCTGTATTCCTCCTGAATACATCCAAGGGCACGATGAATGGCCATGTCTCTCCCGAGTATCCAACTGGGTGCCACGAACTTGAGGTCGATGGGTTCCTTCCGATTCCCAAAGGTCTTCCCTGGAATATGCACCTCGATCCTGTAGCGTCCATCTTGGGGAAATGACATGATAGGAATCCCGATGATGCTCGGCAAAGCAATCCTTACGTCCTTGACGATCCTCATCAGCTCCTTACCAAAGGGCATCGTTGCGTCAGGCTGGCAAAACTCCGTGATCAACACTGGGATGAAGGTGGCCATCTATAAATTTTGTAATAATCGGAGAGGAATCAGAAACGAATAGATGAGAGTATAAGAATTTTAAAGACAAAGAGAAACAATCCTAAGGATTTCCAATCCTAGAGGTTACGTCCTACGGTCAGCGTGTGCTCTGATACCATTTTTGTAGCGACCCGACCTGAAAGGTCGAATCTCCGGTGTTTCCGTACCATCCCAAGATCATGCTGGTACACACACGGTACATCAATGTATATATCAAAGGGAAATCACACAGCATTATATTAATCGAAATCTCATATCGAGTCCTTTATTACAATAAAAATTACAATAAAGTGGCTAAAAGCCAACTCATGAGAATATCTAAATCTTGCGGAAGCGTCGAAGGTAGATGAGTCCATCCGACTCCAAGGGCATCTCACTGAGCATAGAACGCGTCCTCACTCCTGGTCGGAAAAATACTCTGCAACATGATACGTTGCAGCCATGTAGGTCAGCATATGGAATATGCAGGCAAAGTCACAAGAGAGAGGTGAAAAGATAATCATCTAATCTATATGCAAATATGGCAGGTGGGGTGGTAAGTTTTTGCGTAAAGCTAAGTTTTTCCTACATCAAGAGAGGGGCTAAGCAAAATATTACTAAGTTGGTTGATTAATGAGATGGTTCCACCAACCAATTCTCATACCCAAATTATTAATACCCACATCATCATATTGATTATGTTGAGAGTTCCGGAAGTTTCAGTACCTTTGGCTCAAGTCGTCCATGACCGTGGACACGGCTAATCGATTAGGTTTGAGTACTCTGCAGAGCTTTGCACACGTTCCCCACAAGATTTGGTCACCTCCGTTTGATTTCTCGCACTTCAGGGTGTTTGAGAAACGGATGACCAAAACATGGTCTTTCAAAGGGTTTCCCTGAGACTCTGTCGATGCCCATCCTTTCCTACCGTTCTTCTACCTCTCGTAGCACTGCCTGTCCAGGGTCACCACGATATCCAACCAAGCCAGAGCCCATAATGACTTGTGGCTGTGCAGGTAAGCCTTGGGTCTTGAAGCACCCATCCATCTCTTTGTGCCTGGGTGGACCTTTCCGCGTGAATACTGGCCATCTCCAGCATCACCTAGGCAAATCCACTGGTTTCTCCAGGGTGCCGTTCAACCATCATCCACCCAGAGGTATGTTGAAAACTCGGAGTCTTGAAAATCTTGATCTTTATGTAGGTCTTGAAATTATTAACTCTCTCAACTCTCATGAATCACACAACCAACCCCGTCTACTAATAGCATAGCAAAAGTAAAACAACGTTTCCCGGGGCCAAAGTTGTCAAAGAGGTTTGAGGAGGGGTACCTACCACATGATACTACTACAATGTAACCAAGTTTCCAACTAACCTATCTTGCATGCAATTGGGGAGATGGTAGAACTAATGCATATAAAACATGGGTAAAACATGATCAAGGTGACTTGCCTGATTGATGATCTTCGTACGTGAGTGACTCTAAGTAACAAGCTTCGCACTCCGGATATTCTAACGAAACAAACAAGCACTCAATAAGCATACAACAAAATATTGTAACTCACAAACATCAATCAAGAATTAGCAAACAATCAAGACAAAACAATGCACAAACCACAAGTAAGAAAAACACACAAAGTTTTGTTTACTAGGAGATGATTGATAAAACACTACTAACATAATAAAACTATTTTTAAATAACAAAACAATTGCTGACAGCAAGGAAACAATAAAATATTGTATTAATAAACAGAATAAAATCAATTTAAGTTTCTTGGTAAAGCTTTTGTAAAGTTTGTAAAGTTTTGATAAACACTAAATGGAACAATTATAGTTTTACTAACAAGAGATCAAAACAAAAATTTATTATTTATTAGTAAAACATGTTCTTAACAGAAAAGAATTTACAAATAAACTTGTTTTAGAAAATAAAGGTAAATTATATAAAACTTTGTTGAAAACAAAACTATTACTAATTAGTTGTTTTAATCAAAATAAACCTATTTGAAAAGAAGTTGTGATTCCTATCTTAACAAGGAAATAAACTAAACAATTTTATATTTTTATAAACAATAAGTAAAACACTAAATTTATAAACAACAGAACCTACTAAACAAATTAAAACTAAATCTAAATTGAACTAACTAAAACTAAGTAAATAAAACTATACTATAACACTAAGCAGATTCTGTTTATAGCTAAAACACTAACAATAATCATCTTAAAAATCCTCAAAGTAAACAAGAAGGTAGTCCTAACTAATACCAAACAGTAGCAAAAAGATTCATATCAAAATCTATTTTCAAACTCTAGTTATTCAGATTTCAAGATTTTAAGCAAATTTGATTCAATTCAAATTTTATAGTTCAAATTTGAAATTTAAAAGCACAGGGTGATACTATATGAAAAATTTGAGCTATTGCAAAAAGAATCAACTCAAAACACTTAACGGGTTAAAAGATATAAGCAAAACAAAATTTGAAATCATTCTGTTAATTAAAACAAAACTGAAAAGAAAAACTGATTTGCAACGGCCAGGGGGGCTACGTGGCGCTGTCCGATTGGCTAAGGGGGGTGTGCGCGCGAGGGTTACGGGCGGGCGACCGGTCCGTAAAGGAAAACGGTTCGGATTTAAATCCGTTCTAATCTGGACCGTGGGTTTTGGATCCAAGGGGTGGGAGTGCTCACGGGGTAAAGTCGCCGGCGTCGGGGGTTCTCCGGTGGATCCGAAGGCGGCGAAGTCGACAGCGTGGTGCTCCGGTGGTCGGGGAAGACAGTGGAGTGGTCCGGGCGACGACGACGGGTCTCCGGAGTCGAAAGGTGAGGTCAGTTGGGCGAGAGGTGGTCGGAATTGGTGGCTACGGTCGACGGGAAATCCGGTGGGGGTGGCTACTCTGGCGTGCAATTGCGGCAGCCTTCCGGCGAGAGAGAGAGGGGGCTCGAGGGGAAATGGATGCGGGGAGTGGCCGGCTACTTATAGGGTGCTCAGGGTTGCGGGGAGTTAAGAGAGGAGAGAGATCCGGGAGGGAAAGAAACGGCCGGCGAGGATCTCCGGCGCGCGCGGGGGAGGAGGGAGATGACCGTTCGGTAGTAACGGTCGGTCGGGGTGGGGTCCAGTGTCAGCGAGAGGAGAGCGTGTCCGTTACGCGCGGTCGGCCGATCGGTAATAAATGCGCGAATAACTGCCCGTGGGCCGGCCCGTTTAATACAGTAACCGTTACCGTTTCCTTTAATAATTTTCCAGAGACATTCAAAAGCTTTTAAAGCATTCAAACCATTTATAAATATAGGGGTATTATATATCAAAATCAACAGAATAATAAATGCTATTTAATGAACATTTCTATTCTGTCATTTGAACACTCTGAAAAAAATAATATTTTCAGAAATTGCCTAATTGGTTTTCAACCCTTTTTGCAAATATTTTCAAAATAACCCCTGGTTATTATTGTTCAAATATATCACCAATTAGTCCCTGGTGTGGAGTGTCATGTTCCTCCTCTCTTATTTGAACTTTTTACCAAGATTTCAAATAGATGAAAGCAACTAAGGGAAAAATAGAAAGGGCTTTCAGAAATACAGAGAAGGCATTTCAACTAACACATACATTCAAGCAATGATGATGATAGATGCATAGCTATATCATAACATTCCAAAATGGAATTTTGGGATGTTACAGCTATAAAGGTGCACTACGGGTATCTCCGAAAGTATCTGTTGGGTTGGCACGAATCGAGACTGGGATTTGTCACTCCGTGCGACGGAGAGGTATCTCTGGGCCCACTCGGTAAGACATCATCATAATGAGCTCAATGTGACTAAGGAGTTAGCCACGGGATGATGTATTACGGAACGAGTAAAGAGACTTGCCGGTAACGAGATTGAACAAGGTATAGGGATACCGACGATCGAATCTCGGGCAAGTATCATACCGATAGACAAAGGGAATTGTATATGGGATTGATTGAATCCCCGACATCGTGGTTCATCCGATGAGATCGTCATGGAGTACGTGGCAGCCAACATGGGTATCCAGATCCCGCTGTTGGTTATTGGCCGGAGAAGTGTCTCGGTCATGTCTACGTGTCTCCCGAACCCGTAGGGTCTACACACTTAAGGTTCGATGACGCTAGGGTTATAGGGAAATGGTATACGTGATTACCGAAGGTTTTTTGGAGTCCCGGATGAGATCCCGGACGTCACGAGGATCTCCAGAATGGTCCGGAGGTAAATATTGATATATAGGAATTCCAGTTTTGGTCACCGGAAAGTTTTCGGGCTCATCGGTAGTGTATCGGGAGTGCCGGGAGGGTGCCGGAGGACCCCCGAGAGGGGTGTGACGACCAAAGGAACTCATGGGCCCTTAGAGGAGGTGTGCCAGCCCATATTGGGTCGGCCAAGACTATCTATGTGGGCCCATGTGGCTGGAGATAAGGAGATAAGGCAAAAAGGATTTAAAAGGAGGAGATCCACCTCCCTTGTGGGAGGTGGACTCTCCCTTTAATTCGGCCGACCCTCTCCTCTTTGGAGTAGAGGCCAAGCCAGCCCTCCACGTCCCTCCTCCTATATATACTTGAGGTTTTGGATGTTTTGAGACAAGATTTGATCTCTCTCTCTCACGGCGAAGCCCTACCTCTCTTCTTCCTCCTCCGCAGCGCTTAGGCGAAGCCCTGTCGGAATACCTTGCTACTCCACCACCACCACGCCGTCATGCTGCTGTTGGAGTCCTTCCCTAACCTCTCCTTCCTCCTTGCTGGATCAAGCTGTTGGAGACGTCACCGGGTTGCACGTGTGTTGAACGCGGAGTTGCCGTCCGTTCGGCACTTGATCAGATCTACCGCGATCTGAATCGCTGCGAGTACGACTCCATCAACCGCGTTCTTGTAACGCTTCCACTTAGCGATCTTCAAAGATATGAAGATGCAATCTCTCCCCTCTCATTGCTGGTTTCTCCATAGATAGATCTTGGTGAACGTAGGAATTTTTTGATTTACTACTACGTCTCCCAACACAACCACGGCAGAAGAAAGAGAAAGGACGAATGTCGTCCCTATGCCTTATCCATAGGCTCTGTATAGTATGCCATGCTATGTACCACACCTGTGTGTGCCTTGCCATGAGTCCGTCAAGGGGTACAAGAGCGATCCAGGAGTGGATCACTGGACAGCGGTCAAGATCATCCTTAGTAAATAAAAGACTAAGGAAATGTTTCTCGATTATGGAGGTAAGAAAGAGTTTGTCGTAAAGAGTTACGTTGATGCAAGCTTTGACACCAATCCGGATGACTCTTAGTAGCAATCCGGATACGTATAGTAGAGCAACCATTTGGAATAGCTCCAAGTGGAGTGTGGTAGCAGTGTTTACAGTTTGACATAGAGATTTGCAAAGTACACCCGGATCTAAATGTCGCAGACCCATTGACTATAAGACCTCTCTCACATGCAAAGCATGATCGAGCCCTAGAACTCATTGGGTGTTCGATTCATAACAATGCGAATCACATCGTGTTGTGAACTAGATTATTGACTCTAGTGCAAGTGGGAGACTGTTGGAAATATGCCCTAGTGGCAATAATAAATTGGTTATTATCATATTTCCTTGTTCATGATAACCGCTTATTATCCATGCTATAATTGTGTTGATCGGAAACTCAGATACATGTGTGGATATATAGACAACACCATGTCCCTAGTATGCCTCTAATAGACTAGCTAGTTGATCAAAGATGGCTATGGTTTCCTAGTCATGGACATGAGATGTCATTTGATAACGGGATCACGTCATTAGGACAATGATGTGATGGACAAGACCCAAACTACAAACGTAGCATATGATCGTGTCAGTTTATTGCTATTGTTTTCTGCATGTCAAGTATTTGTTCCGTTGACCATGAGATCATGCAACTCACTGACACCGGAGGAGTACCTTGTGTGTATCAAACGTCGCAACGTAACTGGGTGACTATAAAGGTGCTCTACAGGTATCTCTGAGGGTGTCTGTTGGGTTGGCATGGATTAAGACTGGGATTTGTTACTCCGTGTGACGGAGAGGTATCTTAGGGCCCACTCAGTAATACAACATCACAATAAGCCTTGCAAGCAATGTGACTAACTGTTAGTCACGGGATCTTGTATTATGGAACGAGTAAAGGGACATGCCGTTAACGAGGTTGAACTAGGTATGGAGATACCGACAGTCGAATCTCGGGCAAGTAACATACGAAAGAACAAAGGGAACATCATACGGGATTAACTGAATCCTTGACATAGAGGTTCGACCGGTAAAGATCTTCATAGAATATGTAGGAACCAATATGGGCATCCAGGTCCCGCTATTGGTTATTGACCGTAGAGGTGTCTCGGTCATGTCTACATAGTTCTCGAACCCGCAAGGTCTGCACACTTAAGGTTTGGTGACGTTTCGGTAGTATAGAGTTATGTATGGTGGTGACCGAAGGTTGTTTGGAGTCCCGGCTGAGATCCTGGACGTCATGAGGAGCTCCGGAATGGTCCGGAGGTAAATATTGATATATAGGAAGTCCTGTTTTGGTCGCCGGAAAAGTTTTGGGTTCATCGGTAGTGTACCGGGAGTGCTGGTAGTGTACCGGGGGACCATCAGGAGAGGTATTTCGACCCAAGAGGCTACATGGGCTGTGGGAGGAGGTAAACCAGCCCCTGGTGGGCTGGCTGAAGCCTCCTCTAAGGGCCCATGCGGCTGGAGTGGTTTGAGAAGGAAAAAATCCAAAGGTAGAGAGGTGGAAAGAGTTTCCAAGTGGAAAGGAGGAATCCTACTCCTAATAGGATTGGAGTAGGACTCCTCCACCTCCAATTTAAACCAAACCTTGAGGATTTGAGGCAGCCTCCTCCCCTCCCTCCCTCCTATATATACTACAGGATTTAGAGGAAAAAGCTAACCCTAAAAGCCACGTGCTACCTCTCCTCTAGATCGCAGTTTCTCCTCTAGATCGGTTTTTAGCGGTGCTTAGGCGAAGCCCTGCTGGAATAGCTCCACCACCATCGCCGAAACGCCGTCGCACTTCCGGAGAACTCATATACCTATCCGCTCCCTCTTGCTGGATCAAGAAGGCGGAGATCGTCATCGAGCTGTACGTGTGCTGAACGCGAAGGTGCCGTCCGTTCGGTACTAGATCGGAAGGACCGTGATCAAGATCGCGAGACAGATCGTGATGAGATCGCGAGACGGATCGTGATGAGTTCGCAGGACGTGATTGGATCGCGGGACGGATCGTGATGAAATCATGGGATGCTCGGCGATTTGGATCGCGAAGAAGTTCGACTACACCAACCGCGTTTCTTAACGCTTCCCGCTTAGCGATCTACAAGGGTATGTAGATCCACTCTCCCTCTCGTAGATGCTCATCACCATGGATAGATCTTGCATGTGCGTAGGAATTTTTTTTTCCCATGCAACGTTCCCCAACAGGCTCGTCAAGTCAAGCAAAGTGTTTCGCGTGTGTAAATCTGGCTTTCACCCGTTGTATGCGAACGTTAGAACCTATCACACCCGATCATCACGTGGTGCTTCGGAACAACGATCCTTAGCAGCGGTGCACAGTTAGGGTGAACACCTTATTTGAAATTTTATTGAGAGATCATCTTATTTACAACCATCGTTTTAAGCAAATAAGATGTAAACATGATAAACATCACATGCAAACAATATAGTGACATGATATGGCCAATATCATCTTGCTCCTTTGATCTCCATCTTCGGGGCACCATGATCATCACTGTCACCGACACGACACCATGATCTCCATCATCGTTTCTTCATGAAGTTGTCTCGCCAACTATTACTTCTACTACTATGGCTAACGTTTACCAATAAAGTAAAGTAATTACATGGCATTTATGATTGACACGCAGATCATGCAATAAAATAAGACAACTCCTATGGCTCCTGCCGGTTGTCATAGTCATCGACACGCAAGTCGTGAATCCTATTACAAGAACATGAACAATCTCATACATCACAATGCATCACATCACATCCTTTGGCCATATCACATCACAAGGCACATGCTGCAAAAACAAGTTAGACGTCCTCTAATTTGTAGTTGCAAGTTTTACGTGGCTGTTATAGGTTTCTAGCAAGAACGTTTCTTACCTACGCCAAAACCATAACGTGATATGCCAATTGCTATTTACCCTTCATAATGACCCTTTTCATCGAATCTAATCCGACTAAGGTGGGAGAGACAGACACCCGCTAGCCACCTTATGCAACAAGTGCATGTCAGGCGGTGGAACCGGTCTCACGTAAGCGTACGTGTAAAGTTGGTTCGGGCCGCTTCATCCCACAATACCGCCGAATGAAGATAAGACTAGAAGTGGTAAGCAAATTAACAAGATCGATGCCTACAACTGCTTTGTGTTCTACTCGTGCATAGATTCTACACATAGACCTAGCTCATGATGCCACTATTTGGAGACGTAGTAGTAAATCAAAAAAATTCCTACGATCACCAAGATCTATCTATGGAGAAACCAGCAACGAGCGGGGAGAGATTGCATATTCATACCTTTGAAGATCGCTAAGCAAAAGCGTTACAAAGAACACAGTTGGTGGAGTCGTACTCGTAGCGATTCAAATCGCGGTGAGCTTCGATCTTAGCGCCGAACAACGGCGCCTCTGCGTTCAACACACGTGCAGCCCGGTGACGTCTCCTACGCCTTGATCTAGCAAGGAGGGAGGAGAGGTTGAGGTAGAGCTCCGGCAGCACGATGGCGTGGTGAAGGTGGAGCTGCATGGTCTCCGGCAGGGCTTCGCCAAGCGCTACGGGGAACGAGGAGAAGGAGAAGTAGGGCTACGCCGAGAGGAGAGGAACTCGTGTCTCAAACAGCCCCAAGTGCACCACTATATATAGGAGGAGGAGGAGGGAGGGCTGCGCCCTAGGGTTTCCACCCTAGGGGCCAGCGGCAGCCCTAGATGGGGCTTGGTGCGGCGGCCAAGGGAGAGGGGAGAGGGGCGCGGCTGCCCTAGCCGCCCTAGGATGGGCCTAGGGCCCATCTGGGCTAGGGTTTGCCCCCCTCTCTCCTTTGCTGCGCCTTGGGCCAGGTGGAAGGGGCGCACCAGCCCACCTAGGGGATGGTTACCTCCACCTTTGGCCCATGTAGCTCTCTGGGGCCCGGGCCCCTCCCGGCGGACGCCCGGAACCCTTCCGGTGGTCCCGGTACACTACCGGTGATGCCCGAAACACTTCCGGTGACTGAAACCTCACTTCCTATATATGAATCTTTACCTACAAACCATTTTCAAGCTCCTCGTGACGTCCGAGATCTCATCCGGGACTCAGAACAACCTTCGGTAACCACATACAGTATTTCACTATAACCCTAGCGTCATCGAACCTTAAGTGTGTAGACCCTACGGGTTTGGGAGACACGTAGACATGACCGAGACACCTCTCCGGCCAATAACCAACAGCGGGATCTGGATACCCATGTTGTCTCCCACATGCTCCACGATGATCTCATCGGACGAACCACGATGTTGGGGATTCAATCAATCCCGTATACAATTCCCTTTGTCTACTGGTATGATACTTGCCCGAGATTCGATCGTTGGTATCCCTATATCTTGTTCAATCTTGTTATCGGAAAGTCTCTTTACTCGTTCCATAACACATCATCCCATGGCTAACTCCTTAGTCACATTGAGCTCATTATGATGACGTCTTACCGAGTGGGCCCAGAGATACCTCTCCATCACACGGAGTGACAAATCCCAGTCTCGATTCGTGCCAACCCAACAGACACTTTTGGAGATACCCGTAGTGCACCTTTGTAGCCACCCAGTTACATTGTGACGTTTGGAACACCCAAAGCATTCCTACGGTATCCGGGAGTTGCACAATCTCATGGTCTAAGGAAATGATACTTGACATTGGAAAAGCTTTAGCAGACGAACTACACGATCTTGTGCTATGCTTAGGATTGGGTCTTTTCCATCACATCATTCTCCTAATGATGTGATCCCGTTGTCAATGAAATCCAATGTCCATGGTCATGAAACCGTGACCATCTATTGATCAACGAGCTAGACAGCTAGAGGCTCACTAGGGACATGTTGTGGTCTATGTATTCACACATGCATTACGGTTTCCGGTTAACACAATTATAGCATGAACAATAGACAATTATCATCAACAAGTAAATACAATACTAACCATTTTATTATTGCCTCTAGGGCATATTTTCAATAGTTGAGTGGGATAGACTGAAATACTGTGGCAACATACACATCTTTGCATTGCACAATATTATACAGGGCAGGGTATTGTATGGCCAAGGGCGTCTCCCCCAGCTGCGTATCCTCCCAAAACCTCGTAGCACTTCCATTCCCTATTATGAACCGAGTCCTATGGAAGAAGTGGGCCTTGACCTTCATCAAGCCCTTCCAGAAAGGAGAGTCAGTCAGTCGAACGGTAACTTGGGCTAATGTTTTCGATTGGAGATATTTATTACATAGAATCTGTGCCCACATTCCATTAGTCTCCAATGATAATCTGTATAGCCACTTACTAAGGAGACATCTATTCTTAACCTCTAAGTTTTCAATCCCCAAACCTCCCTGGTCTCTGGGTCTGCAAATTATTGTTGGGAGACGTAGTGGTAAATCAAAAAAAATCCTACGTGTTCACCAAGATCTATCCATGGAGAAACCAGCAACTAGTAAGGGGAGAGTGGATCTTCGTACCTTTGAGATTGCTGAGAGGAAGCGTTACAAGAACGCAGTTGGTGGAGTCGTACTCGTAGCAATTAAGATCGCGGTGGACTCCGATCTTAGCGCTGAACAACGGCGCCTCCGCGTTCAACACACGTGCATCCCGGTGACGTCTCCTACGCGTTGATCCAGCAAGGAGGGAGGAGAGGTTGAGGGAGAGCTCCGGCAGCATGACGGCATGGTGACGGTGGAGCTGCGTGGTCTCCGGCAGGGCTTCGCCAAGCACTATAGAGAACGAGGAGAGGGAGGAGTAGGGTTGTGCCGAGAGAGAGAGAGAGAGGAACTCTTGTAGATGGCAGACCCAAAACCCCCACTATATATAGGAGGAGGAGAAGGGAGGGTTGTGTTGGGAGACGTAGTAGTAAATCAAAATTTTCCTACGTTCACCAAGATCTATCTATGGAGAAACCAGCAACGAGAGGGGAGAGATTGCATCTTCATACCTTTGAAGATCGCTAAGCGGAAGCGTTACAAGAACGCGGTTGATGGAGTCGTACTCGCATCGATTCAGATCGCGGTAGATCCGATCAAGTGCCGAACGGACGGCACCTCCGCGTTCAACACACGTGCAGCCCGGTGACGTCTCCAACACCTTGATCCAGCAAGGAGGAAGGAGAGGTTGGGGAAGGGCTCCAACAGCAGCACGACGGCGTGGTGGTGGTGGAGTAGCAAGGTATTCCGACAGGGCTTCGCCTAAGCGCTGCGGAGGAGGAAGAAGAGAGGTAGGGCTTCGCCGTGAGAGAGAGAGATCAAATCCTGTCTCAAAACATCCAAAACCTCAAGTATATATAGGAGGAGGGACGTGGAGGGCTGGCTTGGCCTCTACTCCAAAGAGGAGATGGCCGGCTGAATTAAAGGGAGAGTCCACCTCCCACAAGGGAGGTGGATCTCCTCCTTTTAAATCCTTTTTGCCTTATCTCCTTATCTCCAGCCGCATGGGCCTTTAGAAAAAGTCTTGCCCAGCCCAATAAGGGCTGGCACACTTTATCTAACAGCCCATGTGGTCCTTTGGTCGTCACACCCCTCCCGGGGGTCCTCCGGCACCCTCCCGGCACTCCCGGTACACTACGGATGAGCCCGAAAACTTTCCGGTGACCAAAACTGGACTTCCTATATATCAATCTTTACCTCCGGACCATTCCGGAGCTCCTCGTGACGTCCGGGATCTCATCCGGGACTCCGAACAACCTTCGGTAATCACGTATACCTTTTCCCTATAACCCTAGCGTCATCGAACCTTAAGTGTGTAGACCCTACGGGTTCGGGAGACACGTAGACATGACCGAGACACCTCTCCGGACAATAACCAACAGCGGGATCTGGATACCCATGTTGGCTCCCACGTACTCCACGATGATCTCATCGGATGAACCACGATGTCAGGGATTCAATCAATCCCGTATACAATTCCCTTTGTCTATCGGTATGGTACTTGCCCGAGATTCGATCGTCGGTATCGCCATACCTTGTTCAATCTCGTTACCGGCAAGTCTCTTTACTCGTTCCGTAACACATCATCCCGTGGCTAACTCCTTAGTCACATTGAGCTCATTATGATGATGTCTTACCGAGTGGGCCCAGAGATACCTCTCCGTCACACGGAGTGACAAATCCCAGTCTTGATTCGTGTCAACCCAACAGACACTTTCGGAGATACCCGTAGCGTACCTTTATAGCCACCCAGTTACGTTGTGACGTTTGGCACACCCAAAGCATTCCTACGGTATCCGGGAGTTACACAATCTCATGGTCTAAGGAAATGATACTTGACATTGAAAAGCTTTAGCATACGAACTACACGATCTTGTGCTATGCTTAGGATTGGGTCTTGTCCATCACATCATTCTCCTAATGATGTGATCCCGTTATCAACGACATCCAATGTCCATGGTCATGAAACCGTGACCATCTATTGATCAACGAGCTAGCCAACTAGAGGCTCACTAGGGACATGCGATGGTCTATGTATTCACACATGTATTACGGTTTCTGGTTAACACAATTGTAGCATGAATAATAGACAATTATCATGAACTAGGAAATACAATAATAACCATTTTATTATTGCCTCTAGGGCATATTTCCAACAGGTTGTGCCCTAGGGTTTCCACCCTAGGGTGGTGCGGCAGCCACCAGATGGCAATCTGGCCGACGGCTAGAGTGGGAGAGGGGAGGGGTGGCGCCCTAAATGGGCCTAGGGCCCATCTTGTTGGAAATATGCCCTAGAGGCAATAAATGAAGTGTTTATTATTATATTTCCTTGTTCATGATAATCGTTTATTATCCATGCTATAATTGTATTGATTCGAAACACATTACATGTGTGGGTAAATAGACAACACTCTATCCCTACTATGCCTCTAGTGAACTAGCTCGTTGATCAAATATGGTCAAGGTTTCCTAGCCATTGACATGTGATGTCATTTGATAACGGGATCACATCATTAGGAGAATGATGCGATGGACAAGACCCAAACTACAAACGTAGCATATGATCGTGTCAGTTTATTTCTACTATTTTCTGCATGTCAAGTATATGTTCCTATGACCATGAGATCATGCAAATCACGGACATCGGAGGAGTGCCTTGTGTGTATCAAACGTTGCAACATAACTGGGTGACTATAAAGGTGCTCTATAGGTATTTCCGAGGGTGTCTGTTGAGTTGGCATGGATCAAGACTGGGATTTGTTACTCCGTGTGATGGAGAGGTATCTCAGGGCCCACTCGGTAATACAACATCACAATAAGCCTTGCAAGCAATGTGACTAAGTGTTAGTTGCGAGATCTTGTATTACGGAATGAGTAAAGAGACTTGTCGATAACGAGGTTGAACTAGGTATGGAGATACCGACGATTGAATCTCGGGCAAGTAACATACTGAAGAACAAAGGGAACATCATACGGGATTAACTGAATCCTTGACATAGAGGTTCGACTGATAAAGATCTTCATAGAACATGTTGGAACCAATATGGGCATCCAGGTCCCGCTATTGGTTATTGACCGTAGAGGTGTCTCGGTCATGTCTACATAGTTCTCGAACCCGCAGGGTCTGCACACTTAAGGTTTGGTGACGTTTCGGTAGTATAGAGTTATGAATGGTGGTGACCGAAGGTTGTTCTGAGTCCCGGATGAGATCCTGGACATCATGAGGAGCTCCGGAATGGTCCGGAGGTAAAGATTCATATATAGGAAGTCCTGTTTTGGTCGCCGGAAAAGTTTCGGGCTCATCGGTAGTGTACTGGGAGTGCCGGTAGTGTACCGGGAGACCATTGGGAGGGGTATTTCGACCCAAGAGGCTACATGGGCTGTGAGAGAGTGAATACTAGCCCTTAGTGGGCTGGTGTAAGTACCACACAAAGCCCATGCGTCTAGGGAGAAAAAGCCCAAAGAGAAAAAGTGGAAAAAGACAAAAATAGGGTGAATCCTAGTCCTACTAGGATTGGAGGTGGATCCCACCTCCTCCACCTGGTTCGGCCGACTCCTTGAGGCTTGGACCTTGGGGCAAGCCTCCTCCTCTCTTCCTCTTATATATACTGGAGGTTTTAGGGTTTTTGCACAGAATTTTCAGCCACGTGCTACCCGTTCCTCCAATGCATAGTTTCTCCTCTAGATCGGTTTTCTGCAGCGCTTACGCGAAGCCCTGCCGGAATAGCTCCAGCACCATCGCCGGAGCACCGTCACGCTGCCGGAGAACTCTTCTTCCTCTCTGCTCCCTCTTGCTTGATCAAGACAGCGGAGATCGTCATCAAGCTATACGTGTGCTGAACGCGGAGGTGCCGTCCGTTCGGCGCTAGATCGGAAGGATCGTGATCAAGCTCGTGAGACGGATCGTGATCAAGTTCGTGGGACGGATCGTGATCAAGTTCGTGGGATGGATCGTGATTGGATTGCGGGACGGATCGTGATTGGATCGCGGGATGCTCGGCGATTTGGATCGCAAAGACGTCCGACTACACCAACCGCGTTTCTTAACGCTTCCCGCTTAGCAATCTACAAGGGTATGTAGATCCACTCTCCCTCTCGTAGATGCTCATCACCATGGATAGATCTGCATGCGCGTAGGAAATTTTTTGTTTCCCATGCAATGTTCCCCAACACACCTGCCCTAGGGTTTGCCCCCCTCCACCTCTTGCTGCGCCTTGGGCCTCTTTTCTCCTGGTAGACCCCCAGAACCCTTCCGGTGGTCCCGATACGTTACCGGTGATGCCCGGAACACTTCCGGTGAGCAAAACCTCACTTCCTATATATGAATCTTTACCTCCAGACCATTCTGGAACTCCTTGTGAGATCCGTGATCTCATCCGGGACTCCGAACAACCTTCGGTAACCACATACACTATTTCCCTATAACCCTAGCATCATCAAACCTTAAGTGTGTAGACCCTACGGGTTCGGGAGACACGTAGACATGATCGAGACATCTCTCCGGTCAATAACCAACAGCGGGATCTGGATACCCATGTTGGCTCCCACATGCTCCACGATGATCTCATCGGATGAACCACGATGTTAGGGATTCAATCAATCCCGTATACAATTCCCTTTGTCTACCGGTATGATACTTGCCCAAGATTCGATCGTCGGTATCCCTATACCTTGTTCAATCTCGTTACGGGCAAGTCTCTTTACTCGTTCCACAACACATCATCCCATGTCTAACTCCTTAGTCACTTTGAGCTCATTATGATGATGTCTTACCGAGTGGGCCCAGAGATACCTCTCCGTCACACGGAGTGACAAATCCCAGTCTCGATTCATGCCAACCCAACAGACACTTTCGGAGATACCCGTAGTGCACCTTTATAGCCACCTAGTTACGTTGTGACGTTTGGCACACCCAAAGCATTCTACGGTATCTGGGAGTTGCACAATATCATGGTCTAAGGAAATGATACTTGACATTAGAAAAGCTTTAGCAGACGAACTACACGATCTTGTGCTATGCTTAGGATTGGGTCTTTTCCATCACATCATTCTCCTAATGATGTGATCCCGTTATCAACGACATCTAATGTCCATGTCCATGAAACCATGACCATCTATTGATCAATGAGCTAGCCAACTAGAGGCTCACTAGGGACATGTTGTAGTCTATGTATTCACACATGCATTGCGGTTTATGGTTAACACAATTATAGCATGAACAATAGACAATTCTCATGAACAAGGATATAAAATAATAGCCATTTTATTATTGCCTCTAGGGTATATTTCCAACAGTCTCCCACTTGCACTAGAGTCAATAATCTAGTTAAATTGTGATGAATCGAACACCCATAGCATTCTGGTGTTGATCATGTTTTGCTCGTGAGAGAGGTTTAGTCAACGGATCTGTGACATTCAGATCCGTATGTACTTTACAAATATCTATATCTCCCTCCTGAATGTAATCATGGATGGAGTTGAAGCGGCACTTGATGTGTCTTGTCTTCTTGTGAAACCTGGGCTCCTTCGCAAGGGCAATAGCTCGAGTGTTGTCACAGAATAGAGTCATCGGGCCCGACGCACTTGGAATTACTCCTAGGTCGGTGATGAACTCCTTCATCCAGACTCCTTCCTTTGCTGCTTCCGAAGCAGCTATGTACTCCGCTTCACATGAAGATACCGCCATGACGCTTTGCTTGCTGCTACACCAGCTGACTGCCCCTCCGTTCAAAATATACACGTATCCGGTTTGCGACTTGGAGTCGTCTGGATCCATGTCGAAGCTAGCATCGACGTAACCGTTTACGACGATCTCTTCGGCACCTCCATATATGAGAAACATGTCCTTTGTCCTTTTCAGGTACTTCATGATATTCTTGACCACTGTCCAGTGTTCCGCTCCGTGATCACTTTGGTGCCTCCCTACCAAACTTATGGCAAGGTTCACATCGGGTCTCGTACACAGCATGACATACATATTAGAGCCTATGGCTGAAGCATAGGGGATGACACTCATCTCTTCTCTATCCTTTAGGGTGGTCGGGCATTGAGTCGTACTCAATTTCACACCCTATAACACAGGCAAGAACCCCTTCTTGGACTTATCCATATTGAACTTCTTCAATATCTTTTCAAGGTATGTGCTTTGTGAAAGACCTATGAGGCATCTCGATCTATCTCTATAGATCCTGATGCCTAATATGTAAGCAGCTTCTCCAAGGTCCTTCATTGAAAAACATTTATTCAAGTAGGCCTTTAGACTTTCCAAAAGTTCTATATCATTTCCCGTTATGAGTATGTCATCCACATATAATATGAGAAATGCTACAGAGCTCCCACTTACTTTCTTGTAAATACAGGGTTCTCCATAAACCTGTACAAACCCAAACGCTTTAATCACCTCATTAAAGCGAATGTTCCAACTCCGAGATGCTTGCACCAGCCCATAGATGGAGCGCTAGAGCTTGCATACTTTGTTAGCATCTTTAGGATCGACAAAACCTTCCGGCTGCATCATATACAGTTCTTCCTTAAGGAAGCCATTAAGGAATGCCATTTTGACGTCCATTTGCCAGATCTCATAATCATAAAATACGGCAATTGCTAACATGATTCGGACAGACTTCAGCATCGCTACGGGTGAGAAAGTCTCATCATAGTCAACTCCTTGAACTTGTCGATAACCCTTAGCGACAAGCCGAGCCTTATAGACGGTCACATTACCATCCGCATCAGTCTTCTTCTTAAAGATCCATTTATTTTCAATGGCTCGCTTATCATCAGGCAAGTGCACCAAAGTCCATACTTTGTTCTCATACATGGATCCTATCTCGGATTTCATGGCTTCAAGACATTTTTTGGAATCCGGGCCCGCCATCGCTTCTTCATAGTTCGAAGGTTCACCATTGTCCAACAACATGATCTTCAGGACAGGGTTGCCGTACCACTCTGGTGCGGAACGTGTCCTAGTGGACCTTCGACGTTCAATAGTAACTTGATCTGAAGTTTCATGATCATCATCATTAATTTCCTCTCCAGCCGGTGTAGGCTCCATAGAAACAACTAACTGTGCTACGCTACTCTCCGGTTCGAGTGGACGTACAATTACCTCATCAAGTTCTATTTTCCTCCCACTTACTTCTTTCGAGAGAAACTATTTCTCAAGAAAGGATCCATTCTTGGCAACAAAAACTTTGCCTTCGGATCTGAGGTAGAATGTATACCCAATAGTCTCTTTGGGATATCCTATGAAGACGCACTTTTCCGCTTTGGGTTCGAGCTTCTCAGGTTGAAGTTTCTTCACATAAGCATCACATCCCCAAACTTTTAGAAACGACAGCTTAGGTTTCTTTCCAAACCATAATTTATACGGTGTCATCTCAACGGACTTTGACGGTGCCCAATTTAAACTGAATGCGGCAGTCTCTAATGCATATCCCCAAAATGATAGCGCTAAGTCGGTAAGAGACATCATAGATCGCACCATATCCAATAGAGTGCGATTACGACGTTCAGACACACCATTTTGCTGAGGTGTGCCAGTCGCCATGAGTTGTGAAACAATTCCACATCTCCTTAGGTGCGTGCCAAACTCGTGACTTAAATATTCTCCGCCATGATCAGATCGTAGGCACTTTATTTTCCTGTCACGTTGATTCTCTACCTCACTTTTAAATTCCTTGAACCTTTCAAAGGTTTCAGACTTGTGTTTCATTAAGTAGACATACCCATATTTTCTCAAGTCGTCAGTGAGGGTGAGAACATAACGGTAGCCACCACGAGCCTTGACGCTCATTGGACCGCATACATCGTTATGTATTATCTCCAACAAGTCAGTTGCTCGGTCCATTGTTCCAGAGAACGGAGTCTTGGTCATCTTGCCCATCAGGCATGGCTTGCACGTGTCAAATGATTCAAAATCAAGAGACTCCAAAAGTCCATCAGCATGGAGCTTCTTCATGCGTTTGACACCAATATGACCAAGGCAGCAGTGCCACATGTAAGTGAGACTATTGTTATCAACCTTACACTTTTTGGTACTCACACTATGGACATGTGTAACATCATGTTCGAGATTCATCAAAAATAAACCATTGACCAGCGAGGCATGACCATAAAACATTTCTCTCATATAAATAGAACAACCATTATTCTTAGATTTAAATGAGTAGCCATCTCGCATCAAGCAAGATCCAGATACAATGTTCATGCTCAAAGCTGGTACTAAATAACAATTATTAAGGTTTAAAACTTATCCCGAAGGTAGATGTAGAGGTAGCGTGCCGACGGCGATCACATCGACCTTGGAACCATTCCCGACGCGCATCGTCACCTCGTCCTTTGCCAGCCTTCGCTTATTCCGCAGCTCCTGCTTGGAGTTACAAATGTGAGCAACTGCACCGGTATCAAATACCCAGGAGATACTACGAGAGCTGGTTAGGTACACATCAATAACAAGTATATCACATATACCTTTAATGTTGCCGGCCTTCTTATCTGCTAAGTACTTGCGGCAGTTCCGCTTCCAGTGACCGGTACCCTTGCAATAAAAGCACTTAGTCTCAAGCTTGGGTCCATTCTTGTTCTTCTTCCCGGCAACTTGCTTACCGGGCACGGCAACAGCTTTGCCGTCCTTCTTGAAGTTCTTCTTACCCTTGCCTTTCTTGAAACTAGTGGTCTTATTGACCATCAACACTTGATGCTCCTTTTTGATCTCGACCTCTGCTATTTTCAGGATCAAGTACAACTCAAGAATGGACTTCTCCATCCCTGCATGTTGTAGTTCATCACAAAGCTCTTGTAGCTAGGTGGAAGCGACTGGAGGATTCTGTCAATGACCGAGTCATCCGGGAGATGAACTCCCAGCCGAGTCAAGCGGTTGTGCAACCCAGACATTTTGAGTATGTGCTCACTGACAGAACTATTCTCCTCCATCTTATAGCTGAAGAACTTGTCAGAGACGTCATATCTCTCAACCCAGGCATGAGCTTGGAAAACAAGTTTCAGCTCTTGGAACATCTCATATGCTCCGTGTTGCTCAAAACGCTTTTGGAGCCCCGGTTCTAAATTGTAAAGCATGCCGCACTGAACAAGGGAGTAATCATCATAGCGTGACTGCCATGCGTTCGTAACATCTTGGTCTGCTGGGAAAATGGGTGGGTCACCTAGCGGTGCATCGAGGACATACAATCTCTTGGAAGCTATGAGGATGATCGTCAAGCTACGGACCCAGTCCGCATAGTTGCTTCCATCATCTTTCAGCTTGGTTTTCTCTAGGAACGCGTTGAAGTTGAGGGTGACATTAGCGTTGGCCATTGGATCTACAATATAGATTGTAAAGACAATTTTAGACTAAGTTCATGATAATTAAGTTCACATAATCAAATTATTTAATGAACTCCCACTTAGATAGACATCTCTCTAGTCATCCAAGTGACACATGATCCATGTCAACTAGCCCGTGTCCGATCATCACGTGAGACAGACTACTCATCCATGGTGAACATCTCCATGTTGATTGTATCTTCTACACGACTCATGTTCGACCTTTCAGTATTCCGTGTTCCGAGGCCATGTCTGTACATGCTAGGCTCGTCAAGTCAACCTAAGTGTTTTGCGTGTGTAAATCTGGCTTACACCCGTTGTATGCGAACATTAGAACCTATCACACCCGATCATCACGTGGTGCTTCAGAACAACGATCCTTAGCAACGGTGCACAGTTAGGGTGAACAAATTTCTTGAAATTTTTATTGAGAGATCATCTTATTCACTACCGTCGTTCTAAGCAAATAAGATGTAAACATGATAGACATCACATGCAATCAATATAGTGACATGATATGGCCAATATCATCTTGGTCCTTCGATCTCCATCTTCGAGGCACCATGATCATCACTGTCACCGGCATGACACCATGATCTCCATCATCGTGTCTTCATGAAGTTGTCTCGCCAACTATTTCTTCTACTACCATGGCTGACGTTTAGCAATAAAGTAAAGTAATTACATGGCATTTATGATTGACACGCAGGTCATACAATAAAATAAGACAACTCCTATGGCTCCTGCCGGTTGTCATACTCATCGACACGCAGGTCGTGAATCCTATTACAAGAACATGATCAATCTCATACATCACAATGCATCACATCACATCCTTTGGCCATATCACATCACAAGGCATATGCTGCAAAAACAAGTTAGATGCCCTCTAATTTGTAGTTGAAAGTTTTTACGTGGCTGCTATAGGTATCTAGCAAGAACGTTTCTTACCTACGCCAAAACCAGAACATGATATGCCAATTACTATTTACCCTTCATAAGGACCCTTTTCATTGAATCCAATCCGACTAAGGTGGGAGAGACAGACACCCGCTAGCCACCTTATGCAACAAGTGCATGTCAGGCGGTGGAACCGTTCTCACGTAAGCGTACATGTAAAGTTGGTCCGGGCCGCTTCATCCCACAATACCGCCGAATCAAGATAAGACTAGTAGTGGTAAGAAAATTAACAAGATCGACGCCCACAACTGCTTTGTGTTCTACTCGTGCATAGATTCTACGCATAGACCTAGCTCATGATGCCACTGTTGGGAGACGTTGTAGTAAATCAAAAAAATTCCTATGTGTTCACCAAGATCTATCCATGGAGAAACCAGCAACGAGTAAGGGAATAGTGGATCTTCGTACCTTTGAATATCGCTAAGCAGAAGCGTTACAAGAACACGGTTGGTGGAGTCATACTGTAGCTATTCAGATCGCGGTGGACTCCGATCTTAGCGCCGAACAACTGTGCCTCCGCGTTCAACACACGTACAGCCCGGTGACGTCTCCTATGCCTTGATCCAGCAAGGAGGGAGGAGAGGTTGAGGTAGAGCTCTAGCAGCACGACGGCATGGTGATAGTGGAGCTGCGTGGTCTCCGGCAGGCCTTCGCCAAGCACTACGGAGAACAAGGAGAGGGAGGAGTAGGGCTGCGCTGAGAGAGAGAGGAACTCTTGTAGATGGCAGCCCCAAAAACCCCACTATATATAGGAGGAGGGAGGGCTGCGCCCTAGGGTTTCCACCCTAGGGTGGTGCGGCAGCCACCAGATGGCAATCTGGCCGGTGGCCAGAGTGGGAGAGGGGAGGGGTGGCGCCCTAGATGGGCCTAGGGCCCATCTGCCCTAGGGTTTGCCCCCACTCCCCTGCGCCTTGGGCCCCTTGTGGGGGGTGCACCAGCCCACCTAGGGGCTGGTTCCCTCCCACTTGTGTCCCAAGCATCCCTCTGGTGCCAGTGGCCCCTCCCGGTGGACCCCCGGAACCCTTCCGGTGGTCCCGGTACGTTACCTGTGATGCCCGGAATGCTTCCGGTGACCAAAACCTCACTTCCTATATATGAATCTTTACCTCCAGACCATTCCGGAACTCCTTGTGATGTCCGGGATCTTATCTAGGACTCTGAACAACCTTCGGTAATCACGTACACTATTTTCCTATAACCCTAGCGTCATCGAACCTTAAGTGTGTAGACCCTACGGGTTTGGGAGACACGAAGACATGACCGAGACATCTCTCCGGTCAATAACCAACAGCGGGATTTGGATACCCATGTTGTCTCCCACATGCTCCACGATGATCTCATTGAATGAACCACGATGTCGGGGATTCAATCAATCCCGTATACAATTCCCTTTGTCTACCGGTATGATACTTGCTCGAGATTCAATCGTCGGTATCCCTATACCTTGTTCAATTTCGTTATCGGCAAGTCTCTTTACTCGTTCCGCAACACATCATCCCGTGGCTAACTCCTTAGTCACTTTGAGCTCATTATGATGGTGTCTTACCGAGTGGGCCTAGTGATACCTCTCTGTCACACGGAGTGACAAATCCCAGTCTCGATTCATGCCAACCCAACAGACACTTTCGGAGATACCCATAGTGCACCTTTATAGCCACCCAGTTACGTTGTGATGTTTGGCACACCCAAAGCATTCCTACGGTATCCGGGATTTGCACAATCTCATGGTCTAAGGAAATGATACTTGACATTAGAAAAGCTTTAGCAGACGAACTACATGATCTTGTGTTATGCTTAGGATTGGGTCTTGTCCATCACATCATTCTCCTAATGATGTGATCCCGTTATCAACGACATCTAATGTCCATGGCCATGAAACCGTGACCATCTATTGATCAACGAACTAGCCAACTAGAGGCTCACTGGGGACATGTTGTAGTCTATGTATTCACACATGCATTACGGTTTCCGGTTAACACAATTATAGCATGAACAATAGACAATTCTCATGAACAAGGAAATACAATAATAACCATTTTATTATCGCCTCCAGGGCATATTTCCAACAATTATGTCTCATCTAGTAAGTCTATATTTTTTCTTAACTTCATCACTCTGCCAAAAGAACCTCGACTGATAAAAGTCCAGTCTTTGACGTACCACTTGTAAGCGCACATTTCTCCATGTGTGGTTTTGGTAATTTATGACACCCCTATGGACTAATGGTTGCCTTTAGTTATATTCAAAGGATTTGTCCATAGGCACTTCTTGAAGTCCATCTGTGGGGTTTCAAGGAGTTTATATGATGACCAAGGTGGTATTCAAGGTTTATCCAAAGATTGGTCATGTGAGAGTTGAGCTTATTGCAAACATGTCTTGAAGAAGGAGATTGTATGAGAATTCATGATTACCTTCAAGACATCATATTTATGAAGAGAGAAGATAAGATACAAGGTTGATCAAGACTAAGTCAAAGAGTGAATCAAGTGATCAACACACAAAGCGTACAAGATGTACCGAGAGGGATCAAGTGATCCCATGGTATGGTAAGCATTGTCCATTACGCTTTGTGTACTAACCCATGTTCCTTGTGAGAGTTCTTTGTGGGGTTAGGCATATTTCCATGGGATTGCGTCAAGAGGAAGACCCCATACAACCCATGGAATATGACATCAAGTGGTGATAGTTATCAAGGTTGGGGTGTGCAAGTTCAAGTGAAGCATCACGAAGAGATCAGGCTTGAAGCTTGCCATCCATGGTGGTGTCAATGGACTTGTGAAGATGTGCCGAAGAGTAGCTCACCCATAGTGGAGTATGGGGGAGCAATCATCTAGTCTTCATCAAGCCAACGGATTCAAGAAAGGTGGTCCATCTTGAGGAAGTCAAGATGGACTATGCACAAGGCTAAGGTTTGACCTTGATAGGGTTTTATATTTTACCGGACTCATGGTGGTAGTTGAGAGACCGGGTTATATGATCGATAACCGTGCTATCAAGGGGGCTCTCAAGTGAGTAGCTTGATCATATCGTTCGTTGAGAGCTCAAACCATTGCATTCTTGGCATCATCATCTTTATTGGTTCTTGGTTGGTTTTTCTCGTTGAGGTTTCTTGAGCTTATGGTCAACTTCATGACAAGCTCAAGTTCATCGAAAACGGAGTCCATATGCATCTTCAATGATGTTTTCGAGGTTGGGGTTATTGCCGATTCTTCATTGAAAGAGGTTTATCATCTCTATACCATTGGCATTTTTATACTGTCGCTGTTGGATAGCTCTTGTCAACCTGAATCCAACAAGCTTTAGTTTGCTCAATTCAGAGCTCATTTGCAGAAGTTGTGGCAGTTCTGGTGTTGCAGTTCAGTGGATTGCGGTAGTACCGCTCCTCAGAGCTCAGAGCGGTAGTATCGCAAGTGGCACGGAAGTAATTTTTTACTTCTGCCCCGAGGGCGGTAGTACCGCATGTTGCACGAAAGTAATTTTTTACTTCCGCCCCTCGGGCGGTAGTACCGCAAATGACTTCCGGTACTACCGTGCGGGTTCTTTTTCGCGGTTTCGCCCTCAGCGGAGGTAGGCACGGAAGTAATTTTTTTTACTTCCGTGCATCTCCTAGTGCCAGTCACTATTGACCATGCGGTAGTACCGCATGGGCTCACGGTAGTACCGCTTCGGCGGTTCTACCGCTAGCTGCCTAGTGCAATCGGCCTGAGTCTGGTACTTCCGTGGGAGCGGTAGTACCGCATGTCTCAGCGGTAGTACCGCAAGCCCTTGTGGTAGTACCGTGATCTTATTGTGGTAGTACCGCGATGCGCGGGGCTGAGGGTGGGGATAATGGTTGGATCTTTTCTCCCCTATAAAAGGGGGTCTTCTTCCCCAATGGATCTCATCTCTTAAGCTCGTGTTCTTCCCCCATTGTTGACCTTCTTCGAGCTTGCTAACTCTCAATCCCTCCAATGATTCTTGCTAGTTCTTGAGGGAAAAGAGAGAGGAGATCTAGATCCACATTTCTACCAATCACTTTCTCCTCTAAGTGAGGGGAACCCCTTGGATCTAGATCTTGGAGTTCTTCGTGTTCTTCTTCGTTCTTCCTCTCATTTCCTCCCTAGCATTAGTTGCTTTGGTTGGAGTTGGGAGAGAAGGACTTGGGCACTCCGTGTGCCCTTGCCATTGCATTTGGTGCATAGGTTTGAGTTCTCCACGGTGATACGTGGAAGTGAGAAGTTGAGAAGCTATTACTCTTGGGTGTTTGAGAACCCTAGAGCTTGTTCCTCTTGGGTGCTTTGGCGCCCTAGAAGGTTAGTGGTGCCTCGGAGCTCAATCATTGTGGTGCAAAGCTCCGGGCAAGCTTCGGGGTCTCTAATTAGGTTGTGGAGATTGCCCCGAGCATATGAGGTCACCTCGGAGCCACAATCCATTGTGGTGAAGCTTCGTGGTGTCGTTGGGAGCCTCCAATCAAGTTGTGGAGATTGCCCCAACCTTGTTTGTACGGGTTCGGTGACCACCCTCAAGGGCCCCTTAGTGGAATCACGACATCTTGCATTGTGCGAGGGCGTGAGGAGATTACGGTGGCCCTAGTGGCTTCTTGGGGAGCATTGTGCCTCCACACCGCTCCGAACGAAGATTAGCATCCGCAAGGGTGTGAACTTCGGGATACATCATCGTCTCCGCGTGCCTCGGTTATCTCTTACCCGAGCCCCTTTACTTATGCACTTTACTCTTTGTGATAGCCATATTGTTTCTTGTTATATATCTTGCTATCACCTAGTTGTATATCTTGCTTAGCATAAGTTGTTGGTGCACATAGGTGAGCCTAGTTGTTTTAGGTTTTGTGCTTGACTAATTAAACGAAAGTTTTATTCCGCATTTGTTCAAGCCTAAACCGTAATTATTTTAAAGCGCCTATTCACCCCCCCCTCTAGGCGACATCCATGTCCTTTCACCACTACTGGTATCTCAAATAAAGAAAGGAGATACATGGGCATACTCGTAAGCACCGAGTTAATCAGTATAAGCCTCCCTCCATAATACAGAAGCTTCCCTTTCCAGCAGCTTAGCTTCTTCTCAAAACGATCCTCAATACGCTTCCACTCTTGGTTCATTAGCTTTTGATGATGAATTGGTATGCCCAAGTAACTAAATGGCAAGCTACCCAACTCACAACCGAACAACTGTTTATAATCATCCTGTGCTTCTTTGGCTCTTCCGAAGCAGAACAATTCGCTCTTGTGGAAGTTGATTTTTAACCCCGATAGCTGTTCAAACAGGCAGAGAATAATTTTGATATTTCTTGCTTTTGCCATGTCATGCTCCATGAAGAGGATAGTGTAATCAGCATATTGCAGAATGGACAGACCATCAGCCACTAGATGTGGCACTAGCCCACCCACCAGGCCTTCCTGTTTCACCCTTCCTATTAGTATTGCAAGCATATCCGCAACGACATTGAATAGGATTGGGGACATTGGATCCCCCTGTCGGAGAAAAAATGACCGATGTCATCATTCACTTTAATTCCAACACTCCCCTGCTGTACAAAAGATTCAACTTGCCTCCTCCATAGCTCGTCAAAACCTTTCATACGCAGAGCTTGTTGCAAGAAGGGCCATTTAACTTTATCATATGCTTTCTCGAAATCCACTTTGAAGATGACCCGTCTAGTTTCTTCGAATGAATTTCATGTAGGGTCTCATGGAGTACAACCACGCCCTCTAAAATATTTCTCCCAGGCATAAAGGCCGATTGACTAGGTTGCACCACTACATGTGCAATCTGTGTCAATCTATTAGTCCCAACCTTGGTAAATATTTTGAATGACACGTTGAGCAGACATATCGGTCTGAACTGTTCAGTACGCACTGCCCCTTCCTTTTTTGGCAACAACGTTATTGTCTCAAAGTTTAGGTGGTACAACTACAAGTGCCCATCAAACAAGTCCTGAAACATTGGTATTAAATCTCCTTTAATGATATGCCAACATTGCTTATAGAATTCAGCCAGAAACCCATCTGGCCCTGGCGCCTTATTGTTTTTCATTTGCAATATTGCATCAAACACCTCCTTCTCTGTGAATGGTGTAGTTAATATCTCATTCTCATCCCTTCGGAGTTGAGGTATATCACTGACCAAGTGCTCATCCATAGTCACAGTCGTATCATCAGGAGGACCAAGAAGCTTCTTATAATATTCTGAGATGTACAACTTTAGGTTCTCATGCCCAACGATAGTACTCTCATCTTGCTCAAGTTGGTAAATTTTCTTCTTTCTATGTTTAAAATTAGCAATAAAATTAAAGAATTGCATATTATCATCTCCTTCAATCACCTGGCGCACTTTTGCTCTAAGTGTCCACTTCAGCTCCTCTTCTCTAAGAAGCTGTTTGAGATTCTGTTCTGCCTCTGCTTTGGATGCCCTCTCATGAGCATCCAACAACACGGATTGAGCTTTAATGTCGAGGGCATTAATGAAGTCAATAAGGTTTTGTTTCTTGAGCTTATAGGCACCGCTCTCGTGCTTCGCCCAACCCCGAAGAAACTATCTCAAGTGTCTAGTTTTATTTTGCCATTTATCGACATTGGTTCGTCCCCCAGTAGCTCTATTCCATTCTCTGGCTACAAGGTCAATGAATCCTTATCTCTCAAACCAAGCCACCTCAAACGAGAAAGCATTCTTATAACCCACATGGGTCGCCTCCCCCGAGTCAACAAACAGCGGGGTATGGTCTGATATAATCGTAGGCATCGCTCGTACTGTCACACATGGGAATTTCTGCTCCCATTCCACACTCGTTAGTACCCTATCCAACTTCTCATATGTTGGATTCGGTAGTGTATTGGCCCAGGTAAACTTTCTGCCTGTGAATTCAATCTCTCGTAAATCTAGGCTTTCGATGATTGTATTAAACGTAAATGACCATCTGCCATCAAAGTTATCATTTTTTCTCATCCCTTCGCCTAATAATGTTGAAGTCCCTTCCCACTAAGATGGGTAACCTCTCATTACCGCAAACCCGCACAAGGTCCGCCAGAAAATCCATCTTGAATTCTGGTTGGGCCGCCCTAAAAGTTTAATTTATTGTTTTCCTTTTTGTTTCCCTTGTTTGTTTATTTGAAGGGAAACTTTTGTGTTTATGCCTATTATACTTTGTACACACTTCTGCCAAATGAATTAACTTTACTTTTTGGGCCCATCTTATTGTACTTTGTACTCATTTGGTAGAAAATAGTGTGGCTTGGGTTAGTTGTTTTCGTTGCTGCATTATTGTGGAATCTATATTTTATTTCATAAATTGTGTGATACATGATATGCTATAAAATAGAGTAGAAAATTAGTGATTGAAAACTATGATGTATTGTGAATAATTGTATTTTTTATAAACATGGGCAGACTATGATGTTTGTTGTACTGTCGATGACCCTTGATGTATAGATCAGAAGTTTTTCGCATAAATAAAATATGACTCAAGACAACCTACAGTGCAAAGTTTTTTTAAAATCACCTACTGTGCAAAGTAAAACAACGGAGGGAGTACCATGTCCTTGCTCTAGTGAAAATTTTCTTATGATTGGTTAAACTATACACACTTGAACAGTCAATGGAACCACCGAGCCAACTCCTGAACTCCACCTGTCTCTTTCTCTCTCTCTCTCCCTCTCTCTCTCTCAACAAAGAAAAACTCCAGTTGTCGCATCCAACATGTTCTGCGTACGTCAGCTGGCTTCCGACAATACAGTACTTACCCAGATGACAAATATCTAACGACCGGTTAAATTATTCACACGTACGTACAGGTGCCCCTAGTAGTTTTAGTCATCTAAAATAGTCTGGCTAGTTTTGACACCGAGCTAGGCGGCCAATCAGTGGCTCACAGATGGCTCCGAGCCAGCCACAAGCTCAGCATTTCTCCTCGGCTGCAACGATCAACGACACCTCGAATGCTACCACATGAAGAATTGCACGGTACCAGACAGCCCACTGGCTAGCTATCAACCTCGTCACGGTAATAGACCTGATCGTGACTAGCTAAACCAGAGCTGGTCAATAGTTAATCCTGCAACATTACATCAGCAGCACGCGCGGATGCTTCGTTGATTAACCGGGCAATCACCGTGTCGTTAGCGCCTGCATTGAACCGAATGTTATTGGCATGGAGTTGATTTTTGCCGCCTATAGCCAGATGATGACTCGACGCACTAGAGCTAGCAGCCGCCGCTGCTTCTTGCTGGGCTGCTATTTGCTAGCCCACCCGAGGCCTGGCCTCCTGCCGCGTGCCGGATTATAGGGCGCTGCGTCCATAGTGTTGTACGTGTGCCGGTGTGCGTGGAACGGATATGCTCCACTAGTGAATAGTTTGTGTCCAGGTCGGACAAGTAACGCGTCGACGTTTCGTGCGTGCTATGCATGATGGGCCGGTTTAATCGGCATGCGTGCACAAAACGTCGCGCTGTTTCTCTGGATATATACGATCGAACGAGCTTGATGATGGAAGAGAAGCAGTAGTAAACCTTGATCCGTCTACTGGCAGAAAATTCCTCCTGGTTTGTTCATTATTATGCGGCAGCATTCTCAGGTTCTTGAGGGTAACTTCGGCCTTTGCATCAGCCGAGTTTGTTATTGCTTTTTATCGTACTACTACTAGCAGACAATCCATGATAAGATTTGTTATTAATTAATTGAGGAAGAGGTCGTTAAGCAGCAGCCCATGTCACTTGTGCCCCCACGCACGTCAGAGCAACATGCCTCTGCCTTTTCCGCGGGTGGACAGTTTCTCCCTCCGACCGGTCCATCATGGAGCGAGCGAGCGAGCCAGCGAGACCTGTATATAACCACCGCCTACTACGGACTCGACACCCAGAGCCAGAGCCAACCAACAGGGCGACCAAAGCTCAATTACCTCAGAGGCTCAGACCACCCAGCTACCGCCTGTCCGCTCTCAATCTCTCCATGCTCTACATGGCGAGGGTTCACCCCAACATGGCGCCCGCGCCGGGCGCCGTCCACGATGCGCCGGCCAGCTCCGCCTCCGCTGTGGAGGGGCCGGCGACGCTGACGGTGTGGCGCAAGTCGCTGCTGTTCGACTGCAAGGGGTTCACGGTGTTCGACGCCATGGGCGACCTGGCCTACCGCGTCGACAGCTACGCCTCCGAGACCGGCGACGAGGTCGTCCTCATGGACGCGGCCGGCCGCCCGGCCTTCACCGTCCGCCGCAAGCGGTTCAGCCTCCAGGGCGAGCAGTGGCTCGTGTTCGCCGGCGAGGAGACGCGGCGGCCCGTGTACGCCGTCCGGCGCAGCGGCCGCGGCAAGACGATGGCGCACGTGACGGCGTGCGCCGGCGCCGGGACGAGTTCGCCATCGTACGAGGTGGAGGGGTCCTACGCGCGGCGGAGCTGCGTGGTGTACGACGGCGAGAGGCGCGCGGTGGCGGAGATCATGCCCAAGGCGGTGGTCGGCACGGACGTGTTCCGGCTGGTGGTGCAGCCCGGAGTCGGCGTGCCGCTGGCCATGGCCGTGGTGGTGGCGCTCGAGCAGATGTTCGCCAGGCCGTCGCTCCTCAGGAGCTGGTCCACGTAGATTATATAGTTACTTATAATTTGTTTGTTCATCGGAGTACGTCTCAATTTAGTCAAGCTTATAGCTTTTTTGCCCCTTGCACTCAGCTTGGGGTTACAATTGAGACCGTGAGAGTCGACCGATCTTTCCGCGTGTGGGCATGAGAGCAAGCCGATCTGTTCGATGATGCCCCCAAATCAGTCGCATATACGTATATACTACTGGCCAATCGATGTCTTTTCGGGTCTGTCGTTGTGTACATATATATTCTTTCAAGAGAGTGAAATAATATAAAAAGTTCTTTTGTACTAACTACATACGGTCCTCAGCTTTCGAGTCTCGAGATAACATCTCGTCCTGCACACAGCGCTATCTTGATCTTTACCATACGCACCAAACGATTCGTATTACGTGGCCTGCGAATTTCTGGCATCTTTTGATTCTCGAGCGAGATCGGCAGAGAGATCTAGACAGAGACGTCGTGTCTCGTCTCTTCTCCCACTTTCCGTGCTCCGTGGAAACATGGGATCATATTTTCGGAAACATTTCCAGCTGCGTCTCCATGTGGTGTGGACTGGCACTGGAAGGACCGCGACTCGTCCTCATCCTGGGACCATTTGCCGCTCTGGAGAAGAGAAGAGAGGAGAGGAGACGTGCACAGCTGCGGTCTGAAATTCAGTTGGGTACCTGGCGCGTCAGTCCAGCTGGGGGCCGTGGATGATACGTGTGCGATCGGCTCTGAATTAATGCAGAACTCGCGAAGGACGATCCGTGTTGGTTTCTTGTGTTGTTCTGTGTACGATGCAGGTGGCTGGCTCACTGAATTTTTGCCCGTGAGTCATGTGCTGGGAGTGGCCTGTCCTTCTCCTGTGACTGGCCCTTAGGTTCGGGTTCGGCACTAGTCGCTGTTTTTTCACCAAGGGCTGGTGAGGACGTATGAACACAGAAATATTCAGGAGCAGCTATGGACGCACTGCTATTTTTAGCTTTCTACCGCTTATTGCGTGCTCTAGCGAACAATCATCCACATTCCTCACGCCCCTCCGCCCAAGTGGACGATGCACTCAGCTTAACGTCGTTCAGTTTCCGTGAGGCGCAATGCTTCTTTTAAACATTTTCCCTTTTTTTTTTTGAATTCCCCGCCCCCCTCCACATACACACACACCCCGGTCATGTTAATTTGGTTTGTGGCTTCGAATGTAAGTTGTTGGTTCAATTTTTTTTATCGGGCTTCTGTTCGAATTCCGTGTGCTACCGGTTGTCCACTCAAATGACTTCGAACGGACCGAATGATGATGGAAGGGCATTACTACAGCTAAGTTCATTTTTAAGGGGATAAAACTGAGCACCCAACTAAGGACATGGATGTCATTATTTTGAGAATGGCTCTGCTTACTATGGTATTATCGAGAAAAATGGTTTTGCTCGATACTCCAAGTTGGTCTACCCTCGAAGAAAAGGTGTTACCATTCAAATTTCTTTGAACTGTCTCGGTAGTTCTGCAGGTTCAAAATGTGTAAAAATATGTTTTAGTTTAAGGGAATTTGCTAACGGGGTAAATAACAATTGATTTGTCTATTAAAACTAATTTGAACAATATCGGTAGTTTTGCTAGTCTAAAATTCATAGGTATCTTTTTTTTCAAATTCATAAACATTCTTTCTTCCATAGGCCAGATAACCAATATGCCAACATATTAAACTGGGCAAGATAGCTAAGAGGACGAGCCTCGTTTTGTCCATAACTTGTCTTTATTGTTAGCTCGAAGAGAAAATCTTATTCATCGCTCACTGCAACTAACTGTTGGGAAAACACACCTATGTGCTAGCAATCGAGCCAAATCAATTTAGATGAGAGTTACTCCCTCCGTCCCATAATGTAGTACGTTTTTTTAACACTATACTAGTGTCAAAAAATGTCTTACATTATGGGACGGAGGGAGTAACTTGGGACTTATGATTTTACTTTCCATTGTGCATTCCATCTTTTTTTTCTAAAAATATTAGATTTTTCTCTCTTTCGTCATGTTCACCAAAATTTAATACATTCTATTTTAAAAAAATGAATGCAAAATTTAAAACATTCCCAAATGTTCACAAATTCCAAAAAATTAAAAATTCATGGAAATTTATAAAATACACAAACATTTTTAAAAACCCATGAATTTTATTCAAACCAATGAAATGTTTTTCAGTTCGTGAATATTTCAAATAATTTAATATTTTAAAAAACAAATGAATGCATCTAAAACTTTGAATTTTCTCAATAACTTCGTCAAAGTTTTGAAAACAATTGTGAAGATTTAATAAATTTATAATTAATTATTTTTTAATACAAGCACATTTAAACATCACACATATTTGAAATCATTCAAATTATAAAAAATGATGATTTTACTAACTACATCCATTTAAAAAAAATATATTTCAAAATCATTTTCGTAATACATAACATTTTTCTAATGCACGAAATTTTTCTTAAAGTTTGACAATTTTTTTAAAACATGTAGAATTTTTTGCATTTTAAATATTTTAATTTCTATTTTTCGAATTAGTTTTATGATTTTTTCTCAATCCAAAATATTCACGTCTGTTTTCATAAAAAATAGTCATGAAATTTGGGTAAGGTTCATTTATAATTTATAATATTTGGTGTTTTAAAGAAAAAGAACCAACCAAAATATCGAGGGAATTGAAAAAGAAAAGTTGGAGAGCGCTAGGTATGGTGAAAGACCTTGACACGTCTAATTGAGCCTTCCCATTTCGCACACACTTGTGCAATTAGCCACCATATAGGAGGCCGCAGCCAAAGGTTTGGGTCGACAGGAGAAGCTTGCAAGCTGGGAACCAATGGACACTCAGGCAACATGGATCTCGTTATCTTAGTCACCCAGTCTCCCTTTATGATTTTGTCACTCGACATTTCCCCCTCCAGTATTCGCTATTATATACCTCACATCAATCTGTATTAAGTTAATCACATAGTGCATGACCCCACACACTAGCCATTTGAGCAGGAAGCTTTGCCCATGACGCTCAATAAATAAAAACAATGTCGATGGGCGACATGGGCCAAGTTAACGTTTAGCATGCCCAAGTCATGGGCCAACAACCTTCTTCATAACTTAGTTTGTTGTTGGCGGGCAGTGATATGCATCACTGGGCAACCCCTATGTCTTACCTATAGCGAGGCACAAGGCTGCCACACCCGTGTGCACCGTGCAGCTGGTTGGTGGTTGGCCGGCCCAGTACACTCATGGTTTGTAGTGATGACGTCACACAACGTCTTGCTGACATCATACCATGTTCATTTCTCCTTCTCAATTTATGCTTGTATTCTAAGTGAATATATTTAACAAACATAAATTTACTGAAGAAAATTTGACAATTGTGAATCTTAAAGTGGTAGGAAAGTATACAAGAAATGTTAGTAGAACTACAAACCAAGTGTTGATAGCTTTCAAAAAATATTCATGACAATGAAAATTGTATGTATGTTTTCTGAAAAGTGTATTCAGAGTTTAAAAATAATGTACGAGCTTTAAATGTAAGTACAATGATTGTGGAACTAAAAACAAATTTTGTTAACTTAAAAAAAACTGCTCACAGAAACGAAAAAGTGTGTCTACTTTTCAAAAGGACTTATGTGTTAAAAACAAATATGCATGTACAATGTAAAAGAATGAAATGTTTTGCGTAGTATAAAATATTTAGTACCAGTTTAAAAAAGGAAGATGGCATTTGAAAGTAATGTTTCCCTTTTTTTTTGTGAAACTACCTTACTACAATATAAAACCTATGTTCGCGCAGGTTTAGAGAAATGTTTATTCCATTAAAAATGTTTCAATGTGTATTCGAAAACAATGTTGACCATGTATGAAACAAAAGTGTGCAAAACATGTATTGAAATAAAAATATAGATTCTGTATTTGAAAAACATTCTGAGTGTTTAAAAAAATCAACGTGTTTAAAAAAAATATACATTCCGTATTTGAAAACTATTTTTTTACTTCAATAGAGCAATAGATTTTCCTGTTGTGGAGGCACACATTTGATTCCCGTGAGAGCCACAACAATATGTTTTTCATGAGTTGTGTCTCTTGGAAAGTAAAAAAAAAGCTCTTTTAAACTTTCGCGAGAGAGACAGACTGATCTCTCGTGTAGGCATAAAATTGCTGTCATAAAAGGCACACCCCGTGCTTCTTGAAAAGAAAATAAAAATATTTTTATGCTTCGGAAAGGGATACATATTTGCTTCCATGAGAGGCACTCGGAATAAGAATAAAAACAGCTCCTGACTTGTTGTTTTGTTCTGCTTTTTTCTTACAAAAAAGTTCGTCGAAACCTATTGACATGATCTACTTTCAAGGACCTTTCCGTGAGAAATTCAACGATAAAAATGATTGAGATTTGGACGCATGGTTTAAAAGATAAAACGTTAAAAAATATATAAGGAATAAGGAAAACTCTCAGGTTGCGGCAATGATGGAAATGCTGGGTGACACTTGTTGCAATGTGTGAACATGGAAGTGACCTTTGCAAAAAAATACTCCTTAATTCATGATTTCAATATAAGCGAGATATAGCTCCTGCGTGCATCGCTCACTGCGAACAACAACGATGCGTTGCTCACGAACTGTACTACATGGGCCGGACCCAACAGGCCAGAGCGCCACGCCACGCCACACGCGAGGATCGAAACAAGAGCCAGCATTTTTCTATTAGGCCTAGCGAGCCAGCACGTTAGGCCACATGCGAGGTTCCCACTGCCGGGAGCTCCTAATTGGATTTGGAAGCGCCGATTCGACGCGCGCAAATCTGAGCCGGCCCATGTAAAAGATCTCCTTCGCATCTCGCCAGTTTTCGATTGTTATTAAGAATCTTGTCCATCTAATACCGGTCGCGGTTGTTGACCAGTGGCTGGTCAACCGTGTACTTTTGTAAAAGAGAAGAAAAAAAAGGAACAATTCTTGAATTAAGAATGTCCGTCGATTTTTTTTAATTCACAAACATAAAAAAGTTCAAGAATTCAAGAAAAAAAATAATGATTTTGGAAAACGTTCAATTGACAAGCCATCGTAAAATTCATCGAATTTGGAAAAGTTCATCAATTTGGAAAAAACATCATATATTAAAACACATTATACGTTTGAAAAAAGTTCATTGAATTTTAAAAAATTACATCCAATTTTAAATATAATAATATAATTTGAAAAATAGTTCACTGATTTTATGAAAAGTTCATTTTAAAACAAATCGTTCATTTTGATAAAACAAAAAACAATAATAAAATGTAAAATTGAGAAAATATTAAAGAAAAACCACACAAAAGAATATCGTGGCCATTAGTGTTACGATGTCCTAGTGGTAGGGCATGTTGCTCAGTAAGTAGAGATCACGTGTGCGTTCCCGGTGGTTATGTTTTTTGGGGTTAAGAACGGGCAAGAAAAAAAAGTGATAAATGGGCCGGTCCAGGTCAGAGAGGTTGTGTGCGCCAGTGACCCATCGTTTTTTGGACTTTACACCTTTTTTACCTAGGTCGGTTTCTAATTTAGAAAAAACTTCGAAAAATCAAATAATATTCGTGAATTTAAAAATGTTTCAAGAATTAGAAAAATCATATGTACAATAATATATTTGTGAATTCAGAAAATGTTCACAACTTCAAATTAATTACGAATTTTAAAATAATTCATGTATTAAAAATGTTGATGAATTAAAAATGTGCAAAAAATATTATGTTTAAAAAATCGTCTCTGTATAAAGTTTTCATGAATTTAAAAATGTTAAAGGATTCAAAAAATTCTCACGGATTTGTAAAGTTCATGAATTCCAAAATGTTCATGAATTTGAAAAATGTTCAATTTGTTTTAGTAAATTTCATGAATTTGAAAATGTTCACGAGTTCAAAAGTAAATTGGAGAAATATGAGATATGAAATGATTGCCGATTAGATGTACAAAAGTGACGTAATAACATTTAACTTGGTAGTATCCACTGGTATTTCCTCTGTCAACATTTAACTTGGTTGCTAAAATGTATTTACTTAGAAACGACAGGTACTAGTAGGAAAACAAGGATGTCTTCAGTTTGAAAGTTCACAATAGCCCAAATTATTTTTGCTTCCGAACATATAGCAGCAAATCAAACTAATCATCCAGCTTGCAAACATCAAACAGAAGGCCCTGCGCCCTGGCGTTAAATTAAAGACGTCCTTGCGGACAAGTACAACACCACACGAAAGAAAAAGAAGAAGAAACATGAATAGGAAATAGGCAGGATACAAGATGTTGCATGGCAGCAACACAACCCGGATTACACCAAGCAAACAACAAGTGAAACAATGGAGCATAGCTTGCGGTCATCAGAGCCTTCATCCGCGATCAGGCGCCTGGAGCATAGAAAGGTCCAGGATGACTGTGATTTCAAGAACACATCCATCCACGAACAAACTAAGATATTGCTGACCAGGAGAAATAACTAATTGTAGCCTAGCTACGAGAACGAGGGGAGTCTCCCAGTCCGCCTAATCAACGACCTCGTTTGGCACTAATCTGGCCAGGCACATGAAACTCCTAGCAGTGGCAGTCAGAGGCAGCAGACTGGGCACCTGATGAGCCCGTTCTCATTGCAGTGTGTGCATTCCTCGAACATGCACCCTCCCTCGTCGCCGGCGAAGAGCTTGCCGCTGCCGGAGCACGTGCCGCAGGGCAGAAACCGCAAGTCACCGCACCCGATGCACGGGCGGAGGTTCGCCGCCACCGTCTCGCACCCGGCTAGCGCGTGAGCGAGCTCGCCGTTCTCGTGCAGCGCGCTCACCTCGTCAGCACCCCCAAGGTCGAGCTGCTGCTCGCCATTGCCGAAGACGAAAACGCGGGGGAGCACGTGCCCGGCCCCTGCAGCGAGGCCGACGAGGTCGCCGAGCTCGTCCTTGAAGGCGGCGTGCATGGACACGTCGCGCTCGTCCACACGCACGCGGTAGCTGCACAGGATGGCGCGCACGGCCGCGCCGTCCGCGAACGTCTTGCGCACGCCGCGGATGCTGGTGAAGTATACCACCACCGCCTTCCTCGGAGTCGGAGGAGGCGCCACCACCTCGTCCGTGGCGTCGAGGGCGGCTTTCTGGGCCTCCGCCCCCTTCATCTCCTTCTTCTCCTCCAGCTTCCTGTGGAACTCGTCGACACGCGCGCGAACCAAGCCGGTCACCTCCGGCATGTCCCAGGCGGCCGGCGGCACCACCCCGTCCAAGGCGGTCGTCTCCCGCGGGGCCGTGGCCTCCTTCTCTGGGAAGAGAACCGCCGGGTGAGACGGTGGCGGTCCCACCAAGGCCTCGCGGAACACGGACAGGATCGCCGGATCAAAGTGAGGCGCCACAAACTGCACCGGCGGCGGCGGCGACGATGATTCTCCTCGGAACCAACTCGGCGACGCTGAAAATGGCGCCGTGCTCGAAGTCGCTGATGTTGCCCAATGCGCTGTGCTCGACGTTGCCGATGCTGATGCAGCGCCCTCAAGAAATCCGCCCGGCGATAGCTTCATCGGCGCGCGGCCCTCCGCAGGCCACGCCGCCGCATCCCCGCTGAGGGAAGCGGCCTTCGCCTCCGCCGACGGTGCTCCACAATGGGCTTCGCCCTTTGCCGTCTCTTCGAGCGGCAACGTCGTGTAGGGGTGCAGGCCGTCGTGCCGGCCGCGGCAGAGACCGAGGGAGCCCAGCGCCGAGGCGGCGCGTGAAGGAAGGCTATGCCGCCTCTCTGGCCGCGCCGGCGCCGGAAGCGCAGACATGTCTACGCCGCCGCGCGCAATGGTCGAGCTCGAGCACCCCATTGCTGGCCGGACTTCAGATGTCAGAGCCGCCGCACACGAGAAGAAGGACGATCACGTGCGCCTATTTATGGACGCGGAGCTCTTTGATTTTGGCAAGTGAACTGGCGAATAGCATGCGCTCGATGGAAATTGGTTGGTGTTTAATTAGGCTAATAAATCGGCAACTTATTGTTTTGAAAAAAAATACGTATTACTATTATTTTGGTAATTCTTTATCATGGAAAAATGGTGTCCAGGAGAACTGTGTTTTGACCATACCATAGGAGATACTCATTGCCTTTTGGGGTGCACTTTCGTCGCCCACCACCGGTGGACGATGCTTAGACATCGTCGATAGCCAAAATCCGTTCGATCGGTCCTCTCTCGTGCCACAATCAAAGGCTGTTGGAGACGAAGAAGGCGGAAACCATACCACTGAATTCGGCCTCATCTGCGTACCACCGCCGTCGTTTTGAGCTAAGAAACTAAGGGATCTCGGCCCATGGTGATGGATCTGGCCGTCACATAACATCTGTGTTGGATCCGATAAGGAGCACCATCGTGGTTGTTGGCTAGGGCTGAGAGATATAGTGGAGTGCGGGAGAACACATGAACCACTCATGGTGGCGTTGCTCATGGAGGGGAGGGGCGTCAAACTTGCCCACGAGGTGGTGGTGGTGGAGTGTGGGGGGGGGGGGGGGAGGAAGGGAACGCTCGGCGTTGCATCTAGCAAGGGGCAACTAGGTTGAGGAGAAGGGAGCGGGTGGCGATGCGAGGGTTGATGCGCCTATTTGTCGGCGTTGTGGCGAGTAGCGGGCGACCAGCTTGAGGAGAAGGGAACGGGCGGCGGCACTAGGGGTTGATGCGCCTATTTATAAACTATTTGAATTGGTAGTTAAAAGACAATATCAAGGGGGTGGGAGGGAATGCTCGCCGCTGCGGCGAGAAGGGGGTGGCTAGGTTAAGGAGAAGGGAGCGGTCGCCAGCATTGGGTTTGTTTTGTCTATTTATAAACTATTTGAATTGACAGTTAAAACACAATATTAAAGGGGTGGGGAGGGAACGCTCGATGCTGTGACGAGTAGGAGTCTGGTAGGTTGAGGAGAAGAGAGGGACAACGGGGTTGGGGGTTGATGCGCCTATTTAGAAATTGTTTAAATTGTGAGCTAAAAGACAACACTAAATATGTGAGAGAAAACATAGACAGTGTGTATATAGACAATTTGTTAAAACAAAATTTTAATAGACCGTCGTGTATATGAAAATTTAGACAACCAAATACAAAAGAGCTGCTAGAGATGCCTTACGTCATGTATCAAATCAGATACGCAAAAGGTCCATAAACACACCCGGATGTGTCTATGGATAGTTATAGAGGATCCAGTCGTCCAACCACATCCATCAAATTTCTATCCCTTGTCTGATAAAGAGTACAATAAAGAGAGAAGAGAGAATGGAGGAGGAGAAAAGTGAGGTTGTGATGGGGACTAAGGCTGAGTTGGCGTGTCCACGACATGTCCGGCTCTCCCAAGCCTCCTACAAGTTTGCTTCGGGTTTATGGGATTTCAACAACCATAATGTTGGGTGGACGTCATTGGATGGCAAAATGTACCTGGACCATGCACCTCGGACATTTAGGGACGCTTTGAGATACAATGTTTGAGATGCCCTTAGTTAGAGCAACTCTACCATACCTCTTATATTGCGCCGACCCACAAAATAACCGCTAGTTTACGGTTTTGCGCGAAAAAATGGCCCGAACAGACCCCGTATCGGACGCGAAACTGTGAAAAAATGGTGACCTGCGGTAAAAATTCGCCCTCGACCTTTAGATTCACGGGCCAGGAGGAAGACCCGAGTTTGACCCTATCGGCAGTGGTTCTTGGCGGAAGGGACATTTCCAAGCGTCCGTTCCGCTTCCTCTTCCTCCTGCCTCCGTTGATCCCCCTCCGCTTGGCCCGGACCACCATCCGTGGCCACCGTTGCCGTCGTGGAAGCCTCCGAGCCATCGCCTATCACCGTGGACGTCATCCACACCCAACCCCTCCGCCAAATCTCGTCGCCGGCCATGTCGCGCTCGTCGTTATTCAACCCTCGACCATGCAACCCTACAAGCGACAAGGCAATGTCGTCGTCCAGTGCGGCGCTTCTGTAGCCCTGCCCGGGAAGGCACGCGCATCCGCCGCCGCTGCTGCAAATCCGAGCAAGCCTGTGCCGTCCCAGAAAGGCAAGGTGGCGAGTGTGGAACACAAGAAGGCATCCGCAAGAGCTACACCTCCAACACCTCCCCTGATTGCGCCGACAAGAGCTACCCCGACGACACAGCGACTACGGTGCTGCCGTCGCCCCCGACGTGTTCGACGAAATGGGTGCAAGGTATGATACTTTGATTTCTTCTATTTGATTCACCTTTTGCCATTGCACATGTTCATGACTTGTTGGGCAAAATTGTAGCGTTGATATGCATGATGTTACTGCCGAACTTGTGCCCTTGTTGGACGACAATAGCATCGAAATGGATCAAGCCCCAATCGGTGGTTACGGTTATAATGAGATGGTGGCGTGCATGGTCATAGTGAGGAATAAGAAGAAGTGGCGGAGGTTGAGAAGGAGGTGTTCGATCAAGAACAAGCAAAAGCGTGCGCAAGATCGAAGAACTACACACCATTTGAAGATCAAATCTTGATCAAGTCTTGGGAAGCGGTGTCTTTTAATGCGTGCACCGGCACTGACTAAACTGCCAAACAGTATTGGAAAAGGATAGAGGATCAATTCTTTCGCATGATGGCGAAGTATCCCAACCAGACGCTCCACACCTTTAGGTCACTCCAATGTCTTTGGGACGTGATCAAGCCGATTTGTAGCCATTGATTTGCTTTCTTGGAGCAAGTCCGCAATGCACCTCCAAGTGGCATCGCTGAATCCGACTATGTGAGTTCTTTTTTCACATTGTAGTGCAAATGTTTTCGAGCATGTGTCATATTTTGACATTGTTTTTGTTTTATAGTACAAAATTGCACAAGAAAGGTACAAGGACATGGAAGGTTCATGTGGTAGGTCACTGAACCTAGAGAACCGTTGGAAATTGCTTCAACATAGCCAAAAGTGGGAGTTGATTGATAAATAGTCCCCACCGAAGAGAGGTTCACTCACCGAGATGGATGTTGATGATGAAGATGATGATGTCCCAAGAAACAAGAACAAGATAGGTGGAAACAAGAAGGCCAAGGACAAGATCAAGAGGGAATTGGAGGCATAAAACTTGCGTGAAAAGATAGATAGCATGGTGCAATCAAATGAGATGATGGGGACCAAGACATTGGAGGCAAAGAAGGAGTTGACCGAGAAGAAAGCACAAGAGAAGCAAGAAAAGTGGCAATTACTCAAGGAACAGGGGTTGCACAAGGCCACCATTGAGAAGAGGAGAGACCTTACCGAGGAGAACAAGGCCTTAGCCATGCTTCTTGCCGAGGAGAACAAGATCGTGACTATGAACATCAATAAATGGACGACATCATCAAATAATGGCATGATATGGCAAGGAGAGAGATCTTGGAGAGAAGGATGATAGCCGCAAGGTCAAATGGCTTCGGTGTCTGTGGGGGAATGGGTGGCGGTGGTGGAGAGCGAGAATGTTGCTGATGGTGGTCACGAAAGTGATGGTGGCTTTTGCATGAGGTCCTTTTGCGGCTGTGGAGAGCGATACGATGACAAAGATGGTGGTGAAGGTTGTTGTTGTTTGCGCATGACGTTCTTTTGCGTCATGACTGAAAACTATTGTTTAGTTTGTGCGCATACTATGTTTGACCGTTCAAATTTGTGGGCTGGCGGAATTGATGTCAACTTATCAAATTTGTTTTTTATAGTTTGTGGGCTGGTGCGGGCCTTGACAGAACAGACCTCGAATCGCGGAACTGTAAAAGAGAATATTCTATAGTTCCGCGATGCTCGGTCTGTTCTGTCGCGGCCCATGCTAGCCTGCAAAACGCGTTTTCTGCAAACTGTAAACGAGTGATAAGTGTGTACACACCCCACATTGCAGAACTGTAGAAGAGAATATTTTGCAAAATATTCTCTTTAACAGTTCCGCGATGCGAGGTCTGTTCTGCCTTGGCTCGCGTCAGCCTGCAAAACGCGTTTACCACGAAATGTAAATGAATGATAAGGTCCGTGATATAAGGGGTCTGGCAGAGTTGCTCTTATATTTTTAAGAGGGAAACAGTGGATACGCACGCTTGTTGCGCACCGCTAACTAGGGGCTCGATTGACTAGGTTTTGATTACTTGACAAAAGAGTTTATTGGTCCTTTATGTTGACCGCTTTAGCATGATTGGTTTAGTTGCATTATATAATGGTGATCAGAAGTATATCATGCAGTTTATAAAATTAAAAAGGGTACACGCACATTTAGAAATAGGAAAACTCTACAACTGTCCATCCCTCTGATATGACTCCAAGGTTTCTATAATTTTTTATTGTTCCATGCTAAGATATTATCATTCTAGGATACTTTTTGGGCATTTGTTTACAAATTTATAATATTTTTGAGCACTAACCTATTGACCCAGTCTCCAGTGCTAGTTGTTGTTTTCTACATGTTTTTGACGTTTCAGGTTTACAGTACCAAACAAAGTCCAATTGCCATGAAACTTTTTTGATGATTTTTTCTAGACCAAAAAAGACTTGCAAGCTTTGAGTGGAGGCCGGGAGAGCCACGAGGGACCCACAAGCCAACAAGGCGCGTCACAAGGGGGGCACACCTTGATGGCTTGTGCCTCCCTCGGGCGCCTCCCGACGCCCCTCTCTGGCCTATAAATTCACATATATTCCAGAAACCCTAGAAGTGCTCCCGAAACACTTTTTCCATCATCGCAAGTCTCTGTTCCAATGGGAGGCCATCTACACCTCCGTTCCTGCACCCTGCCGGAGGGGAGATCGATCACGAAGGGCCTCTTCATCAACCTTGCTGCCCTCACCATGATGTGTGAGTAGTTTACCATAGACCTTCGGGTCTGTAGGTAGTACCTATATGGCAATCTCTCTCTCTCTCTCTCACTCTCGATCTTCAATACAATGTTCATCGCATCTTTGCCTTGATCTATTCGATGTAATCCCTTTGTATGGTGTGTTTGCTGGGATCCGATGAATTGAGTTTATGTTCAGATTATTCATGAAAAGTTTTTGAGTCAAAACCAAATACTAAGATTCTTATTTGCATGATCATCATAGCTTCGTAATTCTCTCCGATCTATTGAGATAGTTTGGCCAACTATATTGATATTTCTTCGGTGGCAGTGGTGCGTTGTAGTAGGTTCAACCTGGCGAGTTTTTATATCCCAGTGACAGAAGGGGACAAGTTGCGTCTTTGTGTTTCTACTACTAATGATAAAACAATGGGGTTTATTCATATTGCTGGAGTTTACCTTGTCTACATCATGTCATCGTTCTCCAAGCATTACTCTGTTTTACTTAATACTCTCGATGCATGATGGATAGCGGCTGATGAGTGGAGTAACAGTAACAGGTGCAGGCAGGAGTCGGCCTATTTGCTTACGGACGTGATGCCTATATACACATGATCATTGATGTGAAAATCACATAACTATTCACTGTTCTATCAATTGCCCAACAGTAATTTGTTTACCCACCCTATGCTATTTCTATGAGAGATGCTGTTGGGGAACGTTGCACGGGAAACAAAAATTTTCCTACGCACACGCAAGATCTATCCATGGTGATGAGAATCTACAAGAGGGAGAGTGAATCTACATACCCTTGTAGATAGCTAAGCGGAAGTGTTAAGAAACGAGGTTGATGTAGTCGAACGTCTTCACGATGCAATCACGAACCGTGTCGTGATCTCATCACGAGCCGTCCCGCGATCCCATCGTGGTCCTTCTGATCTAGTGCCGAACGGACGGCACCTCCGCGTTCAACACACGTACAGCTCGATGATGATCTCCACCTCCTTGATCCAGCAAGCGAGGGTGGAGAGGTAGATGAGTTCTCTGCCAGCACAACAGCGTGGTGGCGGTGGTGGTGGAGCTGTCCCGGCAGGGCTTCGCCAAGCACAACCGAGATGATCTAGTGGAGAACGGATCTAGAGGAAGAGAGAGGGCAACACGTGGCAATTGTTAGGTGCGTCTTCCCTCCCTCTCCTCATCTGTATATATGGGGAAGGGAGGAGGGGTGGCGCCCCCTAGATCCAATCTAGGGGCAGCGGCTATGGCAGATGGGGGTGCCCCCTAGGGAAACCCTAGGGTGACTTGGCCCCCAAGCCAGGTGGAGGGAACCCTAGAGGGGGCGCCCCACCTCTCCTGGTTACGTGGGAAAAGGTGAGGGGGACGCACAACCCCTTAGTGGCTGCTTTGCCCCTGCCTTTGGCCCATGAGGCCCCCCAACACTTCCCCCCCCCCCGAAACCCCTTTTGGTACTCCTGGTCATAACCCGGTACCCCCGAAATACTTCCGGACTCCGATTACCTTCGTCCTATATATCGATCTTCATCTCCGGACCATTTCGGAGTTCCTCGACACGTCCGGGATCTCATCCGGGAATCTGAACAACCTTCGGTAACCAACACATATAACTCAATACTATCGAAACATCATCGAACCTTAAGTGTCTAGACCCTGCGGGTTCGATAACTATGTAGACATGACCGAGACACCTCTATGGTCAATAACCAATAGCGGGACCTGGATTCCCATATTGGTTCCTACATATTCTACAAAGATCTTTATCGGTCGAACCTCTATGTCAAGGATTCAGTTAATCCCGTATGATGTTCCCTTTGTTCTTTCGTATGTTACTTGCCCGAGATTCGACCGTCGGTATCTCCATACCTAGTTCAACCTCGTTACCTGAAAGTCCCTTTACTCGTTCCGTAATACATGATCCCGTGACTAACAGTTAGTCACATTGCTTGCAAGGCTTATTGTGATGTTGTATTACTGAGTGGGCCCTGAGATACCTCTCTGTCACACGGAGTAACAAATCCCAGTCTTAATCCATGCCAACCCAACAGACACCCTCGGAGATACGTGTAGAGCACCTTTATAGTCACCCAGTTATGTTGTGACGTTTGGTACACACAAGGTACTCCTCTGGTGTCAGTGAGTTGCATGATCTCAAGGTCATAGGAACAGATACTTGACATGCAGAAAACTGTAGCAATAAACTGAGACGATCATATGCTACATTTATAGTTTGGGTCTTGTCCATCACATCATTCTCCTAATTATGTGATCCCATTATCAAATGACATCTCATGTCCATGTCTTGGAAACCTTAACCATCTTTGATCAACGAGCTAGTCCATCAGAGGCATACTAGGGACATGGTGTTGTCTATGTATCCACACATGCATCTGAGTTTCCGATCAATACAATTCTAGTATGGATAATAAACGATTATTATGAACAAGGAAATATGATAATAACTAATTTATTATTGCCTCTAGGGCGTATTTCCAACAGTCTCCCACTTGCACTAGAGTCAACAATCTATCTCACATCGCTATCTGATTTGTTATGAATCTCACACCTAATGAGTTCTGGGGTTCGATCATGCTTTGCGTGTGAGATAGGTCTTTAGTCAACGGTTCTGTGACACTCAGATCCATGTGTACTTTGCAAATCTCTATGTCATACCGCTATCGCACTCCATTTGGAGCTATTCCAAATGGCTGCTCCACTATATGTATCCGGATTGCTACTCAGAGTCATCTGGATTGGTGTTAACATCGACGTAACCCTTTATGACGAACTATTTATAACCTCCATAATCGAGAAATATTTCCTTAGTCCTCTAGTTACTAGGATAATCTTGATCGCTGTCCAGTGATCCACTCCTGGATCACTCTTGTACCCCTTGACAAACTCATGGCAAAGCACACACAGGTGCGGTACGCAGCATGGCATACTATATAGAGCCTATGGATTAAGCATAGGGGACAACCTTCGTCCTTTCTCTTTCTTCTGCTGTGGTCGAGCTTTGAGTCTCACTCAACTCCAGACCTTACAAATCAGGCAAGAACTCCTTCTTTGACTGATCCATTTTGAACTCTTTCAAAATCTTGTCAAGGTATGTACTCATTGAAAAATCTCATCAGGCGTCTTGGTCTATCTCTATAGATCTCGATGCTTAATGTTCAAGTAGCTTTATCCATGTCTTCCTTTGAAAATCACTTTTCAAACAACAGTTTATCCTTTCCAAAAATTCTACATTATTTTTGATCAACAATATGTCATCCACATATACTTATCAGAAATTCTATAGTGCTCCCACTCACTTTATTGTAAATACAAGTTTCTCGTAAACTTTGTATAAACTCAAAAACTTTGATCACCTCATCAAAGTGTATGTTCCAACTCCGAGATGCTTGCTCCAGCCCTTAGATGGATTGTGGGAGCTTGCATACTTTTTAGCATCCTTAGGAGTGACAAAATCTTCCGGTTGTATCACATACAACCTTTCCTCACGGAAACCATTAAGGAAACTATGTTTTTGATATCCATCTGCCAGATTTCATAATTGAAAAACCGCAACAACTGCTAACATAATTCCAATAGACTTTAGCATTGCTACGAGTGAGAAAGTCTCATCGCAGTCAAGTCCTTGAACTTGTTAGAAACTTCTTTGCGACAAGTCAATCTTTATAAATGGTGAAATTTACCATCATGGTCTGTCTTCATCTTAAAGGTCCATTTATACTCAACGACCTGCCGTCCAACGGGCAAGTCTACCAAAGTCTTTACTTGGTTTTCATACATGGATCCTTTCTCGAATTTCATGGCCTCTAACCATTTGTCGGAATCTGGGCCCATCATCGCGTCTCCATAGCTCGTAGGTTCATCGTTGTCCAACAACATGACCTCTAAGACAGGGTTGTCATACCACTCAGGAGCAGTACGCGTCCTTGTCGACCTACGAGGTTTGATAGTAACTTGATCCGGAGTTTCACGATCATCATCATTAACTTCCTCTTCAACTAACGTAGGCTCCACAGAAACATCTTTCTGCGTTGCGCTACTCTCTGGTTGAAACAAAGGTTCAACAACCTCATCAAGTTCTATCTTCCTCCCACTCAATTATTTCGAGAGAAACTCTTTATCAAGAAAGGACCCGTTTTAGCAACAAACACTTTGCACTCGGATCTGAGATAGAAGGTATACCCAATTGTTCTTAGGGTATTCTATGAAGATGCATTTGTCCGCTTTGGGTTCGAGCCCATTAGGTGAAAACCTTTTTCACATAAGCTTCGCAACCCCAAACATTAAGAAATGACATCTTAGGTTTCCACCAAACCAAAATTCATACGGTGTCATCTCAACGAACTTAGATGGTGCCCCTTTTAAAGTGAATGTAGTTGTCTCTAATGCATAACCCCAAAACGATAGTGGCAAATCGATAAGAGACATCATAGTTCGTACCATATCCAATAGAGCACGACTATGACATTCGGACACACCATCACACTATGGTGTTCCAGGTGGCGTGAGTTGTGAAACAACTTTCACATTGTCTAAAGTTGTATGCCAAACTCGTAACTTGGATATTCACCTCCACGATCATATCGTAGAAATTTTTATCTTCTTATCATGATGATCTTAAACTTCACTCTGAATTTGTTTTAACTTTTCAAACGTTTCAGTCTTGTGTTTCATTAAGTAAATATACACTATATCTACTCAATCATCAGTGAAGGTAAGAAAATAATGATATCCACCGCATGCTACAACACTCATTGGACCGTATACATCAGCATGTATCATTTACAATAAGTCACTTGCCCATTCCATCAAGCCGAAAAACGGGGTTTTAGTCATCTTGCCCATGAGGCATGGTCTGCATGTCTCAATTGATTCAAAATCGAAAGAGTCCAAAGATCCATCTGCATGACCATTGAAGGTATTATTCATGTAAATAGAATAACCATTATTCTCTAACTTAAATGAATAACCGTGTTGTAATAAACACGATCTAATCATGTTCATGCTTAATGCAAACACCAAATAACATTTATTTAGGTTTGTCACTAATTCCAAAGGTAGAGAGAGCATGCGATGTTGATCACATCAACCTTGGAGACATTTCCAACACACATCGTCACCTCACCCTTAGCTAGTCTCCATTTATTCCTAGCTTTTATTTCAAGTTACTAACATTTAGCAATCGAACCGGTATCCAATACCCAGGTGCTACTAGGAGTACTCGCAAGGTACACACAAATATCAAATATACTTCTGTCGACGTTGCCAGCCTTCTTATCTACCAAGTATCTAAGGTTGTTCCGCTTCAGCGACCGTTCCCCTCATAATAGAAGCACTTAGTCTCGGGTTTGGGTTCAACTTTGGGTTTCTTCACTAGAGCAGCAACTGACTTGCCATCCATGCAGTTTCCCTCCTAGTCCTTGCCCTTCTTGAAACTAGTGGTTTCACTAACCATCAATAGTTGATGCTCCTTCTTGATTTCTACCTTCACGGTGTCAAACATCGCCAATAGCTTAGGGATCATTATTTCCATCCCTGGCATTTTATAGTTCATCATGAAGCTCTAGTAGCTTAGTGACAGTGACTTGGAGAACTATATCAATCACTATCTTATCTAGAAGATCAACTCCCACTTGATTCAAGCGATTGTAGTACCCAGACAATCCGAGAACATGCTCAACGATTGAGATATTCTCCTTCATCTTGCAGGCAAATAATCTTGTTGGAGATCTCATATCTCACAACATGGGCACGAGCCTAAGATCCCAATTTCAGCTCTTACAACGTCTCATATGTTCTGTGACGTCCAAAACGTTTTGGAGCCACAATTCTAAGACGTAATGCATGACACACTAAACTATCAAGTAGTCATCAGAACATGCCTCTCAGATGTTCACAACATCTATAGATGATGCTAGAGGGGGTGGCGCACCAAGCGGTGCATTAAGGACTCAAGGGAGCTACAACACGAGCTAGTAATCTACAACATAATTTGCAAATACACTACTGACTATGTTCATGATAATGAGTTCAATTAATCATATTACTTATGAACTACCACTCAAATTGACATCCCTCCGGTCATTCGAGTGATACATGATCCAAATTCACGAACTCAAGTCCAATCATTACGTGAGTTGAGGTGGTTTCAATGGTGAACATCATCATGTTGATCGTATCTACTATATGACTCATTTTCGACCTTTCGGTCTCTTGTGTTCCGAGGCCATGTCTGTACATGCTAGGCTCGTCAAGTTTAACCCGAGTGTTCCGCATGTGCAACACTGGCTTACACCCGTTGTATGTGAACATAGAGTCTATCACACCCTATCATCACGTGGTGTCTCGACACGACGAACTTTTGCAATAGTGCACACTCGGGGAGAACACAATTTATCTTGAATTTTTAGTGAGGGATCACCTTATAATGCTACCGTCGTCCTAAGCAAAACAAGGTGAATAAATAGGATTACATCACATGCAAATCATAAGTGACATGATATGGCCATGAACTTGTGCTTTTGATCTTCATCCTTAAAGCACCGGCATGATCTCCATCAACATGTTGCCATCGGGGTTGTCACGCCCACCATGCTTCTACTACCATTGCTACTGCTTAGCGATAAAGTAAAGCATTACATAGCGCTTAATGATTGACACACAGGTCATACAATAATTAAAGACAACCCTATGGCTCCTGCCGGTTGCCGTACTCATTGACATACAAGTCATGATATCTATACAATACATGGTCATCTCATACATCACATATATCTCATCATGTAATTGCCCATATCACATCACAACATACCCTGCAAAAACAAGTTAGACGTCCTCTAATTGTTTTTGCAAGTTTTACATGGCTGCTACGGGTATCTAGCAAGAACAATTCTCACCTACGCAAAAATCACAACGGTGATACATAAGTTGCTTTTCAACCTTCTCAAGGACCGCCTTTGTCGAATCCGATCCAACTAAAGTAGGAGAAACAAACACCCGCCAACCATCTTTGTGCAACAAAGTTACACGTCAGTCGATGGAACCAGTCTCTCGTAAGCGTACGAGTAAGGTTGGTCCGGGCCGCTTCATCCCACAATACCGATGAACCAAAACACGACCAAGGGAGGAAGCAATCTAAGCATCAATGCCCACAAACTCCTTTGTGTTCCACTCGAGATCTTATCTACACATAGACCTAGCTCTGATACCATCATTGGGGAACGTTGCACGGGAAAGAATTTTTTTCCTACGCACACGCAAGATCTATCCATGGTGATGAGTGTTGGAAATATGCCCTAGAGGAAATAATAAAATTGTTATTATTGTATTTACTAGTTCATGATAACTATCTATTGTTCATGCTATAATTGTGTTAACCGGAAACCGTAATACATGTGTGAATACATAGACCACAACATGTCCCTAGTGAGCCTCTAGTTGACTAGCTCGTTGATCAATAGATGGTCACGATTTCATGACCATGGACACTGGATGTCGTTGATAACGGGATCACATCATTAGGAGAATGATGTGGTGGACAAGACCCAATCCTAAGCATAGCACAAGATCGTGTAGTTCATCTGCTAAAGCTTTTCAATGTCAAGTATCGTTTCCTTAGACCATGAGATTGTGAAACTCCCGGATACCGTAAGAATGCTTTGGGTGTGCCAAACGTCACAACGTAACTAGGTGGCTATAAAGGTGCACTACGGGTATCTCCAAAAGTGTCTGTTGGGTTGGCATGAATCAAGACTGGGATTTGTCACTCCGTGTGACGGAGAGGTATCTCTAGGCCCACTCGGTAAGACATCATCATAATGAGATCAATGTGACTAAGGAGTTAGCCACGAGATGATGTATTATGGAACGAGTAAAGAGACTTGCCGGTAAAGAGATTGAACAATGTATAGAGATACCAACGATCGAATCTCGGGCAAGTATCATACCGATAGACAAAGGGAATTGTATACGGGATTGATTGAATCCCCGACATCGAGGTTCATCCGATGAGATCATCATGGAGCATGTAGGAGCCAACATGGGTATCCAGATCCGCTATTGGTTATTGACCGGAGAGGTTTCTTGGTCATGTCTACGTGTCTCCCGAACCCGTAGGGTCTACACACTTAAGGTATGATGACGCTAGGGTTATAGGGAAATGTTGTACGTGGTTACCGAAGGTTGTTAGGAGTCCTGGATGAGATCCCGGATGTCACGAGGAGCTCCAGAATGGTCCAGAGGTAAAGATTGATATATAGGAAGTCCAGTTTTGGTCACCGGAAAGTTTTCGGGCTCATCGGTAGTGTACCGGGAGTGCCGGGAGGGTGCCAGAGGACCCCCGGGAGGGGTGTGACGAGCAAAGGACTTCGTGGGCCCTTAGAGGAGGTGTGCTAGACCTTATTGGGCTGGCCAAGACCTTCCGGAAGGTCCCATGTGGCTAGGGATAAGAGATAGGGCTGAAAAAGATTTAAAAGGAAGAGATCCACCTCCCTTGTGGGAGGTGGACTCCTCCCTAGGTTCGGCCGAACCTCTCTTCCTTGGAGGAGGGGCCAAGGCAGCCCTCCCTCTCCGTCCTCCTATATATATCCAAGGGTTTGGGCTGATTTGAGACACGACTTCTCTCTCTCTCTCTCGGCACAGACCTACCCTTCCTCTTCCTCGTTCTCCGTAGCGCTTGGCGAAGCCCTGTCGGAGTCCACGTAGCTCCACCATAACCACGCCATCGTGCTGCCGAAGCTCTGCCTCAACCTCTCCTTCCTCCTTGCTGGATCAAGGAGTAGGAGACGTCATCGGGATGCACATGTGTTGAACGCGGAGGCGCCGTTGTTCGGCGCTTTGATCGGAGTCTACCGCGATCTGAATCGCTACGAGTACAACTCCACCAACCGCGTTCTTGTAATGCTTCCGCTTAGCAATCTTCAAAGGTATTAAGATGCAATCTCTCCCCACTCGTTGCTGGTTTCTCCTTAGATAGATCTTGGTGACACGTAGGAATTTTTTTGATTTACTACTACGTCTCCCAACAATGAGCATCTACGAGAGGGAGAGTGAATCTACATACCCTTGTAGACCACTAAGCGGAAGCGTTAAGAAACGCAGTTGATGTAGTCGAACGTCTTCACGATCCAATCATGATCCGTCCCGTGATTCCATCGTGGTCCTTTTGATCTAGTGCGGAACGGATGGCACTTCCGCGTTCAGCACACGTACAACTCGATGACGATCTCCACCTCCTTGATCCAGCAAGCGAGGGTGAAAGCACATTTGCTCCCTTGGTGGTTTTGGTAATTAATAACAACATATAAGTCATTGAACTAATGTCCCAAGTATATTTCAGGAAAAGTTCAATGATAGGTATGGCAAAAGGATTGTGGAGATTGTGGAATCACCCTACGATGCAAAGAAATAGGTTGGCCAAACTTCAAGCAAGAGGACTCTACATTTTACATTTGTGAGAAATCACTTTGACTCCATAGGAAAGCCAATACTATTCAAAGGGGGTAAGGTTTTGTTGGTGAACAAAATGCTCATACGTGCACAAGTGATATTCACCAAAAACGTCTACAAGCTCTCCCACCAATTTCTGTCTCTAGCCCAACACTCAAAATCGGTGCAACCAACATTCCTATCCCGGTGCCACTGATTCCAAACCATAGACAGGCTCAGCCAAACCCTAGCCACTTCGGTGCAGCCGACATTGCTTTCGGTGCCATCGAGTTGGGTTGCCAACTTTTTGTTACGCAAGTTGACACTTTTGGTCCGTCCGAGAATGTTGAATCGGCGTAACCGAGTTTGGCATTTCTGACCGTTGGTCAACTTGTTGGTGCAACCAAGATTCCTATATCGGTCTCACCGAGATTCAAAAGTTGCCACCTTTTGATCACTTTGGTACCACCGAGATTAACACATCGGTGTCACCGAGTTGGTCATTTTGTGTGTAACAGTTGGATTTTTGGGGATGCCTATATATACCCCTTAACCACCACCCTCTCGATAGAAAAGCAGTAAGAACTATTCCATACCTATCCTACTCAGTTTTTTGAGAGAGGACCACCTACCCTTGTGTTGAGGTCAAGATCTTCCACTACAACCATATGGATCTTGATTTCTAGCTTCCCCAAGTTGCTTTCCACCAATCCCATCTCTTCTACCAAGCCAAATCTATGAGAGAGTGATTGTGTGTTGAGGAGTCTATCATCTTGAAGCACAAGAGCAAGGAGTTCATTGTCATTACTGATCCTATTACCTTTTGGAGGGTGATGCCTGCTAGATTTTTAGGTGTCGCTTGGGAGCCTCGTAATTCGTGTTGTGGAGTGAACCAAGAATTCTTTAAGGGCAAGGAGATCGCCTACTTCGTGAAGATCTACCCCGAGTAAGGCTAGTCCTCCATGGACGTAGGCCGTCATGGTATAGTCAAGGTTGCTTCTTCGTGGAACCCTCCGTGGACTCTCGCGACCGTTAGCCTCTGTGGGTTGAAGACTCCATGAACGTGGATGTACTATAGCACCATCTATCAGAGCCACGGGAAAAATCATCATGTCTAGAATTGATCTTCCTACCCTATCCTTTTACTCATGCTTGTTGTTACTTTCTGCTGCTATACTCTTAGACTTGCATGTGTAGGGTGTACTCGATATGTTATGAATGCTAAAACTTGCCAAGAATTAAAATTGGGAAAAATCATAGTTTTATTTGGTAAGGTAGATGAGTTCTCCACCAGCACAACAGCGTGGTGGCGGTGGTGGTGGAGCTGTCCCGGCAGGGCTTCGCCAAGCACAACTGAGACGATCTAGTGGAGAACAGATCTAGAGGAAGAGATAGGGCAACATGTCACAATTTTTAGGTGTGGCTGCCCTCCCTCTCATCATCTATATATAGGGGGAAGGGAGGAGGGGTGGCGCCCCCTAGATCCAATCTAGTGGGCGGCGGCTAGGGCAGATGGGGGCGCCCCCTAGGGAAACCCTAGGGTGACTTGGCCCCCAAGCCAGGTGGAGGCAACCCTAGAGGGGGAGCCCCACCTCTCCTGGCTACGTGGGAAAAGGTGAGGGGGGTGCACAGCCCCTTAGTCGGCTGGTTTGCCCCTCCCTTTGGCCCATGAGCCCCCCAACACTTGCCGCCCCCCGGAAACCCCTTTCGGTACTCCTGGTCATAACCCGGTACCCCCGAAATGCTTCTGGACTCCGATTACCTTCATCCTATATATCGAACTTCATCTCCGGACCATTCCAGAGTTTCTCGCCATGTCCGGGATCTCATCCGGACTCCGAACAACCTTCGTTCACCAACACATATAACTCAATACTACTGAAACGTCACCGAACCTTAAGTGTGCAGACCCTGCGGGTTCGAGAACTATGTAGACATGACTGAGACACCTCTACAGCCAATAACCAATAGTGGGACCTGGATGTCCATATTGGTTCCTACATATTCTACGAAGATCTTTATCGGTCGAACCTCTATGTCAAGGATCTAGTTAATCCCATATGATGTTCCCTTTGTTCTTCGGTATGTTACTTGCCCGAGATTCGATCATCGGTATCTCTATACCTAGTTTAGTCTCGTTACCGGCAAGTCTCTTTACTCATTCCGTAATACAAGATCCCGTAGCTAACTCTTTAGTCACATTGCTTGCAAGGCTTATAGTGATGTTGTATTATCGAGTGGGCCCTGAGATACCTCTCCGTCACACGGAGTAACAAATCCCAGTCTTGATCCATGCCAACCCAACAGACATGCTCGGAGATACCTGTAGAGCACCTTTATAGTCACCCAGTTACATTGCAACATTTGATACACACAAGGTACTCCTCTGGTGTCAGTTAGTTGCATGATCTCATGGTCATAGGAACAGATACTTGACATGTAGAAAACTGTAGCGATAAACTGACACGATCACATGCTACGTTTATAGTTTGGGTCTTGTCCATCACATCATTATGCTAATGATGTGATCCTGTTATCAAATGACATCTCATGTCCATGGCTAGGAACCTTAACAATCTTTGATTAACGAGCTAGTCCATCAGAGGCATACTAGGGACATGGTGTTGTCTATGTATACACACATGTATCTGATTTCCCGAACAATACAATTCTAGCATGGATAATAAACGATTATTATGAACAAGGAAATATGATAATAACTAATTTATTATGGCCTCTAGGGCATATTTCCAACAAATGCCACTAGAGAACTCTACACCCCGAGTCTATGCACTTATATATATATATATTCACAAACGCTTTCATTACCTTGCTATTATTTAATTGCTTTTATTTTATTTCACAATTACAATTATCTTCACAACTCACTTGCTTGCAAATAACGAGATCAAGGGGATTGACAACCCTCTTGCCGACGTTGGGTGCAAGTTTTTTGTTCTTTTGCATGCAGCCCCTGAAGACAGTTGAGGATCGGTATTCCTATTGGTTCAACAAAACCTTGGTTTCATAACTGAGGGAAATATTTACCCACTTTGTGATGCGGTAACCTGTTCCTCTTCATGGAAAACCCAACGCAGATCATGAGTATCACCCTCCCAAGCCATGAGCGTTCTCAGCCATCAAATCATTACTTTTGGGCATTTTCAACCATCCGATTAGCTGTCAATTGCACGTATGCTCACTCTGTTCGCTATAAAAGAACACTAAATGTGTTGTGTCATTGCTCCGGTCACTATATTGGATGTCTCCTATCTAATTTTTTATTGTGGGCTCAATTATGTTGTGCATCTGCTCATCCCTGCACCTTGTTATCCCTCTTCCCCGGCGCCGGCGCCATCAACGTGGTTCTCCTACCGCTATAGATCATAACCCTGATTGGTGCTTTCATTTGCACTCATCCTCGCTGACATCTCTCCAGCGTATCTATAATTTTTTGATTGTTTCATGTTATTATATTATCATTTTAGGATACTTTTTGAGTAATTATTTACCAATTTTATTATTTTTGAGCACTAACCTATTGACCCAGTGCCCAGTGCCACTTCCTATTTTTTTGTATTTTTTGTTTCACAGAATTTCCATATCAAACAAAGTACAAATGCAATAAAAATTTATAGAGATTGATTTTGGAATATATGTGAATTGTGGGAAGAAGAATGAACGCAATACGATGCCTGAGGCCCCCACAAGACAACATGGCGTGGCCTGGGGGGCGCCCTAATGGCGTGTGGATACCCCTTAATTCGGTTGGGGCTCTCCTTTCGCCACAGGAAAGATATTTTTGTGATAAAAATCACCTCAAAATTTCAGCCCGATCGGAGTTACGAATCTCCGAATATTTAAGAAACGGCGAAGGGGTCAAAAAACAGTCGCGAAAACATGAGAGAAACATAGAGAGAGAGGTCCAATCTTGGAGTGGATCTTGACCTCCGGGTGCCATGGAGGCCATGGACCAGAGGGGAAACCCTCCTCCCACCTAGGAAGGAGGCCAAGGAAGAATAAGGAGGGGTGCTCTACCCCCTGTCTTCGGGTGGCGCCAGAGCGCCACCGAGGCAACCATCATGACGACAATCTACATCAACAACTTTGCTGCCGTCACTGCCAACTCTCTCCCTCTCTATGCAGCGGTTTAAAATCTCTCTTCCCCATTGTAATATCTACTTAAAAATGGTTCTTAATGCTATATATTATTATCTAGTGATGTGTGGCTATCCTATGATATTTGAGTAGATCTCTTTTGTCCTATGGTTTAATTCCTGTATGATGTTATTGATATGACTTGTATGTTGATATGGTGATGTCCTAAGGTTCCCTCCATGAGGCGCACATGTGAGGGAATCCCGCTGGAGGGTTTGCAATATGTTCATGATTCGCTTATAGTGGGTTGGCGAGTGACTGAAACACAAACGCGAGTAAGGGGATTGTTTGCGTATGGGAGTAAAGAAGACTTGATGTGTAATGCTATGGTTGGGTTTTACCTTAATGATCTTTAGTAGTTGTGGATGCTTGCTAGAGTTCCAATCATAAGTGCATATGATCCTAGTATGGAAAGTGTGTTAGCGTATGCCTCTTCCTCATTGCATATGATAAGTATCTATCATGTTATATTCAATTGCCTATGAACAATCTTTCTCTTGCGTTACACAAAAAGATTTACACTAAACAACTTAAATATTAATATTTATCTAAACAAACCCTAACTTTTATTTACTTGTTCATTATCTTGCAAAACTATCTATTACACCTACTAAGTACTTCTAGTTTCTTTCCCGCAAAGTTGTTTCATACCTGTCCTAGTTAAAGTAAGTGTTAGCGTGTGTAGAGTTGTATCGATGGTCGATAGAACTTGAGAGAATTTTAATTCTACCTTTAACTCCTTGTTGGGTTTGACACTCTTACTCATCGAAAACGGCTATAAACGATCCCCTACACTTGTGCGTTATCAAGACCTTTTTCTGGCGCTGTTACCGGAGAGCAATAGCGTAGTAGTTGATATTCTTGTGTGTGCTTGTTTGATTTATCACTAAGTAATTTTCATTTGTTGTTCTAAGTTGTTTTCTATCTTTAGACATGGGTAGGAAACACACACAAAAAATTGTACTTGATGCTCCAAAAGTTGAGGAACCACTAGTGTTCTGTACTACCGAAGCTTATTACTTGGATCATCTTCGATACCTTTGTGCTCATGTGAGAACCCCAACTAGCTTAGTTGATGGAAAATCTTTAAATGAGCATGCTTATTTTGTGTGTCACTGGTTGTCTCAAAAGGGGGAGAATTTTATGCCATGAAATAAAATGTTTGATGTGCTATGCTTGGAATCTATGTGAAATTTATGATTTTACTTGTTGTTCCGAAGAAACTAAAAAACACCTTCCCTACCAATGTGTGTTTAATGATAATGAAATACTATCTTATTATGCCAAGTAGTCCTATTGTTATTATGATGCTGAGCAAATTGAAGAATTTGTTACTTTTAAGGGTGCTTATTAAATTGCTTCTTTGATTGAAAAGTATGATGCTACTCTTTACAAATCTATAAATTTCACGTACTTCAATATTTCTATGGAAACTATGTTTATAATTATTATGTTAAATAATTTAATGAGAGAATGACCGCTGCCTTGCAAGAGACTAATATTTTGCAGGAATCTACAGAAGAAGAAATTGCTGAAACTGTGAGCTCATTAGATGAAAAAGATGAGGAGGAGAGTGGAGAACAAAAGGAGGAAGAGAGGATTAGCTACCCATGCCCACCTTATAATGAGAGTAACTCTTCAACTCTTATATTGTTTAATTTCCCTTCTCACATACCGAAAGATGAATGCTATGATGATTGCTATGATCCCTTGGATTTGTTTGAAATATCCCTTTTGATGAACTTAATGCTTGCTGTGCTTGTGGCCGTGATGCCAATATGAATAATGCTTATGGATATGAACTTGCTATAGTTCCTTATGTTAATAATTAAATTGTTGTTATTGCACCCACACACGATAGTCCTATTATCTTTTTGAATTCTCCCAACTACACTATATCGGAGAAGTTTGCACTTATTATGGATTATATTGATGGGTCGCGTCTTAGTATCACACATGATGATTTTGATGAATATAATATGCATGTGCTTGATGCTCCTACTTGAAATTATTATGAGAGAGGAACCAAATCTTCACCTCTCTATGTTTTCAATACGATAAAATTGCAAGAAACTACTTATGATATGTATTGGCCTTTACTTTGTGTGAATGAATTGTTGTTTTATGACATGCCAATGCATAAGAAGAGAGTTAGGCTTCGTTGTTCTATTATATATCTTAATTTTTGCTCACTACAAAATTACAAATAATTGTTAATTAAAACTGGCTTTGATATAGCTTGGGATCCGGGTGGATCAATTACTAGAGCACTATATGGCTAGCTTAATGGCTTTAAAGAAAGCGATGCTAAGGAGATAACCCAGAAGTTTTAGAGAGTCATTTATTTCTGCTGTGTGATTTTTAAATAATTAAAAACAAAAAATGAAGTGGGGAACCGAAAACTTTTTCAAAGAGAAAAGTGAAAGTGAGAAGGACGAGCACCGTTGAATTGGGGGCTAGCCTTGAACTTTGTTCATGCCCATGGAAACTTTGTGAGTCTTGATTACAGAAAATTTTCAACAAAAATAATTATACCATTGTATAAATCCATTTTATTATAAAAATAATGTGCCAAGAATTACCTTTAGGATGTTTAAATTGCTTATTTGACATGTGATGTGCAAAAACACAAACTTTTGCGGTAGTGTTTGAATTTTCATATTTTACTTGAACAGGAAAAAATTCTGAAATATTTACACAGTGATGATATGAAAATTCTATATTACATCCTAATTTGTCAGAATTTTTTGAGTTACTGAAGTATACATTCCATCTGCATCCTTATAGACTGTCCTGTTTTTCATAGATTATTGTTATAGTTGTTTTAACTGCTTATGTTTGAGTTCTTGTTGAGCCCCATTCACTTGGGAGCCACATAATTGTGATAACATACAGTAGGTAATGTTAGATTATAATTATGCAATAATGTTATGGCAGGACATGATGAGATTTGATGATTATGTACTAACGTTCCTAATAAAAGTTTTGTCAAGTTTTGTGTGGATGAAGTGTTCGAAGATCGAGGAGGTATCAATATGAGAAGAATAAGGAGAGGCAAGAGTTCAAGCTTGGGGATGGCCAAGGAACCCCAAGTAATCAAGGAGACTCAAGCGTCTAAGCTTGGGGATGCCCCAGAAGGCATCCCATCTTTATTCTTCAACAATTATCGGTATGTCTCGGTTTTTGTTTGATTCACATGATATGCGTAAATTCTTGGAGTGTCGTGTGCCTTTTATTTTCCTTTTAGCAATGCACCATACTGGTTTGGGAAAGTCCATGGTTAACTTATACAATGCACTTTATGACGGGGGTATAACCCCCGGGTATGCCAAAATGGGGAGGTTTGACCTCCTTTCAAAAATCATGCTCCTAGCCGGTGTCCGGCCAGTTAACGTGCGGCCGCCTGGCCCAGGACTGGCTAGGGCCCGATCGACTGATATGGGGCTGGCTGGCCCCTCGGCCGGCTTGCTCATGGCCGGTTGGCACCTAGCCGCCGGGCGGGTAGCCGCTGGGAGGAACGACGGCCGGCTCCCCTGCTGACTCACGGGCGGGCAAGCTCCCGTCCCCTCCCACCGTACCTGCGTACGGTGATTAGACGTGACCCCCACAATGGTTCTCTGCAAGGCAACAGTGACCGCCGATGAAGTGGCCGCGTGGCTATAGTGTGCGTTGTCGTACCGCTGACCGCGGTCGACCGTGACTAGGCGAAGCGACAGTGCCAGCACGCCCCCCATCCACTCCATCCCCGCCTCCGCGTGGCTACAGGGCAGCCGGACGTACCACTGACCATGGTCGGCTGCCACAAGGCACCGCCACTTGGTGCGGAACATGCCGGGGTAGGTGGCTGTGGGCCAATAGCGGAAGCTAGCCGCCAAGCCCCAGCAGGGTGCTGCCATCAGCGGACCCTACAAGCGACAAGACGGCACAAGACGTCGGGACTCCCGGTCGGCTAGAGAGACTGCCAGTCGGCTCCCCCGCCATGGTACTATCCATGCCTATTGTAAGCCAGAGGGTTCACCTATAACCCCCCTGGTGCCCCCATGCGAGGGGTGTGGATTCCCAAGATCATCCACACTCATCCACACACATAGAGAGGCAGGAAGAGCCATCTACGATCTTCTTCCTCCTCCATCCAACAGCTCTAGGAGCACCATTGTAGCCCTGTTAGTACATCAACTAGACAAGAGGGACTAGGGGTATTACCTTCCACGAGGGCCCCGAACCTGAGTACACCTGTGTTCCGAGCTGGCAACCCTGTCGGACCTCATGACCAAGGCAGACAAGTACGCTAAGGCTGACTCCGCAATGCGGATCAAGGTCAGCACGCCCCACAAGGCGATCCTGCCACCGGTCGCGCCATGGTCGGTTGCCGACAACCGGCAGCAGTAGAAAAACAAGCACAAAACCGACCAGCCGGACCCCTGCTATGGGAGCTAGAAGGTCACAACCATCGAAGAAGAGCAGTCGGCTGCCCAGGCCTCCAACCAGCGTCAGCGGACCGGCAAAGCCGCCTAGAAGCCCAAGCTCACCTTTGAGCAGATTCTTGACACGCCCTGCAAACAACACTTGAGGGCCAAGCTGTCAACGCACATGCTCCGGCAGTGCAGCTTCTCGCATCGGCTGGCTTGGGCAAAGGCCTTCCACCCCCCCGCCGCCACCACCCCAAGCGCCGGCTCCGGCACTCGCGCCAACGCTGGTTCTGGCTCCAACCCTACGTGATGGCCACCTGCACGATCAGTTCCCCGACCAGGACGGAACCTACGTCGTCTTCACCAGTGAGGAGATAGACAAGCACGCCTAGCGCCAGCTTTGGTGCGAGGTGAACGCTACCGTGCCCTCGACCCCTCAGTTCATGCACTGGTCCAAGAATCCCGTCACCTGGAGCCAGGCGGACCACCCAGCGGTGGTGCCAAACTCGGGCAGCTACGCCCTCGTCCTCGATCCCACCATCGCCTCCGAGAAGCTCACCTGCCGCTTCTCCCGGGGGCTGGTTAACGGGGGTAGTAGCATCAACATCCTCTATCGCGACGGCATAGTCAAGCTGGGACTCAAGGAAACGAACCTGCACACGAGCCGGATGGTCTTCCATGGCATCATGCCTGGGCAGTCCTGCTCCCCATTGGCAAGATCCATCTCGACGTCCTCTTCGGCAACAAGTCCCACTTCCGCCATGAGCCGATCTGGTTCAAGGTGGTGGACCTTGATAGCCCCTACCACACGCTGTTGGGCCGACCGACCCTCGTCAAGTTTATGGCGGTACCCCACTACGCCTACCTCAAGCTCAAGATGCCGGGCCTGAAGGGCATCATCATCATCGACGGCAACTACAAGATATCAATGCCATGCACATGCGACGACAGCTAGCTGGCCGAGGATTGGGTGATCACGGAGGAGAGGTGGCAACTCGACCGGCTTGTGGCTCACACCGCCGAGCAGCCGGCCGTGCCGGCTCCCTCACCCCGGACGGCCGGCAAGGCGTCATTCCAGCCGTCCAAGGACACCAAGCAAGTGCCGCTCGACCCGGCTAACCCCAAGAAATGCATCACCATCGGCGCCAACCTAAGCAGTGAATAGGAAGGCGATCTCGTCGACTTCCTCCTTGAGAATCGGGACATCTTCGCATGGTCTCCCAAAGACATGTCGGGTGTTCCGAGGAAGTACGTCGAGCACAAGCTTCATGTGCGGCCGGATGCGAAGCCTGTCAAGCAACCCTTACGCCGTTTCTCCGAGGAGAAGTGATGCACTATGGGAGAAGAGATATACCGACGGCTCGCAACCGGCTTCATCATGAAAGTGTTCCACCCAGACTGGCTAGCCAACCCAGTCCCGGTGCTGAAGAAAAACAAGACTTGGCGCATGTGTATCGACTACATTAGCCTGAACAAGGCATGTCCCAAAGACCCGTTCGCTCTGCCTCGGATCGATCAAGTAATTGACTCCACGGCCGGCTGCGATCTGCTCTCATTTCTGGACGCCTACTCAGGCTACCACCAGATCAAGCTGGCCCAACCGATTCGCTGAAGACCTCCTTCATCACCCCCTTCGGGGCCTACTGCTACGTCACCATGTCATTTGGGCTGAAGGATGCATGCGCGACCTTCCAGCGCTGTATGCAGAAGGGCCTCCTGCTGCAGATCAGCAGGAACATCCACGTCTACATGGACGACATCGTCGTCAAGACCAAGAAGCATTTCAGCCTCCTCGACGACCTCCGGGAGACCTTCACCAACTTGCGTGACTATAAGGTCCGTCTCAACCCGGAGAAGTGCGTTTTCGACGTTTTAGCTGGCCAACTCCTGGGTTTCTTCGTGTCTGCTCGCTACATCGAAGCCAACCTAGAGAAGATCAAGGCGATCGAGCGTATGTCCAAGCCGACCCATCTCCGATACGTACAGAAATTCACCGGCTGCCTCGCCTCGCTCAATCGGTCTGTCAGCTGGCTGGGAGAGAAGGCCCCGCCCCTCTACGAGCTCATGTGGAAGACGAGCCTAATCGAGCTGGGCCATGACTCCACGATGAAGCCGGTCAAGTTCGAGTGGACCAACCAGGTGGATGAAGCGTTCCACGACCTCAAACGGGTCAGCACTGTTGGGAGACGTAGTAGTAAATCAAAAAATTTCCTACGTGTCACCAAGATCTATCTATGGAGAAACCAGCAATGAGCAAAGGGGAGTGCATCTTCATACCTTTGAAGATCGCAAAGCGGAAGTGTTACTAGAACGCGGTTGGTGGAGTCGTACTTGTAGCCATTCAGATCGCGGTGGATTCCGATCTAAGCGCCGAACAACAACGCCTCCACGTTCAACACACATGCAGCCCGGTGACGTGTCCTACGCCTTGATCCAGCAAGGAGGAAGGAGAGGTTGAGGGAGAGCTCCGGCAGCACGACGGCGTGGTGACGGTGGAGCTGCGTGGTACTCCAGCAGGGCTGCGCTAAGCACTATGGAGGACGAGGAGGAGGAGGGGTAGGACTGCGCCGAGAGAGAGAGAGAGATGCGTGTCTCCGGCAGCCCCAAGGGATCCACTATATATTGGAGGAGGAGGAGGGAGGGTGCAGCCCCTAGGGTTCCCACCCTAGGGCTGGCGGCAGCGCTAGATGGCTCCTGGTGCGACGACTAGAGAGGGAGAGGGAGGGGCGGCGCCCTAGGTGGGCCTAGGGCCCATCTGCCCCTAGGGTTTGTCCTCTTCCCACCTAGAGTTGTGCCTTGGACCCTTGTGGGAGGCACACCAACCCACCTAGGAGCTGGTTCCCTCCCACATGCGGCCCATGCAGCCCTTTAGTGCTGGTGGCCCCACACGGTGGACCCTCGGAACCCTTCCGGTGGTCCCGGTATGTTACGGGTGATGCCCGAAACACTTCCGGTGACCAAAGCCTCATTTCCTATATTTGAATCTTTACCTCCGGACCATTCCGGAACTCCTCATGATGTCTGGGATCTCGTCCGGGACTCCGAACTATCTTTAGTAACCACATACACAATTTCCCTATAACCCTAGCATCATCGAACCTTAAGTGTGTAGAGCCTACGGGTTCGGGAGGCATGTAGACATGAGCGAGACACCTCTCTGGTCAATAACCAACAGCGGGATCTGGATACCCATGTTGGCTCCCATGTACTCCATGATGATCTCATCGGATGAACCACGATATCGGGGATTCAATCAATCCCGTATTCAATTCCCTTTGTCTATCGGTATGACACTTGCCCGAGATTCGATCGTCGGTATCCCTATACAAGGTTCAATCTTGTTACCGGCAAGTCTCTTTACTCATTCCATAACACATCATCCCGTGGCTAACTCCTTAGTCACTTTGAGCTCATTATGATGATGTCTTACCGAGTGGGCCCAGAGATACCTCTTCGTCACACGAAGTGACAAATCCCAGTCTCGATTCATGCCAACCCAACTGATACTTTCGGGATACCCGTAGTGTACCTTTATAGCCACCCAGTTACATTGTGACGTTTGGCACACCCAAAGCATTCCTACGGTATCCGGGAGTTGCACAATCTCATGGTCTAAGGAATCGATAGTGGACATTAGAAAAGCTTTAGCAGACGAACTACACGATCTTGTGCTATGCTTAGGATTGGGTCTTGTCCATCACATCATTCTCCTAATGATGTGATCCCATTATCAACGACATCCAACGTCCATGGTCATGAAACTGTGACCATCTATTGATCAACGAGCTAGCCAACTAGAGGCGCACTAGGGACATGTTGTGGTCTATGTATTCACACATGCATTACAGTTTCCGGTTAATACAATTATAGCATGAACAATAGACAATTATCATGAACAAGGAAATACAATAATAACCATTTGATTATTACCTCTAGGTAATATTTCCAACAGTCTCCCACTTGCACTAGAATCAATAATCTAGTTACATTGTGATGTATCGAACACCCATAGAGTTCTGGTATTGATCATGTTTTGCTCGTGAGAGAGGTTTAGTCAAAGGATCTGCGACATTCAGATCCATATGTACTTTACAAATATCTATATCTCCTTCCTGAATGTAATCACGAATGGAGTTGAAGCGGCATTTGATGTGTCTTGTCTTCTTGTGAAACCTCGGCTCCTTGGCAAGGGCAATAGCTCCAGTGTTGTCACATAACAGAGTCATCGGGATCGACGCATTGGGAATTACTCCCAGGTTAGTGATGATCTCCTTCATCCAGACTCCTTCCTTTGCTGCTTCTGAAGCATCTATGTACTCCGCTTCACATGTAGATGACACCACGACGCTTTGCTTGCTGATGCACCAGCTGACTGCCCCTCCGTTCAAAATATACACGTATCCGGTTTGTGACTTGGAGTCATCCGGATCTGTGTCGAAGCTAGCATCGACGTAACCCTTTACAACGAGCTCTTCGGCACCTCCATATACAAGAAACATGTCCTTGGCCTTTTCAGGTACTTCAGGATATTCTTGACCACTGTCTAGTGTTCCGTTTCGGGATCACTTTGGTACCTCCCTACCAAACTTATGGCAAGGTTCACATCAGGTCTGGTACACAACATGGCATACATAATAGAGCCTATGGCTGAAGCATAGGGGATGACACTCATCTCTTCTCTGTCCTTTGCTGTGGTCGGGCATTGAGTCGTACTCAATCTCACACCCTGTAACACAGGCAAGAACCCTTTCTTGGACTGATCCATGTAGAACTTCTTCAATATGTTGTCAAGGTATGTGCTTTGTGAAAGACCTATGAGGCATTTCGATCTATCTCTATAGATCTTGATGCCTAATATGTAAGCAGCTTCTCCAAGGTCCTTCATTGAAAAACACTTATTCAAGCAGGCCTTTATTCTTTCCAAGAGTTCTATATCATTTCCCATTATCAGTATGTCATCCACATATAATATGAGAAATGCTACAGAGCTCCCATTCACTTTCTTGTAAATACAGGGCTCTCCATAAACCTGTATAAATCCAATTGCTTTAATCACCTCATTAAAGTGAATGTTCCAACTCCGAGATGCTTGCACCAACCCATAGATGGAGTGCTGAAGCTTGCATACTTTGTTAGCATCTTTAGGATCGACAAAACCTTCTGGCTGCATCATATATGGTTCTTCCTTAAGGAAACCATTAAGGAATGCCATTTTGATGTCCATTTGCAAGATCTCATAATCATGAAATGCGGCAATTGCTAACATGATTCGAACGGACTTCAGCTTCGCTACGGGTGAGAAAGTCTCATCGTAGTCAACTCCTTGAACTTTTCGATAACCCTTAGCGACAAGCTGAGCCTTATAGACAGTCACATACCATCTGCGTCAGTCTTCTTCTTAAAGATCCATTTATTTTCTATGGCTCGCTTATCCTTGGGCAAGTCCACCAAAGTCCATACTTTGTTCTCATACATGGATCCTATCTCGGATTTCATGGCTTCAAACCATTTGTTGGAATCTAGGCCCGCCATCGCTTCTTCATAGTTCGAAGGTTCACCGTTGTCCAACAACATGATTTCCAGGACAGGGTTGCCATACCACTCTGGTGCGGAACGTGTCCTAGTGGACCTTCGAATAGCAACTTGATCTGAAGTTTCATGATCATCATCATTAACTTCCTCTCCAGCCGGTGTAGGCTCCACAGAAACCACTTCCTGTGCTGCGCTACTCTCTGGTTCGAGTGGAGGTACAATTACCTCATCAAGTGCTATTTTCCTCCCACTTACTTCTTTCGAGAGAAACTCTTTCTCTAGAAAGGATCCATTCTTGGAAACAACGACTTTGCCTTCAGATCTAAGGTAGAAGGTATACCTAAGAGTTTCTTTGGGGTATCCTATGAAGACGCACTTTTCCACTTTGGGTTCGAGCTTCTCAGGTTGAAGTTTCTTCACATAAGCATTGCATCCCAAACTTTCAGAAACGACAGCTTAGGTTTCTTTCCAAACCATAATTCATATGGTGTCGTCTCAATGGACTTAGACGGTGCCCTATTTAAAGTGAATGCAGCAGTCTCTAATGCATATCCCCAAAATGATAGCGGTAAATCGGTAAGAGACATCATAGATCGCACCATATCCAATAGAGTGCAATTACGGCGTTTAGACACACCATTTCGTTGAGGTGTGCCAGACGGCGTGAGTTGTGAAACAATTCCACATTTCCTTAGGTCTGTGCCAAACTCGTGACTCAAATATTCTCCGCCACGATCAGATCGTAGGCACTTTATTTTCCCTTCACGTTGATACTCTACCTCAAAATTCCTTGAACTTTTCAAAGGTTTCAGACTTGTGTTTCATTAATTAGACATACCCATATCTGTTTAAGTCATTAGTGAGGGTGAGAACATAATGGTAGCCACCGCGAGCGTCAACGCTCATTGGACCGCATACATCGGTATGTATTATCTCCAACAAGTCAGTTGCCCGCTTCATTGTTCTGGAGAACGGAGTCTTGGTCATCTTGCCCATGAGGCATGGTTCACACGTGTCAAATGATTCAAAATAAAGAGACTCCAAAAGTCCATCAGCATGGAGTTTCTTCATGCGTTTGGCACCAATATGACCAAGGCGGCAGTGCCACATGTAAGTGGGACTATCGTTATCAACCTTACATCTTCTAGTACTCACACTATGAACATGTGTAACATCACATTCGAGATTCATCAAAAATAAATCATTGACCAGCGGGGCATGACCATAAAACATTTCTCTCATATAAATAGAACAACCATTATTCTCGAATTTAAATGAGTAGCGATCTTGCATCAAACGAGATCCAGATACAATGTTCATGCTCAAAGCTGGTACTAAATAACAATTATTAAGGTTTAAAACTAATCTCGAAGGTAGATGTAGAGGTAGCATGCCGACGGCGATCACATCGACCTTGGAACCATTCCCGACATGCATCGCCACCTCGTCCTTTGCGAGTCTTCGCTTATTTCGCAGCTCCTACTTGGAGTTACAAATGTGAGGAACTGCACCAGTATCAAATACCCAGGAGCTACTACGAGTGCTGGTGAGGTACACATCAATAACAAGTATATCACATATACCTTTAACGTTACCGGCCTTCTTATCCGCTAAGTACTTGGGGCAGTTCCGCTTCTAGTGACCGGTACCCTTCCAATAAAAGCACTCAGTCTCAGGCTTGGGTCCATTCTTATTCTTCTTCCCGGCAACTTGCTTACCGGGCGCGGCAACTGCTTTTCCATCCTTCTTGAAGTTCTTCTTACCCTTGCCTTTCTTGAAACTAGTGGTCTTATTGACCATCAACACTTGATGCTCCTTTTTGATCTCAACCTCCGCTGATTTCAGCATCGAGTACAACTCAAGAATGGACTTCTCCATCCCTTGCATGTTGTAGTTCATCACAAAAATCTTGTAGCTAGGTGGGAGCGACTGGAGGATTCTGTTAATAACCGAGTCATATGGAAGATTAACTCCCAGATAAGACAAGCAGTTGTGCAACCCAGACATTTTGAGTATGTACTCACTGACAGAACTATTCTCCTCCATCTTACAACTGAAGAACTTGTCGGAGACATCATATCTCTTGACCCGGGCATGAGCTTGGAAAACCATTCTCACCTGTTGGAACATCTCATATGCTCCATGTTGCTCAAAACGCTTTTGGAGCCCCGGTTCTAAACTATAAAGCATGTCGCACTAAACAAGGGAGTAATCATCACAACGCGACTGCCAGGTGTTCATAACGTCTTGAGTCGCTGGGAAAATCGGTGCGTCACCTAGCGGTGCATCAAGGACATACAATTTTTTGGAATCAATGAGGATGATCCTCAAGCTACAGACCCAGTCTGTATAGTTGCTTGCATCGTCTTTCAACTTGCTTTTCTCTAGGAACGTGTTGAAGTTGAGGGCAACATTAGCGTGGGCCATTGGATCTAAAATATAGATTGTAAAGACAATTTTAGACTAAGTTCATGATAATTAAGTTCACATAATCAAATTATTTAATGAACTCCCACTTAGATATACATCTCTCTAGTCATCCTAGTGACACATGATCCACCTCAACTAGCCCGTGTCCGATCATCACGTGAGACGGACTAGTCATCAATGGTGAACATCTCCATGTTGATCGTATCTTCTATACGAATCATGTTCAACCTTTCGGTCTCCCGTGTTCTGAGGCCATGTCTATACATGCTAGGACCGTCAAGTCAACCTAAGTGTATTGCGTGTGTAAATCTGGCTCACACCCGTTGTATGCGAACATTAGAACCTATCACACCCGATCATCACGTGGTGCTCCGGAACAATGATCCTTAGCAATGGTGCACCGTTAGGGTGAACACATTCCTTGAAATTTTAGTGAAAGATTATCTTATTAAGCTACCGTCGTTCTAAGCAAATAAGATGTAAACATGATAAACATCACATGCAATCAATATAGTGACATGATATGGCCAATATCATCTTGCTCCTTTGATCTCCATCTTCGGGGCACCATGATCATCATTGTCACCACCAGGACACCATGATCTCCATCATCATGATCTCCATCATCGTGTCTTCATGAAGTTGTCTCGCCAACCATTACTTCTACCACTATGGCTAATGGTTAGCAATAAAGTAAAGTAATTACATGGCGTTTATGATTGACACGTAGGTCATACAATAAATTAAGACAACTCCTATGGCTCCTACCGGTTGTCATACTCATTGACATGCAAGTCGTGAATCCTATTACAAGAACATGATCAATCTCATACATCACATATATCACATCACATCCTTTGGCCATATCACATCACACGACATATGCTGGAAGAACAAGTTAGACGTCCTCTAATTGTTGTTGCAAGTTTTTACGTGGCTACTATAGGTTTCTAGGAAGAACATTTCTTACCTACGCAAAAACCACAACGTGATATGCCAATTGCTATTTACCCTTCATAAGGACCCTCTTCATCGAATCCGGTCCGACTAGAGTGGGAGAGACAGACACCTGCTAGCCACCTTATGAAACAAGGGGATGTCAGGTGGTGGAACCGGTCTCACATAAGCGTACGTGTAAAGTTGGTCCGGGCCGCTTCATCCCACAATACCGCCGAATCAAGATAAGACTAGTAACGGCAAGCAAATTGACAAAATCGACGCCCACAACAACTTGTGTTCTACTCGTGCATAGATTCTACGCATAGACCTAGCTCAGGATGCCACTGTTGGGAGACGTAGTAGTAAATCAATTTTTTTCCTATGTGTCACCAAGATCTATCTATGGAGAAACCAGGAATGTTACTAGAAGATCAAAAAGTGGAAGTGTTACTAGAACACGGTTGGTGGAGTCGTACTCGCAGCGATTCAGGTCACGGTGGATTCCGATCTAAGTGCCGAACAACGACACCTTCGTGTTCAACACACGTGCAGCCCGATGATGTTGGGTAACGCAGCAGAAAACAAAAATTTCCCGACCTACGCACCAGCCCAGGACCACTATGGAGACTGCATACAAGGTTTGATCATTTTCGTTACCGACTCGTAGCGCAGCGGAAGTAGAGTCGATGACGATCGGCGGTGCAGATCCCCGCAGCTAGGATTTACAACCTCCCAACCGCGAGGATGTATACCCTCATCTGCCCCGCGGACAGCCCTCCGGGAGGCAGTCGGACAGTCCCCCGGACGGTGTCGCGGACAGCCCTTCGGGAGGACCTCCGAAGCTCGGACTGTCACTCGGACAGCCCTTCGGGAGGACCTCCAAAACTCAGACGGTCACATTGACAGCCCTTCGGGAGGCACTCTCGAACTAAGACCGAAACTACAATCTTTCTATAGAGTTGCACACATACGGTGTCATCTATCCGGCAGGGCTTCGCCGTCCAGAACTAGTTCCTGCCGGAACCCAGACAGCCTTTCGGCTCTACGAAACTATTTCGCTGGGAGGGAGAGAGAGAGCTTGCAAAGCAAAGCATGTGTATGAGATCACAAGGATGAAGAAATGGCAGCCCACATCTCCTCTATTTATAGGAAAACCAAGGGGTAGGGTGGTTTTACAATAAAACCCAAAATGCACATGAATGAAGTCCTTCCACAAGGGCATAAAAGTGAAACCAAGGAACAAGAGGGACTCCATGAAGGAGTCCACCATGTGGCCGTTCACACCCTCATGTGGGGCCCCAAAAATGGCTCCAATCCATCCATGTCATCCCCAAGATCTTTTGGAGCAAAGCCCCAAAAGGCGGCTTTCCATAAAGTAGTCCAAAAAGCACTTTCACTATTCACGGCGACATTTTTCAGCGTCCGTTCGAACTAAAAATATTTATGTGGGCTTAGAACATTTCTAGCACCCACTAAAATAATTTTCAATACGATCCGGAACAATTCCGGAATAGTGATTTTCATCTGCGAAAAGCATCTGAAGCGGTTCCGGCAGCTCCGGAACATTTCCGGTTATTCTTCCGGAAAATTCCCAGAAGTTTCCAGAATGATTCTGGCACCCTCCAAGAATTATCAGGCATGCGCCAAAACCAATTTGACTTTATGGTATCCTCTGAAACAACTTTTCAGTTTCACCGAAACTGTTCCGGTGACCTGTCTACGGAACTTTTCCACTGTCCGAAACTTTTGCGGTGTCCGAAACTTTTCGGTGATTTTCTCTCAGACTCCCTGTCTAGTATTCAACAGATAGATGACCCTTAAGCGTGTGACCCTATAGGTTCGGTGAAGCATAAACATGACCCGGAACCCCTTCCGATCAATGATCAACATCGGAGCCGTGGACACCCATATCGATCCCTATACCCACACGAATAAATATTCGAGTGAACCTCAAGTTGACGTGTGCTATTCCTGTTGCTTCGCGATATGTTACAAATACCCGAGGTGAGACATGTTGGCATCCTCGTGGATCAACAACTTGTCCACTATGCTAGTTACCTCGTTAACGGTATTGTTCTCTTTTCTCGTTCCAGTGTTCCGGCATCCCCGTGATCAAATCACAAAGTGTCTGGCCAGACGATGATGGATACCGTAACACCGAGAGGGCCCAGAGATATCTCTCCATCGTCGGAGGAGCAAATCCCAATCTTGAGCTATCAAGTTACTTCACATACTTTTCCATGAACCCGTAAGCCGCCGTAATAGCCACCCATTTACGGATGACGTTTAACAAACCCCAAAGTTCATGAAGCAAGCATGAAAAAACTCGATACTCTCATGGTCTAAGGAATTATGCAAACATTAACTTCTCTATGTTATTAACCATTAACTTATGACGAATGTATCTCATAGCATAACAATAATTTGGGTCGATTCAACACAAATGTTCTTCTAACATTGTGCCCTCAAAATTGCCGGCATAGCCATGCCCATGATCAGGAAAACAGGATCATCATGCAATACTTGAGCCAGTCTTAGAGGCCAGGCTAGGAATACATTTTACCATTTATTATCCCACACGTGCACATGAGTTTCCCTCCAAGCCTTGTTTTATTTGTAGACTCGAGAATCATTGCAGTTATAGCATGGAACATAAACATAATTATGAACAGGGAGATAATCAATAACATTTATTATTGCCTCTAGGGCATATCTCCTACAGACTCCCACTTGCACTAGAGTCAATAATCTAGTCAATGCTAATGCACTTTACACCTATGGCGTACTGGTGTAAAATATGCTTCGCTTGTGGTATAGCCTGATGTCAAACAGATCTGACAACTTCAGCTCCGTGTGTAACTATGCATATCCTCGCGTTTTCACGCTATCACAAAATTCGTATTTTTTTGTGAACTTGGCTTTTCATATGTGTGAATCATTGGTCGAAACCCGATTCCTCAGACTGAGCTATGGAGCAACTATCTGCAATAGTGTCTCATAGACCAAAACCATCTTGGAACCATACTAAGTTCATGAATGAACTATATGATTCAACAACTTCTTTGTCGCTTCCAAAGCTTCAACATACTTAGCCTTTGTTATAGAATTCGCCACAATATCTTGTTTGGAACAATTTCCAACTACCGTGCCACCATATTGTGTATTACACAAAACCCTTAACTTAAATCGAAAATCGCATGGAGCATTGATTGAGACTGTATCGATGTAATTTCTTAGAACGAGCACTTCATAATCTCTGCTTGCGAGAAACATGTCATCAGCACTACTCTAGTACCTAATGACATCTTTCACTATTGTCCCATGATTAGTGCTTTGATCACTTTGGTATCTATACTCCCAACAACTTGGGAGTATCGGACATATCTGGTTGCTTTACATACCATGGAATACATGATTAATCCAAACACAAGAGTGTGTGGAATCTCCATCATGTATTTCACTCATCAGTGTTTTGGGACACTGAGTCTTGCAAAAACTCTTTCCATGTGACTTCGGCAAGAATCACTCCTTGGCGTTTTAAATGCTAAAAGGTTTTAGCACCTTGTCAATATGTATTCATTGCTTAGCTCCATTAGGTAAATCTATCTCCATAGATCATCATGCCTAATATTGAGGCTATTTAGCCTAAGCACTTCATGGAAAAAATTATTTTCAAATGAAGTCCTAATTCGTGTCAAGAAATTTATTTCCAATTAACAATGTGTCAATTACACAAGGTTTTTAGAAATAGTATTATGCTCTCACTTACTTTCTTGAATCACAAGCATCTTCGATACCCATTTGATGAAGTCAAACCCCTTTGACCATTCCATCAAAAACGAAGATTCCAACTCCACTTTGCTCTCTTCTGTCCATCGCTGGAACTCTGAAGTTTGCATACTTACTAGCATCCTCTGGATCGACAAATTACTTTGGACTGTATCACATACAAGTCCTAGGTTTCATTTACATCAGATGGAAATCCTTTTGTCATCCATGTTTCATATCTCATGATTGATATATGTATTACTTGCTAGTTCAACCCGAACCGACCTTAAGCATCGCTACGATGAAACAACCTCATCGTAGCCAACTCCTTGAACTTGTTATTTCAACAAGTCAAGCTTTATGGATAAAACATTTTTATCCGTATTAGTTTTTAGTTCCATAAATATTCGTTAGACTCTAAGTCCTCTGAAAGGTGTATCAAGGTTTTAATCTTGAATCACATATATGGAAACTATCTCAGATTGTATTGGCATTTAGCCAATCCCGAAGTCAGGGCCCACCAATGCTTCCTTGTGTATTGTTGGTATACTGTTGTCCAACAACAATATCTCCTTTGCGCACCTGAGAGGTTTGCACGAGCTTTGCCTACGTGGTTCAGCTGCACGTTCGACCGAAGTCCATACATTTTATTGTAGAGACTTACGTATCAGTCGTAGTAGGAAACAACGGAATCACTTCCAGGGTTTCTTTCCTTTGAACTGATGACGAAGATACTGGTTATCTCATCAAGTTGCACTGTCCTCCCACTCACCTTTTGTAAGAACTATTCTCTTTAAAAGCATACCGTTTTGTGGCAAAACCCTTTGCCTCGGTATAGTGGTGGGGGAATACCCAATGACTTGGGATAACCATACAAAGTAGCACTTGTCTGATTTGGAATAGGTTTGTAACCTTTTACACAAGCCCCATATTCCAAATTTTAAGAAAAGATATAACATGGTTGGGCGTACCATACCATGGCATCATTTCAACAGACCTAATGGATCTCTTTTCAGTGTAAAAGCCGCAGTCTCTAAAGCATCACTCTATAAAAGGGATAATGGCAAATCTATTTATGTCATCTTTGATCTTACCATGTCATAAATGGTTCGATTACATCTTCACGGACTTTCCACTTTGGAGTAGTGTTCCGGGAGGTGCAAGTTATGAAACTCTTTTCACAACGCATCAGACATTCGCTAAACTTGTAACTCAAATATTCCTTTCCGCAATCAAATTGCAGAAACATAATTTTCTTGGTACAATAACTTCTACTTCAATTTTTAAAACCTTTCGAATGATTTCAAAAGATCCAGACTTACGTCTTATCAAGTAAATATCCATATATCTACTTGAGTCATTTTTGAAGGTAGACAAAACCACTATTTGCAACAACATTTATCGGACTACATACATCAAATGTATGATCACCGATAAGTTCTTTGCTCGTTCCTTATTGCTTGTGAACGGTATTTCAGTCACTTCACCGTTTGGAGGAAAGTTGCAAGTGTCCTATGATTCAAAATCAAACGACTTCAAAATCCATCATAATGGAATTTTCCATGCGGGTTTCTCCAATGTGACCAAATGCAGTGCCACACATATGTGGTATTCTTTTAGTCTTGCGACATTTAGCGTCAGTGTTATGGATGTATCATATTTGCATCAGTATTCATAACATACATCCCATCTAGGATGGAAGCATGGCCCTTCATGTTATTCATAATACTGAACAACAATTGTTGTTTTTATGAACAAATCTTTTGCAACAAACATTGTGCAATGGGCTAGAGTGTATGAAACTCTAAAATGAACTATGAAAATAAACCCAGAGGTAATGTATTATTATCAATATTCATAACATACGTCTCATTCATAATGAAAATATGGCCCTTATGTTATTCATAACACCGAACATGAAAAGTTCTCTTATGAACAACCTTCTTGCAAGATACCTTATGCAAAGGGCTAGAGTGTGAAACTCTAAAATGAATTATGAAACTTAATACATAGGGAATACACCGATGGAAGGCATAGTAACATTTACTATGTTCCCTGCGTGTATCTAAGCCTCATATTTCTGGCTAGTCTTTCAGGCCATAGTAGTTCTTACATCGAGTTGCAACAGAATGCAATCGAGCGGGTATCTTTGTGACCAACTCACAATACCCAAGAATTAGTGATTAACATGTTTAACCATAATTCCCAAGAACTATATCTTTGACCAGCCTTCTATACATCAAAAACTTGTATGACATTCATACATGAGCTGGATATTCCAGTCTTCTTTCCTTTTGCCATTATATTTCTAACAGTTTAACTTTCAGTATTTCTCCTACTCTCAGAAGAAGCACCCAACTTAAGAGTGGCATTAGCCCCGGACTTCCTAGGCATGAAAGTCTTACTAACACCCTTCAGACACTTCCTTTCTCTTTATGTTGTTGTTTTATTCACCTTTCATCATATGACAGGCGTTCTCCTGGATCCCTCTCTTATCAGTATAATGCATAGTAAACTCCTTTACTAATAGTTTGCAAACAAACATTGCTTTGGATATCTCATATCTTTTAGCTTTTGTCTGTCTCTGAAAATGACTTTCAGATTCCATGAATATCATATAACTATCCGAACTTTCGAAGTTTCGGTCTCATGGAAGCAAACATATTTGACTTGACCGTAACGGAATTTTAGCTTTTTGGATCGAAGGACGAGAGTCATATCATCCATAGCATTAGCGGGAGAATACCGAAAACATGCGATAGGACAAGTCCTTCTTGGCACTCTTGAGGACAATCCTCACATTACGTTACCAACCGTAAAGTTTTAACCAGATATTTAACGGCTATTCAATTTTAATAGGGAAGGTGGAAACGCGAGCCATTATTCTACAACTATTTTGCAAATCACACTTAGACATTGTTCAAAATTAATTGCACTGAGAATTAAAACAAGTTCATTCTATAGTGAGCTCCCACTCAAATCAATATCTCTCATAATTGATTGTGAGTGATTCAAGATCCAAATTACAATTCAACGCCAAGGATGTATCCATCTCAAGTGACGAGAATTGCAATCGGTAGGCCAACTTGCCAATCACATCTCTATGTGACTCTTGTTCATCTTTCGATGCATGTGTTCCGAGCTCATGACTTTCATGCCTGAACGTCAAGACAACCAAGTGATCTCGCTGCGAGGTCTCAACTCACCCGCCTCACACTTCTCTAATCGTTCGTACCCATGTAACCATGTGATACCCCGAAGAGATAGGTGCCGTGACGGTGCTACACATGGGAGAACACTAACTACTTGATATTTTGTGAGAGGTCACCCTAATAAAAAGCGACTACCGCGCAATCAAGAAGGGTGCATCAAGAGGGATAAACATCTCACGCAATTCATAATAGCATGATATGGTATAGCCCTTTCTGACGGAGAAGTCTTTCATTCCTTCGTCTTCGGCATTCGCGTCGGTGTTCACCTTTGCGAAGATTGCCACCACCTTGTTGATGCACCAAATAATATTGCTATCTCTATAGCTTAATAAAATAAGTGCATTACATAAGGTTGACACGCAGGTCATTAAAGTGCAATCATATGGCTCCAACCATCATGCCGAATCATGACACACAGGTCATGTTAATCAATTTACATCATATAGTCATCTCATACATAATCAAATTATTATGAACACTGCTATACCACATCACATGCACATGCAAACCATCCTGCAAAACCAAGTTAGATGCCTCTAATCGGTCCATGCAAAAACTTGTTTTACGTGGCTTCTAAGGTTTCGAAACAAACCGAATCTACCAACGTCCATCATCAAGTATGATAATTCAAGTTGCTAGATTAACTTTCCAGGGTGTATGAAACACGAGATAATAAAATCTCGAGCCCCATACTAAACTTCGTCATACGCGTGACCCCCGTGCAGATCACATCTGCATTGCCCTTTCGTCTGCGAAACATCCATCTTTCTCAACTATGGTGGAACCCAAAGAACTGTTAGCACTTCGTTGATCTGTCAATCAGCATACTCAGGAGCAGCATGAAAGGATCGCGGATTGCCAGAACTTTGTGAGATTCCACCATTCCGTTAAGATTAGGACTACGCAAATTCAGGGGAAGCAACAGGAACATCGGCTAACAGATTTCATCTGCTACCCGCACAAATAATTTTCAGTAATAGATCTCATCTACTACCTAATTATATTGTGTAACACCCATACATCTCCATGTATTCTAGATCGCAACCTGCATCTACGCATAGCACGGCTCTTGATGCCACTGTTGGGTAACGCAGCAGAAAACAAAAATTTCCCGATCTACGCACCAGCCCAGGACCACTATGGAGACTGCATACAAGGTTTGATCATTTTCGTTACCGACTCGTAGCGCAGCGGAAGTAGAGTCGATGACGATCGGCGGTGCAGATCCCCGCAGCTAGGATTTACAACCTCCCAACCGCGAGGATGTATACCCTCATCTGCCCCGCGGACAGCCCTCCGGGAGGCAGTCGGACAGTCCCCCGGACGGTGTCGCGGACAGCCCTTCGGGAGGACCTCCGAAGCTCGGACTGTCACTCGGACAGCCCTTCGGGAGGACCTCCAAAACTCGGACGGTCACATTGACAGCCCTTCGGGAGGCACTCTCGAACTAAGACCGAAACTACAATCTCTCTACAAAGTTGCACACATACGGTGTCATCTATCCGGCAGGGCTTCGCCGTCCAGAACTAGTTCCTGCCGGAACCCAGACAGCCTTTCGGCTCTACGAAACTATTTCGCTGGGAGGGAGAGAGAGAGCTTGCAAAGCAAAGCATGTGTATGAGAGCACAAGGATGAAGAAATGGCAGCCCACATCTCCTCTATTTATAGGAAAACCAAGGGGTAGGGTGGTTTTACAATAAAACCCAAAATGCACATGAATGAAGTCCTTCCACAAGGGCATAAAAGTGAAACCAAGGAACAAGAGGGACTCCATGAAGGAGTCCACCATGTGGCCGTTCACACCCTCATGTGGGGCCCCAAAAATGGCTCCAATCCATCCATGTCATCCCCAAGATCTTTTGGAGCAAAGCCCCAAAAGGTGGCTTTCCATAAAGTAGTCCAAAAAGCACTTTCACTATTCACGGCGACATTTTTCAGCGTCCGTTCGAACTAAAAATATTTATGTGGGCTTAGAACATTTCTAGCACCCACTAAAATAATTTTCAATACGATCCGGAACAATTCCGGAATAGTGATTTTCATCTGCGAAAAGCATCTGAAGCGGTTCCGGCAGCTCCGGAACATTTCCGGTTATTCTTCCGGAAAATTCCCAGAAGTTTCCAGAATGATTCTGGCACCCTCCAAGAATTATCAGGCATGCGCCAAAACCAATTTGACTTTATGGTATCCTCTGAAACAACTTTTCAGTTTCACCGAAACTGTTCCGGTGACCTGTCTACGGAACTTTTCCACTGTCCGAAACTTTTGCGGTGTCCGAAACTTTTCGGTGATTTTCTCTCAGACTCCCTGTCTAGTATTCAATAGATAGATGACCCTTAAGCGTGTGACCCTATAGGTTCGGTGAAGCATAGACATGACCCGGAACCCCTTCCGATCAATGATCAACATCGGAGCCGTGGACACCCATATCGATCCCTATACCCACACGAATAAATATTCGAGTGAACCTCAAGTTGACGTGTGCTATTCCTGTTGCTTCGCGATATGTTACAAATACCCGAGGTGAGACATGTTGGCATCCTCGTGGATCAACAACTTGTCCACTATGCTAGTTACCTCGTTAACGGTATTGCTCTCTTTTCTCGTTCCCGTGTTCCGGCATCCCCGTGATCAAATCACAAAGTGTCTGGCCAGACGATGATGGATACCGTAACACCGAGAGGGCCCAGAGATATCTCTCCATCGTCGGAGGAGCAAATCCCAATCTCGAGCTATCAAGTTACTTCACATACTTTTCCATGAACCCGTAAGCCGCCATAATAGCCACCCATTTACGGATGACGTTTAACAAACCCCAAAGTTCATGAAGCAAGCATGAAGAAACTCGATACTCTCATGGTCTAAGGAATTATGCAAAGATTAACTTCTCTGTGTTATTAACCATTAACTTATGACGAATGTATCTCATAGCATAACAATAATTTGGGTCGATTCAACACAAATGTTCTTCTAACATTGTGCCCTCAAAATTGCCGGCATAGCCATGCCCATGATCAGGAAAACAGGATCATCATGCAATACTTGAGCCAGTCTTAGAGGCCAGACTAGGAATACATTTTACCATTTATTATCCCACACGTGCACATGAGTTTCCCTCCAAGCCTCGTTTTATTTGTAGACTCGAGAATCATTGCAGTTATAGCATGGAACATAAACATAATTATGAACAGGGAGATAATCAATAACATTTATTATTGCCTCTAGGGCATATCTCCTATAGATGACGTCTTCTACGCCTTGATCCAACAAGGAGGAAGGAGAGGTTGAGGGAGAGCTGCGGCAGCATGATGGTGTGGTGACGATGGAGCTGCATGGTACTCTGGCAGGGCTTCACCAAGCACTACGGAGGACAAGGAGGAGGAGGGGTAGGGCTGCGCCGAGAGAGAGATGCGTGTCTCTGGCAGCCCCAAGTGATCCACTATATATTGGAGGAGGAGGGAGGGCGCAGCCCCTAGGGTTCCCACCCTAGGGCCGGAGGTAGCCCTAGATGGCTCCTGGTGCGGCGGCCAGAGAGGGAGAGGGAGGGGCTATTGGGAGACGTAGTAGTAAATCAAAAATTTTCCTACGTGTCACCAAGATCTATCTATGGAGAAACCAGCAACGAGAAGGGAGAGATTGCATCTTCATACCTTTGAAGATCGCAAAGTGGAAGCGTTACAAGAACGCGGTTGGTGGAGTCGTACTCGCAGCGATTCAGATCGCAGTGGACTCCGATCTTAGTGCCGAACAACGGCGCCTCCGCGTTCAACACACGTGCAGCCCGGTGACGTCTCCTACGCCTTGATCCAGCAAGGAGGAAGGAGAGGTTGGGGAAGAGCTCCGGCAGCACGACAGCGTGGTGGTGGTGGAGCTGCGTGGTACTCCGGCAGGGCTTCGCTAAGCACTACGGAGGACGAGGAGAAGGAGAGGTAAGGCTGCGCCTGAGAGAAGAGAGAACCGTGTGTTTTGCAGCCCTGAAAACCTCACAAATATATATAGGGGAGAGGGAGGAGGAGGCACCCCATCTAGGGTTCCTACCCTAGAGGGTGCGGCAGCCCTAGATGGGGCTTGGCCGCCAGCTAGAGAGGGGAGAGGGGAGGGGCGGCGCCCTAGATGGGCCTAGGGCCCATCTGCCCTAGGGTTTGCCCCCCTCCACCTCTTGCTGCGCCTTGGCCCCCTTGTGGGGGGTGCACCAGCCCTCCTAGGGGCTGGTTCCCTCCCACTTGTGGCCCATGAAGCCCTCCGGGGCTGGTGGCCCCACTTGGTGGACCCCCGGAACCCTTCCAGCGAACCCGATACAATACCGGTAATTCCCGAAACTCTTTCGGTAACCAAAACCTCACTTCCTATATATCAATATTCGACTCCAGACCATTCCGGGACTCCTCGTGACGTCCAGGATCTCATCCGGGGCTCCGAAGAACCTTCAGTAACCATGTACACTATTTCCCTATAACTCTAGTGTCATCGAAGCTTAAGTGTGTAGACCCTACGGGTTCGGGAGATACGTAGACATGACCGAGACACCTCTCCGGTCAATAACCAACAGCGGGATCCGGATACCCATGTTGGCTCCCACGTACTCCAGGATTATCTCATTGGATGAACCACGATGATGGGGATTCAATCAATCCCGTATTCAATTCCCTTTGTCTATCGGTATGATACTTGCCCGAGATTCGATCGTGGGTATCCCTATACCTTGTTCAATCTCGTTACCGGCAAGTCTCTTTACTCGTTCCATAACACATCATCCCATGGCTAACTCCTTAGTCGCTTTGATCTCATTATGATGATGTCTTACCGAGTGGGCCCAGAGATACCTCTCCGTCACACGGAGTGACTAATCCCAGTCTCGATTCATGCCAACCCAATACACACTTTCGGAGATACCCGTAGTGTACCTTTATAGCCACCCAGTTACGTTGTGACATTTGGCACACCCAAAGCATTCCTACGGTATCCGGGAGTTGCACAATCTCATGGTCTAAGGAATCGATACTTGACATTAGAAAAGCTTTAGCAAACGAACTACACAATCTTGTGCTATGCTTAGGATTGGGTCTTGTCCATCACATCATTCTCCTAATGATGTGATCCTGTTATCAACGACATCCAATGTCCATGGTCATGAAACCGTGACCATCTATTGATCAACGAGCTAGTTAACTAGAGGCTTACTAGGGACATGTTGTGGTCTATGTATTCACACATGTATTACGGTTTCCGGTTAACACAATTATAGCATGAACAATAGACAATTACCATGAACAAGGAAATACAATAATAACCATTTTATTATTGACTCTAGGGAATATTTCCAACAGTCTCCCACTTGCACTAGAGTCAATAATCTAGTTACATTGTGATGAATCGAACACCCATAGCATTCTGGTGTTGATCATGTTTTGCTCGTGAGAGAGGTTTAGTCAACGGATCTGCGACATTCAGATCCGTATGTACTTTACAAATATCTATATCTCCCTCCTGAATGTAATCACGGATGGAGTTGAAGCGGCGCTTGATGTGTCTTGTCTTCTTGTGAAACCTGGGCTCGTTCGCAAGGGCAATAGCTCCAATGTTGTCACAAGGTAGAGTCATTGGGCCCGACACATTGGGAATCACTCCTAGGTCGGTGATGAACTCCTTCATCTAGACTCCCTCCTTTGCTGTTTCCGAATCAGCTATGTACTCTGCTTCACATGTAGATGCCGCCACGACGCTTTGCTTGCTGCTGCACCAGCTGACTGCCCCTCCTTTCAAAATATACGCGTATCCGGTTTGCGACTTGGAGTCATCCGGATTTGTGTCGAAGCTAGCATCGACGTAACCCTTGACGACTAGCTCTTCGGCACCTCCATATACGAGAAACATGTCCTTTGTCCTTTTCAGGTACTTCAGGATATTCTTGACCGCTGTCCAGTGTTCCGCTCCGGGATCACTTTGGTACCTCCCTACCAAACTTATGGCAAGGTTCACATCAGGTCTGGTACACAGCATGGCATACATAATAGAGCCTATGGCCGAAGCATAGGGGATGACACTCATCTCTTCTCTATCCTTTGCCATGGTCGGGCATTGAGTCGTACTCAATCTCACACCCTGTAACACATGCAAGAACCCTTTCTTGGAATGATCCATATTGAACTTCTTCAATATCTTTTCAAGGTATGTGCTTTGTGAAAGACCTATGAGGCGTCTAGATCTATCTCTATAGATCTTAATACCCAATATGTAAGCAGCTTCTCCAAGGTCCTTCATTGAAAAACACTTATTCAAGTAGGCCTTTATACTTTCCAAGAGTTCTATATCATTTCCCATTATCAGTATGTCATCCACATATAATATAAGACATGCTACAGAGCTCCCACTCACTTTCTTGTAAATACAGGGTTCTCCATAAACCTGTACAAACCCAAACGCTTTAATCACCTCATTAAAGCGAATGTTCCAACTCCGGGATGCTTGCACCAGCCCATAGATGGAGCGCTGGAGCTTGCATACCTTGTTAGCATCTTTAGGATCAACAAAACCTTCCGGCTGCATCATATACAGTTCTTCCTTGAGGAAGCCATTAAGGAATGCCGTTTTGACGTCCATTTGCCAGATCTCATAATCATAAAATGCAGCAATTGCTAACATGATTCGGACAGACTTCAACATCGCTACAGGTGAGAAAGTCTCATCGTAGTCAACTCCTTGAACTTGTCGATAACCCTTAGCGACAAGCCGAGCCTTATAGACGGTCACATTACCGTCAGCGTCAGTCTTCGTCTTAAAGATCCATTTATTTTCAATGGCTCTCTTATCAACAGGCAAGTCCACCAAAGTCCATACTTTGTTCTCATACATGGATCCTATCTCGGATTTCATGGCCTCAAGCCATTTGTTGGAATCCGGGCCCGCCATCACTTCTTCATAGTTCGAAGGTTCACCGTTGTCCAACAACATGATCTCTAGGACAGGGTTGCCGTACCACTCTGGTGCGGAACGTGTCCTAGTGGACCTTCGAAGTTCAATAGTTACTTGATCTGAAGTTTCATGATCATCATCATTAACTTCCTTTCCAGCCGGTGTAGGCTCCATAGAAACAACTTCCTGTGCTGCACTACCCTCCAGTTCGAGTGGAGGTACGATTACCTAATCAAGTTCTATTTTCCTCCCACTTATCTCGAGAGAAACTCTTTCTCGAGAAAGGATCCATTCTTGGCAACAAAGACATTGCCCTCGGATCGTAGGTAGAAGGTATACCCAATAGTCTCTTTAGGATATCCTATGAAGACGCACTTTTCCGCTTTGGGTTCGAGCTTCTCAGGTTGAAGTTTCTTCACATAAGCATCGCATCCCCAAACTTTTAGAAACAACAGCTTAGGTTTCTTTCCAAACCATAATTCATACGGTGTCGTCTCAACGGATTTAGACGGTGCCCTATTTTAAGTGAATGCAGCAGTCTCTAATGCATATCCCCAAAATGATAGCGGCAAGTCGGTAAGAGACATCATAGATCGCACCTTATCCAATAGAGTGCGATTACGACATTCAGACACACCATTTCGCTGAGGTGTGCCAGGCGGCGTGAGTTGTGAAATAATTCCACATTTCCTAAGGTGCGTGCCAAACTCGTGACTTAAATATTCTCTGCCACGATTAGATCGTAGGCACTTTATTTTCCTGTCACGTTGATTCTCTACCTCACTCTGAAATTCCTTGAACTTTTCAATGGTTTCAGACTTGTGTTTCATTAAGTAGACATACCCATATCTGCTCAAGTCATCAGTGAGGGTGAGAACATAACGGTAGCCACCGCGAGCCTCGATGCTTATTGGACCGCATACATCGATATGTATTATCTCCAACAAGTCGGTTGCTTGCTCCATTGTTCCGGAGAACGGAGTCTTGGTCATCTTGCCCATGAGGCATGGTTCGCACGTGTCAAATGATTCGAAATCAAGTGACTCCAAAAGTCCATCAGCATGGAGCTTCTTCATGCGCTTGACACCAATATGACCAAGGCGGCAGTGCCACATGTAATTGGGACTATCGTTATCAATCTTACACTTTTTGGTACTCACACTATGGACATGTGTAACATCACGTTTGAGATTCATCAAAAATAAACCATTGACCAGCGAGGCATGACCATAAAACATTTCTCTCATATAAATAGAACAACCATTTTTCTCAGATTTAAATGAGTAGCCATCTCGCATCAAGCGAGATCCAGATACAATGTTCATGCTCAAAGCTCGTACTAAATAACAATTATTAAGGTTTAAAACTAATCCCGAAGGTAGATGTAGAGGTAGCATGTCGACGGCGATCACATCGACCTTGGAAGCATTCCCGACGCGCATCGTCACCTCGTCCTTTGCCAGCCTTCGCTTATTCCGCAGCTCCTTCTTGGAGTTACAAATGTGAGCAACTGCACTGGTATCAAATACCCAGGAGCTACTACGAGCGCTGGTTAAGTACACATCAATAACAAGTATATCACATATACCTTTAACTTTGCCGTCCTTCTTATCCACTAAGTACTTGGGGCAGTTCCGCTTCCAGTGATCGGTACCCTTGCAATAAAAGCACTCAGTCTCAAGCTTGGGTCCATTCTTGTTCTTCTTCTTCCTAGCAACTTGCTTATCGGGCGCGGCAACAGCTTTGCCGTCCTTCTTGAAGTTCTTTTTATGCTTGCCTTTCTTGAAACTAGTAGTCTTATTCACCATCAACACTTGATGCTCCTTTTTGATCTGGACCTTTGCTGATTTCAGCATCGAGTACAACTCACGAATGGACTTCTCCATACCCTGCATGTTGTAGTTCATCACAAAGCTTTTGTAGCTAGGTGGAAGCGAGTGGAGGGTTCTATCAATGACCGAGTCATCCGGGAGATTAACTCCTAGCTGAGTCAAGTGGTTGTGTAGCCCAGATATCTTGAGGATGTGCTCACTGACACAACTGTTCTCCTCCATCTTACAACTAAAGAACTTGTCGGAGATGTCATATCTCTCGACCCGGGCATGAGCCTGGAAAACCAGTTTCAGCTCTTGGAACATCTCATATGCTCCGTGTTGCTCAAAACGCTTTTGGAGCCCCGGTTCTAAACTGTAAAGCATGCCGCACTGAACAAGGGAGTAATCATTGCAGCGAGAATGCTAAGCGTTCGTAACGTCTTGCTCTGCTGGGAGAAGGGGTGGGTCACCTAGCGATGCATCAAGGACATACAATTTCTTGGAAGCTATGAGGATGATCCTCAAGCCACAGACCCAGTCCGCATAGTTGCTTCCATCATCTTTCAGCTTGGTTTTCTCTAGGAACGTGTTGAAATTGAGGGTGACATTCGCGTTGGCCATTGGATCTACAATATGGATAGTAAAGATAATTTTAGACTAAGTTCATGATAATTAAGTTCACATAATCAAATTATTTAATGAACTCCCACTTAGATAGACATCTCTCTAGTCATCCAAGTGTTACATGATCCATGTCAACTAGCCCGTGTCAGATCATCACGTGAGATGGACTAGTCATCCATGGTGAACATCTCCATGTTGATCGCATCTTCTATATGACTCATGTTCGACCTTTTGGTCTTCCGTGTTCCGAGGCCATGTCTGTACATGCTAGGCTCGTCAAGTCAACCTAAGTGTTCTGCGTGTGTAAATCTGGCTTACACCCATTGTATGCGAATGTTAGAACCTATCACACCCGATCATCACGTGGTGCTTCGGAACAACGAACCTTAGCAACTGTGCACAGTTAGGGTGAACACATCTCGTGAAATTTTATGAGAGATAATCTTATTTACCACCGTCGTTCTAAGAAAATAAGATGTAAACATGATAAACATCACATGCAATCAATATAGTGACATGATATGGCCAATATCATCTTGCTCCTTTGATCTCCATCTTCGGGGCACCATGATCATCACTGTCACCGGCATGAAACCATGATCTCCATCATCATGATCTCCATCATCGTGTCTTCATGAAGTTCTCTCGCGAACTATTACTTCTACTACTATGGCTAACGTTTAGCAATAAAGTAAAGTAATTACATGGTGTTTATGATTGACACGCAGGTCATACAATAAAATAATACAACTCCTATGGCTCCTACTAGTTGTCATACTCATCGACATGCAAGTCGTGAATCCTATTACAAGAACATTATCAATCTCATACATCACAATGCATCACATCACATCCTTCTGGCCATATCACATCACAAGGCATATGCTGCAAAAACAAGTTAGACGTCCTCTAATTTGTAGTTGCAAGTTTTACGTGGCTGCTATAGGTTTCTAGCAAGAACGTTTCTTACCTACGCCAAAACCACAACGTGATATGCCAATTGCTATTTACCCTTCATAAGGACCCTTTTCATCGAATCCAATCCGACTAAGGTGGGAGAGACGGATACCCGCTAGCCACCTTATGCAACAAGTGCATGTCAGGCGGTGGAACTAGTCTCACGTAAGCGTACGTGTAAAGTCGGTCCGGGCCTCTTCATCCCACAATACCGCCAAATCAAGATAAGACTAGTAGTGGTAAGCAAATTAACAAAATCGACGCCCACAACTGTTTTGTGTTCTACTCGTGCATAGATTCTACGAATAGACCTAGCTCGGATACCATTGTTGGGAGACGTAGTAGTAAATCAAAATTGTTCCTACGTGTCACCAAGATCTATCTATGGAGAAACCAGCAATGAGAACGGAGAGGTTGCATCTTCATACCTTTGAAGATCGCTAAGTGGAAGCGTTACAAGAACGCGGTTGGTGGAGTCATACTCGCAGCGATTCAGATCGTGGTGGACTCCGATCTTAGCGCTGGACAACGGCGCCTCCGCGTTCAACACACGTGCATCCCGGTGACGTCTCCTACGCCTTGATCCAGCAAGGAGGAAATAGAGGTTGGGGAAGAGCTCCGACAGCACGACGGCGTGGTGGTGATGGAGCTGCGTGGTACTCCGGCCGAGCTTCGCTAAGCACTACGGAGGACGAGGAGAAGGAGAGGTAGGGCTGCGCCTGAGAGAAGAGAGAACCGTGTGTTTTGCAGCCCTGAAAACCTCACATATATATAGGGGAGAGGGAGGAGGAGGCACCCCATATAGGGTTACCACCCTAGAGGGTGCGGTTATTGGAAATATGCCCTAGAGGCAATAATAAAATGGTTATTATTGTATTTCCTTGTTCATGATAATTGTCTATTGTTCATGCTATAATTGTGTTAACCGGAAACCATAATACATGTGTGAACACATAGACCAGAACATGTCCCTAGTGAGCCTCTAGTTGACTAGCTCGTTGATCAAAAGATGAAACCGTGACCATCTATTGATCAATGAGCTAGTCAACTAGAGGCTTACTAGGGACATGTTGTGGTCTATGTATTCACACATGTATTACGGTTTCTGGTTAACACAATTATAGCATGAACAATAGAAAATTATCATGAACAAGGAAATACAATAATAACCATTTTATTATTGCCTCCAGGGCATATTTCCAATAGGGCAGCTCCCTAGGTGGGTCTAGGGCCCATCTGCCCCTACGGTTTGCCCACCTAGGGGCAGGTTCCCTCCCACCTGCGGCCCATGCAGCCCTCTGGTGATGGTGGCCCCACACGATGGTGTTGGAAATATGCCCTAGAGGCAATAATAAATTTGTTATTATCATATTTCCTTGTTCATGATAATCATTTATTATCCATGCTATAATTGTACTGATCGGAAACTTAGATACATGTGTGGATACATGGACAACACCATGTCCCTAGTATGCCTCTAATAGACTAGCTCATTGATCAAACATGGCTATGGTTTCCTAGTCATGGACATGAGATGTCATTTGATAATGGATTGCATCATTAGGAGAATGATGTGATGTACAAGACCCAAACTATGAACGTAGCATATGATCGTGTCAGTTTATTGCTATAGTTTTCTGCATGTCAAGTATCTGTTCCTATGACCATGAGATCATGCAAATCACTAACACCGGAGGAGTACCTTGTGTGTATCAAACGTCACAACGTAACTGGGTGACTATAAAGGTGCTCTACAGGTATCTCCGAGGGTGTCTGTTGGGTTGGCATGGATCAAGACTGGGATTTGTTACTTCGTGTGACGGAGAGGTATCTTAGGGCTCACTTGGTAATACAACATCACAATAAGCCTTGCAAGCAATGTGACTAAGTGTTATCCACGGGATCTTGTATTATGAAATGAGTAAAGAGACTTGCCGGTAACGAGGTTGAACTCGGTATGGAGATACCGACGATTGAGTCTCGGGCAAGTAACATACCGAAGAACAAAGGGAACATCATACGTGATTAACTGAATCCTTGACATAGAGGTTTGACCCATAAAGATATTCGTAAAATATGTAGGAACCAATATGGGCATCCAGGTCCCGCTATTGGTTATTTACCGTAGAGGTGTCTCGGTCTTGTCTACATAATTCTCGAACACGCAGGGTCTGCACACTTAAGGTTCGGTGACGTTTCGGTAGTCTAGAGTTTTGTATGGTGGTGACCGAAGGTTGTTCGGAGTCCCGGATGAGATCCCAAATGTAACGAGGAGCTCCGGAATGGTCTAGAGGTAAAGATTTATATATAGTAAGTCCTATTTTGGTCGCCAGAAAAGTTTCAGGCTCATCCGTAGGGTACCGGGAGTGCCGATAGTGTACCGGGGGACCATCGGGAGAGGTATTTCGACCCAAGAGGCTACATGGGCTGTGGGAGGACTAATACCAGCTCTTAGTGGGCTGAACAAAGTCCCACACAAGGCCCATGCGGCTGGGAAGAGATTCCTAAGTGGAAAAGGTGGAAAAAGGCAAAAAGGGTGGAAATAAGGAAGGAGTCCTAATCCTACTAGGAGTGGAGGAGGAGGACTCCTCCTCTCCACTTCGGCCAAAGCCTAGAGGGGATGGCACTTATGCCAAGCCTCCTCTCCTCCTATATATACTAGAGGGTTTTATGGTTTTGGCACAAGATTTTCAGCCACGTGCAACCCTACCCTCTAGTCCGTAGTTTCTCCTCTAGATCGGTTTCAGCTGTGCTTAGGCGAAGCCCTGCTGAGATTACTCCCCCACCATCGCCGCAGCGCTGTCACGCTGCCGGAGAACTCGTCTACCTCTCTGCTCCCTCGTGCTGGATCAAGAAGGCGGAGATCGTCATCAAGCTGTACGTGTGCTGAATGCGGAGGTGCCATTCGTTCGGCGCTAGATCGGAAGGACCGTGATCAAGATCGCGAGACGGATCGTGATGAGATCGTGGTATGGATTGTGATGAGTTCGCGGGATGGATCGTGATTGGATCGCGGGACGGATCATGATGAGATCGTGGGATGCTCGGCGATTTGGATCGCGAAGACGTTCGACTACTCCAACCGCGTTTCTTAACGCTTCCCGCTTAGCAATCTACAAGGGTACGTAGATCTACTCTCCCTCTCGAAGATGCTCATCACCATGGATAGATCTTGCGTGTGCGTAGGATTTTTTTTGTTTCCCATGCAACGTTCCCCAACAGTGGCATCATGAGCTAGGTCTATGTGTAGATGAGATCTCGAGTAGAACACAAAGAGTTTATGGGCGTTGATGCTTAGATTGCTTCCTGCCTTGGTCGTGTTTTGGTTCAGCGGTATTGTGGGATGAAGCGGCCCGGACCAACCTTACTCCTATGCTTACGAGAGACTGGTTCCATTGACTGACGTGTAACTTCGTTGCGCAAAGATGGCTGGCGGGTGTCTATTTCTCCTACTTTAGTTGGATCAGATGCGACAAAGGTGGTCCTTTAGAAGGTTGAAAAGCAACTTATGTATCACTGTTGTGGTTTTTTCGTAGGTGAGAATTGTTCTTGCTAGATAACTGTAGAAGCCACGTAAAACATGCAACAACAATTAGAGGACGTCTAACTTGTTTTTGCAGGGTATGTTGTGATGTGATATGGCCAATTACATGATGAGATATATGTGATGTATGAGATGATCATGTGTTGTATAGAATATCACGACTTGCATGTCAATGAGTACGACGACCGGCAGGAGCCATAGGGTTGTATTTAATTATTGTATGACCTGCGTGTCAATCATTAATCGCTATGTAATGCTTTACTTTATCGCTAAAGGGTAGCAATAGTAGTAGAAGCAAGGTGGGAGTGAAAACCCCGATGGCGATAGGTTGATGGAGATCAAGATGATGGAGATCATGGTGTCATGCCGGTGACGATGGAGATCTTGCCGGTGCTTTCAAGATGGAGATCAAAAGCACAAGTTCATGGCAATATCATGTCACTTATGATTTGCATGTGATGTTAATCCTTTTATGCACCTTGTTTTGCTTAGGACGATGGTGGCATTATAAGATGATCCTTCACTTAATTTCAAGATAAATTGTGTTCTCCTCGAGTGTGCACCGTTGCGAAAGTTCGTCATGTCGAGACACCACGTGATGATCGGGTGTGATAGACTCTACGTTCACATACAACGGGTGCAAGCCAGTGTTGCACATGTAGAACACTCGGGTTAAACTTGACGAGCCTAGCATGTACATACATGGCCTCGGAACACAAGAGACCAAAAGGTCGAACATGAGTCATATAGTAGATATGATCAAACATGATGATGTTCACCATTGAAACCACCTCAACTCACGTGATGATCAGACTTGAGTTGATGAATTTGGATTATGTATCACTCGAATGACCGGAGGGATGTCAATTTGAGTGGGAGTTCTTCAGTAATATGATTAATTGAACTAATTATCATGAACATAGTCAGTTGTGTCTTTGCAAATTATGTTGTAGATTACTTGCTCGCGCTGTAGCTCCCTTGTATTTTTATATGTTCCTAGAGAAATAGAGTTGAAAGATGATGGTAGCAATATTGCGGATTGGGTCCTTAATGCACCGCTCGGTGCACCAACCCCTCTAGCATTGTTTGTAGTTGTTGTGAACATCTGACATGCATGTTATGATGACTACTTGATAGTTTAGTGCGTCATGCATTACGGCTTAGAAAGTAGGCTCCAGAACGTTTTGAACGTCACGGAACATATGAGATGTTCTAAGAGCTGAAATTAGGATGTCAGGCTCGTGCCCGAGTTGCGAGATATGAGATATCCAACAAGATTCTTTGCCTGCAAGATGAAAGAGAATATCTGAATCGTTGAGCATGTGCTCAGATTGTCTGGGTGCTACAATCGCTTGAATCGAGTGGGAGTTGATCATCCAGATAAGATAGTGATTGATATAGTTCTCCAAGTCACTGTCACTAAGCTACTAGAACTTGGTGATGACCTATAAAATGCCAGGGATAGAAATAATGATCCCTGAGCTGTTCGCGATGTTTGACACCGCGAAGGTAGAAATCAAGAAGGAGCGCCAAGTGTTGATGGTTAGTAAAACCACTTGTTTCGAGAAGGGCAAGGGCAAGGAGGGAAACTTCATGGATGGCAAGTCAGTTGCTGCTCTAGTGAAGCAACCCAAAGTTGAACCCAAACCCCAGACTAAGTGCTTCGATTATGAGGAGAGCGGTTGCTGAATCGGAACAACTCTAGATACATGGTAGATAAGAAGGCTGGCAATGTCGACAGAAGTATATTGATATACGTGTTATTAATGTGTACCTTGCTAGTACTCCTAGTAGCACCAGGGTATTGGATACCAGTTCGGTTGCTAAATGTTAGTAACTCGAAATAAAAGCTACGGAATAAACGAAGAACTAGCTAAGGGTGAAGTGACGATGTGTGTTGGAAATGTTTCCCAGGTTGATGTGATCAACATCTCACGCTCTCTCTACCTTCGGGATTAGTGACGAACCTAAATAAATGTTATTTGGTGTTTTGAGTTGAGCATGAACATGATTAGATCATGTTTATTGCAACACCGTTATTCATTTAAGTTAGAGAATAATGGTTATTATGTTTACATGAATAATACATTCAATGGTCATGCACCCAGTGAGAGTGGTTTGTTGAATCTTGATTGTAGTAATACACATGTTCATAACATTGATGCCAAAAGATACAAAGTTAATAATGATAGTACCACATACTTGTGGCACTACCGCTAAATGTCATATTGGTATAAAGTGCATGAAGAAACTCCATATTGATGGATCTTTGGACTCATTCGATTTCGAATCAGTTGAGACATGCGAACCATGCCTCTTGGGGAAGATGACTAAGGACCCCGTTTTCCGCATTGATGGAGCGGGCAAGTGATTTATTGGAAATGATACATGTCGATGTATGCAATCCAATGAGTCTTGTAGCGTGCAGTGGATATCATTATTTTCTTACCTTCACTGATGATTTGAGTAGATATAGTGTATATTTACTTAATGAAACATAAGTATGAATCGTTTGAAAGGTTAAACCAAATACAGAGTGAAGTTTAAGATCATCGTGACAAGAAGAGAAAATGTCTGCGATATGATCGTGGAGGTGAATATCAGAGTTACGAGTTTGGCTTACAACTTTAAACAATGTGAAAGTTGTTTCACAACTTACGCCACCTGGAACACCATAGTGTGATGGTGTGTCCGAACGTCATAGTCGTACTCTATTGGATATGGTGCATGCTATGATGTCTCTTATTGTTTTGCTACTATAATTTTGGGGTTATGCATTAGAGACAACAACATTCACTTTAAATAGGGCACCATCTAAATCCGTTGAGATGAAACCGTGTGAATTATGGTTTGATAGAAACCTAAGCTGTCATTTCTTAATGTTTGGGGCTGCGACGCTTGTGTGGAAAATGTTTCACCTAATGATCTCGAACCCAAAGCGGACAAATGCATCTTCATAGAATACCCTAAGAACATTTGGGTGAACCTTCTATCTCAGATCCAAGCACAAAATGTTTGTTGCTAAAACTGGGTCCTTTGTCGAGAAAAAGTTTCTCTCAAAAGAATTGAGTGGGAGGAAGATAGAACTTGATGAGGTTATTGAACCTTTGTTTCAACGAGAGAGTAGCGCAGCGCAGGAAGATGTTTCTGTGAAGCCTACGTTAGTTGAACAGGAAGTTAATGATGATGATCATGAAGCTTTAGATCAAGTTACTATTGAACCTCATAGGTCGACAAGGACGTGTACTGCTCCTGAGTGGTACGACAACCCTGTCTTAGAGGTCATGTTGTTGGACAATGATGAACCTACGAGCTATGGAGAAGCGATGATGGGCCCGGATTCCGACAAATGGTTAGAGGCCATGAAATCTGAGAATGGATCCATGTATGAAAACCAAGTATAGACTTTGGTAGACTTGCTCGTTGGACGGCAGGTCGTCAAGTGCAAATGGACCTTTAAAATGAAGACAGACGCTGATGGTAAATGTCACCATTTATAAAGCTCGACTTGTCGCAAAGAAGTTTCCGACAAAGTTGACTGCGATGAGACTTTCTCACTCGTAGCGATGCTAAAGTCTGCTGGAATTATGTTAGCAGTTGCTGCATTTTTCAATTATGAAATCTGGCAGATGGATAGCAGAACATCATTTCCTTAACGGTTTACTTGAGGAAAGGTTGTATGTGATACAACCAGAAGGTTTTGTCAATCCTAAAGGATGCGAAAAGGTGTGCGAGCTCCAGCAATCCTTCTATGGGCTGGAGCAAGCATCTCGGAGTTGGAATATATGCTTTGATGAGGTGATCAAAGTTTTTGAGTCTATACAAAGTTTATGAGAAACTTGTATTTAAAATAAAGTGAGTGGGAGCACTATAGAGTTTCTGATAAGCATATGTGAATGACATATTGGTGATCGGAAATGATGTAGAATTTCTGGAAAGCATAAGCAGTTGTTTGAAAAGAGTTTTTCAAAGGAAGACCTGGATAAAGCTACTTAATCATTGGGTATCGCAATCTATAGAGATAGATCAAGATGCCTGATGACACTCTCAATGAGTGCATACCTTGACAAGATTTTGAAAGAGTTGAAAATGGATCAGTCAGAGAAAGAGTTCTCACCTGATTTGTAAGGTGTGAAGTTGAGTAAGACTCAAAGCTGACCACGGCAGAAGAAAGAGAAAGGACAAAGGTCGTCCCCTATGCTTTTGCCATAGGCTCTATATAGTATGCCATGTTATGTACCGCACCTATGTGTGCCTTTCCATGAGTTCGTCAAGGGGTACAAGAGTGATCCAGGAGTGGATCAATGGACAACGGTCAATATTATCCTTAGTAACTAAAATACTAAGGAAATGTTTCTCGATTATGGAGGTGATAAAGGGTTCATCATAAAGAGTTACGTCGATGCAGGCTTTACCACTAATCCGGATAACTCTTAGTAGCAATCCAGATACGTATAGTGGAGAAGCCATTTGGAATAGATCCAAGTGGAGTGTGGTAGTAGTATCTATAGTATGACATAGAGATTTGCAAAGTACACACGGATCTGAATGTCATAGACCCATTGACTAAAAGACCTCTCTCACATGCAAAGCATGATCGAGCCCCATAACTCATTGGGTGTTAGATTCATAACAATGCGAACCGCATGGTGATGTGAACTAGATTATTGACTCTAGTGCAAGTGGGAGACTATTGGAAATATGCCCTAGAGGCAATAATAAATTGGTTATTATCATATTTCCTTGTTCACGATAATCGTTTATTATCCATGCTATAATTGTATTGATCGGAAACTCAGATACATGTGTGGATACATAGACAACACCATGTCCCTAGTATGCCTCTAATAGACTAGCTCGTTGATCAAAGATGGCTATGGTTTCCTAGTCATGGACATGAGATGTCATTTGATAACCGGATCACATCATTAGGAGAATGATGTGATGGACAAGACCCAAACTCTGAACGTAGCGTATGATCGTGTCAGTTTATTGCTATAGTTTTCTGCATGTCAAGTATCTGTTCCTATGACCATGAGATCATGCAACTCACTGACACCGGAGGAGTACCTTGTGTGTATCAAACGTCGCAACGTAACTGGGTGACTATAAAGGTGCTCTACAGGTATCTCCGAGGGTGTCTGTTGGGTTGGCATGGATCAAGACTGGGATTTGTTACTCCGTGTGACGGAGAGGTATCTCAAGGCCCACTCGGTAATACAACATCACAATAAGCCTTGCAAGCAATGTGACTAAGTGTTATCCACGGGTTCTTGTATTACGGAATGAGTAAAGAGACTTTCTGGTAACGAGGTTGAACTAGGTATGGAGATACCCATGATCGAATCTCGGGCAAGTAACATACCAAAGAACAAAGGGAACATCATACGAGATTAACTGAATCCTTGACATAGAGATTCGACCGATAAAGATCTTTATAGAATATGTAGGAAACAATATGGGCATCCAGGTCCCGCTATTGGTTATTGACCGTAGAGGTGTCTTGGTCATGTCTAAATAGTTCTCAAACCCGTATGGTCTGCACACTTAAGGTTCGGTGACGTTTCGATAGTATAGAGTTATGTATGGTGGTGACCGAAGGTTGTTCGGAGTCCCGGATGAGATCCCGGATGTCACAAGGAGCTCCAGAATGGTCCGGATGCAATGATTGATATATAGGAAGTGCTGTTTTGGTAGCCGAAATTGTTTTGGGCTCATCAGTAGGGTACCGGGAGTGCCGGTAGTGTACCGGGGGACCATCGGGAGAGGTATTTCGACCCAAGAGGCTACATGGGATGTGGGAGGACTAATACCAGCCCTTAGTGGGATTACCAAAGTCCCACACAAGGCCCATGCGACTGGGAAGAGATTCCTAAGTGGAAAAGGTGGAAAAAGGCAAAAAGGGTGGAAATAAGGAAGGAGTCCTAATCCTACTAGGAGTGGAGGAGGACTCCTCCTCTCCACTTCGGCCGAAGCCTAGAGGGGCTGGACCTTGCACCAAGCCTCCTCCTCCTCTCCTACTATATATACTAGAGGGTTTTAGTGTTTTGGCACAAGATTTTCAGCCACGTGCAACCCTACCCTGTAGTCCATAGTTTCTCCTGTAGATCGGTTTTAGCTATGCTTAGGCGAAGCCCTGCTGAGATTACTCCACCACCATCGCCGCAGCGCTGTCACGCTGCCGTAGAACTCATCTACCTCTCCGCTCCCTCTTGCTGGATCAAGAAGGCGGAGATCGTCATCAAGCTATACGTGTGCTGAACGTGGAGGTGTCGTCCGTTCGATGCTAGATCGGAAGGACCGTGATCAAGATCGCGAGACGGATCGTGATGAGATCGCAGGATGGATTGTGATGAGTTTGCAGGAAGGATCGTGATTGGATTGCGGGACGAATCGTGATGAGATTGCGGGATGCTAGGCGATTTGGATCGCGAAGACGTTCGACTACACCAACCGCATTTCTTAACGCTTCCCGCTTAGCAATCTACAAGGGTACGCAGATGCACTCTCTCTCTCGTAGATGCTCATCACCATGGATAGATATTGCGTGTGGGTAGGATTTTTTTTGTTTCCCATGCAACATTCCCCAACAGATGGACCCCCGGAACCCTTCCGGTGGTCCCGATACATTACCAGTGATGCTCGAAACACTTGCTCGAGATTCGATCGTCGGTATCCCTATACCTTGTTCAATCTCGTTACCGGCAAGTCTCTTTACTCGTTCCGCAATACATCATCCCGCGGATAATGATACGTCTCCGACATATCTATAATTTTCGATTGTTCCATGCTATTATATTATCAACTTTGTATGTTTTATATGCATGAATATGCTATTTTATATGATTTTTGGGACTAACTTATTAACTCAGTGCCCAGTGCCAGTTCCTGTTTTTTCCGTGTTTTTGATCTTTTTAAGATAGGAATATCAAACGGAGTCCAAATGGAATAAAACTTTCACCATGATTTTTATGAAAAATATCAAAAATACCCGAAGGAAGAAATACCAGAGAAGTGGGCCGAGGGAGCCACGAGCCTGGGATGCGCGCCCCCTAGGCCGTGGCTAGGGGGTTCGTGGCCTCCTCGTGGACCATCTCCACTTGTTTCTGCCGCCATATGGTCTTATAAATATCCAAACGCACAGAAATAGACCTAGATCGAAAGTTCCGCCGCCGCAATCCTCCGGAACCACCAAAAAACAATCGGGAGACCGTTCCGGCATCCTGTCGGAGGGGAATCCATCTCTGGTGGCCATCTTCATCAACATGCTTGCCTCTCCGATGATGCGTGAGTAGTTCATATTAGACCTATGGGTCCATATCTAGTAGCTAGATGGCTTCTTCTCTCTCTTTGATCTTCAATACAAAGTTCTCCATGATCTTCATGGTGATCTACCCGATTTAATTCTCTTTTGCGGTGTGTTTGTTGAGATCTGACGAATTGTGGATTTATGATCATCTTATCTATGAATATTATTTGAGTCTCCTCTGATTTCTTATATGCATGATTTCATATCCTTGTAATTCTCTTCGAGTTATGGGTTTCGTTTGGCCAACTTGATCTATGATTCTTGCAATGGGAGAAGTGCTTTGTTTTGGGTTCATACCGTGCGGTGTCCTCACCTAGTGACAGAAGGGGTAGCGAGGCATGTATCGTGTTATTGCCATCAAGGGTAAAAAGATGGGGTTTATAACATATTACATGAATTTATCCTTCTACATCATGTCATCTTGCTTAAAGCATTACTCCGTTTGTCATGAACTTAATACACTAGATGTTGGGAGACGTAGTAGTAAATCAAAATTTTCCTACGTTTACCAAGATCTATCTATGGAGAAACCAGCAACGAGAGGGGAGAGATTGCATCTTCATACCTTTGAAGATCGCTAAGCGGAAGCGTTACAAGAACGCGGTTGATGGAGTCGTACTCGCAGCGATTCAGATCGCGGTAGATCCGATCAAGTGCCGAACGGACGGCACCTCCGCGTTCAACACACGTGCAGCCCGGTGACGTCTCCAACACCTTGATCCAGCAAGGAGGAAGGAGAGGTTGGGGAAGGGCTCCAACAGCAGCACGACGGCGTGGTGGTGGTGGAGTAGCAAGGTATTCCGACAGGGCTTCGCCTAAGCGCTGCGGAGGAGGAAGAAGAGAGGTAGGGCTTCGCCGTGAGAGAGAGAGATCAAATCCTGTCTCAAAACATCCAAAACCTCAAGTATATATAGGAGGAGGGACGTGGAGGGCTGGCTTGGCCTCTACTCCAAAGAGGAGATGGCCGGCTGAATTAAAGGGAGAGTCCACCTCCCACAAGGGAGGTGGATCTCCTCCTTTTAAATCCTTTTTGCCTTATCTCCTTATCTCCAGCCGCATGGGCCTTTAGCAAAAGTCTTTCCCAGCCCAATAAGGGCTGGCACACTTTATCTAACAGCCCATGTGGTCCTTTGGTCGTCACACCCCTCCCGGGGGTCCTCCGGCACCCTCCCGGCACTCCCGGTACACTAACGATGAGCCCGAAAGCTTTCCAGTGACCAAAACTGGACTTCCTATATATCAATCTTTACCTCCGGACCATTCCGGAGCTCCTCGTGACGTCCGGGATCTCATCCGGGACTCCGAACAACCTTCGGTAATCACGTATACCTTTTCCCTATAACCCTAGCGTCATCGAACCTTAAGTGTGTAGACCCTACGGGTTCGGGAGACATTTAGACATGACCGAGACACCTCTCCGGCCAATAACCAACAGCGGGATCTGGATACCCATGTTGGCTCCCACGTACTCCACGATGATCTCATCGGATGAACCACGATGTCGGGGATTCAATCAATCCCGTATACAATTCCCTTTGTCTATCGGTATGGTACTTGCCCGAGATTCGATCGTCGGTATCCCTATACCTTGTTCAATCTCGTTACTGGCAAGTCTCTTTACTCGTTCCGTAATACATCATCCCGTGGCTAACTCCTTAGTCACATTGAGCTCATTATGATGATGTCTTACCGAGTGGGCCCAGAGATACCTCTCCGTCACACGGAGTGACAAATCCCAGTCTCGATTCGTGCCAACCCAACAGATACTTTCGGAGATACCCGTAGTGCACCTTTATAGCCACCCAGTTACGTTGTGACGTTTGGCACACCCAAAGCATTCCTACGGTATCCGGGAGTTGCACAATCTCATGGTCTAAGGAAACGATACTTGACATTGAAAAGCTTTAGCAAACGAACTACACGATCTTGTGCTATGCTTAGGATTGGGTCTTGTCCATCACATCATTCTCCTAATGATGTGATCCCGTTATCAACGACATCCAATGTCCATGGCCATGAAACCGTGACCATCTATTGATCAACGAGCTAGTCAACTAGAGGCTCACTAGGGACATGTTGTGGTCTATGTATTCACACATGTATTATGGTTTCCGGTTAACACAATTATAGCATGAACAATAGACAATTATCATGAACAAGGAAATACAATAATAACCATTTTATTATTGCCTCTAGGGCATATTTCCAACAGTCTCCCACTTGCACTAGAGTCAATAATCTAGTTCACATCACCATGTGATTAACACTTACATCACCATGTGATCATATCATCATGTGATTAACACCCAATAAGTTCTGGGGTTTGTTCATGTTCTGCTTGTGAAAGAGGTTTTTAGTCAACGGGTCTGCGACATTCAGATCCGTGTGTACCTTGCAAACTTTCCATGTCATATTTGTAGATACTACACCCACGCTCCACTTGGAGCTATTCCAAATGGCTGCTCCACTATACGTAGCCAGATTTCTACTAAGAGTCATCCGGATTGGAGTTAAAGCTTGCATCATCGTAACCCTTTACGATGAACTCTTTATCACCTCCATAATCGAGAAATATTTCCTTAGTTCTCAAGTTACTAAGGATAACTTTGACCATTGTCCAGTGATCCACTCTTGGATTACTCTTGTACCCCTTGACAGACTCATGGCAAGGCACACACAGGTGCGGTACACAGCATGGCATACTATATAGAGCCTATGGCTAAAGCATAGGAGATGACACTCATCTTTTCTTTATCTTCTGCCGTGGTCGGGTATTGAGTCTTACTCAATTTCACACCTTACAATACAGTCAAGAACTCCTTCTTTGACCCATCTATTTTGAACTCCTTCAAAAACTTGTCAAGGTATGTCTTCGTCGAAAAAACTTATCAAGCGAATTGATCTATCCCTATAGATCTTGATGCTCAATAAAATAGTAGCTTTATCTGGGTCTTCCTTTGAAAAAAACGCTTTTCAAACAACCCTTCATGCTCTTCCAGAAATTCTACATCATTTCCGATTAATAATATGTCAACTACATATTCTTATAAGAAATTCCATAGTGCTCCCACTCACTTTCTTGCAAATACAAGTTTCTCATAAACATTGTATAAACTTAAACACTTTGATCACCTCATCAAAGCATATATTCCAACTCCGAGATGCTTGCTCCAGTCCATAGAAGGATCGCTGGAGTTTGCATATTATTAGCATCCTTAGGATTGACAAAACCTTCTGGTTGTATCACATACAACTCTTCCTCACAGAAACCATTACGGAAACCTTGTTTTGTCATCCATCTGCCAGATTTCATAATCGAAAAATGCAGCAACTGCTAACAAAATTTTAATAGACTTTTAGCATCGCTACAGATGAGACAATCTCATTGCAGTCAACTCCTTGAACTTGGCGGAAACTTCTTTGCGACAAGTCGAGCTTTATAAACGGTGACATTTCACCATTAGCGTCTATGTTTATCTCAAAGGTCCATTTGTACTCAATGACCCGCCATTCAACAGGCAAGTCTACCAAAGTCCATACTTGGTTTTCATACATGGATCCTTTCTCGGATTTCATGGCTCCTAGCCATTTGTTGGAATCCGGGCCCACCATCGCTTCTCCATAGTTCGTAGGTTCATCGCTGTCCAACAACATGATTTCCAAGACAGGGTTGTCGTACTACTCAGGAGCAGTACGCGTCCTTGTCGACCTACGAGGTTCGATAGTGACCTGATCCGAAGCTTCATGATCATCATCATTAACTTCCTTTTCAACTGAGTAGGCTCTACAGAAACATCTTTCTGTGTTGTGCTATTCTCTGGATGAAACAAAGGTTCAACAACCTTATCAAGTTCTATCTTCCTCCCACTCAATTCTTTCGAGAGAAACTCTTTCTCAAGAAAGGACCCGTTCTTAGCTACAAATACCTTTTGCGCTTGGATCTGAGATAGAAGGTATACCCAATGTCTCATTAGGGTATTCTATGAAGATGCATTTGTCTGCTTTGGGTTCGAGCTCGCTAGGTGAAAAACCCATTTTCATATAAGCGTCGCAGCCCCAAACATTAAGAAATGACAGCTTAGGCTTCTATCAAACCATAATTCTCACGGTGTCATCTCAACAGACTTAGATGGTGCCCTGTTAAAGTGAATGGATTTTTCTTTAATGCATAACCCCATAACGATAGTGGTAAAACGATAAGAGACATCATAGTACTCACTATATCCAATAGAGCACGACTACGACGTTCGAACACACCATCACACTATGGTGTTCCAGGAGGCGTGAGCTGTGAAACAATTTCCACATTGTCTAAAATTGCATACCAAACTCGTAACTTAGATATTCACCTCCATGATCATATCATAGACATTTATCTTCTTGTCACGATGATCTTTAACTTCACTCTGAAACTCCTTGAACCTTTCAAACATTTCAGATTCGTGTTTCATTAAGTAAATATCCCCATATTTACTCAAATCATCAGTGAAGGTAAAGAAAAACAACGATATCCACTGTGTGTTTCAACACTCATTGGACCACATACATCAACATGTATTAATTCCAATAAGCCACTTGCCCGCTCCATCATATTGGATGACGGGGTCTCAGTCATCTTGCCCAAGAGGCATGGCTCGCATGTCTCAACCGATTCGAAATCGAGTGAGTCAAAAAACATCCATCATCATGGAGTTTCTTCATGCGATTTATACCAATATGACATTACGTGGCAGTGCCACAAGCATGTGGTACTATCATTATTAACTTTGTATCTTTTGGTACCAATGTTATGAATATGTGTACTACTACGATCATGATTCGATAAACCATTTCGAGTGGGTGCATGACCATTGAAGGCATTATCCATGTAAACGGAATAACCATTATTCTCTAACTTATATGAATAACCGTATCGCACTAATCATGATCTAATCACGTTTATGCTCAACGCAAACACCAAATAACATTTATTTAGGTTTATCACAAATCCTGAAGGTAGAGAGAGCGTGCGATGGTGATCACATCAATCTTGGAAATACTTCCAACACACATCGTCACCTTTCACCTAGCTAGTCTCCATTTACTCCGTAGCTTTTATTTCGGGTTGCTAACACTTAGCAACCGAACCGGTATCTAATACCCAGGTGCTACTAGGAGTACCAGCAAGGTACACATCACTAACACGTATATCAAATATACTTCCATTGACATTACCAGCCTTCTTATCTACCAATCATCTACGGTTTTTCCGCTTCAGCGAACATTCTCCTCATAACAGAAGCACTTAGTCTCGGGTTCGGGCTCAACCTTGGGTTTCTTCACTAGAGCAACAACTGGCTTGCCATTCCTGAAGTTTTTCCCTTCTTGCCCTTGCCCCTTTTGAAACTAGTGGTTTTCACTTAACCATCAACACTTGATGATCCTTATTGATTTCTACCTTCGTGGTGTCAAACATCACGAACAACTCAGGGATCATCTTATCCATCCCTGGCATGTTATAGTTCATCACGAAGCTCTAGTAGCTTGGTGGCAGTGACTTGGAGAACTGCATTAATCACTATCTCATCTGGAAGATTAACTCCCACTTGATTCAAGTGATTGTAGCACCCAGACAATCTGAGAACACGCTCACCGATTAAGCTATTCTCCTTTGTCTTGCAGGCAAAGAATCTTGTTGGAGGTCTCATACCTCTCAACATAGGCACGAGCTTGAGATCACAATCTCAGCTCCTAGAACATCTCATATGTTCTGTGACGTTCAAAACATTTTGAAGCCTCAATTCTAAGCCGTAATGCATGACGCACTGAACTATCACGTAGTCATCAAAAAGTGCCTGTCATATGTTCACAACATCTACAGACAACGCTTGAGGGAGTGATGCAGTTAGCGGTACATCAAAAACATAAGCTTTCTGTGCAGCAATGAGGACAATCCTCAGATCATGGACCCAGTCCGCATTATTGCTACCATCAACTTTCAACTTACTTTTCTCTAGGATTGTATCAATAAAACTGGGGAGCTACAGCGCGAGCTATCTACGACATAATTTGCAAGGACATTTTTAGACTAAGTTCATGATAATTAAGTTCATTTAATCAAATTATTAATGAACTCCCACTTAGATAGACATCTCTCTAGTCTTCCAAGTGATACATGATCCATGTCAACTAGCCCGTGTCCGATCATCACGTGAGACGGACTAGTCATCCATGGTGAACATCTTCATGTTGATCGTATCTTCTATACGACTCATGTTCGACCTTTCGGTCTTCCGTGTTCCGAGGCCATGTCTGTACATGCTAGGCTCGTCAAGTCAACCTAAGTGTTTCGCGTGTGTAAATCTGGCTTACACCCGTTGTATGCGAACGTTAGAACCTATCACACCCGATCATCACGTGGTGCTTCGGAACAACGATCCTTAGCAACGGTGCACAGTTAGGGTGAACACTTCTCTTGAAATTTTATTGAGAGATCATCTTATTTACTACCGTCGTTCTAAGCAAATAAGATGTAAACATGATAAACATCACATGCAATCAATATAGTGACATGATATGGCCAATATCATTTTGCTCCTATGATCTCCATCTTCGGGGCACCATGATCATCACTGTCACCGGCACGACACCATGATCTCCATCATCATGATCTCCATCATTGTGTCTTCATGAAGTTGTCTCGCCAACTATTACTTCTACTACTATGGCTAACGCTTAGCAATAAAGTAAAGTAATTACATGGCGTTTATGATTGACACGCAGGTCATACAATAAATAAGACAACTCCTATGGCTCCTGCCGGTTGTCATAATCATCGACATGCAAGTCGTGAATCCTATTAAAAGAACATGATCAATTCATACATCACAATGCATCACATCACATCCTTTGGCCATATCACATCACAAGGCACATGCTGCAAAAACAGGTTAGACGTCCTCTAATTTGTAGTTGCAAGTTTTTACGTGGCTGCTATAGGTTACTAGCAAGAACGTTTCTTACCTACGTCAACACCACAACGTGATTTGCCAATTGGTATTTACCCTTCATAAGGACCCTTTTCATCGAATCCGATCCGACTAAGGTAGGAGAGACAGACACCCGCTAGCCACCTTATGCATCTAGTGCATGTCAGGCGGTGGAACCGGTCTCACGTAAGCGTACGTGTAAAGTTGGTCCGGGCCGCTTCATCCCACAATACCGCCGAATCAAGATAAGACTTGTAGCGGCAAGCAAATTAACAAACTCGACGCCCACAACTGCTTTGTGTTCTACTCGTGCATAGATTCTACGCATAGACCTAGCTCATGATGCCACTGTTGGGAGACGTAGTAGTAAATCAAAATTTTCCTACGTTCACCAAGATCTATCTATGGAGAAACCAGCAACGAGAGGGGAGAGATTGCATCTTCATACCTTTGAAGATCGCTAAGCGGAAGCGTTACAAGAACGCGGTTGATGGAGTCGTACTCGCAGCGATTCAGATCGCGGTAGATCCGATCAAGTGCCGAACGGACGGCACCTCCGCGTTCAACACACGTGCAGCCCGGTGACGTCTCCAACACCTTGATCCAGCAAGGAGGAAGGAGAGGTTGGGGAAGGGCTCCAACAGCAGCACGACGGCGTGGTGGTGGTGGAGTAGCAAGGTATTCCGACAGGGCTTCGCCTAAGCGCTGCGGAGGAGGAAGAAGAGAGGTAGGGCTTCGCCGTGAGAGAGAGAGATCAAATCCTGTCTCAAAACATCCAAAACCTCAAGTATATATAGGAGGAGGGACGTGGAGGGCTGGCTTGGCCTCTACTCCAAAGAGGAGATGGCCGGCTGAATTAAAGGGAGAGTCCACCTCCCACAAGGGAGGTGGATCTCCTCCTTTTAAATCCTTTTTGCCTTATCTCCTTATCTCCAGCCGCATGGGCCTTTAGCAAAAGTCTTTCCCAGCCCAATAAGGGCTGGCACACTTTATCTAACAGCCCATGTGGTCCTTTGGTCGTCACACCCCTCCCGGGGGTCCTCCGGCACCCTCCCGGCACTCCCGGTACACTAACGATGAGCCCGAAAGCTTTCCAGTGACCAAAACTGGACTTCCTATATATCAATCTTTACCTCCGGACCATTCCGGAGCTCCTCGTGACGTCCGGGATCTCATCCGGGACTCCGAACAACCTTCGGTAATCACGTATACCTTTTCCCTATAACCCTAGCGTCATCGAACCTTAAGTGTGTAGACCCTACGGGTTCGGGAGACACGTAGACATGACCGAGACACCTCTCCGGCCAATAACCAACAGCGGGATCTGGATACCCATGTTGGCTCCCACGTACTCCACGATGATCTCATCGGATGAACCACGATGTCGGGGATTCAATCAATCCTGTATACAATTCCCTTTGTCTATCGGTATGGTACTTGCCCGAGATTCGATCGTCGGTATCCCTATACCTTGTTCAATCTCGTTACTGGCAAGTCTCTTTACTCGTTCCGTAATACATCATCCCGTGGCTAACTCCTTAGTCACATTGAGCTCATTATGATGATGTCTTACCGAGTGGGCCCAGAGATACCTCTCCGTCACACGGAGTGACAAATCCCAGTCTCGATTCGTGCCAACCCAACAGATACTTTCGGAGATACCCGTAGTGCACCTTTATAGCCACCCAGTTACGTTGTGACGTTTGGCACACCCAAAGCATTCCTACGGTATCCGGGAGTTGCACAATCTCATGGTCTAAGGAAACGATACTTGACATTGAAAAGCTTTAGCAAACGAACTACACGATCTTGTGCTATGCTTAGGATTGGGTCTTGTCCATCACATCATTCTCCTAATGATGTGATCCCGTTATCAACGACATCCAATGTCCATGGCCATGAAACCGTGACCATCTATTGATCAATGAGCTAGTCAACTAGAGGCTCACTAGGGACATGTTGTGGTCTATGTATTCACACATGTATTATGGTTTCCGGTTAACACAATTATAGCATGAACAATAGACAATTATCATGAACAAGGAAATACAATAATAACCATTTTATTATTGCCTCTAGGGCATATTTCCAACACTAGATGCATGCTGGATAGCGGTTGATGTGTGGAGTAGTAGTAGTAGATGCAGACAGTATCGGTCTACTTGTCTCGGACGTGATGCCTATATGTATGATCATTGCCTTAGATATCATCATGACTTTGCGCTATTCTATCAATTGCTCAACAGTAATTTGTTCACCCACCGTAATACTTGCTATCATGAGAGAAGCCTCTAGTGAACACTATGGCCCCCGGGTCTATTTTACATATTATATATTCAGATCTAAACATAAAAACACCAAAAATACCTTGCTGCAATTTTATTTACTTATTTATATTTACTCATTATCACTATCATATCTCACCTTGCAAGTAATCGTGAAGGGATTGACAACCCCTTTATCGCGTTGGGTGCAAGTTTGTTTGTGTTTGTGCAGGTTTCCTGGTGCCTCATCTTGATACTCCTACTAGATTGATACCTTGGTTCTCAAACTAAGGGAAATACTTACCTCTAATTTTCTGCATCACCCTTTACTCTTCAAGGGAAAAACCAACGCACACTCGAGAAGTAGCAGGAAGAATTTCTGGCGCCGTTGCCGGGGAGTATTCAAGTGAAGCATATCTACCAAGTACCTATCACAAACTCATCTCTTGCATTTACATTATTTTCCATTTGCCTCTCATTTTCCTCTCCCCCACTTCTGAAACAAAAATTTACAAAAATATTTGCCTTTCTTTATTTGCCTTTTTCGTTCGCCCTTTTCTCGCTTGCTTTTTGTTTGCTTGTGTGAGTTAGTCTACTTATCCTTATGGCTAGTCCTATCGCTATGATCATTACTCCCGAGAGCGAGGTCCTTAAATTTAAACAAAATGAGGGATAAAACTTAAAAGATGCTTGGTATAGAATTTGCAATGCTCGGAATAGATCTACTCGTAAACAATCTACTACCGTTCTACTTCGCAATTTTTATGTGGGTGTTTCCCCTTGGAATAGGTATGTTCTTGACACCATAGTAGGCAGAAATTTCTTGGGTAGCCATACCGTTGATTATTTTTGTGCTTTATTAAATTTGGTAGGCTCACCCCCACCCATGGTTAATGGAACTACTTTAACTTTGGAACATGTGATGCGTAGGCTTGATATTATTGAAAATAAAGTTGCTACGATAGAAATCATTGAAAATTTGGATAAATAGATCAACAATCAAATTACTCAATATGGATACAAGGTGGGAATGACTTTGAAAAATTTAAAGGAGAAGGAACCCATAGTTAAGGAAAAGCTAGATCATGATTCCGCTAGAATTGGCAAACTACAAGATGTTATAATGAACCTGGGTTCCGCTTTTGCTGCCGTTTAGAACACTCCAAATTTTGCCCACAATAAGGCTACTAAGCTTGTTTATGTTCCTAAAAATAATGATGAACCATCTAGTAGGATATATGAAGATCTTAAAATGTTGAGTGTTCACCCTACTTATCTTGATATCTTAAGAGCACCTATCATCACTAAAGATTATCTTTGTTGCCTACCTAGGAGTATAATTATTGATAAAATTAAAGAGCTCCATAATAATGAGAAGGGCATGGAACATTTTCCTAGAAAAATAATAAAATTGCCTTATGAATCCATTATTATAGCTACTTATGGTTTGAGCACTAAAGATGATAATACTTGATTCCATTGCCTTATGCCTAGCTAAGAGCGTTAAACGATAGCGCTTGTTGGGAGGCAACCCAATGAATAAATTTATTATTGCTTTTTTATTTTCTGTTTTTTTGAGTCAACACCATAATGATTCTGTTATGATTGTGTTTTTTATGTTTCAATAGTGTTTGTGCCAAGTAGAACCTTTATGATTAGTTTTGGTGATAGTTGTTTAATCATGCTGGAAAAAGACAGAAACTTTCTGCTCACGAAATTATTTTTAATTCCTATCCAGAAAGAGATTTTGAGTTGATTCTTTTTTTTGCTGATTGATATGAAAATTTACATAATTTTCATAATTGTTTTATAATTTTTAAGTTAGCAGAGGTTTTCGAAATATACAGATTGCTACAGACTGTTCTGTTTTTGACAGATTCTGTTTTGTTGTGTTGATTGCTTATTTTGATGAAACTATGGTTAGTATCGGGGGGTACGAGTCATGGGAAAGTGAGAATAAAGTAATATAACATCAATATAAATGGAAATTAAGTTTACTACAGTACATGAAAAGTTGGTGGTTTGTTTTCTTATGCTAATGCTATCACGAGTTTCTGTTTAAGTTTTGTGTTGTGAAGTTTTCAAGTTTTGGGTGATGTTCTTATGGACAATGGAATAAAGAGTGGAAAGATCCTAAGCTTGGGGATTACCAAGGCATCCCAAGCCAAATTCAAGGACACCAAAAAGCCTAAGCTTGGGGATGCCCCGGGAAGGCATCCCCTCTTTCGTCTTCAATGCATGGGTAACGTTACTTGGAGCTATATTTTTATTCACCACATAATATGTGTTTTGCTTGGAGCATCATGTGTTATAGTAGTCTTTGCTTTTTGTTTTATCACAATGATCCTTGATGCACACCTTTTGAGAGGGACATTCACTCATCGTGAATTTGTTAGAATACTCAATGAGCTTCACTTATATCTTTTGAGTTAGGCAATATTAGCTCACATGTGCTTCACTTATATATTTTGAGTTTGATGATTTTGTTCACATGTGCTTCACTTATATCTTTTGAGATTGGTAATATTAGATCACATGTGCTTCACTTATATCTTTTGAGATTGACAATTTAGCTCACATGTGTTTCACTTATATCTTTTGAGCTTGATAATTTAGCTCACATGTGCTTCACTTATATCTTTTGAGCTTGATGATTTTGCTCCCATGTGCTTCACTTATATCCTTTGAGCGTAGTAATTTTGCTCCCATGTGCTTCACTTATATCTTTTGATCTAGATAAATTTTTCTCTAGTGCTTCACTTAAATCTTTGTAGAGCACGACAATGTCATATTTTGTTGAAATAAAAACTCTCGAATCTTCACTTATATCATTTTGAGAGTGCTCTATCTCTCTAAGAAACTTGGTAATTGGCGTGTGTTATGAAATTAGTCCTAAATATGATAGGCATCCAAAGAGGATATAATAAAACTTTCATATTCAAGTGCATTGATTATTAAGAGAAGTTTGATTCCTCATGATTAGTTTTGAGATATGGATATGGTAATATGAGAGTTATGTTAGTAGGGTGTTGTGAATCTAGAAATACTTGTGTTGAGGTTAGTGATTCCCGTAGCATGCTCGTATGGTGAACCGCTATGTTAGGAAGTCGGAGCATAATTGATTTATTGATTGTCATCCTTTTTGTAGAGGTCGGGATCACGCGATGGTTAACTCCTACCAACCCTTCCCCTAGGAGTATGCGTTTAGCACTTTGTGTCGATTACTAATAAAACTTTTGCAACAAGTATGTGAGTTCTCCATGACTAATGTGAGTCCATGGTATAGATGCACTTTCACCTTCCACCATTGCTATCCTCTCTAGTGCCGCGCAACTTTCGCCAGTGCACAAACCCACCATATATCTTCCTCAAAACAGCTACCATACCTACCTATTATGGCATTTTCTTATCCATTCCGAGATATATTGCCATGCAACTTTCACCATTCTGTCTCATGACATGTGCCATCACTTTCATTCATATAGAGTCATTATTGTTCTAAGTATCGAGTTGTAAGTAAATAAAAGTGTGATGATCATCATTATTAGAGCATTGTCCCATGTGAGGAAATAAAAGAGGCCAAAGATGCCCACCAAATAAAATAAAAAAATAAAAAAATAAAAAAGAGAGTCAAAGAGCCCAAACAAAAAAAGAGAGAAAAAGAGAGAAGGGACAATGCTACTATCTTTTTCCACACTTGTGCTTCAAAATAGCACCATGTTCTTCAAGATGGAGAGTCTCTTGTTTTGTCACTTTCATATACTAGTGGAAATTTTCATTATGTAACTTGACTTGTATATTCCAATGATGGGCTTCCTCAAATTGCCCTAGGTCTTCGTGAGCAAGCAAGTTGGATGGACACCCACTATTTTTCATTTTTGAGCTTTCATACACTTATAGCTCTAGTGCATCCGTTTCATGGAAATCCCTACTCATTCACATTGATATCTATTGATGGGCATCTTCATAGCCTATTGATACGCCGAGTTGATGTGACCATCTCCTTCTTTTTGCCTCACAACCTTCACCACACTCTATTCCACCTATAGTGCTATATCCATGGCTCATGCTCATGTATTGCGTGAGAGTTGAAAAATGTTTGAGAAAGTAAGAGTGTGAAATCAATTACTTGGCCAATACCGAGGTTGCGCATGATTTAAATTCGTTGTGTGGGGATGATGGAGCATAGCCAGACTATATGATTTTGTAGGGATAGCTTTCTTTGGCCTTGTTATATCAAAAGTTTATGATCACTTTGCTATTATGCTTGAATTATTATTGTTTTCATGTCAATATTGAACTATTGTTTTGAATCTTATGGATCTGAACATTCATGCCACAATAAAGATATTACATAAAACAAATATGTTGGGTAGCATTCCACATCAAAAATTCGATCTTTATCACTTCCCTACTCGAGGACGAGCAGGAGTTAAGCTTGGGGATGCTTGATACGTCTCTGACATATCTATAATTTTTGATTGTTCCATGCTATTATATTATCAACTTTGGATGTTTTATACGCATGAATATGCTATTTTATATGATTTTTGGGACTAACTTATTAACTCAGTGCCCAGTGCCAGTTCCTGTTTTTTCCGTGTTTTTGATCTTTTTCAGATAGGAATATCAAACGGAGTCCAAATGGAATAAAACTTTCGTCGTGATTTTTTATGAAAAATATCAAAAATACCCGAAGGAAGAAATACCAGAGAAGTGGGCCGAGGGAGCCACGAGCCTGGGATGCCCGCCCCCTAGGCCGTGGCTAGGGGGCTCGTGGCCTTCTCGTGGCCCATCTCCACTTGTTTCTGCCACCATACGGTCTTATAAATAGCCAAACGCACAGAAATAGACCTAGATCGAAAGTTCCGCCGCCGCAAGCCTCCAGAACCACCAAAACACGATCGGGAGACCGTTCCGGCATCCTGCCGGAGGGTAATCCATCTCCGGTGGCCATCTTCATCAACATGCTTGCCTCTCCGATGATGCGTGAGTAGTTCACATCAGACCTACGGGTCCATAGCTAGTATCTAGATGGCTTCTTCTCTCTCTTTGATCTTCAATACAAAGTTCTCCATGATCTTCATGGTGATCTACCCGATGTAATTCTCTTTTGTGGTGTGTTTGTTGAGATCTGACGAATTGTGGATTTATGATCATCTTATCTATGAATATTATTTGAGTCTCCTCTGATTTCTTATATGCATGATTTCATATCCTTGTAATTCTCTTCGAGTTATGGGTTTCGTTTGGTCAACTTGATCTATGATTCTTGCAATGGGAGAAGTGCTTTGTTTTGGGTTCATATCGTGCGGTGTCCTCACCTAGTGACAGAAGGGGTAGCGAGGCACGTATCGTGTTATTGCCATCAAGGGTAAAAAGATGGGGTTTATAACATATTGCATGAATTTATCCTTCTACATCATGTCATCTTGCTTAAAGCATTACTCCGTTTGTCATGAACTTAATACACTAGATGCATGCTGGATAGCGGTCGATGTGTGGAGTAGTAGTAGTAGATGCAGACAGTATCGGTCTACTTGTCTCGGACGTGATGCCTATATGTATGATCATTGCCTTAGATATCGTCATGACTTTGCGCTATTCTATCAATTGCTCAACAGTAATTTGTTCACCCACCGTAATACTTGCTATCATGAGAGAAGCCTCTAGTGAACACTATGGCCCCGGGTCTATTTTACATATTATATATTCAGATATAAACATAAAAACACCAAAAATACCTTGCTGCAATTTTATTTACTTATTTATATTTACTCATTATCACTATCATATCTCACCTTGCAAGTAATCGTGAAGGGATCGACAACCCCTTTATCGCGTTGGGTGCAAGTTTGTTTGTGTTTGTGCAGGTTTCTTGGTGCCTCATCTTGATACTCCTACTGGATTGATACCTTGGTTCTCAAACTGAGGGAAATACTTACCTCTACTTTGCTGCATCACCCTTTCCTCTTCAAGGGAAAAACCAACGCATGGTCGAGAAGTAGCAGATAACTCCTTAGTCACATTGAGCTCATTATGATGATGTCTTACCGAGTGGGCCTAGAGATACCTCTCCGTCACACGGACTGACAAATCCCAGTCTCGATTCGTGCCAACCCAACAGATACTTTCGGGGATACCCGTAATATACCTTTATAGCCACCCAGTTACGTTGTGATGTTTGGCACACCCAAAGTATTCCTACGGTATCCGGTAGTTGCACAATGTCATGTTCTAAGGAAATGACACTTGACATTAGAAAAGTTTTAGTAGACGAACTACACAATCTTGTGCTATGCTTAGTATTGGGTCTTGTCCATCACATCATTCTCCTAATGATGTGATCCCATTATCAACGACATCAAATGTTCATGGTCATGAAACCGTGACCATCTATTGATCAACAAGCTAGCCAACTAGAGGCTCACTAGGGACTTGTTGTGGTCTATGTATTCACACATGCATTATGGTTTCCGGTTAATACAATTATAGCATGAACAATAGACAATTATCATGAACAAGAAATACAATAACAACTATTTTATTATTGCCTCTAGGGCATATTTCCAACACTCACCACCACGCCCATATTGGACGCACCGGCGGAGAAGGAGCCCCTGCTCGCGTACATCGCGGTGACCACATGCGTCATCAGCATCGTCCTGGTGGTGGAGCAGTCGGAGGAGGACAAGGCACTGCCAATCTAGTGGCCCGTCTACTACCTTAGCGAGGTCCTCTCCGCCTCCAAGCAAAACTACCCCCAGTACCAGAAGATGTGCTACGATGTATACTTTGCCGCCCAGAAGATCAGGCAGTATTTCCAAGAGGACATCATCACCATGGTGAGCACGACATCGCTCGACGAGATCATAAGTGGCCGGGACGCCACCGGCCGGATCACCAAGTGGGCGATCGCTCTTGTGGACTACCAGATCCGGTATGAGCCACGCACCGCCATCAAGTCACAGGCAATGGCCGATTTCCTTGCTGACTGGGCCGAGACGCAATTCGTGCCGCGTCCCCCGGACTATACACATTGGCGCGTGCACTTTGACGGCTCGAAGATGCGAACCAGCCTAGGAGGCGGCATCGTCTCATCGTCTCCAAAGGGAGACCAGCTCAAGTACACGCTCCAAATCCACTTTGTCGCCTCCAACAACGTGACCGAGTACGAGGCACTCGTACACGGATTTCGGTTCGCCAAGGAGATTGGCATCTGGCGCATCTTGTGCTTTGGCGACTCTGACCTCATGGTACAGCAGGTCTCGGGTGAATGGGATGCTAGGTATGCCAACATGGCCAGCTAGTGCTTCCTCGTCCAGCAGCTCACTGGCTTGTTCAAGGGCTACGAGTTCCATCACATCCCCTGAGCGGACAACAAGGCGGTGGATGCCCTGGCAAAAATTGTCTCCACCCACTAGGCCATCCCGGCCGGTGTCTCCCTCGAACAACTACGCAAACAGTCGATCAAACCCCCATCAAATTAGAGTTCATCTTCGTGCCCGTGGATCCCGCGGGCTCCGCCCACCGCGCCGGCTCCAACTAATGCCGTTCCAATCACCGCCGGCTCTGAGCCGGCGGCCGTCATGATGCCGGTCGATGCCTCCCTAACCCCCGAGATCCGAGGGTTGGCGAGCTAGACCTAGGGACTAGCGGTCCTGGCCCAGGGGCTCTGGGGGTGGACCCGGGGGCTCCGACTACCCAAGGCCTCCAGTTCGAGCTGGAGCCGACCCTCGTCTCGGCACTCTCATGGGCCTAGCCGATCTTGGCTTTCCTCTTGCGCGGTGATCTCCCCTCTGACGAAGACAAGGCTCGGCAAATCCAGCATCGAGCTCCCGCCTACATTAGCATGAATCATGAGATGGTCCACCGCAACACAACCGACGTATACCAGCGCTGTGTCGAGTCTAAAATGGGTCAGGAGATCCTCCGAGATATCCGCCAGGGAGAGTGCCGGCATCACGCCGCCTCAAGATGGTGTCCAAGGCGTTCTGTCATGATTTCTATTGGATGACTGCCCTGGAAGAGGCAACACAACTCGTCGACAGGTGCGAGGGGTGCCAACGCTTCCACACACAAAGCCACCTATCGGCTGCGACGCTCAAGAGCATTTCGCTGTCATGGCCCTTCACCACGTGGGGCTCGACATAGTAGGGCCATTCAAGACGGCTCGAGGCGATATGACACACCTGCTGGTAGCCGACGACAAGTTCACCAAGTGGATCGAGGCCAGACCCATCAAGAAGCTGGACGGCCCCACGACCGTCGATTCATCGAGGACATCATGGTCCGCTACGATGTCCCGCACAACATCATCATTAACAATGGCACCAATTTCACCAAGGGCGTGCTGGTGCGTTTTTGCGCCAAACAAGGCATCCGGCTTGACCTGGCGTCTGTTGCCCACCCACAGTCGAACGGCCAGGCGGAAAGGGCAAACGGCTTGATCCTAGCCAGCATCGAGCCCCGGCTCATGGCACCACTCGTTCGGTCAGCCGTCTATTAGATTGAAGAGCTACCGACCGTCTTGTGGAGCCTCAGAACCACCCCCAACCGATCAACCAGCTACAGGCCGTTGTCACGCCCAAAGTTGCGCACCTATCCATATTAAGACACGAGGGCCTCGACAGGGATAGTGGCGCATCTTGCCGTTAGCAAGTACAACATCATTACATACATTTAGGAAGAGAAGAGTATATGAGTTGGCTTACACTCGCCACATACTAAATTAAAAATCCACACAATTTTTTCAATCATCAATACAAAGGTAGGGTCTTGCTACGGATGAAAACAAACGATAAAATGCTGCAATGACACTAGCTTGCCAGCCCAAAGATCTCGACCACAACCACTTTACTCGTCTGGATAAGTGACGTACATCCTGCCACACTCCTTGTCATGCTCCCACTAGAGCTGTGTCACATCATCTGGCACGATCTCATCTGTACCTGCACCTGGATTGTTGTAGTAATCTGTGAGCCACGGGGACTCTGCAATCTCGCGCCTGGGTACTGAGACTATTCAAGCTTATAGGTTGGAATGGGGTATGTGTTTAGTTTGCAGCGGCACTAAGCATATATGGTGGCTAATCTTACATAACATTAAAGTAAATATGTGGTCTACGATAAACGATCGAAACTAGAATGACCTCTATGAGATCCTGAACACCTACTTACATCAATCATAACCCCACCGTGTTATCTCTCGGATCATGTTCACAAGCAGAGACAATCATGGTTACTCACACCGTTGGTTTATTTTATTAGAGTTTACTTCAAGTTAACTATAACTGGGTGTTAAACAAATATCCAAGTTGCCGCATAACCGCAGGCATGGCTTTTTGAAAGTTTTAACCCTACAGGGGTGTTCCAACTAGTCCATCATAAATTAACCACACTCCGCGGGAATAGCCTCGACCATGGATCTCGTGATCATCCTAGGCAACTCCAAAGGATTTCCAACACCTCAAGATAGCCCAAAGAAAGTCAGAGTCCCACACGCAAGCCACTCGATAACGGTAAAACAATTCCAGCAAGACCGCTCGATAGGCCAGATCCCAATAGCAGCCGCGCGTATCTCTGTCTCAGGGCACTACTAGATGGGTCTAGCTATAGGGAAAACCAATCCTCAAGTTTCATTGAGGTGGCCCCACAGGTAGCCCTTTTGGACCAACACTCATGAGAAGCACTGGCCCGGGTTGTTGATTAATTATCCACAGGGTATCTAGTCCCTATGCATTTTTATTAAGTTGTTTAAGCAAATAGTACTAATGTTGGGTCTTGCTAGACAAGTTTTAATCTCAACTGAATAATCAAGGGGGTCCCCATAACAACTCCGAGCATGTTAGGAGCGCAAAATATGGAAACATAGCACCGGTAACAAGAAACTATGGCAGTAAAAGCGGAACAAAACACCTAGCAAAAGGCCAAGCCTTCCATCATACCAAGATATATACGTGCATTAAATTAAATAGCAGAAAATATTGTGATATGTCAACATCCATGTTATCACATGGATACAACCTCCACCTGCAAGTAAGAACGCCATAAGAGGGGCTGAACACCAGAAACAAAGGTTTGCTAGGATGTGGAGGGGTTAGGGGCTATCATGGCAATGTAGGAGGCTTGACATTCAAGTGGTAGGTAACGCATATGTAACGATAAGAATGAGACATCTAGCAAAGCAAAAATAGTGCCGGGATCCGGGTATGATCATCTTGCCTGTTGGTTCTTCAGAGGGACAAAGAGCAGGGTCCTCGTAGTGGTACTCTCCTGGATCCTCGTACTTAGTTTCAACACTCGCGTCTACCAAGAGGAAGCAACAATAATAAACAACCAACCAAGGTGCAATGCACAAACAAGATGATGCATGATTCATTTGAAGAATTTAACATGGCAATCCTAAACTAGTCATGATTCTCATGCAATAATTTGGTTATTTACAATTCAGGACAGAACCACACGTTAAGTTATCTAAACATGCATGATCATGGAAAATATGGATGCTTCATGCAAAACCGATACAAATGCATATGTAGAACGTAAGAAACAGAGTTACGGTTCTCACGCTACGCTCATGACAAGTTACAAAGGAAAAACACAAGACAAGAAGGCCGTGGGCTATTCCTTGGCATTCCAAGTTATCCACTGGATAGGCAAGGAAAAACTAACCACAATAGAGTCAAATATCAAGCAATTCCATGTAGTATAGCTCCCACAAGTCACAAAACACTAAAACAAACAATCTGCCACAAAACAGCAACGTAGCAACTTACACAACCAACAACTAGATCTACAGAAAGTCTCCAACCACAAACAAGGCATTAACAGAAACTACATAGCATGATTATCAACTTATCCAACTACACAAACTATAATGGAGGCACACATCAATAAACATGAAGCTCACAAGTTGGCATGATGAAACAAATTTTAGGGACTTAGTGAAAATAACAGGTTTCTAGAATCTGAGTTAAGCTGATAGCAAGTTGATAGCAGAAACTAATGGTGATAGAGACCACTTCATGGCATGAAAATTAACAGGATGTTAGAGGACAACATCTACTTCAAAACACTAGCGCCGAGCTTGAGCTAATTCTCAACATATCACTTGGTAGCATCCACTCTTCATGGCATAAAAATATTAACAGATTCTCAGAGTTAGAAATATTTAGCATGTTTGAAAACAACAACATTTTAGTAGATACTTTAGAGCATGGTTCCCAAGTATATATGCAAGTTTAACATGACAAAAATAAATACCATGGCATTCTAGTCATCAAAGGCTACCATATTCATGTTAGCACCATTATCATAGCATGCATGGATTAAATATAACAAAATTGACAAAATGGCACTTTGAGACAAAATGACATTTTTTCAAACTTGCTCAAATGACCAAAAAAGTCACACCATTGGATTCCTTGGGTGATTCTACCCCCAAATCATATATCATACTCATATGTTCACATGGAGCATCATGACAAAATACTAGATAGAAAATACCCCACATTCCTATAAGTGAAAACTTACCTAATAAGCTCATGATAAAAAATGCACATATCCAGACTTAGAATATTACTAGAAATAGAAATATCTATTATATTAATTAAAAGAATAACACAATAAAGAAAAACAACAATAACAGGGGGCCCACCTGGCATAGACACCAGGCCCCCCTAGTGCATGACAAGTGGGGTCTGGGCCCACTTGTCACACACACCACACACACACTCACAACTACACCCACACTCACAACTACACCCACACACACAACACACCCTGGATCTGGTAGCCATACTAGATCCACCACACACACAGCACACGCACGGGATCCGGCACCACACCAGATCCGAACACAAATCACCACACTGGCCAATGGGAAAAAGGAGCAAAAAAGGGGGGGCACCGGGGATCGACCCGCAGACCTTGCGGTCTCGATGCAGCTTGCTTGCCACCGCGCTAGACGGGGACTACTACTAGAACAGAGAAAAGAACACGGCAACATCTAAAGATCCCCTTCTCCTTCCTGCCGGTAGACAGGGAGAAGGCAACGCCGGCGAGCCCTCCGGCGACCACCAGGGCTGGTGACTAGCGGCGGGGCTGCGGGATCTCAGGGAGACCCTCTACCTAGGAGCTAGGGTGGCCATGACGCGGGGCAAGATGGGATCGAGCACAACAGGCACCTTTGAACCTAGAACTGCAGGACACCGGGAGCGTGCACTCGACAGAACAACAACGACGGCTACAGCGGACTAGGGATGAAGGAGAGGGCAGGGATCGATTGCGAGGGTATACCTCTCCTACCTAGACACGACAACGAGGCCGGGGATGCAGCAGAACAACGACGGCACGAAGGGGACCTCCGATGAACTTCTGGCCAGAATGTAGAGGAAGAAGGGCTTGGGGCGCAGCGACGGAGAGGACCTGGCGCTCCCTCGAATGAAGAGGAAGAAGAGGCCGAGGACGGGCAACCTTCCCGCATCACCAGCACGGCGGGGAGCGGCACGGAGGCTACCTTCGGGCACAAGCAGCAGCTTGGCTAGAGCACGGCGGGCATGCCGATGACATGGCGCTGGCTACCTTACCTGGTGGCGGCGTGACAAGGAGGAGGGGGGAATGGGCAGAGCAAACCCTAGGGATGCCCGACGACAGGGTTTAAAAGGGGCAGGGAGGCTGACGGCAACTCGACATCCGTGCCAAACGGCAGCTGTCTCTCTCTTTTGCACACCTTCTCTGAACTGACGGAAACAGCAATGGAGCAAGTGACCGCTAGTTGCTATGCCTAGAGGGGTTCGAGGCCCACTTGGGCCGCGGTGCTGGGCTCCCTCTTCTCTCTCACACTCACACACAAGCTCCTGCTTAAAAATAAAAGAAAAACCAAACCAAATAATTAAACCCCATAGAGAAAAGGAATATTATTCCTGCAATCAAAAATATCTTTAGACCTAAATTAAATGCACCTATTTAACAAAAATGCACTAGACAATTTTAACCTAAGTAAATTAAATCTTATTATGAATGTTACCTGCTATTTTCTTTAAAAAAAAAATCAACAACAACAGCAACAAGTGAAATACCCCCCCTACTCCACTCAACACAATTAAATTGAGCAAGAGAACATTTTTAACAAATTTATAAAGCAAATTAATTCTGTTGATGAATGATAATAGGAATAAAAGGTTTTTAGGTTTTGGTTTTGAATTAATAAGAGAGAGGGAAGGAGTTTGATCCCACACATGCACACACATCCACAAGACCACTCACACAACACAACAAGGTCACAAGAAGTACACCACATTTATATAATGCATGACATGATGGTGAAATGATATGATGCATGATGCATGAAACAATGGCATGGCAAAAGAGCAAACTCATTTCATTCATCACATGGCAACAAGGGTCCACATAGATTACATGCCATAAAAGGTAGGGGCGGCACTTGGGCTGTCACAACTCTCCCACACTACAAGAGGATCTCGACCTGAGATCTAGGAACAAAAGAACTCTGGATATTCAGAATGGAGAAGGTCCTCACGTTCCCAAGTAGCTTCTTTGTCAGAATGATGAGACCACTTCACCTTGAGGAACTTGATTGACTTGTTGCGAGTCTTACGCTCAGTTTCTTCTAGAATAGCCACTGGATGCTCACAATAAGAGAGGTCTTCTTGGAGATCAATGTCCTGGAGGTCAATGGTACACTCGGGAGTCTTGAAGCACCTCCGAAGCTAAGAGACATGGAAGACATCATGCACATTTGTGAAGTTTGGAGGAAGCTCTAGTTGATATGCAAGTTCACCTCTCTTCCCAACAACTCTAAAAGGACCAACAAAGCGAGGACCTAGCTTCCCTTTAATTCCAAACTGCTGAGTGCCCTTCATGGGAGAGACTCTGAGATTGACTAGATCATCAACTTGAAAGGAAACATCCCGATGTTTGTTATCGTAATTACTCTTCTGTCGGGATTGAGCTGCTTTGAGGTTCTCACGAATGACACGGTACATCTCTTCTGCTTCCATGATCATGTCATTGCCCAAAATTTTACGCTCACCGGTTTCAGACCAGTTAAGCGGGGTATGACAGTTCCTGCCGTAGAGAATATCGAAAGGGGCTTTGCCTGAGCTAGCCTGAAAGATATTGTTGTGTGAGAATTCAGCGTATGGAAGGCAGTCTTCCCATTTCATGCTGAACAAAATCACACAGGCTTTGAGCATATCTTCAAGGATCCGATTGACTTTCTCAACTTGACACTTGTCTGCAGATGGAATGAAGTGCTAAAACGAATCTTGGTACCCATAGCAATCTGGAAGGACTCCCAAAACATGGAAGTAAAGAGGCTTACATGGTCAGATGAGATGAGCTCAGGAATACCATGCAAAGAAACTATCCTTGACGTATACAACTCTGCTAGCTGAGCTGCCGAGATAGATTCTTTGACTGGAAGGAAATGAGCAACTTTAGTCAGCTTGTCGATAACCACAAAGATGGCATCGTTGCCTCTCTTGGACTTGGGAAACCCAGTGATGAAATCCATCCCCACATGATCAAATTTCCACTCTGGGACAGGCAAAGGCTTAAGAAGACTTGCTGGACATTGATGCTTCGCCTTCACTCTGCGACAAACATCACACTCGTTCACGAACTAAGCAATTTCACGTTTCATGCGAGTCCACTAGAAGGTTTGCTTGAGATCCTGATACATCTTGGAACTGCCTGGATGAATGGATGGAAGAGAATTGTGTGCTTCGTCCATGATAACCTTCCTGAGATCACCTTTTGGAACCACCAGGCGGTCCTCAAAGAACAAGGTATCTTTCTCATCAACGCGAAAGCACTTATACTTCGGAATGCCCTTGGCCACACCTTTCTTCTCTTTCTTCACCATTGCGTCAAGAAGTTGAGCTTGGTGAACCTGATCTTCCAGAGTCGGAGAGACTTGAAGATTGGCAAAAAATCCTTGCGGAATCATTTGAAGGTTGATCTTGCGGAAGGCTTCACAAAGCTCAGGTTGAAGAGGCTTCAGAATGAGACTGTTGCAGTACGCCTTTCGGTTGAGCGCGTCTGCAATGACATTTGCTTTTCCAGGAGTATACTCAATAGTTGGATTGAAGTCCTCAAGCATTTCCACCCAATGAGACTGCCGAAGATTAAGATTGGGTTGAGTGAAAATGTACTTCAACTCTTGTGATCGGTGTACACCTCAACTGGTCTACCGAACAACAAATGCCTCCAAGTCATTAGAGCATGCACAACTGCCGCCAACTCAAGATCATGAGTGGGGTAGTTCTTCTCGGCAGGCTTCAACTAATGCGAGGTATAAGCAACTATCTTATTATCTTGCATGAGAACACCACCAAGACCTTGGAGAGAAGAATCACAGAAAATTAGAAAGGCTTTGACTGCTCAGGTGGTACAAGAACTGGAGCTGAAGTCAGTCTCTGCTTGAGCGTATTGAACGCCACATCACATTCAGGAGACCAAACATACTTGACACTCTTCTAGAGGAGATTAGAAAGAGGCTTAGCAATTTGAAAGAAGATCTCCATGAATCTTTTGCAATAACTAGCAAGCCTGAGGAAGCTACAAGGCTGCTTCACATTCTGAGGAGGCTCCCACTTCAAGATTGCCTCAACTTTCTCTGGGTGCACTTTAATTCCCTCGACAGAGATCACATACCCAAGGTACACCAACTCATTGAGCCAAAACTCACACTTGGAAAACTTGGCATAGAATCGATGTTCTCTTAGCTTGTCAAGCACAAGCCTGAGATGCTCTGCATGCTCTTCTTCTGTCTCCGAGAACACAAGGATATCATCCAAATAGGCCAAGACGAAATCATTCTTGAAAGGAGAGAAAATGAAGTTCATCATTCTTGAGAAGGTTGGAGGAGCATTTGCAAGACCAAACGACATGTCAGTGTACTCATAAGAGCCAAAACTCGTCCTAAAAGCGGTCTTTGGAATATCTTCTTTGCGAATGCGAATCCGATGATAGCCCATGCGAAGATCAAGCTTCGAGAAAACCTTGGCACCTTTCAGTTGTTCAAACAACTCATTGATGTTGGGAAGTGCGTACTTGTTTCTGAGTGTCTTCTTGTTCAATGGACGGTAATCGACACAAAGCCGGTCCGTGCCATCCTTCTTATTGACAAACAAAACACCACAACCCCATGGAGAAGAACTTGGTCTGATCAGACCCATACGTTCTTGTTCATCTAGCTACTTCTTCAACTCTTTCAGATCTTCAGGGCCAAGTTTATAAGGGTGCTTGCAAACCGGTTCAGTTCCGGGCTCGAGGTCAATCACGAACTCGACTGGCCGATGCGGAAGCATTCCTGGCAATTCTTCTGGAAGGACATCTTCATACTCACAAACCACCGGAAGTTGAGAAATAGCCGAGATTTCACCCTTCTCATTAAGAGCAAAGAGATGGATTGTGTCATCACGAGCCGCGAAAATAATCACATCTTCTAAAGGATGAGTCAGCTTGACTTCTTTTGCTTCACAATCAACATAAGCCTTATTCATAGCCAGGAAGTCCATGCCAGAATGAGATGAATGTCGGAATTTTTGAGAACAATTGGAGAAGCCGAAAAAGAATAATTGCCCATCTTGATAGAAATATCCGGAACTACCCAACAAGAACTCATACGCTTGCCCGGAGACACAACTTGCAACGCCGCAGATAACTCTTCATGATGAAAATGATGCTTGGATGCGAATGGATATGACATAAAAGAATGCGAAGCACCAGTATCAAATAACACTTTTGCAAGAAAATAATTAATGGAGAGATTACCCATGATCACTTGAGAAGAATCCTCTGCCTCTACTATGTTTACCATATTCATCCGTGCTGACTTGGGATTATGCTTCACGATTACATTACCTGGAGGCCTGTGTGACAACCCAAGTGCTGTCCCTAGCTTTTATGGCATGTAACCCATTGTATGAATCTTGTGTCATGAGCTTTGATATAAATTGCAACTTGTCATCCATGTGTGGTTGTGCATTCATGCATCATTCCATCATGCATCATTTCATTCAAATTGCCATGTTGGGTTTTTCATGTGTCCTTGAATGAATGTGAGTGTGACTTGGTTGTGATGATGTTTGAGTGTGGGTGGAGTTCATGTGTGCAACCTCTTCTTCTTCCCCTCTCTTTTCCTTTGCGACATCCCCTTTCAAAAACCCTTTCTTCCTATTATTATTTATAATCAGATTTAAGTTGTTTTAAAATTGTTTAAAAATGTTCAAGAGGTAGCCCTATTTATATTAATAATTTAGAGTGTGGTTCTTTTGTTGTTTCGGTTTGTATGATTTTGTGTTTAAATAAAACAAGGGCTGTTATTTTCAAAAGTATTAAAATTACTTGCCCAATTAATCAAATCAATATTTTTATTAAATAGTGCACATTATTTTGTTACAAATTAATTTTTGAGTTGCACTAAAAACCTTTCTTTTACTCTGGGGTTTTCCCCTTGTCTTGTGGGTTTTAAAAATAAAAGCAAAGCTTTCCTGTCTGTTTGCCTGCCAAAGCTGTGCGTGTGGCCTCCCAGCCCACGAGGCCCAGCAGGGACCTGACGGCAACCTGCCCCGTCCCCGTTCTGTCAGTTTCAGTGTGCCAAGCGAGCAGAGAGGAGCCGACGATTGCACGGACGTCGAGACGCCGTTAGGCCGCCTGCCCCTATTAAAAGCTATCCGCGCGGATCCCTAGGGTTCCCTCTTCCCATTCCCCCATCTTCCTCTTCGCGTTGCCGCCAGGTAAGCATGCCCTCGCCATAGCCGTCGCCTGTCCTCCATGACCTGAGCGAGCTCGCGCTCGAGCTCGGGGTAGCTTCCACGTCGTGCCCCGCTTCCCTGGTGCCGAGGGAAGGAGTCCTCACGGCTTCTTCTTCTTCCCCTACGAAGGAGCGAGCGCCAAGGCCCAACTCATTGCCGTCCTCGTCCCATCTTCTTCCTCTGCGCCCGGTCAGAAGCATGCCGGAGTTTCTTCCATCCCCGTCGCCGTTCTGCTGCGCCTCCGTCCCCGTCGTCATGTCTAGGTAGGAGAGGTATCCTCTTGCATTCGACCCATGCACTCTCCTCCTCCCCTAGACCGTTGTAGTCATCGCCATCGTGTTGCCGATGTCCTGCTACCGGTGCTTTTCAAGCCCTGACCTTGGTTGCAGAGTTTTGAGCGTGTGTGTTGGTGTCGGTGGAGATCTATCGCTGTTGCCGTTGCCTGCGTGTGCTGCCCCCTCCCACGTGCATCTCACGCTCGTAGCCGTGCCTTCGCCGTTGTGTGCGTTGCCACCGCTGCCATTGTTAGGTGCCGTTGCCGCCGCTGCTTCATGTGGTGCAGCCCTCGCGAATCGCCGCGCTAGCCGTGGGGATGAGATCCCCTATAGATCCTGCGCCCCCGCCGGGGTTCTCCCTTGCCGGAGTCCTCCCCTGCGCTCGCCGGCCGCCGCGACTGCTGCTTTGTCGGAGTACAATGCAGTTCAGTTTCGTCAGGTAGAGGAGTGTGCGTGTGTGTATTTGTTAGGTAGAGCGCCTCCTCTGTAAACCTCCGTAGGCGTGGCAGAGTGGTAGTCGCCAGGGGGAGAGGACCATCATGTCTTGGGTTCGAGCCCAGGCTCCCCCCTTTTGTTGTTTTATTTTTTCCTTTCCTTTCTTTTTGTTTTATTACTTGCAACATATGTATGTGTGTGTAGATAAATTGCAGTATGTCGTTTCCTTGTTTTTCCTTCCCGATCATGTGTGTATGTAAGTTATAATGTGTGTGTGTATATGTGCATGTGGGCATACATATATGTGGGTGTGTGGTGCACTTGCATGTGTAGATGTATGTGGGTATGCATGAGAGCATATGTGCATGTGTATGTTTTGTGTATAGGAGTGTGTGTATGTGCATGTGAGCATGCACATATGCATGTGAGTGTGTGTGTGTGTGCTTAGGCACCCATACATATGTGTGTGTATGCTTGGTGCCTTCACATAGGTGTGTGTGTGGCACATTACACTCATGTGGTGTAAGTGTATATGTGGATGTGTATGTATAGTGTGTGTATACCTATGGTATACATGCATGGGTATGAATAGGTGAGTGTGAGTGGTGTTTGTGTTATGTATGGTGCTTGTGGTGGTGTGTGTTTGGACATTCCCCATCATGGGTGGCATGTCCATGGTGACATTGGTGCTCATATGCTTTGGGCATATTTAGAGCATGTGTGTGTGTGCTAGTAGTGGTGTGAGGAGAAGGTTCATGTCTGTGTGGGAACTAGTGGGTATTCCCACTTGGCACACCCCTTTTTGTTAGTATGCTTGTGAGTAGGATTCATTAATATTGCCATGGTATTTTGTTTAACATGAGAATCACCCATATAAGTGGTAAACAAGCTGCTAAGTTGCATACTTGAAGTTTCTGTTCAACATGCTAAAAAAACTGCCAAGTCTGAGAATCTTTTGTTATTTTGATGCCATGAAGAGTGGGTGACATCTAGCGATGTGTTTGGAATTTGCTCATGCTAAGTGCTAGGTATATGAAGTAGATGTTGTCTAGTACCATCCTATTAATTTTCATGCCAATAGGAGATCTCTAGCATATTTAACTACTTCTGTCAACTTGCTACTTTATAATCTCAGATTCCAGAAAATCTGGAATTTTCACTAAGTCCCAGAAAAATGTTTCATCATGTCAACTTGATAGCTTCATGCTTATTGATGTGTGCCTCCTTTGCTGATTGTGTAGTTGGATAAGTTGATGTGTTTGTTGTGTAGATTCTGCCAATGCCTTGTTTGTGGCTGTAGGGTTCCTGTAGCTCAAGTTGTGGGCTGTGTAAGTTGCTATGTTGCTGTTTTGTGGCAGATTGTGAGTTTTATGTTTTGTGACTTGTGGGAGCTATGCTCCATGTAATTGATTGATTTTTGAGTCTATTGTGGTTGATTTTTCATCACCTAACCCGTGGCTACCTTAGAATGCCAAGAAGTCCATAGCTTGGTTGTCTTGTGTTTTTGCCTCCGTACCTTGTCGTGAGCGTATCGTGAGAACCGTAGCTCCGTTTCTTGCGTTCTTTATATGAATTTCTATAGATTTTGCATGATGCATCCATATTTGCCATGTTCATGCATGCTTAAATAACTCAACATTAGGTTCTGTCCAGATTCATTAATATAGAAACTTTGCATGTAAAACTTGACTAGTTTTGGATTGCCATGTTTAATTCTTCATAAATGAATCATGCATCATATTGGTTGTGCATTTCACCCTTGGTGAATATTTATTTGATGTTTCTCTTGGGTAGACACGAGTGTCGATACTGAGTGCGAGGACCCAGGAGAGTACCACTACGAGGATACCGCTACTTGTTCCGCTGAAGCACCAACATGCAAGATGATCGTACCCGGATCCCGATACCATTTTTGCTTGCTAGTTTCACGCTCTTATCGTTACAATTGCGCTACCTACCACTTGATATCAGCCTCCTAATTGCCATGACAGCCTCTAACCTCCACATCCTAGCAAACCTTTGATTGGCTAAGTTACCGCTGCTCAGCCCCTCTTATAGCATTCTTAGTTGCAGGTGCAGGTTGTTCCATGTGATAACATGGATTTGGATATCACAATATTATATGTTATTTAATTGAATTCACATATATATCTTGGTATTGGTGGAAGGCTTGGCCTTTTGCTAAGTGATTTGTTCCACTGTTACCGCCATTAGTTCCTTGTTACCGGTGTTATGTTTTCCATATTTTGCGCTCCTAACATGCTCGAGGTTGTTATAGGGACCCCCTTGTTTACTCGGTTGAGATTAAAACTTTTCTGTCAAGACCCAACGTTGGTACTACATTTGCTAATAACTAATAAAACTTGCATAAGGCTTTGCAACCCCGTGGATAATTTAATCAACCCCCGGCCAGTGCTCCACATGAGTGTTGGTCCAACCCAGAGAAGCTTATTAACACCGCCCGGGGCAACTCGTGATTGGTGTGGTAACCATCGCTCATCCGCCGTGTCCTGAGAATGAGATACGCGGCTCTTATCGGGTTCGTCGACACGTCGGGAGGTCTTGCTGGATTCGTTTTACCTTTATCGAATGTCTTGCGTGTGTACACTGACATTCTTCGGGTTTTCTCGAGGTGTTGGAATTCCTTTGGAATTACATATGATGACCGCGAGTTCCGTGGTCGAGGCTATTCCCGCGGAGTGTGGTTAATTTATGATGGACTAGTTGGAGCACCCCTACAGGGTTAAATCTTTTGGAAAGCCTTCCCCGCGGTTATGTGGCAACTTGGATATTTGTTTAACACCCAGTTATAGTTAACTTGAAGTAAACTCTAATTAAAATACACCAACTGTGTGAGTAGCCATGATCGTCTCTTCTCGTGAACATGATCCGAGAGAGAACACGATGGGGTTATGTTTGACGTAAGTAAGTGTTCAGGATCTCATAGAGATTATGCTAGATTCGATCGCTCATCGTAGGACACTCATATTTACATTCTTGTTTCGTAAGTTAGCCACCATAAATGCTTAGTGCTGTTGCAAACTAAACACTTACCACTTCCCAACCTTTAGACTTGAATAGTCTCAGTACCCAGGCGCATGATTGCTGAGTCCTTGTGGCTCACAGTTTACTACAACATTCCTGGTACAGGTTCAGATGAGTTCGTGCAAGATGATCTTACCCAGCTCAAGTGGGAATATGATGAGGAAAGAGGCAGGATGTACATGACTTACCCGGATGAGTAGAGGACCATGGTCGTGATCTTTGGGATAGCGAGATAGTGTTATTTGCAGTCATTTTATCGTTTGTTTTCGTCCGTAGTCGGACCCTGTCTTCATCTTGTTGATTTGAACACTTTGTGGATTGTAAGTTAGCATGTGGCGAGTGTAAGCCAATCTTGTATACTCACCTCTTCTATTATGTATGCTGCAATGATACTATATTTGCTAATAGCAATATGCACATCTATCCCTTGCGAGGCCCTCGTGCCTTAATATGGATAGGCGCGCATCTTGGGCGTGACAAGTTGGTATTAGAGCCATACGACCATAGGAGCCTTTGCTTGGTCGAACTTGGCCGAGTCATGTCTAGTACAAACTATTTTGAGTCTAGTTATATCGGAGAGTAGGATTCTTTTTACTCTTCTTCTATGCTCTGGTGAGGTATCCGACTTAGGAATTTTGATTCTACTTCTCTTCTCGCTCAAATTTTTTTAGGATCACGCGGGTATTTTGGAGTCTATATGATACCAATGTGAGAGGGTTCTGTCTTCGTGCCTCCTGTCTGACTTGATTTCTTCCAGGGAGTCGAGCTCCAGGGAATGTTGGCACATTGTTATCATTCAGCTTCCTTGATATCTCAGGACGAAGAGTGTTCAGAATTACTTCAATACTTATCGTGGTGAGATAAGGTCGGAGTCACCCAGTATTGGGGAGGCATCCGGGGTACCACCATGGTTTAGTATCGTTGTGAGTTTGAGGATTCGAGTTAGATGAATTTGCGAGAGCCTCTGGTTATGTGTTGAAGGATGTATACAGTTGGGGTGTAGGATTGCTAGTTGTGTCATATATTTCCTCCTTGTATCCCCCACACCGGATTGCATAACCAGAAAGTTTTCGGAACTTCATATGTGGGAAATCTTGTAGTTATCTAGGATCATCTTCTTCAGATGTATGTGGGCATGTACATTTGTTCCAAGCGCTTAGCTCAATACTTTTGTGTTATTGCAAGTGGCTTCTTATATCTGATGATGTTACCATTAAACCGAAGAAGCATTCTTACTAATTTTTCAGTAGGAAGGCTGTGTTGTTATTTGTTCAATTTCTTTCCAGCATTTGATCCAGCTTTGGACTCATCTTCAATGAGGCGCCGATGCGTTTTGTCCATCTTCAGGATGGCTCCGGCAACTCGCAACAATCCGGGTCGTGATGAGGAGCAGGCTGATGTTCCACCACCACCCCCGCCACCGCCGCCTCCTCCTCCTCCTCCAGAAGCTTGGCAATCTATGATGGCCGCAACCAATGCGAACACTCAGATGTTGCTCAGACTGTTGCAAGAAAGGGAGCAGGGCCAGCAAGGTTTTCAAGGGAATTTTCAGAATCAGCCTCAGTTTGCAACGCTCAATCAGTTCCTTGCCAACCAGCCCAAGTCTTTCACCTGTTGTGAGCAGCCTTTTGATGCTGATGATTGGCTTCGTGATATGAGTAAGCATTTCAAGTGCAGCATTGTCAGGCCAGAGGACTTTGTGAAATTTGCATCATTCTAGCTCAAGGGTCAAGCAGCTGACTAGTGGCAGGAGTACAAGGATTCCAGGGGCGATCGTGTTGTTACTTGAGACGATTTCCGTCGTGACTTCAGGGCTCATTACATTCCGACAAGCTTTGTTAAGGAGATGCGTGAGAAGTTCAGGCACCTGAAGCAGGGAAGCAAGTCTGTCTATCAGTACAACGTCGAGTTCCATAACCTAGCCCGTTATGCCAAGCAAGATGTTCCAGATGACAAGGCTATGATCTATCAGTTCAGAGGTGGTCTTAAGGATGTGCTTCTGCCAGGCCTAGTTCTTCAAGAGCCTCGTGAGTTTGATCAGTTCTACAACATGGCTTTGAAGGTTGAAGCAGCTCAGCTCAAGTTGGAGAACTCCAAGAAGCATTCAAGGGATTCATATTCTTCTTCTTCTTCCGACTCTCAGATGGCTCCCAAGCATCAAAAGTATTGGGTGCCAAATCCTCTTCCGTTTCGTCCTCCTCAGCAGTAGAAGCAGTTTGGTGGTCGTGGTGCTTCCCACCCACCCAACCCAGGATTCTAGCAGAGACCCCAGGCGTCCAAGGTAGTTCTTGTTCCTCCTCCAGGCAATGTTCATCCGCTTTCTGAGGTGACTTGTCACAAGTGTGGCTAGAAGGGTCACTATGCAAACAAGTGCAACCAGCAGCGTCTTCTGCCTCCTCCTCCTGTCAAGCCTCCAGGCAATGCAATGGTGAAGCATAATCCCAAGTCAGTCAGAGTGAATATGGTGAATGCAGCTGAAGCAGAGTAGTCCAATGATGTGATTATGGGTAATCTCTCAGTTAATGATATTCCTGCAAAAGTTTTGTTTGATTCTGGTGCATCACATTCATTCATATCCAAGCCTTTTGTCTCTATGCATGAGTTTTTTGTGGAGCATTTAGCTAGTCCTTTTCGTGTGGTTTCTCCAGGGATGCGCATGAGTTCGCATATGATTGTTCCAGATGCTTCTATCAAGATGGGCAATTATTCCTTTCTGGCTTCTCCAATTGTTCTTAGGAATTCTGATATTGATCTCATTCTGGGCATGGACTTTTTGGCTATGAATAAGGCTTACATTGATTGTAAAGCAAAAGAAGTCAAGCTGACTTATCCTTCAGAAGATGCGATTATATTCACGGCACGCGATGACACAATTCGTCTCTTTGCTCTTAATGAGAAGGGTGAAATCTCGGCGATTTCTCAAATTCCGGTGGTGAATGAATATGAAGATGTCTTTCCAGAAGAATTGCCAGGAATGCCTCTGCACCGGCCAGTCGAGTTCGTCATTGATCTCGAGCCCGGAACTGAACCGGTCTGCAAGCGCCCGTATAAACTTGGCCCCGAAGAGCTGAAAGAGTTGAAGAAGCAGCTAGATGAGCAAGAGCGTCTGGGTCTGATCATACCAAGATCTTCTCCGTGGGGTTGTGGAGTTTTGTTTGTCAAGAAGAAAGATGGCATCGATCGTCTTTATGTTGATTACCGGCCATTGAACAAGAAGACAATCAGAAACAAGTACCCACTTCCCAACATCAATGAGTTGTTTGAACAACTAAAAGGTGCCAAGGTTTTCTTGAAGCTTGATCTTCGCATTGGGTATCATCAGATTCGCATTCGCGAAGAAGACATTCCCAAGACCGCTTTCAGGACGAGTTTTGGCTCTTATGATTACACCGTCATGTCGTTTGGTCTTGCTAATGCTCCTCCAACCTTCTCAAGAATGATGAACTTAATTTTCTCTCCTTTCAAGAATGAGTTCATATTGGTCTATCTCGATGATATCCTTGTGTTCTCGAAGACAGAAGAAGAGCATGCAGGGCATCTCCGCCTTGTGCTTGACAAGTTAAGGGAACATCGGTTCTATGCCAAGTTTTCCAAGTGTGAGTTCAGGCTCGATGAAGTGGTGTACCTCGGGCATGTCATCTCTGCCGAGGGAAAGTGCACCCTGAGAAAGTTGAAGCAATCTTGAAGTGGGAACCTCCTCAGAATGTGAAGCACCTTCGGAGTTTCCTCGGGCTTGCTAGTTATTGCAGAAGATTCGTGGAGAACTTCTCTCAAATTTCTAAGCCTCTATCAAATCTCCTCCAGAAGAGTGTCAAGTATGTTTGGTCTCCTGAGTGTGATGCAACGTTCAATATGCTCAAGCAGAGATTGACTTCAGCTCCAGTTCTTGTTCCTCCTGAGCAGTCCAAGCCTTTCCAAGTTTCCTGTGATGCTTCTCTCCAAGGTCTTGGTGGTTTTCTCATGCAATACAAGAAGATTGTTTCTTATACCTCGTGTCAGTTGAAGCCTGCCAAGAAGAACTACCACACTCATGATCTTGAGTTGGCGGCAGTTGTGCATGCTCTAATGACTTGGAGGCATTTGTTGTTGGGTCTCAACCCAATCTCAATCTTTGGCAATCTCGTTGGATGGAAATGCTTGAGGACTTCAATCCAAGCATTGAGTATACTCCTGGGAAAGCAAATGTCATTGCAGACGCGCTCAGTCGTAAGGCGTACTGCAATAGTCTCATTTTGAGGCCTCTTCAACCCGAGCTTTGTGAAGCCTTCCGCAAGCTCAACCTTCATATGATTCCGCAAGGATTTCTTGCCAATCTTCAAGTCTCTCCAACTCTGGAAGATCAGGTTCGCCAAGCGCACCTTCTTGACACTATGGTGAAGAAAGTGAAGAAAGGTGTGGGCAAGAGCATTCCAAAGTATAAGTGCTTTCGTGTTGATGACAATACCTTGTTCTTTGAGGACCGTCTTGTGGTTCCGAAAGGTGATCTCAGAAAGGTTATCATGGACGAAGCACACAATTCTCTTCTTTCGATTCATCCAGGCAGCTCCAAGATGTATCATGATCTCAAGCAAACCTTCTGGTGGACTCGCATGAAACGTGAAATTGCTCAGTTCATGAACGAGTGTGATGTTTGTCGGAGAGTGAAGGCGGTGCATCAACGTCCAGCAGGTCTTCTTCAGCCTTTGCCTATCCCAGAGTGGAAATTCGATCATGTGGAGATGGATTTCGTCACTGGGTTTTCCAAGTCCAAGAGAGGCAACGATGCCATATTTGTGGTTATCGACAAGCTGTCAAAAGTTGCTCATTTCCTGCCAGTCAAAGAATCTATCTCGGCAGCTCAGCTTGCAGAGTTGTATACGTCAAGGATAGTTTCTTTGCATGGCATCCCTTAGCTCATCTCTTCTGACCGTGGAAGCCTCTTTACTTCCAAGTTTTGGGAGTCCTTCTAGACTGCTATGGGTACCAAGATCCATTTCAGCACGACGTTCCATCCGCAGGCAAGTGGTCAAGTTGAGAGAGTCAATCAGATCCTTGAAGATATGCTCAATGCCTATGTGATTTCATTCGGCATGAAGTGGGAAGACTGCCTTCCATATGCTGAATTCTCATACAACAATAGCTTTCAAGCAAGTTCAGGCAAGGTCCCTTTCGAGATTCTCTACGGCAGAAAGTGTCGTACCCCGCTTAACTGGTGTGAAACCGGTGAGCGTCAGATATTGGGCAATGACATGATCACTGAAGCAGAAGAAATGTGCCATCTCATTTGTGAGAACCTCAAAGCAGCTCAATCCTGATAGAAGAGTTATTATGATAACAAACATAGGGATGTTTCCTTTCAAGTGGATGATCTAGTCTATCTTAGAGTCTGTCCCATGAAGGGCACTCAATGGTTTGGAATAAAAGGGAAGTTGGCTCCTCGTTTTGTTGGTCCGTTCAAAGTTGTTGGCAAGAGAGGTGGTCTTGCATATCAACTAGAGGTTCCTCCAAATTTTGCGAACGTGCACGATGTCTTCCATGTTTCTCAGCTCCGAAAATGCTTCCAGACTCCTGAGCGAACCATTGACCTCCAAGACATCAATCTCCAAGAAGATCTCTCTTATCGTGAGTATCCAGTTGCAATTCTTGAAGAAACTAAACGTAAGACTTGCAAAAAGTCTATCAAGTTCCTCAAGGTGAAGTGGTCTCATCATTCCGACAAAGAAGCTACTTGGGAATGCAAGGACCTTCTCCGTTTCGAATTTCCAGATTTCTTTCGTTCCTAGATCTCGGGTCGAGATCCTCTTGTAGTGTGGGAGAGTTATGACAGCCCAAGTGTTGTCCCTACCTTTTATGGCATGTAACCCATTGTATGAATATTGTGTCATGAGCTTTGATATAAATTTCAACTTGTCATCCATGTGTGGTTGTGCATTCATGCATCATTCCATCATGCATAATTTCATTCAAATTACCATGTTGGGGTTTTCATGTGTCCTTGAATGAATGTGAGTGTGACTTGGTTGTGATGATGTTTGAGTGTGGGTGGAGTTCATGTGTGCAACCTCTTCTTCTTCCCCTCTCTTTTCCTTTGCAACATCCCCTCTCAAAACCCCTTTCTTCCTATTATTATTTATCATCAGATTTAAGTTGTCTTAAAAATTGTTTAAAAATGTTCAAGAGGTAGCCCTATTTATATTAATAATTTAGAGTGTGGTTCTTTTGTTGTTTGGGGTTTGTATGATTTGTGGTTTAAATAAAATAAGGGCTGTTATTTTCAAAAGTATTAAAAATTACTTGCCCAATTAGTCAAATCAATATTTTTATTAAATAGTGCACATTATTTTGTTACAAATTAAGTTTTGAGTTGCACTAAAAACCTTTCTTTTACTCTGGGGTTTTCCCATTGTCTTGTGGGTTTTAAAAATAAAAGCAAAGCTTTCCTGTCTGTTTACCTGCCAAAGCTGTGCGTGTGGCCTAGCAGGGACCTGACGGCAACGTGCCCCGTCCCCGTTCCGTCAGTTTCAGTGTGCCAAGCGAGCACGGAGGAGCCGGCGATTGCATGGACGTCGAGACGCCGTTAGGCCGCGTGGCCCTGTTAAAAGCTGTCCGCGCGGATCCCTAGGGTTCCCTCTTCCCATTCCCCCCTCTTCCTCTCCGCACTGCCGCCTGGTAAGCGTGCCCTCGCCAAAGCCGTCGCATGTCCTCCATGACCCGAGCAAGCTCGCGCTCGAGCTCAGGGTAGCTTCCCCGTCGTGCCCCGCTTCCCTGGTGCCGAGGGAAGGAGTCCTCGCGGCTTCTTCTTCTTCCCCGACGAAGGAGGGACTGCCAATGCCCAGCTAGTTGCCATCCTCGTCCCATCTTCTTCCTCTACGTCCGGTCAGAAGCTCGCCGGAGTTTCTTCCGTCCCCGTCGTCGTTCTGCTACGCTTCCGTCCCCGTCGTCATGTCTAGGTAGGACAGGTATCCTCCCGCGGTCGACCCATGCCCTCTACTACTCCCCTAGACCGTTGTAGTCGTTGTCGTCGTGTTGCCAATGTCCTGCTCCCGGTGCTCTTCAAGCCCAGACCTTGGTTGCAGTGTTTTGAGCGTGTGTGTTGGTGCCGGTGGAGATCTGTCGCTGTTGTCGTTGCCTGCGTGTGCTCCCCCCTCCCGCGTGCAGCTCGCGCTCGTAGCCGTGCCTTCGCTGCTGTGTGCATCGACGCCACTGCCGTTGTTAGTTGTCGTTGCCGCTGTTGCGTCCTATGGTGCAGCCCCCGCGAATCGCCGTGCTAGCCGTGGGGATGAGACCCCATGTAGATCCCACGCCCCCGACGGGGTTCTCCCTCGCCGGAGTCCTCCCCTGCGCTCATCGGCCGCTACCGCCGCTGCTCTGTCAGAGTACGATGCAGTTCAGTTTCGTTAGGTAGACGAGTGTGCGTGTGTGTATTTGTTAGGCAGAGCACCTCCTCTGTTAACCTCCATAGGCGTGGCAGAGTGGTAGTCGCCAGGGCGAGAGGACCAGCAGGTCTTGGGTTCGAGCCCGTTCTCCCCCCTTTTGTTGTTTTATTTTTTTCCTTTTTTTATTTTTGTTTTATTACTTGCAACATATGTATGTGTGTGTAGATAAATTCCAGTATGTTGTTTCCTTGTTTTTCCTTCCCTGTCATGTGTGTATGTAAGTTATAGTGTGTGTGTGTGTATGTGCATGTGGGCATACATGTATGTGGGTGTGTGGTGCACTTGCATGTGTAGATGTATGTGGGTATGCATGAGAGCATATGTGCATGTGTATGTTTTGTGTATAGGAGTGTGTGTGTGTATGTGCATGTGAGCATGCACATATGCATGTGAGTGTGTGTGTGTGTGTGCTTAGGCACCCATACATATGTGTGTGCATGCTTGGTGCATTCACATAGGTGTGTGTGTGGCACATTACACTCATGTGGTATGAGTGTATATGTGGGTGTGTATGTATAGTGTGTGTATACCTATGGTATACATGCATGGGTATGAATAGGTGAGTGTGAGTGGTGTTTTTGTTATGTATGGTGCTTGTGGTGGTGTGTGTTTGGACATTCCCCATCATGGGTGGCATGTCCATGGTGACATTGGTGCTCATATGCTTTGGGCATATTTAGAGCATGTGTGTGTGTGGTAGTAGTGGTGTGAGGAGACTGTTCATGTGTGTGTGGGGACTAGTGGGTATTCCCACTTGGCACACCCCTTTTTGTTAGTATGCTTGTGAGTATGATTCATTAATATTGCCATGGTACTTTTTTTAACATGAGAATCACCCATATAAGTGGGAAACAAGCTGCTAAGTTGCATACTTCAAGTTTCTGTTTCAGCATGCTAAAAAAACTGCTAAGTCTGAGAATCTTCTGTTATTTTTATGCCATGAAGAGTGGGTGACATCTGGTGATGTGTTTGGAATTTGCTCATGCTCAGTGCTAGCTATTTGAGGTAGATGTTGTATACTACCATCCTGTTAATTTTCATGCCAATAGGAGATCTCTAGAATATTTAACTACTGCTGTAAACTTGCTACTTTATAATCTCAGATTCCAGAAAAACTGGAATTTTCACTAAGTCCCAGAAAACTGTTTCATCATGTCAACTTGATAGCTTCATGCTTATTGATGTGTGCCTCTTTTGCTGATTGTTTAGTTGGATAAGTTGATGTGTTTTTTGTGTAGATTCTGTCAATGCCTTGTTTGTGGCTGTAGGGTTCCTGTAGCTCAAGTTATGGGCTGTGTAAGTTGCTATGATGCTGTTTTGTGGCAGATTGTGAGTTTTATTGTTTTGTGACTTGTGGGAGCTATGCTCCATGTAATTGATTTATTTTTGAGTCTATTGTGGTTGATTTTTCATAACATAACCAGTGGCTACCTTGGAATGCCAAGAATTAGTCCATAGCTTGGTTGTCTTGTGTTTTTGCCTCCGTACCTTGTCGTGAGCGTATCGTGAGAACCGTAGCTCCGTTTCTTGCGTTCTTTATATGCATTTCTATCGATTTTGCATGATGCATCCATATTTTCGATGTTCATGCATGTTTAAATAACTCAACATGAGGTTCTGTCCAGATTCCTTTATATACAAACTTTGCATGTGAAACTTGACTAGTTTTGGATTGCCATGTTTAATTCTTCATAAATGAATCATGCATCATCTTGGTTGTGCATTGCACCTTGGGTGAATATTTATTTTCTGTTCTCTTGGGTAGACACGAGTGTCGATACTGAGTACGAGGACCCAGGAGAGTACCACTACGAGGATCCCGCTACTTGTTCCGCTGAAGAACCAACATGCAAGATGATCGTACCCGGATCCCGATACTATTTTTGCTTGCTAGTTTCACGCTCTTATCATAACAATTGCGCTACCTACCACTTGATATCAGCCTCCTAATTGCCATGATGGCCTCTAACCTCGACATCCTAGCAAACCTTTGATTGGCTAAGTTACCGCTTCTCAGCCCCTCTTATAGCATTCTTAGTTGCAGGTGCAGGTTGTTCCATGTGATAACATGGATTTGGATATCACGATATTATCTGTTATTTAATTTAATGCACATATATATCTTGGTATTGGTGGAAGGCTTGGCCTTTTGCTAAGTGATTTGTTCTGCTATTACCGCCATTAGTTCCTTGTTACCGGTGTTATGTTTTCCATATTTTTCTCTCCTAACATGCTCGGGGTTGTTATGGGGACCCCCTTGTTTATTCGGTTGAGATTAAAACTTTTCTAGAAAGACCCAACATTGGTACTACATTTGCTAATAACTAATAAAACTTGCATAGGGCTTTGCAACCCCGTGGATAATTTAATCAACCCCCGGGCCAGTGCTCCGCATGAGTGTTGGTCCAACCCAGAGCAGCTTATTAACGCTGCCCGGGGCAACTTGGTGATTGGCGTGGTAACCATCGCTCATCCGTCGTGTCCTAAGAATGAGATACGCGGGTCTTATCGGGTTCGTCGACACGTCGGGAGGTATTGCTAGATTTGTTTTACCTTTATCGAATGTCTTGCGTGTGGACTCTGACTTTCTTCAGGTTTTCTCGAGGTGTTGGAATTCCTTTGGAATTACCTATGATGATCGCGAGTTCCGTGGTCGAGGCTATTCCCACGGAGTGTGGTTAATTTATGATGGACTAGCTGGAGCACCCCTGCAGGGTTAAATCTTTCGGAAAGCCATGCCCGCAGTTATGTGGCAACTTGGATATTTGTTTAACACCTGGTTATAGTTAACTTGAAGTAAACTCTAATTAAAATACACCAACTGTGTGAGTAACCATGATCGTCTCTGCTCGTGAACATGGTCCGAGAGAGAACACAGTGGGGTTATATTTGACGTAAGTAAGTGTTCAAGATCTCATAGAGATTATGCTAGATTTGATCGCTCATCATAGGCCACTCATATTTACATTCTTGTTACGTAAGTTAGCCACCATAAATGCTTAGTGCAGCTGCAAACTAAACACTTACCACTTCCCAACCTTTAGACTAGAATAGTCTCGGTAGCCGGGCGCATGATTGCTGAGTCCTTGTGGCTCATAGTTTACTACAACACTCTAGGTATAGGTTCAGATGATTCGTGCAAGATGATCTTACCCATCTCCAGTGGGAATATGATGAGTAAAGAGGCAGGATGTACGTGACTTACCCAAATGAGTAGAGGACCATGGTCGTGATCTTTGGGATAGCGAGATAGTGTCATTTGTAGTCATTTTATCGTTTGTTTTCGTCCGTAGTCGGACCCTGTCTTCATATTGTTGATTTGAACACTTTGTGGATTGTAAGTTAGCATGTGGCGAGTGTAAGCCAATCTTGTATACTCACCTCTTCTATTATGTATGCTGCAATGATACTATATTTGCTAACGGCAAGATGCGCATCTATCCCTTACGAGGCCCTCGTGCCTTAATATGGATAGGCGCACATCTTCGGTGTGACAGCCTGACTGGAGGAGGAGGTGGAAGACGCCGCTGGTTGCACTTGTTAGAGTAGTGACCCTTCTGACCACACTTGTGACAAGTAACCTCACATAGCGGACGAAAGTTGCCTGGAGGAGGAACAAAAGCTGCCTTGGACGCCTGGGGTTGGGTGGGTGGGAAGAACCACGACCACTGAACTGCTTCTGCTGCTGAGGAGGACGAAACGGAGGAGGATTAGGAACCCAATATTTCTGCTTCTTAGGAACCATCTGAGAGCTGGAAGAAGAATATGAATCCCTTGAACGCTTCCTTGAGTTCTCCAACTTGAGCTGAGTTGCCTCAACCTTCAAAGCCATGTTGTAGAAGTTATCAAACTCACGAGGCTCTTGAAGGAATAGACCTGGCAGAAGCTCATCCTTGAGACCAGCTATGAACTGATAGATCATGGCCTTGTCATCTGGAACATCTTGCTTAGCATAGCAGGCTAGATTCTGGAACTCGATGTTGTACTAATAGACAAACTTGCTCCCCTCCTTCAGGTGCCTGAATTTCTCACGCATCTCCTTGACAAAGCTTGTCAGAATGTAATGGGCCCTGAAGTCACGATAGAAGTCGACCCAAGTAACAACACGACCACCCCTGGAATCCTTGTACTGCTGCCGCCAATCAGCTGCCTGACCCTTGAGCTGGAATGATGCAAATCTGACAAAGTCCTCTGGTCTGACATTGCTACACTCAAAATGCTTACTCATGTCACGAAGCCAATTATCAGCATCAAAAGGCTGCTCACAACAGGTGAAAGACTTGGGCTGGTTGGCAAGGAACTGGTTGAGTGTCGCAAACTGAGGTTGATTCTGAAAATTCCCTTGAAAGCCTTGCCGACCCTGATCTCTTTCTTGCAACAGCCCAAGCAACATTAAAGTGTTCGCATTGGTTGTAGCCATCACAGCTTGCCAAGCTTCTGGAGGAGGAGGCGGTGGTGGGGGTGGTGGAACATCAGCCTGCTCCTCACCATGACCCGGATTCCCTTGAACCATCCTGAAGATGGACAAAACATCAGCACCTCATTGACAAAGATGAATCCAAAGCTGAATCAAATGCTTGAAAGAAATTGAACAAATAACATCACAGATTTCCTACTGAAAAATTAGTAGGAATGCCTTCTTCGGTTTTGCGATAACATCATCAGATATTAGAAGCCACTTGCAATAACAAAAAGTATTGAGATAATGTTTCTCGGAACAAATGTATATGCCCTCATACATCTGAAGAAGATGATCCTAGATAACTACATGAGTTCCCACCTAAGAATTTCCGAAAACTTTCTGGTTATGCAATACGGTGTGGGGGATGCAAGGAGGAAATATCTCACACAACTAGCAAACCTACACCCCAACCATATCCATCCTTCAACACATAACCAGAGGCTTTCGCAAATCCATCTAACTTGAATCCTCGAAAGCACAACGATACTAAACCATGGTGGTACCCCGGACGCCTCCCAGTACTGGGTGACTCCGACCTTATCTCACCACGACAAGTATTGAAGTAATTCCGAACACTCTCCAACCTGAGATACTAAGGAAGCTAAATGATAACGATGTGCCAAAATTCCCTGGAGCTCGACTTCCCGGAAGAAATCAATTTAGACAGGAGGCACCAAGACAGAACTCTGTCACATCGGTACCATATAGACTCCAAAATACCTGCGTGATCCTAAATTATTTTTTGAGCGAGAAGAGGAGTAAAATCAAAATTCCTAAGTCGAATACCTCACCAGAGCATAGAAGATGAGTAAAATGAAACCTACTCTCTGATATAAATAGAATCAAAATAGTTTTACTACACTCGACTTGGCCAAGTTTGATCCAGTAAAGGGCTCCTATGGTCATATGGCTCTGATACCAACTTGTCACGCCCAAGATGTGCACCTATCCATATTAAGACACTAGGGCCTTGACAGGGATAGAGGTGCATCTTGCTATTATCTAGTACATCATCATTACATACATTTAGGAAGAGAAGAGTATATGAGTAGGCTTACACTCACCACATACTAAATTACAAATCCACACAATTATTTCAATCATCAATACAAAGGCAGGTTCTGGCTACGGACGAAAACAAACGATAAAATGCTGCAATGACACTGGCTTGCCAGCCCAAAGATCTCAAGCATGGCCACTCTACTCGTCTGGATAAGTGACGTACATCTTGCCACGCTCCTCGTCATACTCCCATTGGAGCTGCGTCACATCATCTGGCACGATCTCATCTGTACCTGGACCTAGATTGTTGTAGTAATCTGTGAGCCATGGGGACTCTGCGATCTCGCGCCCGGGTACTGAGACTATTCAAGCTTATAGGTTGGAATGGGGTATGTGTTTAGTTTGCAGCGGCACTAAGCATATATGGTGGCTAATCTTACATAACATTAAAGTAAATATGTGGTCTACGATAAACGCTCGAAACTAGAATGACCTCTATGAGATCCTGAACACCTACTTACATAAATAATAACCCCACCGTGTTATCTCTCGGATCATGTTCACAAGCAGAGACAATCATGGTTACTCACACCGTTGGTGTATTTTATTAGAGTTTACTTCAAGTTAACTATAACCGGGTGTTAAACAAATATCCAAGTTGCCGCATAACCGCTGGCACGGCTTTTCAAAAGTTCTAACCCTGTAGGGGTGCTCCAACTAGTCCATCATGAATTAACCACACTCCACAGGAATAGCCTCAACCACGGATCTCGTGATCATCCTAGGCAACTCCAAAGGAATTCCAACACCTCGAGATAGCCCAAAGAAAGTCAGAGTCCCACACGCAAGCCACTCGATAAAGGTATAATAAGTCCAGCAAACCGCCCGGCAGGCCAAATCCCAATAGGAGCTGCGCGTATCTCTGTCTTAGGGCACTACCAGATGGGTCTAGCTACAGGGAAAACTAATCCTCAAGTTGGCTCAAGGCAGCCCCACCGGCAACCCGTTTGGACCAACACTCATGAGGAGCACTGACCTGGATTGTTGATTAATTATCCATGGGGTATCTAGTCCCTATGCATTTTTATTAAGTTGTTTAAGCAAATAGTACCAATGTTGGGTCTTGCCAGACAAGTTTTAATCTCAACCGAATAATCAAGGGGGTCCCCATAACAACCCCGAGCATGTTAGGAGCGCAAAATATGGAAACATAACACTGGTAACAAGAAACTATTGCAGTAAAAGAGGAACAATACACGTAGCAAAAGGCCAAGCCTTCCACCATACCAAGATATATATGTGCATTAAATTAAATAGCAGAAAATATTGTGATATGCCAACATCCATGTTATCACATGGATACAACTTGCACCTGCAACTAAGAACGCTATAAAAGGGGCTGAGCAGTGGTAACTTAGCCAAACAAAGGTTTGCTAGGATGTGGAGGGGTTAGAGGTTATCATGGCAATGTAGGAGGCTTGACATTCAATTGGTAGGTAACGCATATGTAACGATAAGAACAAGACATCTAGCAAAGCAAAAATAGTGTTGGGATCCGGGTACGATCATCTTGCCTGTTGGTTCTGTAGAGGGACAAAGAGCAGGGTCCTCGTAGTGGTACTCTCCTGGATCCTCGTACTCTGTTTCAACATTCGCTTCTACCAAAGAGTAAACAGCAATAATAAACAACCAACCAAGGTGCAATGCACAAACAAGATGATGCATGATTCATTTGAAGAATTTAACATGGCAATCCTAAACTAGTCATTATTCTCATGCAATAGTTTGGTTATTTACAATTCTGTACAGAACCACAGTTAAGTTATTTAAACATGCATTTTCATGGAAAATATGCATGCTTCATGCAAAATCGATACAAATGCATATGTAGAGCGTAAGAAACGAAGTTACGGTTCTCACGCTACACTCACGACAAGTTACAAAGGAAAAACACAAGACAAGAAGGCCATGGGCTATTCCTTGGCATTACAAGGTAGCCACTGGATAGGCAAGGAAAATCCAACCATAATAGAGTCAAAGATCAAGCAATTGCACGGAGTATAGCTCCCACAAGTCACAAAACAGTAAAACAAACAATCTGCCACAAAACACTAAAACAAACTTACACAGCCAACAACTAGAGCTACAGGAAGTCTCCAACCACAAACAAGGCATTGAAATAAACTACATATCATGCTTATCAACTTATCCATCTACACAAAATGGAATGGAGGCACACATCAATAAGCATGAAGCTCACAAGTTGGCATGATGAAACAGATTTTAGGGACTTAGTGAAAATAACAACTTTCTGGAATCTGAGTTAAGCTGATAGAAAGTTGACAACAGAAACTAATGGTGATAGAGACCACCTCATGGCATGAATATTTACAAGATGTTAGGGGACAACATCTACTTCAAAACACTAGCACTGAGCTTGAGCTAATTCTCAACATATCACTTGGTAGCATCCACTCTTCATGGCTTAAAAATATTAACAGATTCTCAGACTTAGAAATATTTAGCATGTTTGAAAACAACAACATTTTAGTAGCTACTTTAGAGCATGGTTCCCAAATATATATGCAAGTTTAAAATGACAAAAATAAATACCATGGCATTCTAGTCATCAAAGGCTACCATATTCATGTTGGCACCATTATCATAGCATGCATGGATTAAATATAACAAAAATGACAAAAATGGCACTTTGAGACAAAATGACATTTTGTCAAACTTTCTCAAATGACCAAACAAGTCACACCAATGGATTCCTTGGGTGATTCTACCCCAAAGTCATATATCATACTCATATGTTCACATGGAGCATCATGACAAAATACTAGATAGAAAAATACCCCACATTCCTATAATTGAAAACTTACCTAATATGCTCATGATCAAAAATGCACATATCTAGATTTGGAATATTACTAGAAATTGAAATATCTAATATAATAATTAAAACAATAACAGGGGGGCCCACCTGGCATAGACACCAAGGCCCCCTAGTGCATGACAAGTGGGGCCTGGGCCCACTTGTCACACACACCACACACACCCACTCACAGCTACACCCACACACACAACACACCCTGGATATGATAGCCATACCAGATCCACCACACACACAACACACTCACGGGATCCGAAACCACACCAGATCCGAAACAAATCACCACACTGGCCAATGGGAAAAAGGAGCAAAAAGGGGGGGCATCGGGGATCGAACTGCAGACCTTGCGGTCTCGACGCGACTCGCTTGCCACTACGCTTGACGGATACTACTACTAGAACGGGGGAAAAGAACAGGACAATATCTGAAGATCACCCTTCTCCTTCCTACCAGAAGACAGGGAGAAGGCAATGTCGGCGAGCCCTCAAGCGACCACTAGGGCCGGCGACCATTGCAGGGCTGCGGGGTCTTAGGGAGGCCCTCTACCTAGGATCTAGGGTGGCCGCGACGCGGGGAAAGACGGGCTTGAGCACAACAAGCACCTCTGAACCTAGAACTACAGTACACTAGGAGTGCACACTCGACAAAACAACGGCGACAACTACAATGAACTAGGGATGAAGAAGAGGGCAGGGATCGATCGCGGGGGTATACCTCTCCTACCTAGACATGACGACAGGGCCGGGGGCATAGCGGAACGACAACGACGCGAAGGGGAACTCTGGTGAACTTCTGGCCAGAACACAGAGGAAGAAGATCTTGAGGCGCATCGACGGAGAGGACCTGGCGCTCCCTCGGACGAAGAGGAAGAAGCGTCCGAGGACGGGCGACCTTCCCGCGTCACCAGTGTTGGGAGACGTAGTAGTAAATCAAAATTTTTCCTACGATCACCAAGATCTATCCATGGAGAAACCAGCAACGAGAGGGGAGAGATTGCATCTTCATACCTTTGAAGATCGCTAAGCGGAAGCGTTTCTAGAATGCGGTTGATGGAGTCGTACTCGCAGCGATTCAGATCACGGTAGATCCGATCAAGTGCCGAACGGACGGCACCTCCGCGTTCAACACACGTGCAGCCCGGTGACGTCTCCTATGCCTTGATCTAGCAAGGAGGAAGGAGAGGTTGGGGAAGAGCTCCTGCAGCATGACGGCGTGGTGGCGGTGGAGCTGCGTGGTACTCCGACAGAGCTTCGCTAAGCGCTACGGAGAACGAGGAGAGGAGGAGGTAGGGCTGCACCAGAGAGAGAGAGGGAGAACCGTGTCTTCTGCAGCCCCAAATACCTCCACTATATATAGGGGAAGGGGAGGAGAGGTGCTGCACCCTAGGGTTCCACCCTAGGGGTGGCGGCAGCCTCCAGAAACCCATCTGGCCGGCGGCCAGGTCAGGGAGAGGTGGAGGCGCCCTAGGGTGGGCCTTAAGGCCCATCTAAGCCTAGGGTTTGCCCCCCTCCACCCTTGCTGCGCCTTGGGCTGGGGTGGGAGGCGCACCAGCCCACCTAGGGGCTGGCTCCCTCCCACTCTTGGCCCATGGAACCTTCCGGGGCAGGTGGGCCCACTTGGTGGACCCCCGGAACCCTTCTGGTGGTCCCGGTACACTACCGGTGATACCCGGAACACTTCCACAAATCCTCACTTGCTATATATCAATCTTCGTCTCCGGACCATTCTGGGACTCCTCATGACGTCCGGGATCTCATCCGGGACTCCGAACAACCTTCGGTAACCACGTACACTATTTCCCTATAACCCTAGCGTCATCGAACCTTAAGTGTGTAGACCCTACGGGTTCGGGAGACACGTAGACATGACCGAGACACCTCTCCTGCCAATAACCAACAGCGGGATCTGGATACCCATGTTGGCTCCCACGTACTCCACGATGATCTCATCGGATGAACCACGATGTCAAGGATTCAATCAGTCCCGTATACAATTCCCTTTGTCTATCGGTATGGTACTTGCCCGAGATTCGATCGTCGGCATCCCTATACCTTGTTCAATCTCGTTACCGGCAAGTCTCTTTACTCATTCCGTAACACATCATCCCGTGGCTAACTCCTTAGTCACATTGAGCTCATTATGATGATGTCTTACTGAGTGGGCCCAGAGATACCTCTCCGTCACACGGAGTGACAAATCCCAGTCTCGATTCGTGTCAACCCAACAGACACTTTCGGAGATACCCGTAGCGTACCTTTATAGCCACCCAGTTACATTGTGATGTTTGGCACACCCAAAGCATTCCTACGGCATCCGGGAGTTACACAATCTCATGGTCTAAGGAAACGATACTTGACATTGAAAAGCTTTAGCAAATGAACTACACGATCTTGTGCTATGCTTAGGATTGGGTCTTGTCCATCACATCATTCTCCTAATGATGTGATCCCGTTATCAACGACATCCAATGTCCATGGTCATGAAACCGTGACCATCTAGTGATCAACGAGCTAGCCAACTAGAGGCTCACTATGGACATGTTGTGGTCTATGTATTCACACATGTATTACGGTTTCCGGTTAACACAATTGTAGCATGAATAATAGACAATTATCATGAACTAGGAAATACAATAATAACCATTTTATTATTGCCTCTAGGGCATATTTCCAACAGTCTCCCACTTGCACTAGAGTCAATAATCTAGTTACACTGTGATGAATCGAACACCCATAGCATTCTGGTGTTGATCATGTTTTGCTCGTGAGAGAGGTTTAGTCAACGGATCTGCGACATTCAGATCCGTATGCACTTTACAAATATCTATGTCTCCCTCCTGAATGTAATAACGGATGGAGTTGAAGCGGCGCTTGATGTGTCTTGTCTTCTTGTGAAACCTGGGCTCCTTCGCAAGGGCAATAGCTCCAGTGTTGTCACAGAGTAGAGTCATCGGGCCCGACGCATTCGGAATCACTCGTAGGTCGGTGATGAACTCCTTCATCCAGACTCCCTCCTTTGCTGCTTCCGAAGCAGCTATGTACTCCGCTTCACATGTAGATGCCGCCATGACGCTTTGCTTGCTGCTGCTCTAGCTTACTGCCCCTCCATTCAAAATATACACGTATCCGGTTTGCGACTTGGAGTCGTCCGGATCTGTGTTGAAGCTAGCATCGACGTAACCCTTTACGATGAGCTCTTCGGCACCTCCATAAACGAGAAACATGTCCTTTGTCCTTTTCAGGTACTTCAGGATATTCTTGACCGCTGTCCAGTGTTCCGCTCCGGGATCACTTTGGTACCTCCCTACCAAGCTTATGGCAAGGTTCACATCAGGTCTGGTACACAGCATGGCATACATAATAGAGCTTATGGCTGAAGCATAGGGGATGACACTCATCTCTTCTCTATCCTTTGCCGTGGTCGGGCATTGAGTCGTACTCAATCTCACACCTTGCAACACAGGCAAGAACCCCTTCTTGGACTGATCCATATTGAACTTCTTCAATATCTTTTCAAGGTATGTGCTTTGTGAAAGACCGATGAGGCGTTTCGATCTATCTCTATAGATCTTAATACCTAATATGTAAGCAGCTTCTCCAAGGTCCTTCATTGAAAAAAACTTATTCAAGTAGGCCTTTATACTTTCCAAGAGTTCTATATTATTTCCCATTATCAGCATGTCATCCACATACAATATAAGAAATGCTATAGAGCTCCCACTCACTTTCTTGTAAATACAGGGTTCTCCATAAACCTGTACAAACCCAAATGCTTTAATCACCTCATTAAAGCGAATGTTCCAACTCCGAGATGCTTGCACCAGCCCATAGATGGAGCGCTGGAGCTTGCATACCTTTTTAGCATCTTTAGGATCGACAAAACCTTCCGGCTGCATCATATACAGTTCTTCCTCGAGGAAGCCATTAAGGAATGCCGTTTTGACGTCCATTTGCCAGATCTCATAATCATAAAATGCGGCAACTGCTAACATGATTCAGACAGACTTTAGCATCGCTACGGGTGAGAAAGTCTCATCGTAGTCAACTCCTTGAACTTGTCGATAACCCTTAGCGACAAGCCGAGCTTTATAGGCGGTGACATTACCGTCTGCGCCAGTCTTCTTCTTAAAGATCCATTTGTTTTCAATGGCTCGCTTATCATCAGGCAAGTCCACCAAAGTCCATACTTTGTTCTCATACATGGATCCTATCTCGGATTTCATGGCCTCAAGCCATTTGTTGGAATCCGGGCCCGCCATCGCTTCTTCATAGTTCGAAGGTTCACCGTTGTCCAACAACATGATCTCTTGGACATGATTGCCGTACCACTCTAGTGCGGAACGTGTCCTAGTGGACCTTCGAATAGCAACTTGATCTGAAGCTTCATGATCATCATCATTAACTTCCTCTCTAGCTGGTGTAGGCTCCACAGAAACAACTTCCCGTGCTGCGCTACTCTCCGGTTTGAGTGGAGGTACAATTACCTCATCAAGTTCTATTTTCCTCCCACTTACTTCTTTCGAGAGAAACTCTTTCTCGAGAAAGGATCCATTGTTGGCAACAAAGACTTTGCCCTCGGATCATAGGTAGAAGGTATACCCAACAGTCTCTTTGGGATATCCTATGAAGACGCACTTTTCCGCTTTGGGTTCGAGCTTCTCAGGTTGAAGTTTCTTCACATAAGCATCGCATCCCCAAACTTTTAGAAACGACAGCTTAGGTTTCTTTCCAAACCATAATTCATACGGTGTCGTCTCAACGGATTTAGATGGTGCCCTATTTAATGTGAATGCGGCAGTCTCTAATGCATATCCCCAAAATGATAGCGGTAAGTCGGTAAGAGACATCATAGATCGCACCATATCCAATAGAGTGCGATTTCGACGTTCAGACACACCATTTAGCTGAGGTGTGCCGGGTGGCGTGAGTTGTGAGACAATTCCACATTTCCTAAGGTGCGTGCCAAACTCGTGACTTAAATATTCTCCGCCACGATCAGATCATAGGCATTTTATTTTCCTGTCACGTTGATTCTCGACCTCACTCTGAAATTCCTTGAACCTTTCAAAGGTTTCAGACTTGTGTTTCATTAAGTAGACATACCCATATCTGCTCAAGTCATCAGTGAGGGTGAGAACATAACGGTAGCCACCGCGAGCCTCGACACTCATTGGACCGCATACATCGGTATGTATTATCTCCAACAAGTCAGTTGCTCGCTCCATTGCTCCAGAGAACGGAGTCTTGGTCATCTTGCCCATGAGGCATGGTTCGCATGTGTCAAATGATTCGAAATCAAGTGACTCCAAAAGTCCATCAGCATGGAGCTTCTTCATGCGTTTGACACCAATATGGCCAAGACGGCAGTGCCACATGTAAGTGGGACTATCATTATCAACTTTACACTTTTTGGTACTCACACTATGGACATGTGTAACATCACGTTCGAGATTCATCAAAAATAAACCATTGACCAGCGGGGCATGAGCATAAAACATTTCTCTCATATAAATAGAACAACCATTATTCTCGGATTTAAATGAGTAGCCATCTCGCATCAAGCGAGATCCAGATACAATGTTCATGCACAAAGCTGGTACTAAATAACAATTATTAAGGTTTGAAACTAATCCCGAAGGTAGATGTAGAGGTAGTGTGCCGACGGCGATCACATCGACCTTGGAACCATTCCCGACGCGCATCGTCACCTCGTCCTTGGCCAGCCTCCGCTTATTCCGTAGCTCCTGCTTGGAGTTACAAATGTGAGCAACTGCACTGGTATCAAATACCCAGGAGCTACTACGAGCGTTGGTCAAGTACACATCAATAACAAGTATATCACATATACCTTTAACGTTGCCGTCCTTCTTATCCGCTAAATACTTGGGGCAGTTCCGCTTCCAGTGACCGGTACCCTTGCAATAAAAGCACTCAGTCTCAGGCTTGGGTCCATTTTTCTTCTTCTTCCCGGCAACTTGCTTACCGGGCGCGGCAATAGCTTTGCCGTCCTTCTTGAAGTTCTTCTTACCCTTGCCTTTCTTGAAACTAGTGGTCTTGTTTACCATCAACACTTGATGCTCCTTTCTGATCTCGACCTCTGCTGATTTCAGCATTGAGTACAACTCAGGAATGGACTTCTCCATCCCCTGCATGTTGTAGTTCATTACAAAGCTCTTGTAGCTAGGTGGAAGCGACTGGAGGATTCTGTCAATGACCGAGTCATCCGGGATGTTAACTCCCAGCTGAGTCAAGCGGTTGTCACGCCCAGACATCTTGAGGATGTGCTCACTGACAGAACTGTTCTCCTCCATCTTACAACTAAAGAACTTGTTGGAGACTTCATATCTCTCGACCCGGGCATGAGCTTGAAAGACTAGTTTCAGCTCTTGGAACATCTCATATGCTCCGTGTTGCTCAAAACGCTTTTGGAGCCCCGGTTCTAAACTGTAAAGCATGCCGCACTGAACAAGGGAGTAGTCATCGCAGCGAGAATGCCAAGCGTTCGCAACGTCTTGTTCTGCTGGGAGAAGGGGTGGGTCACCTAGCGGTGCATCAAGGACATACAATTTCTTGGAAGCTATGAGGATGATCCTCAAGCCACGGACCCAGTCCGCATAGTTGCTTCCATCATCTTTCAGCTTGGTTTTCTCTAGGAACGCATTGAAATTGAGGTTGACATTTGCGTTGGCCATTGGATCTACAATATAGATATTAAAAGGCAATTTTAGACTAAGTTCATGATAATTGAGTTCACATAATCATATTATTCAATGAACTCCCACTTAGATAGACATCTCTCTAGTCATCCAAGTGAGACATGATCCATGTCAACTAGCCCGTGTCCGATCATCACGTGAGACGGACTAGTCATCCATGGTGAACATCTTCATGTTGATCGTATCTTCTATACGACTCATGTTCGACCTTTCGGTCTTCCGTGTTCCGAGGCAATGTCTATACATGCTAGGCTCGTCAAGTCAACCTAAGTGTTTCGCGTGTGTAAATCTGGCTTACACCCGTTGTATGCGAACGTTAGAACCTATCACACCCGATCATCACGTGGTGCTTCGGAACAACGATCCTTAGCAATGGTGCACAGTTAGGGTGAACACTTCTCTTGAAATTTTATTGAGAGATCATCGTATTTACTACCGTCGTTCTAAGAAAATAAGATGTAAACATGATAAACATCACATGCAATCAATATAGTGACATGATATGGCCAATATCATCTTGCTCCTATGATCTCCATCTTCGGGGCACCATGATCATCACTGTCATCGGCACGACACCATGATCTCCATCATCATGATCTCCATCATTGTATCTTCATGAAGTTGTCTCACCAACTATTACTTCTACTACTATGGATAACGCTTTGCAATAAAGTAAAGTAATTACATGCCGTTTATGATTGACATGCAGGTCATACAATAAAGTAAGACAACTCCTATGGCTCCTGCCGGTTGTCATAGTCATCGACATGCAAGTCGTGAACCCTATTACAGGAACATGGTCAATCTCATACATCACAATGCATAACATCACATCCTTCTGGCCATATCACATCACAAGGCATATGCTGCAAAAACAAGTTAGACGTCCTCTAATTTGTAGTTGCAAGTTTTACGTGGTTGCTATAGGTTTCTAGCAAGAACGTTTCTTACCTACGCCAGAACCACAACGTGATATGCCAATTGCTATTTACCCTTCATAAGGACCCTTTTCATCGAATCCAATCCGACTAAGGTGGGAGAGACAGACACCCGCTAGCCACCTTATGCAACTAGTGCATGTCAGGCGGTGGAACCGGTCTCACGTAAGTGTACGTGTAAGGTTGGTCCGGGCCGCTTCATCCCACAATACCGTAGAATCAAGATAAGACTAGTAACGGCAAGCATATTAACAAAATCGACGCCCACAACTGCTTTGTGTTCTACTCGTGCATAGATTCTACGCATAGATCTAGCTCATGATGCCACTGTTGGGAGACGTAGTAGTAAATCAAAAAATTTCCTACGATCACCAAGATCTATCCATGGAGAAACCAGCAACGAGAGGGGAGAGATTGCATCTTCATACCTTTGAAGATCGCTAAGTGGAAGCGTTGCTAGAACGCGGTTGATGGAGTCGTACTCGCAGCGATTCAGATCACGGTAGATCCCATCAAGTGCCGAACGGATGACACCTCCACGTTCAACACACGTGCAGCCTGGTGACGTCTCCTACGCCTTGATCCAGCAAGGAGGAAGGAGAGGTTGGGGAAGAGCTCCGGCAGCACGACGGCGTGGTGGCGGTGGAGCTGCGTGGTACTCCGACAGAGCTTCGCTAAGCGCTACGGAGAACGAGGAGAGGAGGAGGTAGGGCTGCACCAGAGAGAGAGGGAGAACCGTGTCTTCTGCAGCCCCAAATACCTCCACTATATATAGGGGAAGGGGAGGAGAGGTGCTGCGCCCTAGGGTTCCACCCTAGGGGTGGCGGCAGCCTCCAGAAACCCATCTGGCCGGCGGCCAGGTCAGGGAGAGGTGGAGGCGCCCTAGGGTGGGCCTTAAGGCCCATCTAAGCCTAGGGTTTGCCCCCCTCCACCCTTGCTGCACCTTGGGCTGGGGTGGGAGGCGCACCAGCCCACCTAGGGGCTGGCTCCCTCCCACTCTTGGCCCATGGAACCTTCCGGGGCAGGTGGGCCCACTTGGTGGACCCCCGGAACCCTTCCGGTGGTCTCGGTACACTACCGGTGACACCCGGAACACTTCCGGTAACCAAATCCTCACTTCCTATATATCGATCTTCGTCTCCGGACCATTCTGGGACTCCTCGTGACGTCCGGGATCTCGTCCGGGACTCCGAGCAACCTTCAGTAACCATGTACACTATTTCCCTATAACCCTAGCGTCATCGAACCTTAAGTGTGTAGACCCTATGGGTTCGGGAGACACGTAGACATGACCGAGACACCTCTCCTGCGAATAACCAACAGCGGGATCTGGATACCCATGTTGGCTCCCACGTACTCCACGATGTCAAGGATTCAATCAATCCCGTATACAATTCCCTTTGTCTATCAGTATGGTACTTGCCCGAGATTCGATCGTTGGCATCCCTATACCTTGTTCAATCTCGTTACCGGCAAGTCTCTTTATTCGTTCCGTAACACATCATCCCGTGGCTAACTCCTTAGTCACATTGAGCTCATTATGATGATGTCTTACCGAGTGGGCCCAGAGATACCTCTCCGTCACACTGAGTGACAAATCCCAGTCTCGATTCGTGTCAACCCAATAGACACTTTTGGAGATACCCGTAGCGTACCTTTATAGCCACCCAGTTACGTTGTGACGTTTGGCACACCCAAAGCATTCCTACAGCATCCGGGAGTTACACAATCTCATGGTCTAAGGAAACGATACTTGACATTGAAAAGCTTTAGCAAATGAACTACACGATCTTGTGCTGTGCTTAGGATTGGGTCTTGTCCATCACATCATTCTCCTAATGACGTGATCCCGTTATCAATGACATCCAATGTCCATGGTCATGAAACCGTGACCATCTATTGATCAACGAGCTAGCCAACTAGAGGCTCACTAGGGACATGTTGTGGTCTATGTATTCACACATGTATTACGGTTTCCGGTTAACACAATTGTAGCATGAATAATAGACAATTATCATGAACTAGGAAATACAATAATAACCATTTTATTATTACCTCTAGGGCATATTTCCAACAACCAGCACGGCAGGGAGCAGCTTGACCGAAGCACGGCGGGCATGGCGACGACATGGCGCTGGCTACCTTACCTAACGGCGGCACGGCGAGGAGGAGGGGGAAATGGGCAGAGCAAACCCTAGGGATGCGCGACGACAGGGTTTAAAAGGGGCAGGGAGGCCGATGGCGACTCGACGTTCGCACCAAACGGCGTCTCTCTCTCGCATGCCCTGTCTGAACTGACGGAAACAGCAATGGAGGAGGTGACCAATAGTTGCTGGGCCTAGACGGGTTCGAGGCCCACTTGGGCCGCGGTGCTGGGCTCCCTCTTCTCTCTAACACTCACACACAAACTCTTGCTTAAAAATAAAAGAAAAACAAAACAAAACAATAAACCCCCATAGATAAAAGGAATATTATTCCTGCAATCAAAAATATATTTAGACCTAAATTAAATGCACCTATTTTACAAAAATGCACTAGACAATTTTAACCTAAGTAAATTAGATCTTGTTATGAATGTTACCTGTTGTTTTACTTAAAAACAAAATCAACAATAGCAGCAACAAGTGAAATAGCTCACCTACTCCACTCAACACAATTAAATTGAGCAAGAGAACATTTTAACAAATTTATAAAGCAAATTAGTTCTGTTGATGAATGATAATAGGAATAAAAGGTTTTTAGGTTTTGGTTTTGAATTAATAATAGAGAGGGAAGGAGTTTGATCCCACACATGCACACACATCCACAAGACCACTCACACAACACAACAAGGTCACAAGAAGCACACCACATTTATATAATGCATGACATGATGATGAAATGATATGATGCATGATGCATGAAACAATGGCATGGCAAAAGAGCAAACTCATTTCATTCATCACATGGCAACAAGGGTCCACATAGGTTACATGCCATAAAAGGTAGGGGCAGCACTTGGGCTATCACATCCATCATCCCCGCAGACATCGAGTTCGACTCGCCTCTGGTCACCCTATACATGGAGACAAACGCAAAGGAGGCAAGGAAGGATGGCATGGACCTCCTCAAAGAGGCTGGCGAGCTAGCCCTGAGCCGATCGGCCATCTACCAGCAGAAGCTACAGTACTACCACAGCAAGCGGATCCGGCCCGTCTCCTTCCGTGAAGGGGACCTGGTGCTCAGACGGATCCAGCGAACCGCTGGCCAGCACAAGCTATCCTCACCGTGGGAGCGCCCATTCATCATCAGCAAGTCAATGCACAATAATGCGTACTATCTAATAGACGCCCAGAAGCCATAGAAGCGCAAGAGAGATGCCTCAGGCGAGGAGACGAAACACGCATGGAACGCTGCGCTCCTCTGTCTGTTTTACTGCTAAGAAGGACCAGTGTATGTATGTATCTCCCAAACCATCTTTTGGGACTCAATGAATGTAACGGACATCCCAAGCCAGCTCTTGGGTCATGCCCTTTCGACTCCATTTAAAAGCACACCGCTTCTCATAGCAAGCGCCCGGGTCTGGTTCCTCCGGCCTGGGGGCTTGCCGACCGGCCTATGCCCTTTCCTCTCCAAGAAGGACAAGTAATGTGGATAGGCAAAGCTCCTCCCAACCCCCAGCCAAAGACCGACTCCCGGCTGTCCAGCTAGCGGTGCGTTGCGACAAGAAAAGTTTACCACACAAAACACCTTTCAAAGAGCGGCAACCGCTTAGGTCTGGCCGGATCCTTCATCTTGCAACTTGCCTCTGGCGGCTCACCCTAGCTTGAGCCGAATGGTCCTAAGGTTCATGCACTTTTCCTAAGGATGATGCCTTGTCCTTGACCCAACTGGCTCCCGGCTGACTGGTAGGCAGGGCAGAAGCCGGAAAGAGATTTGCCTAGAAGATAATGTCCGAAAAGCAAAAGCGAAGAATGAGCTGACATGCAAACTGTGTTCATTCAACAAAAACTTTAAAAAGTCAAGGCCATAGGCCAATAGATTCTTTACAATACACCCTAGTGGGTGGAAACGCGTCCCAACAAAGCTCACAACAAAAGGAAAAGACATGATAGAGGTGAGGCCGCTTTGACATCAGGTGCGCTGCCAGCCGGTTTAGGGGTAGCCGCCGTCTTTGGATCCGCCTCCGTAGCCTCTGCGTCCTTGGTGTCGCTCCTGGTGCTGGAGTCGGTGCTCTCATCGGCCACCTCTCCATCATCAGGCCCCATGGGAATGCCGAAGGAGTCCTCCGCGACTGGCTTGCCGTCATCACCAAGAGCCGACAGGAACTCGTTCGGGTCAACATAAGAGGCCAGCTCTTTGGCTCGGTGGACAAGGGAGCTCTCGCGAGCGGCCCTTTCCTCCTCGAGGACTTGGCGCATTGTGTCCAGTTGGCCCATGTCAATGCCACAGTACCATGACAAGGTAAACCGAAGGGCCATCTGTGCCCCGGCCCGAGCCACCGAGGCTTTCCAAGCGTCAAGCTGCACCACCGTGTGCTCCAGCCACTATGCCATGTGGCCGCCAGGGATCTCACGACCCGGCCAGAGAGCCAAAATAACCCAGACCGGCCGTGTGGAGCCGGTCCATGCAGCGCTGAAGAAGGATTAGCCGGTTCTCGATGGCCAGTCAGATCTCTGATAGACTCTAGCCCGCGTCCGCATCAACCTCCTGCCCATGCTGCCGGAAGCACTCCTGATGCTCCTCCACGGCCCTCTTAGCGCAACGCTGGGTTTCCGAGAACCGGTCTAAGAAGGGGAAGGGAATCAGAAAAACAAGGCAGTACAGCCGGCCAAAAACATTCAAAGAGAGAAGAATACTCATGAGGGAAGGCATCGTCCACTTCGACCGCGAACTTAAGGCTTAGGCTTTGCTCCTCCTCTAGCGCCCTCTCTACCAAGACAAGGGCGGCAACACGCTGATGTCTACTACACAACCTTCTTCTTGTAGACTCGTGTTGGGCCTCCAAGCACAAAGTTTTGTAGGACAACAGCAATTTTACCTCAAGTGGATGACCTAAGGTTTATCAATCCTTCGGAGGTGTAGGATGAAGATGGTCTCTCTCAAACAACCCTGCAACCGAATAACAAAGAGTCTCTTGTGTCCTCAACACACCCAATACAATGGTAAATTGTATAGGTGCACTAGTTCGGTGAAGAGATGGTGATACAAGTGTAATATGGATGGTAGATATAGGTTTTTGTAATTTGAAAATATAAAAACAACAAGGTAACAAATAGTAAACAGCGAGCAAAACGTTGAATAAATGCTTGGAAACAAGGCCTATGGTCCATACTTTCACTAGTGCAATTTCTCTCAACAATATTGACATAGTTGAATCATATGTAAGTACCTCTCGTGCGACAAAGAGTTCACTCCAAAGTCACAAATAGCAGAGAACTAACAAAGAAATTATAGTAGGGTACAAAACCACCTCAAAGTTATCTTTTCTGATCAATCTTATGAGCTATCCCTATAAGTGTCACGGACAGCCCTAGAGTTCGTACTAAAATAACACATTAAGATACACATCCACCAAAACCCTAATGTCACCTAGATACTCCTATGTCACCACAAGTACCCATGGGCTTGATTATACGATATGCATCACATAATTTCAGATTCATCATGTTCAATCCAACACAAAGAACTTCAAAGAGTGCCCCAAAGTTTCTACCGAAAAGTCAAGACAAAAATGTGTGCCAACCCCTATGCATAGATTCCCAAGGTCACAGAACCCACAAGTTGATCACCAAAACATACATCAAGCGGATCAATAGAACATCCCATTGTCACCACGGATATCCCATCGCATGACATACATCAAGTGTTTCTCAAATCCTTAAAGACTCAATCTGATAAGAAAACTTCAAAGGGAAAACTAAATTCATCACAACAAGATAGAGAGGGGGAAAATCCATATGATTCATCTATATCAATAAAGCTCGCGGTACATCAAGATCGTGCCATCTCAAGAACACGAGAGAGAGAGATCAAACACATAGCTATTAGTACATACCCTCAACCCCGAGGGTTAATTACTCCCTCCTTGTCATGGAGGCCGTTGGGATGATGAAGATGGCCTCCAGTGATGGTTTCCCCCTCCGACAGGGTGCCGAAACAGGCTCCCGATTGGTTTTTCATGGCTCTGGAGGTTTGCAGCGGCGGAACTCCTGATCTAGGTTTCTTTCTGTTTTTTTAGTATTTATAGGAATTTTTGGCATCGGTCCCGCGTGCAGAAGGTTCTCGAGGAAGTCACAAGCCACCGGGACACTCCCTAGGGGGGCACTCCAGTGTCTTGTGGCTTCCTAGGCCTTCCTCTCCGGTGACTCTTCACTCCAGTTTTTTTATATTTTCCAAAAGTATTCTCCGTAAATTTTCCGCTCATTCCGAGAACTTTTATTTCTGCACAAAAACAAAACCATGGTAGTTCTGCTGAAAACAACTTTAGTCCTGGTTAGTTGTAATAAAATCATACCAAAATCATATAGAATTATTGTAAACATGGCATGAATTCTTCATAAACTATAGATATGTTGGAGACGTATCACACGCGTCTCAAGCTCGGCCCCAAGACGGGTTACCTCGTCCTGGAGGTCGGTGGCCCATCGGATGGTGTCGGCCACCTGCCTGGTGGCCTCCTCCCTGGCCGCCACCTCCTTCTGCAGCTTCACGGTGAGGCTCCCCTGCGCCGACTAGACGTCGATGACCAAACCACCTATCTTCTCCGTCGTGGACGCCTGGAGGTCTCGCGCCAGTCGGTCCTGCTCGGATGCCACCTCATCTCGCTACAGCCGGACCTGGGTCAAAATCTCTAGTTCTTCTACAGAATACGCAACCTAAATCAGCTAAGTGCTAAAGACCTATGCCGCCTGACGAATAGCCTGACCGAATGTCAAGGGCTACACCCACTGGGTGTGCTCGCATGCCCCCACTGGAACGACCATACCTTTGGGCCTTCTACAGGTCCTCCTTGACTTGGTAATAACCAAGCTTGCCTTTGCTGTGGATGGCAACTGCCTCGTCGAAGAGTGCTTCCCGCATAGAATTTTCGGCCTACCCCACACCAAAGGTCAGAACGTTAGACTTTCACATAAGAAGATTTGACCCGGCTACAACACGGCCACATAGCCGGCCTGAATCTCGGGGCTACACCCAGTGGGTGCGCTCACGTGCCCCCACTGAAAAAAGCGAGCCAACATTGGAAGGTGTCTCACCTTGATTGCCTCCTCCATGCACCGGAAGTTTCTTTCGGCGACCTCGGCAAACCTAGACAACCCCTCACGTCAGTGGGCCATGATACGAGCCGACTCCTATGGAACGAGGGCCTACACATCGGCTGGCGGGTCCGAGGTAGCCGGACCGTAGACCAGCATCGACCAGTCCTTAATGACGTCGGCCATATTTCTCCTTGAGCAACTCAACGTGCCACTCGGCGCTGCATCCGCCATGACGTGGGCTAGCTGAGTCCGCCCGACAACCAAAAGGGCACGAGAGTCGACCCCAAGCTCCCCTGCGGCCGGCGCAGGCGGCTCCGACAGGCCTGCTTCAGCTGGCTGGACAACCGGCGCGGCCTCCCCACCGGGTGCCGTCTCCGGCATGGTTAGAAAGACCGGCCCCTACACGACGGCCGTCTCAACGAGGGACGGGGTCACGGCCTGCTCCAGCAGCTCCGCCACCTTCATGGCCAGCTTGGGTACCGTGTCCGCTGGCCTGACCGTCTCCACCACTGGCGGGGCCATCTCCACAGCCGGTCCCCATGGCTCGCTCGACGGTGGCCGGGACATCCGGCCCGACTCCGCAGCCGACTCCGTCGCATGCGCAAAGTCCTATCACCACCTCTGCCTCCCCTCCCTTGATGCTAGCGAATGCATCGGGGCGCCCCTCGATGCCCCTTCCATGGTCTGCAACTTTGCCTTCTGCCTCTTCTCCTCCCGCACAGTGACTGCATGCTCCTGGGCGAGGTGGTTGGCGGCATCTATCGGAGCTGCAACAGACTTCATGTCTTGGAGCTCGAGGGCCTCGTTGAAAACAAGGAGGTTATCTCCCAAACCATGGACGACACAGAGCAAAAAGAAGCAAGACATAGGGAGTAAGACCTTACCCAACAACCACGGAAAGGGGTCGTCTGGCCTGTGGTGGCGGCGTCACCGCGACACTGCATGCCTTCTTCTACGCCAGCTGAAGTGTTGCTGACTGCCCAACAACTGGCTTCTTCCCCTTTTGGGTCGTATTGCCCGTCCGTCCTCTAGCCGGAAGCTCCTCACTCCTTCCTCGCGGCTCTCGACAAGCTGTGGGGGGAGGCTCATCCATGATCCGGATGTCATCATCATCATCATCGCCATCATCGGTCCAGTCACTAATCGTAGGTGCAAGATCAAACTCACCAGCCGCCCGGGACCCACCGGCTCCTGGGTCCCCAATCGTCCCATCCTCCTCGACCTCTCCGAAGGACTTGACCTCCTCTTTGACAGCTCCCCCATCTCGAAGTCCTCTGGGTCGAAGTCGGCGCGCTCCACCTCGAACACTTGGGGGTGTGAGCCGTCCGACGTGTTCTGTTGCATAAAACATTGTGGTCAGCACAATACGTGAGCACAGAGGCCGAAAGGGAAAAAATGAGAAGTGTAGGGAACAAGGGCAACAAAACGTACCAGGGGCGCCAAGTCGAGCTGGTTGTACGTCATCTTGCTGAAACGCCATGACCGCGTCTCAAGCTTGAAGTTGGTGATGGAGTTCACCCGCTTCACCACTTGAGCCGTCATCAGCTCGAAGGTGGACATCCGGCACAGATCGTGCTAGCCCCCCATATCACAGATCTAGCGTTGTAGGGGCAACACCTGACGGTCGATGAACGCGACCACCAGGTTGGCCACGACCACCCTTCTCCACTCCTCATGGAGTGGAGCCGGCCCAAGATACTAGTGACCTCTCCAACTGCCACGTCTCCCGTCCAGTTCGTCCCCGAGGACGGGGTGTTGGCGAAGGGGTGCAATCGGATATAGTCCCGCGCCGGGTTGACATTCTTCACGTAGAAGAAGGACCTGTTCCACTTTTTGACAGACTCGATGAGGGTAATGCGGGGGAAAAGCATCCCATGGACACACACCACCGCTCCTTTGCAGGTGTATGGCTCATCGTCATTTCCAAGGCTTTGAGGTAGAAGAGCTTCCTCCATAGGTCCAAGAAGGGGAGGAGGCCGAGGTAACCCTCACAGAGGGTCACGTAACTAGAAATTTGCAGTATGGAGTTCGACCCCAGCTGGTGCAGATGGAGGTCGAGGGTGTCGAAGAAGAGCCCGATGAACCCGCTCACAGGGTGGCCGAATCCGCACGATAAGTGTGAGGCAAAAACCATGAACTGCCCCTCCTCGGGCACCGACACTTCCTCGTCGGCTGGAGGGCGGGTGGCGACATGGTCCTCTAATGGTAGCATACAGGCATGGCGGCGTTTCTTGATGTCCTCCGCTGTCATGGTGGAGCCGCCCCAACCGCCTAAGGGACCGTCGGCCATCACTGAGATGGATGTGCACATCGAGACAAGGACGGCAGAGACCCCTAGCGCTGTGGTTTCCGGTGATCCCCTACCGGTGACTGCGATTGGCACGAAAGGTGGAGCAGCAGCAGAGCAGTGCGGTTTCGATGCGGGGAGCCGCGAGAGCAAGAAGACGATGGGGAGGGGGGAGTGGAAACTGCCTCCGCCCCACCCCCTCCCCTTAGAAATAAGGGGGCGAACGTCAGGGGACGTGGGGATTAACTGCGCCCCGACCCCCGAGAAATCCATCGAACATGGGCACCTCGGGTCGCAACTGCCAGGGTCCTGCCGCAAAGGATCCCCACTAACGGCCCGAGGCCTACTGGGCTAGGCCCATAGCAATGCCCCATCGTGTTCCCAGGGGCAGGCCCCACAATGCTTGCGGCATCATGCGTGGCAAGCCGTAGCCCGACGTGCGTTGTGAAGCATCACCACGGGACCCGAGGCGTAGGGCACGGTAACCTGCACGCTCTGCCAGCCGGGCTGTCGTCCTAGGTCCCGTGCTGCCTGACCCGGGAAAACGTGAAGCCGCCTGACCCCACTCGTTTGAAAGGAAGAAAACGTAGGGCCTCGCCGGCTTCGAGGACTACTGATGGGGGTAAAACCCCCGAGTATGCCAAATTGGGGAGGTTCGATCTCCTTTGGAAAAATCATGCACCTAGCCGGTGTCCGACCAGTTAACGTGCGGCCGGCTGGCCCCAGCAGGGCCCTACAAGCGACGAGACGGCACAAGATGGCGGGACCCTCGGTCGGCTAGAGAGACTGCCAGCCGCCCCCCCCCCCGCCCTGGAACTATCCATGCATATTGTAAGCCAGGGAGTTCACCTATAAACCCCCCGGCGCCCCCATGCGAGGGGTGAGGACTCTCAGGATCATCCACACTCATCCACACACATAGAAAGGCAGGAAGAGCCGGCTACACCCTTCTTCCTCCTCCATCCAATAGCTCTAGGAACGCCATTGCAGCCCTCTTAGTACATCAACTAGACAAGCAGGACTAGGTGTATTACCTCCCACGAGGGCCCCGAACCTAGGTAAACCACGTGTCTCGCACCACTTGTTCTCGATCCCGCTCCCGGAGTCCACCGGCGTCCTTCGGCCCCAACCACTCTCGATAAGCCACCCTATGGCATCTGTCGTGAGAAAACAACGACACTTTGCACTCTCCTTATATCTTTTGAGTATGGCTTTATAGAATTCTTCATATGCTTCACTTATATCAATTGAAGTTGGATGCCTATTTCTCTACATATATAAAACCTTTATTTGTAGAAGGACCTTTTTCTTCACTTATATTTATTAGAGTGCAGTCTTTTGTAGAAAGAATTAAACTCTCCTTCTTCACTTATATTTGTTTGAGAGTTAATAAATAATGATGGTAGTTTGCATGGGTTATAAGACTAGTACAAAATAATAGGTATTCAAGGAGTGATAATCAAAACCTTCATCTAGCACATTAAAGAGAAATTGTTGGTTAATGATATTGATGTGGTAATGTGAAAGGGTGTGAGTGGATCATTGTTGATTCGTAGAAGTGTCTGTATTAATAGGTGTTAACTTCTTGTTTGTCTAAATATTAAAAAACATGGTGAGGATGTGTGAGCATTTCTATTCCTCGTTAAAATCCTAGTGTTTTTTTTGGGTCGGAGGCGTGCAATGGTTAACTCATCCCAACCTCCTCCCTCGGGGCATGCGAGTAGTACTTTGATTTGTGTTAAAACTAATAAAACTTTGCAATAAGGATATGAGTTCTGTATGACAAATGTGAAACCATGGACATACACAATCTCACCTCCTAATATTTGCTAGCCTCTTCGGTATGGTGCATTGCCCATTCTCACCTCAAGGATCGATGCAACCTTGGCCGGTGCATCCAAACCCCATGACATGATTGTTGGAAATATGCCCTAGAGGCAATACTAAAATGGTTATTATTGTATTTCCTTGTTCATGATAATTGTCTATTGTTCAAGCTATAATTATGTTAACCGGAAACCGTAATGCATGTGTGAATACATAGACCACAAACATGTCCCTAGTGAGACTCTGGTTGGCTAGCTCGTTGATCAATAGATGGTCACGGTTTCATGACCATGGACATTGGATGTCATTGATAACGGGATCACATCATTAGAAGAATGATGTGATGGACAAGACCCAATCCTAAGCGTAGCACAAGATCATGTAGTTCGTCTGCTAAAGCTTTTCAATGTCAAGTATCATGTAGTTCGTCTGCTAAAGCTTTTCAATGTCAAGAACTAAGGAGTTAGCCACGGGATGATGTGTTGCAGAACGAGTAAAGAGACTTGTCGGTAACGAGATTGAACAAGGTATAGGGATACCGATGATTGAATCTCGGGCAAGTATCATACCGATGGACAAAGGGAATTGTATACGGGATTTGTTGGGGATATGACCCGCCGAAGAGGCTCTGGGTCATGTTATTGGCTCGTGAACCGGCCCAAAGGTGAGTTGTAATATTAAGTGGCCCAAGAGGATAGGCGGCTCATGGTGTGGGCCGTAAGACGGCCCGGACTGAGAAGACCCGGGCATGCAAGCCGACTCATAGACGGCTTGGAAAAGAAGATAGAGAGAGACTCGGTTAGCAATTGTAATGACCCGGATGTTCTGACCTCTTATATAAAGGTAGACCCGGGGCGACTTAGAGGGCAGGCAATCGAGAACTAGGTCAAGATTTTAGCTCCTTGTAATCGATACGCAAGTAATACAAACACAAGCAGGACGTAGGATGTTACCTCGATTTGAGGGGCCGAACCTGGGTAAACCCGTGTCTTTCGTCCCGACTAACCCCTTTGAGTCCACCTCATTGGCGATGGCCTCGAACCGAAGTCCGTTCACCCGGACATCTGCCGTGATAAAACCACGACAGTTGGCACCCACCGTGGGGCTAGCATTTATTGGTGTTGAGATCTCAAAGGGCTCTCTCCCAGGGCTCGAAGGATACATGGTTGGAAGGATGAGCAAGAGTCGCCGCGGTCGGCTCTACATCGACGCCGCCGGCTGGGGGCTTGATGCTGGTTATTTGGAGAATGGATTCCGGGTTCCGTTCGGCGGGATCCAGGTTTTCATCGGAAAGGTTGATGGATCTACACCCGGGCTAGACATCTGCACCAACATCATCGAGCCGTCTCGGCGTCTCCAATCTACGTGTGTTACGCAGTCTGACTGTGCCTGTCTGGGTCAAAAGCACGTTCTGGTGGGCTTCACTCAAGGCATGGACCTGGAAGCGTCCGGGTCACAGGGAACTTTCGTTTGCTCGGAAGATGAATCTTCTAGTGGGGAGACAGAATCAGTGTATCGGCTCAGCAACGGTGGCCTTGGGGGTTACTACGACGACTATTCTGAGGTAGAGGGCGTTGAGACGGATGCTATGAGCCCCCCGGTTCAGGCAGCGGTGTTCATGGCAGGATCGGCTTCAGCCGCCGGTGACACAGCTGCGGGAGCCACCGTAGTAGGTGATAGCCCGCTGCCGGCTCAGGTTCTAGTGGAATTGATGGACGAACTCACAGCTCTCATGGCCACAAAGGTAACCCCGGATAATCAAGTAGCTAGGAATCTAGAGGTGGCATGGATCAGGGGCCGGATGGCAGAGGAACGACAAAGGATGGACGAGCTGAAAGCCCAGATGGAGGAAGAAGTGGAGCGTATCAAGGCAGACGCTTTCCGACTGGAGCTAGAGCAGAGGTCAGCAGCTGCGGTGCACCAGAGGGGCCATCAATCCTGTCTGCCAGAAGGTTGCGAAGCAAGGAACCTTTTTAACACCCCTCGAGCAGGGCGGGTTATGGGTGCACCGGAGAGCCGCTCGATGGAGCGCCCAGCGACTCATCCACCCCAGCATAACCAAATCTCACCTAGGGCTTTTCCAACACCGGCGAGTCATTATTCTAACCCGACCAAGAACATGGTAGAAGCGGCCGCCTGGCTTGAGACAATACCCATCCCAGATGAGGCACCCTTTGCGGAGGAAGTGCGGAACGCCATTGGATATTTACAGACGACCATGGCTCATCAAGAGAAGTATACGCACAGCTGGAGCTGGGTTCACTCTACCCCCCTCCCTAGTCGAAGTTTCGGCCGACGTTATGAGTCGCCGGTGTGTTCCAGCAGTCACCCGTGCCGCGGAGCACCGGAGGACAATAGGGCGGCTCTGGATGCACAAGCCATCATGGACCAGGCGGGAGACAGGCGAGAGGTAGAGATAGCTGCAGCCCGTCCAGAGCCGGTGCTTTCCGTGTCAATGGGAGTAGTTAGTACCAGAGCCGTAGGGGTGCCATGTTTAACTCCGGCTCTGAGGGGTGAACGGCTGCCCAAAGACTTTAAAGGGCCTCGAAAGGTTCCGAATTACACAGCTGATCTACCCCCGGAGGTGTGGGTTGAAAGTTATGAACTGGCCATGGAGATGCTAGATGTCAGTGAGGCGGTATGCGCAAAATACTTCATCATGATGCTTGAGGGTCCGGCCCGTACATGGCTGAAAGGTCTGCCGCCTAACACGATAAGCTCATGGGCGGAGCTGAGAGCAAAGTTTATTAAGAATTTCTAGGGGACCTGTAAGCGGCCTATGACTATTGTCGATCTGGACCATTGTGTTCAACAGGAGAATGAATCGGCCCATCATTGGGTCCGGCGGGTGTCGACCATTATTCACTCTTCAGAGCAGATCATAGCGGCTCAAGCGGTGCGTATCTTAGAGAAGAATTGTCATTTTATTCCATTGAAGCAGAAGCTCGGCCGGCTCAAGCGCACATGTCAGGATATGGGAGAGCTCATGACGGCCTTGACGAAGTATGTCGACTCAGATAACACCAAGGATCCGAGTTCGGATGATGAGAAAGCCAATCAAGGGAAGAAAAACAATCAAAGGTTTTGCGAACAATGGGAATCAGAACAAGCGGAAGAACGCCGATGGCGGATCCGAGCTCGTGGCGAATACCAACACAGGATAGAATCATCCCAAGGGGGGTGGAAGATTCAGGCCAAGGAACCAGGCCCCTTTAATTTATAGGAGGGCTTAGCAAGCCCTGTCCGGAGCACAGCATGCCTGACAAGCCGGCGTTGCATGCGTGGGGTGATTGCTTTATCATGCAAAGGTTCAAAAACCAGCATTCCCAACCGCGTAATAACCAAGGAGGTGGCCCGCCCGGCGGCTCAGGGCACGGTGGGTCAGGGGCTGGATTTGGCGCTGATGGTTCAGGAAACGGGGATCCGGGTCAGAATAACCGAGGGGGGCACCAACAGCATCCCGACAACAACGGCAATAACAACAATCAATAGCAGCGCAATCAGTCCGGGTTTCAGAGTAACCCGAAGCAGCTCAGTTCTAGGCAGTATCACGTATTTACGACCGGTCACAGTAAGCGAGATGAGAAGTTGCGGAGGCGAGCGGTCAATACGGTTGCTCCGGCTCTCCCACGATATTTGTCGTGGTCTGAATATGATATAATGTGGAGCCCGGAGGATCACCCACCGTGGGTGGATGACCCGGGCCAGCTGGCTCTAGATGTGGCCCCTCAGGTGAATGGCTATATGGTGAATAAAGTGCTCATGGACGGAGGTAGCAGCATCAACATCCTTTACTATGACACTTTCCGGCGGATGAAGTTGCTTGACAAGAATCTTAAACCTTCCTCCACTGTCTTTCATGGTGTGGTCCCGGGTAAATCGGCATACCCGGTGGGCCGGATATCATTGGAAGTAGCTTTTGGCGATGAGCATAATTACAGGGTGGAGTCTTTGTGGTTCGAAGTGGTCAAAATCAAAAGTCCCTATAATGCGCTATTTGGGAGGCCGGCTTATGCTAAATTTATGGCTAGGCCTTGTTATGTTTATCTGCAACTCAAAATGCCTGGCTTAAATGGCACAATTACCGTTCACGGTAACAGGAAAATGGCTCTTGAGTGTGAAGAAGGAGATGCGGCTTATGCAGAGTCTAGTTGTGCTTAGGAGGATCTGAAATTTTACAAAGAGAACGTTGATCCGGAGGATATGACCCCACTCAAGAAGCCTACGACAGAAGTTGAGCCGCCACTCAAGTTTTTAGCGGATGATACCAAGGTAGTAGATTTCAATCCAGGTGATTCATCCAAGCAGTTCATCATTGGGGCTCACATGGATCCCAAATAGGAAAGCGCGCTCATCGAATTCATCCGTGAGAATTGGGACATCTTTGCATGGAAGCCTTCTGACATGCCGGGTGTACCGAGAGAGTTCGCTGAGCACAATCTTAATGTGGATCCAAAGTTTAAGCCGATCAAACAGTTTCTACGGCGGTTCAACGAAGAGAGATGTAAATCTATTGGGGAGGAAGTTGCTCGGCTCTTGGCCGCAGGCTTTATAGTGGAAGTTTTTCACCCAGAGTGGTTGGCTAGCCCGGTGCTAGTACTAAAAAAGAACAACACGTGGCGTATGTGCATAGATTACAGGACCTTAACAAGGCTTGCCCGGCTGACACTTTTGCGCTCCCTCGTATCGATCAAATTATTGATGCAACAGCCGGATGTGAAAGTTTATGCTTCCTGGACGCTTATTCAGGGTATCATCAGATCAAAATGGCAACGAAGGATCAAGAGAAGACGACGTTTATTACACCTTTTGGGGCGTTCTTCTATGTCTCCTACCTTTCGGGCTCAAGAGTGCCCAGGCGACTTACCAACGTTGTGTGCAGAATTGCCTCCACAGTCAGATTGGTCGAAATGTCCATGCTTATGTAGATGACATCGTGGTTAAGTCCAGAAAAAAGGAAACTCTTTTAGAGGATTTCAAAGAAACCTTTGATAATCTCTGGGTCTACAAGATGACGCTTAACCCGACGAAGTGTGTCTTTGGTGTTCTAGCAGGAAAGCTTTTGGGTTTTTTGGTCTCTGAACGGGGCATTGAGGCTAACCCGGATAAGATCAAGATCATCACTTCTTTGGGTGAGCCGATGTGTATTAATGATGTTCAGCGCCTTGCAGGGTGGATTGTTGCGTTGAGCCGCTTCATAAGCCGGCTTGGGGAGAAAGCTATTCCTTTATACCAGAAGATGAAGAAGACAGACAAGTTTAAATGGAGCGCAACAGTGGCCGAAGCACTTGAAGCTCTTAAAAAGCAGTTGACTGAGCCGCCAGTGTTAGCCGCTCCGGTTGAGAAAGAGCCTTTGCTCCTTTATGTGGCGGCTAACAACAGAGCGGTCAGTGTAGCAATTGTGGTTGAGCGCAAGGAGGCAGAGAAAGAGTATCCTGTGCAAAGGCCGGCTTATTACATCAGGGAAGTTTTGGCAGAGTCTAAACAGAGGTATCTACATTGGCATAAGTTGGTATACAGAGTTTTCATGGCCAATCGCAAGTTAAAACATTACTTTTTGGGGCACCAAATAACAGTGGTTAGTTCTGCCCCATTAAGGGATATCATTCAAAATAGAGAGGCTACAGGGAGGATTGCCAAGTGGGCCTTAGAGCTGAGTCCTTTTGGCATCAAGTATGTTCCTCGTACAGCAATTAAGTCTCAAGCCTTGGTGGATTTCATAAATGATTGGGCTGAATGTCAAGCCCCGGAAGAGAAGCCGGATAACACGTATTGGACTATACACTTTGATGGATCCAAGAAGCTAGAAGGGTCCGAGGCAGAAGTTGTTCTCACCTCCCCCAAGGGTGACAAGTTTTGTTATGTGCTCCGGTTAATGTTCCCTTGTACTAATAATGCAGCTGAGTATGAAGTGCTGCTCCATGGTCTCAGAGTCGCTAAAGAGATGAGTTTAAGCCGGGTCAGGTGTCTAGGCGACTCAGATCTAGTGGCTCAGCAAGTTTCAGGCACTTGGGACTCCAAGGATCCGCGGATGGCGGCTTATCGACAGGCGGTTGATGTCATTGCCGGTCACTTCAAGGGGTACCAGGTGGATCACATTGATCGTCACAGGAATGAAGCGGCCTGATGCCTTGTCACGGTTAGGTTCTCAACGAAAGCCGGTACCACCTAATGTTTTTCTGGATGTATTGCATCATCCGACTGTCAAGATACCTTCTGAGGAGGATCTAGCTATTCCTGACCCAAAGGCAGAGCTGGTGGTGGCTCTGCATGCTACCCCAGACTGGACTATTTCTTATTTGGCGTATCTGACACGCGGCGAGTTACCTCAGGAGGAGGATCTGGCTAGGAAGATCACTCGGCATTCTAAGTCTATGACGATTGTCAATGGTGAGCTACATAAGTGTAGTGTGACGGGTGTCTTTCAGCGTTGCATCTCACCAGAGGAGGGCCGACAAATATTAAGTGAAATTCATGCTGGCGACTGTGGGCATCACGCCGGGTCAAAATCTTTGGTGGCTAAAGCTTTCCGACATGGGTTTTTCTGGTTGACGGCTCACAAGGATGCAGAGGACTTAGTTCACAAGTGTGACGGCTGTCAGAAATTCGGCCGGTGTGCTCACGTTCTGGCTCAAGAGTTGAGGATGATACCAATCACTTGGCCGTTTGCGGTCTGGGGGCTTGATATGGTAGGACCTTTCAAGCGATCTAAAGATAAGAAAACACACCTTCTGGTGGCGGTTGATAAATTTACTAAGTGGGTAGAGGCAGAGCCAGTCAGTAAATGTGACGCAGCTACGGCGGTTCAATTTTTAAGAAGCTGATTTACCGCTTTGGTTACCCACACAGTATTATTACAGAAAATGGGACAAATTTATCCAAAGGAGCTATGAAAACGTTCTTTGAGAAAGAGCATATCCGGCTTGATGTTTTAGCCGTGGCACATCCACAGTCTAATGGTCAGGCAGAGCGAGCTAATCAGGAAATTTTGAGAGGTGTCAAGCCACGACTCATGGTACCTTTGAAACGGAGACCCGGATGTTGGGTTGAGGAGTTGCCTTCCATATTATGGAGCATCAGAACTACACCTAACAGATCTACACGTTTTAGACCTTTCTTCATGGTGTACGGTGCTGAGGCGGTTCTACCCAGTGACATCCGACACGACTCACCAAGGGTGGCGGCTTATGTTGAGACGGACAATGAGGTAGCCCGCCAAGATGCGTTGGATGCCTTGGATGAAGCACAAGAGTTAGCAGCAGCCAGGTCGGCAATTTATCAACAAGACCTGCGATGCTATCATAGCCGCAGGGTAAAGACCCGGACGTTCTAGGAAGGTGACCTGGTGCGCCGGTTGATTCAAGACCAATCTAGAATGCATAAGTTATCTCCACCATGGGAGCGGCCTTTTGTGGTCAGTAGGAACCTTAACAATGGGTCATATTACCTCAGGTATGTCAGAGATGAGTCAGAAACCGCGGGACAAGAGACATTGCGGCCCTGGAATATCGCACATGTGCGACCATATTTTACTTAACAGGGGTTGAAAGCCGCTATCATTGTATATATCATGAGAACATGAGTAAAAGCTAGCATCCTCGCACAAGACTGGGGCCTCCACTCTTATGTACACCTTTGTGTAATCAAGATAAAATCTTCCGGTTCAATTTTTTTTTGAGTTGAAGAGGGTTGTTCGTCGTCAAAACGACTGGTCTACCCTTCGGCTTTATGCCCTATCTAGCGTTGTGGCAAGGATGCTTCTTGCCTTCGGGTATAGCTTACTTCTCCCTTGCACAGCCGGCTTTTTGCCCTATTAAACACTGTTCCAAAGAGGCTTCTTGCCTTTGGGTATAGCTTACTTCTCCTTTGCACAGCCAGCTGTCATTAAACTGTTGCAAGGAGGCTTCTTGCCTCCGGGTATAGCTTACTTCTCCCTTGCACAGTTGGCTTTATGCCTAGTTTGGTTACATTAAGCGATGTTGTTAACGGACACTTCTTACCTTTTGGTATAGCTTATAGTGCCCTAAGACAACAGCGTGTATACCAAATTCCAGTTGCTTATCAACTGCGGCCATCGAAGGGGGCTTCTTATCGATGGGTATCTCTTATCTCACCCTAATGGCCGGCTTTATGCCATTTCCAGTTACTTATTAACCGTGGTTGTCGAAGGGGGCTTCTTACCAATGGGTTCTCTTATCTCACCCTAACAACCGGCGTTTACGCCAAAATTCAGTTGCTTATCAACTGTAGCTGTTGAAAGAAGCTTCTTACCTTCAGGTATAGCTTACTTCTCCTTTCAAACAGCCGGCTTTATGCCGTCTCAGGCTAATTATTAGCCGCGGTTGTCAATGGAGGCTTCTTGCCTTGGGGTATAGCTTACATCTCCCATTGACAGCCGGAGTTCACTATACTCTTACCAGTCAATCTCTCTTAGAGACCCTGAGCCGGTTCAAGGAATTGACGGCCAATCTTGCCTAGAGACCCTGAGTCGGTTCAAATAATTGAGTGCCAATCTCGATAGAGACCCTTAACTGGTATGAGTTTAACCGTTCGGATCCATGCAGAAGAGCCGTCATATGAGTTTTTTGAGGAAGGAAAGATCATCACCGCGTATGGTATCATGCCGGCTTATCAAAGCCGGGCAATTATAAGTCCTGGGTTGCCGCAGGCGAAAGTACCCGAGACTTGGGGGCTACACAACCGAACTCTCCTCAAAGGTTCCGGCTCATCAATAGCCGCAGTTGTCAATAGAGGCTTCTTACCATCAGGTATAGCTTACATTATCCTAAAGACAACCGGCTCTTTAATGACTCCGTCTGATGAAAGCCGAAGCCATGTGGCTTCGGTCAACAAAATTTAAGGTCTCAAAGAGATTGTCCGGCTTTAATATTCTGGAGAAAGGAATGGAATCTTAAAAGATAGGCCCCTCATCAGAAAAATTCAAAGGTATATCCCTGAAGAGATGGCAACACATTAAAACACAGAGAGGTGCAAATATATATGGCCACCAAGTGGTAGAGTCATGGTTACTCTGTTACAAAAGATACTCTCAGAAAGAGCAAAAGCATTGTCAACCGCCCACGACGGGTCATTACATAAGTCTGTGCTCAGAAAGGCTAAAAGATTACAATTCAGTTGTTGGTAACTCATCCTGCTCCGGGTCTTCTGCTGGCTTTATCTGAAGATTGCCCAAGTCCCAGTTACAGTCAGCCAAAGCAGCAAATGACCCCTCAAGGAACGGAGCCGCGTCAAGCTCACAAGGAAAGAGATCCTTACTACGGGCGGGTGTCAGATCTTTCCACTCGTAGAGAGGCCCGCGGATTCTCTTCTCACTGCGTCGTAAGCCGCTTGATAGGTGCTCAAATCAGCTTCATCCGCCAGAACAAAGGCCAAGTAGAGCGACTCTTTGACGCACCGGGTATAGTCTTCCTCGGTGAAATCTGAGCCGTCATCTCTTTTAGACGGATATCCATCCATCATTTCAGCCGGCGTTAGCTTGGGAGCAAAGGCAAGAGCCCGACTCAAACCGGCAACGGCTCCTTGGCGGAAGGCGGACTTCTTGAGCTCTTCAATCTGCTTAGGCATTGTAGAGAAGAGTTCCAAGACCCCTTTCAGAGCAGTGGGGATCTTCTCCTTGTACTGCATGCTCTTGATTGTGAAGATGGCGCCACAGTATACCTGCTCTGCAAAAGTATAAATGGCCTTCAGTGGCAGAAGGCTATCAGAAGCCAACTGTCATCTCCTGGGACCTGGATGAGTCGGATAAAATTAATGAGCCGCTAGTTTTCTTACTAGCAATGCTAAAAAGTACAAAGTGAACAACAAAGCTTACCAAATAGGGCGACTGACATCTTCGCAATATGCTGTTTCAGACCTTGAACTTCATCTGCCACGACTGTAAGCCGCTGTTCAGCATCGTCCGCCCGTTTGGTTAAGGCGGCCTTTTTAGATTCAGGCGTCTCTTTTAAAGAGGTAAGCTCGGCGGTGACACTGGCCAGTTCCTCTACAAGAAGCTGGCATTTTTCATCCGCAATACTTCGAGCTTCTTGCTGAGCTACCAAGTTGGCCTTCAGATCCGTCAGCTGAGACCCGGCTTCATTCAAAGCTTCCTATAATACATCAAAATACAGGATAAGCCGCCAAAATGCAGGACGAGTGTTAAAAGCAAATACAAGTCTCAAACAGATTGCAAGCAATATATTTGACACTTGGGGGCTAATGTATATTTGATCTTGCAAGTATGCAGTTCCGGTTCATTGGCTTCGAAGTTGATCTGGAACTTGTGGGCTATATAATGGCTCTTCAATGTGCTAATAATGGAAGCACCGACTCAAACTTGATCAAGTTTCAGCCGGCCCTTGGGGGCTACGATTACATCTTCAAGTTGTCTACATTACAGGCCTGGCTCAAATGTAATCTGCGACGGCCCTTGGGGCCTACGATTGCCAGTTCACTTTACTTACAGTACAAAGCTAAAGCAATTTTAAAGGAATTTGACGTGACAATCTCTACAAGAGGTCACAGAAAGACTCGGCTCAATGATTCAATATGTTAAGCCGGATCTTGGGGGTTAAGAAAGGATATAGTAAAGAAGGAAAAGTACCTCATATTTTGTCTTCATGGAAGAGATCAACCGAAGTTCCAAATCCCGGCTGGTGGTAACCCGGTTTATGTACCCAACGTGTAGCTCTTCAACGATTATCTTCTCGCATGAAGAATCGAAGTTCAGTTTCTTTGAAGCTTCAGTCGACTCTATATGGTTGGTCACCACATGAGCCGGAGGCGTTTGATGACCGGACCCGGTGATAACAACATCCGGGGTGTCAGGGGTCTTGGTAGGAGTTGCCTGCTTAGAAGGAGCCCTTGGAGGGCTCTCCATGATGACATCTTTAGCGGTCGGCTTAGCGGAGGCAGCCGGCGAGTTTTCTTCTGGTTGACTTTCTTCCGGTTGCTCGGGCTCCAGTTCTTCAATAACTGGGCCGGAGGAGGGTTTGTTGGCCTTGCGACGGTTAGCTTGAGCACTGCAAAAAAGAAGAAGAATCAACAGTTGAAGATATTGCTATCATAGTAACAACCGGTTGTCCAGATGCTTACAGCGGATTAATCTTGGGCGGTGGTATGATTGACTCCGAAGAGTCGCCGGAGGAAGGAGATTTTTGCAAAAATAAAACAGAAAGGTGAAGAGAGTATCAAGTTTACAAAAGGAAGATAAAGGAAAAGAAGGGGATTAAACCTCGGTGGGGCGTTTCTTGGGAGCCGGAGAGTTTGGCAACCCAAAAATGAGCTTGGTAGAGCCGGTGCTTCGAGTCTGTCGATGCTCGATTTGCTGTTGCTTATTTAAGAGGAAATCGGGAGCCAGATAAGCAAGAGGGTCAGAAAGGGGAACTTTTCTGATAACCCGCCGCGGCTTTCGGGGGACGAAACATTTTGAGCCGGAGGAAAAGTAATTTACCTCAGGAGCATTGGCACGGTTGGTGTCCACTTCATCCTGTGAGTAAAGTAAGTGTTAAAATAGGAAGGTAAAAGATCAAGCAAGAGAGTTGAAACTTTACCTCTGAGCTGGACGATGGTGGCGGGTCAAACAAATTATCTTGCGGGACATGTTTTTTAGCCTTCTTAGTTGGGACCTTCTTCCTGGATTTCTTCGGAGGGGCAACATATTCCCTCTTCCAGAAGTCTGAGTCGGCCTATAAGAGTGACCCGGAGAGTGAATATCAAATCAGCAAAGTGCAAACAACGTCTAAGAGACGGAAGAGAAGAGATTAAACTTACATCGGGAGCCGGATTGTTGGCACTAAAAGGTGGCAGGCCAATTTTGCTACATGATCTGGAAGCTTCATGGAAAAGGCTCCGGATGGCGAGGGTAATGTCGTTCTCTATCAACGTAGATCGGCTGAAGCATAATGAGCTATCATATTTACCTTTATATTTGCACATGAGTCGGCTTCTATGGCTCAAAGGCATAATCCGCCACGAAATCCAGCAGCGGATCAGGTCCAACCCGATTAAGCCGTTGGCCATGAGAGCCTTGATTTTGGCATGGGCCGGCTCATATATTGCGTGTTCTGAAGCTGATAGCCGGCCAGGAAGCTCTGATGTTGTTGTGAGCCGGGAAGGACGATAACCCAACAAAGGATGCTCATATTCAGGAGAGTTGTCTTTGCGATAGAACCAGGTCCTGTTCTAGTCCTTGGGGTGACTCGACATCTGTGTAGCTGGAAAGATGATATCCCTACGCCGTTGGATGGATATGCCTCCAAGTTCTAGGCTCGGGCCTGCTTTCACTTCAGTTTTCCGGTTAGCATAAAAGAACTCCCGAAAGAATCCCACCGACGGCTTGATTTGAAGGTAAGCTTCACAGAGCACTTGGAAATTACATATGTTTGAGACAGAATTGGGGGCCAAGTCTTGCGGGTGAAGTTTATAACAGTGAAGGACATCCCGAAAGAATTTGGAGCCGGGAGGCATGAACCCTCGTTCAATATGGTCAGAGAATACCACCACTTCTCCTTCTTGAGGTTTGGGCCGCGTCTCATCACCTGGGACCCGCCGGCTAATGACTTCCTTAGGAGGAAGAGTACCCGCGTGAAAAAATCCGACAAAAAGTCCTCTGTAATGCATGACCCAACCCAGTTGCATGAGTTGGATGCACAAGACATGTTGGCGGCTTAAGTGCTATGCAAGATAAAAGGCGTGATGAGTCGAAGTGCAAGCAAATATTTTTGACGGCTCAAAAGTTTAAGGGCTCTACGGATAAAGTGGAAGACCCGACTGTTAAGAGCTGGAGGAGCTTGGTGACTCAACAGGGAAAGGGAAGATCGAAAAATCGACTAAGTCCTAAAAACAGATTCCGCAAGATGTCACTGTATCTACGGATCTACAAAAGCAGAGAAAATAAATTTTATATCTGAACTAGTGATGAACAGCGGAGGAAAAAAGAAACGGACTGGGGCCATCGAGGCCCGTGCATTACGCGCGACCGGCCCGCGTGCGGTGGCGGAGCAAGAGCGCATCCTAAAGACGTTAGAGGCGTCGAGATGCACTAGCGATAACGGTGTTGGAGCCCAAACGACGGCGGCGGAGCACCGGTGAAAATTCTACTATGGCGGCGACCATCTAGGGAGCAGGAAAACTTAACGGAGACGGCGCGACAGAGGCGGACGGATCTCCGGTGATGCAGCGGCCAAGGTCAGGGACGATGTACGGACGACGTCGGTGCAGAGCTCGAAGGCGCTGGGGCGGCGACAGGAAGAAGACGAAGAAATAGAGGCACGGGCGGGAGAATGGAAACCCCGACCCGCACGGGTCAAATTTAAAAGGGGGTTAAGGAAGGCGCGAAAATCCAGGCAATGACACCGTTCGACCGAGGCGGATGCCTCGATTCTTGGGATGATGGTTAAGTGAAAGATTTGGTGACGCGTCAGCAGATCTCATGACGTCACGCCGGGTCATTCCGAGCGACTCGCCAAAAGTGGAAGAGAAGGATGAAGTGAGCAAGCTCAGTTCAACCTGGGGCCTAATGTTGGGGATATGACCCACCGAAGGGGCTCCGGTCATTGTATTGGCTCGTGAACCGACCCAAAGGTGAGTTGTAATATTAATGGCCCAAGAGGATAGTCGGCTCACGGTGTGGGCCGTAAGACGGCCCAGACTGAGAAGACCCGGGCGTGCAAGCCGACTCACAGACGACTTGGACAAGAAAATAGAGAGAGACTCGGTTAGCAATTGTAACGACCCGGATGTTCTAACCTCTTATATAAAGGCAGACCCGGGGCGACTTAGAGGGTAGGCAATCGAGAACTAGGTCAAGATATTTGCTCCTTGTAATCGAGACGCAAGTAATACAAACACAAGCAGGACGTAGGCTGTTACCTCGATTTGAGGGGCCGAACCTGGGTAAACCCGTGTCTTTCGTACCGACTAACCCCTTTGAGTCCTCCTCATTGGCGATGGCCTCGAACCGTAGTCCGTTCACCCGGACATCTGCCGTGATAAAACCACGACAGGATTGATTGAATCCCCGACATCGTGGTTCATCCGATGAGATCATCATGGAGCATGTGGGAGCCAACATAGGTATCCAGATACCGCTGTTGGTTATTAATCGGAGAGTGTCTCGGTCATGTCTACGTGTCTCCCGAACCCGTAGGGTCTACACACTTAAGGTTCGATGACGCTAGGGTTATAAGGAAATAGTGTACGTGGTTACCGAAGGTAGTTCGGAGTCCCGGATGAGATCTCGGACATCACGAGCAGTTCCGGAATGGTCCAGAGACAAAGATTGATATATAGGAAGTGAGGATTTGGTTACCGGAAGTATTCCGGGTGTCATCGGTAGTGTATCGGGACCACCGGAAGGGTTCCGGGGGTCCACCGGGAGGGGCCACGGGCCCCGGAATGTTTCACGGGCCAAGAGTGGGAGGGAACCAGCCCCTAGGTCGGCTGGTGCTCCTCCCATCCCAGCCCAAGGCGCGGGAAGGTGGGAGGGAGGGGAAACCCTAGCCCCAGATGGGCCTAAGGCCCACTAGGGCTGCGCCCTCCCCTCTCCCTCCCTCTGGCCGCCGCCCAGATGGGATCTGGGGCTGCCGCACCACCCTAGGGTGGGAACCCTAGGGCGCAGCCCCTCCCCTCCCCTCCTCCTATATATAGTGGTGGGTTTTAGGGCTACCAACACATGAGTTTCCCTCTCTCTTGGCGCAGCCCTACTCCTCCCTCTCCTCGTTCTCTGTATTGCTTGGCGAAGCCCTGCCAGAGACCACACAGCTCCATTGTCACCACGCCATCATGCTGCCGGAGCTCTTCCCCAACCTATCCTTCCTCCTTGCTGGATCAATGCGTAGGAGACGTCACCGGGCTGCACGTGTGTTGAACGCGGAGGCGCCATTGTTCGACGCTGAGATCGGGGTCCACCGCGATCTGAATCGCTACGAGTACGACTCCAGCAACCGCGTTCTTGTAACGCTTCCGCTTAGTGATCTTCAAAGGTATGAAGATGCAATCTCTCCCCGCTCGCTGCTGGTTTCTCCATAGATAGATCTTGGTGACATGTAGGTATTTTTTTGATTTACTACTACGTCTCCCAACAGTGGCATCATGAGCTAGGTCTATGCATAGAATCTATGCACAAGTAGAACACAAAGCAGCTGTGGGCGTCGATCTTGTTAATTTGCTTACCACTACTAGTCTTATCTTGATTCAGCGGTATTGTGGAATGAAGCGGCCCGAACCAACTTTACACGTACACTTACGTGAGACCGGTTCCACCGCCTGACATGCACTTGTTGCATAAGGTGGCTAGCGGGTGTCTGTCTCTCCCACCTTAGTCGGATTGGATTCGATGAAAAGGGTCCTTATGAAGGGTAAATAGCAATTAGCATATCACTCTGTGGTTTTGGCGTAGGTAAGAAACGTTCTTGCTTGAAACCTATAGCAGCCACATAAAACTTGCAACTACAAATTAGAGGATGTGATGTGATATGATATGATATGCTAATGCCTTGTGATGTGATATGGCCAAAAGGATGTGATGTGATGCCTTGTGATGTATGAGATTGATCATGTTCTTGTAATAGGATTCACGACTTGCATGTCGATGAGTATGACAACCGGCAGGAGCCATAGGAGTTGTCTTATTTTATTGTATGACCTGCGTGTCAATCATAAACGCCATGTAATTACTTTACTTTATTGCTAAACGTTAGCCATAGTAGTAGAAGTAATAGTTGGCGAGACAACTTCATGAAGACACAATGATGGAAATCATGATGATGGAGATCATGGTGTCATGCCGGTGACAGTGATGATCTTGGTGCCCTAAAGATGCAGATCAAAGGAGCAAGATGATATTGGCCATATCATGTCACTATATTGGTTGCCTGTGATGTTTATCATGTTTACGTCTTATTTGCTTAGAACGACAGTAGTAAATAAGATGATCTCTCAATAAAATTTCTAGAGATGTGTTCACCCTAACTGTGCACCGTTGCTAAGGATCGTTGTTCCGAAGAACCATGTGATGATCGGGTGTGATAGGTTCTAACGTTCGCATACAACGGATGTAAGCCAGATTTACACACGCAAAACACTTAGGTTGACTTGACGAGCCTAGCATGTACAGACATTGCCTCGGAACACAGAAGACCGAAAGGTCGAACATGAGTCGTATAGAAGATACGATCAACATGGAGATGTTCACCATGGATGACTAGTCCGTCTCACGTGATGATTGGACACGGGCTAGTTGACATGGATCATGTGTCACTTGGATGACGAGGGAGATGTCTATCTAAGTGGGAGTCCATTAAATAATTAGATTATTTAAACTTAATTAGCATGAACTTAGTCTAAAATTGTCTTTACAATCTATATTGTAGATCCAATGGCCAATGCTAATGCCAACCTCAACTTCAATGCGTTCCTAGAGAAAACCAAGCTGAAAGATGATGGAAGCAACTATGCGGACTGGGTCCATAGCTTGAGGATCATACTCATAGCTTCCAAAAGATTGTATGTCCTTGATGCACGGCTAGGTGGCGCACCCGTTCTCCCAACAGAGCAGGACGTTGTGAACGCTTGGCATTCACATGGCAATGATTACTCCGTTGTTCAGTGCGGCATGCTTTACAGTTTAGAACCGGGGCTCCAAAAGCGTTTTGAGCAACACGGAGCATATGAGATGTTCCAGGAGCTGAAACTAGTTTTCCAAGCTCATGCCTGGGTCGAGTGGTATGCCATCTCCGACAAGTTCTTCAGCTGTAAGATGTAGGAGAACAGTTCTGTTAGTGAGCACATCCTCAAGATGTTTGGGCTACACAACCGCTTGACTCAGATGGGAGTTAATCTCCCGGATGACTTAGTCATTGACAGAATCCTCCAGTCGCTTCCACCTAGCTACAAAAGCTTTGTGATGAAGTACAACATGCAGGGTACGGAGAAGTCCATTCCTGAGTTGTACTCGATGCTGAAATCAGCAAAGGTCGAGATCAAAAAGGAGCATCAAGTGTTGATGCTGAATAAGACCACTAGTTTCAAGAAAGGCAAGGGTAAGAAGAACTTCAAGAAGGACGGCAAAGCTGTTGCCGCGCCCGGTAAGCAAGTTGCCAGGAAGAAGAACAAGAATGGACCCAAGCCTAAGACTGAGTGCTTTTATTGCAAGGGTACCAGTCACTGGAAGCGGAACTGCCCCAAGTACTTAGCGGATAAGAAGGACGGCAATGTTAAAGGTATATGTGATATATTTGTTATTGATGTGTACCTAACCAGCGCTCATAGCAGCTCCTGGGTATTTGATACCGGTGCAGTTGCTCACATTTGTAACTCCAAGCAAGAGCTGCGGAATAAGCGGAGGCTGGGAAAGGACGAGGTGACGATGCGCTTCGGGAATGGTTCCAAGGTCGATGTGATTGCCGTCAACACGCTACCTCTACATCTACCTTCGAGATTAGTTTTAAACCTTAATAATTGTTATTTAGTACCGGCTTTGAGCATGAACATTGTATCTAGATCTCGCTTGATGCGAGATGGCTACTCATTTAAATCTGAGAATAATCGTTGTTCTATTTATATGAGAGAAATGTTTTATGGTCATGCCCCGCTTGTCAATGGTTTATTTTTGATGAATCTCAAATGTGATGTTACACATGTCCATAGTGTGAGTACCAAAAGGTGTAAGGTTGATAACGATAGTCCCATTTACATGTGGCGCTGCCGCCTTGGTCATATTGGTGTTAAACGCATGAAGAAGCTCCATGCTGATGAACTTTTGGAGTCTCTTGATTTCGAATCATTTGACACGTGCGAACCATGCCTCATGGTCAGGATGACCAAGACTTTGTTCTTCAGAACAATGGAGTGAGCAACCGACTTGTTGGAGATAATACGTACCGATGTATGCGGTCCAATGAGCGTCGAGGCTCGCGGTGGCTACTGTTATGTTCTCACCCTCACTGATGACTTGAGCAGATATGGGTATGTCTACTTAATGAAACATAAGTCTGAAACCTTTGAAAGGTTCATGGAATTTCAGAGTGAGGTACATAATCAACATGATAGGAAAATAAAGTGCGTACGATCTGATCGTGGCGGAGAATATTTAAGTCACGAGTTTGGCACGCACCTAAGGAAATGTGGAATTGTTTCACAACTCATGCTGCCTGGCACACCTCAGCGAAATGGTGTGTCTGAACGTCACAATCGAACACTATTGGATATGGCGCGATCTATGATGTCTCTTACCGACTTACCGCTATCATTTTGGGGATATGCATTAGAGACAACTGCATTCACTTTAAATAGGGCACCGTCAAAGTCCGTTGAGATGACACCATATGAATTATGGTTTGGAAAGAAACCTAAGATGTCGTTTCTAAAAGTTTGGGGATGCGATGCTTATGTGAAGAAACTTCAACCTGAGAAGCTCGAACCCAAAGCGGAAAAGTGCGTCTTCATAGGATATCCCAAAGAGACCATTGGGTATACCTTCTACCTCGGATCCGAAGGCAAAGTCTTTGTTGCCAAGAATGGATCCTTTCTCGAGAAAGAGTTTCTCTCAAAAGAAGTAAGTGAGAGGAAAATAGAAATTGATGAGGTAATTGTACCTCCACTTGAACTAGAGAGTAGCGCAACACAGGAAGTTGTTTCTGTGGAGCCTACACCGGCTGGAGAGGAAGTTAATGATGATGATCATGAAACTTTAGATCAAGTTACTATTGAACGTTGAAGGTTCACTAGGACACGTTCCGCACCAGAGTGGTATGGCAACCCTGTCCTGGAGATCATGTTGTTAGACAACGGTGAAACTTCGAACTATGAAGAAGCAATGGCGGGCTCGGATTCCAACAAATGGCTTGAAGCCATGAAATCCGAGATAGGATCCATGTATGAGAACAAAGTGTGGACTTTGGTGGACTTGCCTGATGATAAGCGAGCCATTGAAAATAAATGGATCTTTAAGAAGAAGTCTGACACGGATGGTAATGTGACTGTCTATAAGTCACGGCTTGTCGCTAAGGGTTATCGACAAGTTCAAGGAGTTGACTACGATGAGACTTTCTCACCCATAGCGATGCTAAAGTCTGTCCGAATCATGTTAGCAATTGCTGCATTTTATGATTATGAGATCTGGCAAATGGACGTCAAAACGGCATTCCTTAATGGCTTCCTCAAGGAAGAACTGTATATGATGTAGCGGGAAGGTTTTGTCGATCCTAAAGAAGCTAACAAAGTATGCAAGCTCCAGTGCTCCATCTATGGGCTGGTGCAAGCTTCTCGGAGTTGGAACATTCGCTTTAATGAGGTGATTAAAGCGTTTGGGTTTGTACAGGTTTATGGAGAACCCTGTATTTAGAAGAAAGTGAGTGGGAGCTCTGTAGCATTTGTCATATTATATGTGGATGACATATTGATAATGGGAAATGATATAGAACTTTTGGAATGTGTAAAGGCCTACTTGAATAAATGTTTTCAATGAAGGACATTGGAGAAGCTGCTTACATATTAGGCATCAAGATCTATAGAGATAGATCGAGACGCCTCATAGGTCTTTCACAAAGCACATACCTTGAAAAGATATTGAAGAAGTTCAATATGGATCACTCCAAGAAGGGGTTCTTGCTTGTGTTACATGGTGTGAGATTGAGTACGACTCAATGCCCGACCACGGCAAAAGATAGAGAAGAGATGAGTGTCACCCCCTATGCTTCAGCCATAGGATCTATCTCTATAGTATGCCATGCTGTGTACTAGACCTGATGCGAACCTTGCCATAAGTTTGGTAGGGAGGTACCAAAGTGATCTCGCAGCGGAACACTGGATAGCGGTCAAGAATATCCTGAAGTACTTGAAAAGGACAAAGGACATGTTTCTCGTATATGGAGGTGACGAAGAGCTTGCCGTAAAGGGTTACGTCGATGCTAGCTTCAACACAGATCCGGACGACTCCAAGTCGCAAACCGGATACATGTATATTTTGAATGGAGGGGTAGTCAGCTGGTGAAATAGCAAGCAAAGTGTCGTGGCGCCATCTACATGTGAAGCGGAGTACATAGCTGCTTCAGAAGCAGCAAAGGAAGGAGTCTGGATGAAGAAGTTCATCACCGACCTAGGAGTAATTCCAAGTGCATCAGGCCCGATGACTCTATTCTATGACAACACTGGAGCTATTGCCCTTGCAAAGGAGCCCAGGTTTCACAAGAAGACAAGACACATCAAGCGCCGCTTCAACTCCATCCGTGATTACATTCAGGAAGGAGATATAGATATTTCTAAAGTACATACGGATCTGAATTTCGCAGATCCATTGACTAAACCTCTCTCACGAGCAAAACATGATCAACACAAGAATACTATTGGTGTTCGAGTCATCACAATGTAACTAGATTATTCACTCTAGTGCAAGTGGGAGACTGTTGGAAATATGCCCTAGAGGCAATAATAAAATGGTTCTTATTGTATTTCCTTGTTCATGATAATTGTCTATTGTTCATGCTATAACCGTAATGCATGTGTGAATACATAGACCACAAACATGTCCCTAGTGAGCCTCTAGTTGGCTAGCTCGTTGATCAATAGATGGTCACGGTTTCATGACCATGGACATTGGATGTCATTTATAACGGGATCACATCATTCACATCATTAGGAGAATGATGTGATGGACAAGACCCAATCCTAAGCATAGCACAAGATCATGTAGTTCATCTACTAAAGCTTTTCAATGTCAAGTATTGTTTCCTTAGACCATGAGATTGTGCAAATCCCGGATACCGTAGGAATGCTTTGGGTGTGCCAAACATCACAACATAACTGGGTGGCTATAAAGGTGCACTACGGGTATCTCCGAAAGTGTCTGTTGGGTTGGCACGAATCGACACTGGGATTTATCACTCTGCATGATGGAGAGGTATATCTGGGCCCACTCGGTAAGACATCATCATAATGAGCTCAATGTGACTAAGGAGTTAGCCACGGGATGATGTGTTGCGGAATGAGTAAAGAGACTTGTCGGTAACGAGATTGAACAAGGTAGAGGGATACCGACGATCGAATCTCGGGCAAGTGTCATACCAATGGACAAAGGGAGTTGTATACGAGATTGATTGAATACCCAACATCGTGGTCCATCCGATGAGATAATCGTGGAGCATGTGGGAGACAACATGGGTATCCATATCCCGCTGTTGGTTATTGACCAGAGAGGTGTCTCGGTTATGGCTACGTGTCTCCCGAACCCGTAGGGTCTACACACTTAAGGTTCGATGACACTAGGGTTATAGGGAAATAGTGTACATGGTTATCGAAGTAGTTAGGAGTCCCGGATGAGATCCCAAACATCACGAGGAGTTCCGGAATGGTCCGGAGACAAAGATTGATATATAGGAAGTGAGGATTTGGTTACCGGAAGTGTTTCGGGCGTCACCGGTAGTGTACCGGGACCACCGGAAGGATTCCAGGGGTCCACCGGGAGGGGCCATGGGCCTCGGAAGGTTTCATGGGCCAAGAGTGGGAGGGAACCAGCCCCTAGGTGGGCTGGTGCGCCTCCCATCCCATCCCAAGGCACAGGAAGGTGGGAGGGAGGGGAAACCCTAGCCCCAGATGGGCCTAAGGCCCACTACGGCTGCGCCCTCCCCTCTCCCTCCCTCTGCCCACCGCCCAGATGGGATTTGGGCCTGCCGCACCACCCTAGGGTGGGAACCCTAGGGCACAGCCCCTCCCCTACCCTCCTCCTATATATAGTGGTGGATTTTAGGGCTGCCAACACACGAGTTTCCCTCTCTATCGGCGCAGCCCTACTCCTCCCTCTCCTCGTTCTCCGTAGTGCTTGGCGAAGCCCTACCGGAGAGCATGCAGCTCCATGGTCACCATGCCGTCGTGCTGCCAGAGCTGTTCCCCAACCTATCTTTCCTCCTTGCTGGATCAAGGCGTAGTGGACGTCACCGGGCTGCACGTGTGTTGAACGCGGAGGCGCCGTTGTTCGGCGCTGAGATCGGAGTCCACCGCGATCTGAATCACTACGAGTACGACTCCACCAACCACGTTCTTGTAATGCTTCCGCTTAGCGATCTTCAAAGGTATGAAGATGCAATCTCTCCCCACTCGTTCTTGGTTTCTCCATAGATAGATCTTGGTGACACGTAGGAATGTTTTTGATTTACTACTACGTCTCCCAACAATGATACGCTCTATTGCACCATAAGCCTCATTATATCTTCCTCAAAAGAGCCACCATACCTAACCATGGCATTTCCATAGCCATTCTAAGATATATTGACATGCAACTTCCACCATCACTTCATATGACTTGTATTTCCATGGTCTATTGCTTTGCATGATCGTAAGATAGCTAGCATGGTAGTTACATGGCTTGTCCCATTTTTAATGTCTTTTGCTATGCTAGACCATTGCACATCCTGGTGCACTGCCAGCGGCATTCATACAGAGTCATATCATCCTATTAGTTTTTCATATCAAGTTGTAAGTAAATAAAAGTGTGATGATCATCATTATTAGAGCATTGTCCCAATGGGAAAGGATGATGGAGACTATGATTCCCCCACAAGTCGGGATGAGACTCGAGACGAAAAAAATGGAGGAGGCCAAATGAGCCCACACTAGTAGGAGAAACCTTATAGACAGGAGCCTACTAGTAGCACTGGAAAAATAAAACCGCTGCTGCTAATTACCAGTAACGTTGTATTCCTGCATCGCTACAACTAAGGGCTTAGCAGTAGCGCTGGGCGCTAAGAAAGCGCTACTGCTAAGGTGGCCCCGCCGACCCTGTCGACACTATTTATAGTAACAAGGCTGGGTGGGAGGAAGCGCTGCTGCTAAGGCCACAGCTAGTAGCGCTTTCTGACATGCAAGCGCTACTGCTAATGTGCCACACATAGTAGCAGCGCTTTTTTGTAAGCAGCGCTACTGCTAGTTGCGGCTGCTGCCATCTTTTCACCCCTCCCTCTCCCCCACTTTTCCATCTCTCCCCTCCTTTCCCCTCTCCACTCTCCACCATTGTTACTCTTCTTATATCTTCCTCCTACCTCTATAATTCTCTCCTCATTAATGTCCCCCTCCACCATAACTCTCCTCCATAAATGGCCTCTCTCACATTATCTCTCTTTCTCCTACCTCTCTTCCTCCCCCCATTAATGTCCCCCTCCAACACAACTCCCGCTCCATTAGTTAGCTAGCTAGATTCACCTCTCCTCCCCAAGAACTAGATCTAGCTAGCTATTTAGCCATCCACACGTCTCGATCGGTCTCTCTCATCATCTAATTAACAGCGTGCTCTCTTGATCGGTATCGCTCTCGGGAGATATATAGGTGAGTAAAAAGTTGTTCATTTCAAGAATGGGAATATGTGTGTGAATGCGAATATGTGTGTTTGGGATATATGGAGAGATTTGTGTGAGTGACATGCCCTCGAGTTGCTTATGTTTCGCCGAGATGTCAATTTATTTTCGTTTCGTTGAATTTCGAGCAAACTCAATATGTCCTATTTTTAGGCAAGGTCATGCCAAAATTTTATATGACTTTGAAGCATGCATGCATTATTTATTTTATAACCCTTTTGCTTGTTATATCGTACAATCGGTCGTGAAGGTGAGTGGATGGAAGGTGGAGCGGTACATGCAATCCGTGGTGATGGACATGTACGCAAATAATCGGACTAGGATTAGATGTACGTGTGCAAGATGTAAGGAAGGAGTCATTTTGGACCCTTTTGATCATGGCACTTTGAAGGCGCACCTGCTGAAGAATGGTTTCATGGATGGCTATAATCAGTGGATAAGTGAAGAAGCTGATGATGATTAGGACGTCCACATGGCAGGGAATAACGACATGGGGCTCGAGAAGAGATGACCGATCGACACGACGATGGCGTCGGGGAAGAGTCTGGAAATGATAGCATCGGAGAAGATTCCGGACATGGCGAAGAAGAGTCCGGACAAGGCGGAGAAGAGTTCATGCCACAGTCTTTGATGGTACTAAGTGCAGTCATGTAGGACCCTCATGTTCGAGACCTCCTTCGCAAGAGTACGACTAGCAAGAGAGCTGCTTCTAGAGAGGAGGCCAAGCTGGCACAACTTGAAATAGACTCGAAGACTCCATTGTATAACGGTTGCGATCCCAAGGTAGAAAAGTCAACAAGAAGGAGGAGAATTATTGTCCCCTTCTTGCTTCACCTTATGTGTGAAGGAGATCGATCAATTCATCAAGTGCCTTATGGGAATCAAAGTCAGTTCAGGTTACTGTGGGAAGATAAGCAGATTTCTAGACCCCAAGAAGAAAAGGTTCAGTGGGATGAAGTCTCATGACTATCACGTGATGATGACACAGATACTCCCAGTTGCCATTAGAGGGATCATGGAGAAGCACGTCTGTGATACGCTTACTGGTCTCTGCAACTTCTTCGATGTTATCTCCCGAAAGTCCATAAGTGTGAAGAAGCTCCGAAGGCTATAGGAAGAGATCTTTGTCATACTATGTGAGCTTGAGATGTACTTCCCTCCCGCGTTCTTTGGCGTCATGGTGCATCTGTGTGTCCACATTGTGGATGACATCATCAACCTTGGGCCGACATTCCTTCACAGCATGATGCCATTCGAGAGGATGAATGGGGTCATTAAAGGATTCGCTCGTAACATGTCCCATCATGAAGGGAGCATCGTCCAGGGGTATCTAATGCTTGAGTGTATCTCCTTTGGCGAGAATTATATAGGCGTCGGAGTCCCTGTTATTGGTTTACCCGTCAAGAAGCACAATGGGAAGCTCGAAGGAGATGGTCATAACAATGATCGGAGGGAATTGCACGTGGACTACTCGGATCGACGGAACGACTTTGACATGGCTAACTTAGTAGTGCTACAATACCTAGATGTGGTAGATGATTATGTGGCACGACACAAAGAAAGCATCACAAAGAAGTACCTTGATAAGGGGATGCCCAAGACGGACGACGAAGTTATTGTAGAGCACAACCCCACTTTCTTGCATTGGTGCAAAGAGCAAGTTCTTGAAAATCTCCCGGAAGAGGGCAGTTCGAATGGATTGCTAATACACGCCTTAGCACATGGCCCTGCGCCCAAGCTCGCGACCTATCAGTCCTACGGTATCAATGGGTACACGTTCTACACGGAGGCCAAAGACATGGACATTTATTACCAGAACTGCGGGGTTACAATTCAATGCGTGACCAACGCCAACGGCACAACTGAAAGATTCTATGGAAGGGTCGAAGAGATCTAGGAGCTTGACTATGCTGCAATGCATGACGCGACGATGTTCTGTGTCAGATGGGCCAAGGACGTCGTCAGAGAAAACAAGTATTTCACCACCATGTCTATACCTGACGCGAAGAGCACTCCCTTGAATGTTAACGTCATTGCCAAAAATGAGCCATGGGTACATTCTAAGCATGTGACACAATGCTTCTTCATAACCGACCCGGCCAATCCTAGCCGTGTTGTCGTGGGGAGATCCAAAAGGAGCATCATCGGAATGGATGGAGTCGCCAATGAGGAAGACTATGACCAATACGGCAACCCAATGAGGGAAGATGATGATGACGATGAAGCATACGTGAAAAGAAGAATAAATACTACATTACCTCAGAAAGATCGTACTCCATGGCTCCGGAAAAGTCACAAGGAGGGGCTCAATTACTCGCCAATGAACAAGAAAGGGAAGAAGCTCAATGTGAAACGTCGTCGACGCAGCTGATCAGAAACCATCATTTATATATATATATATATATATATATATGTATCTAGTTGTGTACGCACTTAAGTAACCACCACATGCATGGTTCCGGTGATAATATTCGCGCAGTGTGCGAGAGGGAGATGCCATCGTTGGGAGAAAAACAAATAAAAATTAGGAGAAAGCAATACAAAAGAAAAGAAAAGGAAAATAATAAAAGAAAAGAAAACTAAAAACTAGCGCAGGTTTAGGAACCAGCGCTATAGCTACCTTAGCTATAGTGTTGGTTCCTAAACCGGTGCTACTGCTATTTGGAATTAACCCCCACGTGGGCTCCCCCGTAGCAGTAGCGCTGGTTCAGGAACCAGCGCTATAGGTACCTTAGCTATAGCGTTGGTTCCTAAACCAGCGCTACTGCTATTTGGGGTTAACCCCCATGCGGGCTCCCCCGTCTCTCCTTCCCACCTCTCGCTCCCGCTCTTGCTTTCCCCCCAACCGCACACGGCACGCGCTCCTCCCGATCCCCCCTCTGTTGCCGCCATCGCTGGCCGTTTCCAGCCAGCTCTGGCACCTCCCTACGCCGCAGCTCACCGGCCCGGCTCCCCCTCGGCCCCCTCTACCTATTCGCCGCCTCTGCCCCGGCCTCCCACCCCGACATGCGCCCCCAGGCAAACCTTAGCTCGCTGGCGTGGCGGTGCGGTGGCCCTCCTTTGGCTCCTCCTCCCGAGCTCCGGCGCCCCTCCTTCCGGTGAAGCTATTTTGCAACGTAATACTGCTGTTTAGATTTACTAGCGCCAACAGCTAGCTATTCCCAGTTCCATCACCTTTGCACTGCAATTGGCATGAGTTCCTGGGTAAAGATAGCAGTTTCCCGAGAAAATATACATAGCACAATGACAAAAGCAACACCGTGAATCTTCAAATGTGTATTTTCTTGTTTTCTGCGGGAAAAAAGATCAGCGTTATAATACTCCCATGAGAAACAATATGACGTGAAATGCAAGAGCCACCAGTCTAGCCTTCAGCTTCAGTCGTATAAACAGGTAAAAAGCTTCAGACACACAACAAACTGGGTAGTGGTATTTCTCCCAAACAGATCATTTTTACCAGCCAAGGAACTTGTCGATGAACCCGCCATTGCATGAGCCTTCCGTCGTCGACCCAAACGATGCATACTGGAGGCTGGTGTGGATGTGCGAACATGGTAGTTCCATCAACTTTGCACTGCAATTGGCATGAGTCCCTGGATATAGATAGTGATGTTTCCCAACAAATAAAGATAGTGCAATGTCAAAGGCAACACCGTGAATCTTCAAATGTCTAGTTTTTGTTTTTTGCATGATAAAGAGTTATACTCCACGACGTAGACTAGTTAGTGCGCTCCATGGATGGATGAATTGGATGAAAAAGCTTTAGTACTCCCTCTCCATTCACAAATATAAGATGTGTTTGAGCAACTAAAAACAGTTATATGTTGGTTTTGCAATGTTGGTTGAATGTCGAAAAATATTCAAGTTGCCTATGTTTTGCTGGAATGTTGATTCATTTCCATTCTGACAAATTTCAGGCGCTCCATATGTCCACTCATTAGCAAAGGTCATGCCGAAAATTTTAGGCGCAACTTGTGCTAGAAACTAGGACATATGGAGTACCCGGGATTTGCCGGAAGGGGAATGAATAAACATTCCGACCAAATATATACATGCCCCTTTTCTCTCTTCATTATATCTTTTATTTACAATTGTTGAATAGGAAACATGTCTACCGACGCCGAAGCCGGGGGTTCTGCTCGCCTAGTAGTAGACCCCCACAAGGCAGCAAATCAATATTTCAATTACGTGGACGAACACCAGATGGGGTTGCATGGTGGCGGCAGTGGCACCAACCCTCACACCGACACCGACACTGGCACTGGCACCAACACCACCACCGAGACTGGCAACGATGCCGTCGTAGTCGGTAAAGCACCGAAGAAGAAGAGGTCACAAAAACCAAACAAGCTCCGCATCGGACAAATTGTGGTCATGGAGATGCACCCCAACAAGTTAGAGCCAAGGGCGCCGGAGGAAGCATGCTCGTGCTGGGGCAATCAACTAGGATGCATCCTTAGAGAAACCGCGAACATCAATGACGTTCTGTTGAAGAAGATACCACATATGGAGCACATGCTCCTAAAGAAGTTGCACAATAGGTTCCTGTTCCCCGGCTGGGATGAAAGCACATTTAAAGACCCGTGGGACGACGTCGACATGACAAAGATAAACGCCAAGGTGATGGTGACGTTCACCAACGACTTGTCCTCCTGGAAAGTTCAGGTGAAAAAACAATTGCGAAGAATGAACCGTGGTCCAAGATTCATGCTGATAATCCTTCAATAACAAAAGAGGACTTTGAAAAATTCAAGGAGAATTGCGGTAAAGAAGAAGTCAAGGCAAGGTCGAGGAAAATGAAGGCGCCCCAGGCCAGGAACTGCCTCCCCTCCGCCTTGGAAGCCGTGGTTACGAGGGGAAGAGGCCCGCTAGAGCATGACTGGATCAGGGCCCGGTACAAGTGGGACAAAGTCAACAAGATCTTTTACACGGACCCGAACACGAGGGAGTTAATGAGACTTCTAGTAATTGTTATATTAACACATTATCATATTAGCTTCCAATCTGTTTGACTACAAGTTTTGTCACATTAGTAAACCATCCATGTCCCTTTTGCAGAAGGAGCAGCACCAAAAGGCAGCCGAAAGCGACGAGTCATCACAGTCGTCGGCGAGGCCCAAGTGGGACACCCCATTCAACCGGGCCCTGAACATAACGAAAAAGGTTCCAGTGGACAAGCCGCCGTCCTATGGACCTGTGCATGACGTCAGAGATGGCACCTCGTGGCAAACGTGCTACCGCGACGAGCTAGAGGAAAGAAGGAAGAGACGGTCGGTTGTCACTCAGCAGACCATCGACAAGAAGATCGCGATTGCGGTCAATAAGACCAAAGCTGAGATCAAAGATGACGGGGGGATAGCCCCGGGGTAGCCTCAAACAGACCCTTGCTCCGACCTTCCAACTCAATCGAAGGGCGGGCCACCTCTACCTGTGGCCCGGCTACGCTCTGCTGGCTGTGGCCCTCCGGCCAGGGCCCACCGGCAACACCACGCCGACTACGATGCGCTTGCGGGCTATGGGGCACTGCCATCAGGTCCCTCAGCCGGCTGGGCATTGGATGTCGTCGCCAGGACGTGGGCGGTGACAGTGGACCCCATCCCATCGGGGGTCAGCGCCCGCATGGCCACAGTGAAGGCGTCAGGGCCTCTGGCCCCGACAAACAGTGACCGAGCTTCCAACAGCGTCGGCACGCCTCAACCACTCCATTACCTGCCCCGACATGGCTACAGGACGGCCGGCCGCGCCGGTGACCTCGGCCGGACGCCGCAAGACGCCGCTGCAAGGGGAAACCCGTGCCGCGACGTGACCGGCGCCGGGACCCACCGCGCGGGCCTTGCTGGCTCCTGATGGGACCTTTCAGCCGGCGGGGCCTACCAGCGGCAAGACCCCACAGCCGGCGCCCCCCACAGCGGGCCAGGGAGGCTGCCGGCTGCCCCCCACGGCCTTTTATCCATATTGTAATCCGGGGGGTTGGCCTATAAAACCCCCTGGGCCACCCCCATGCAAGGGAGATCGATCGATCGATCAACGGATCAGTCGAGCATTCGCAGACCATCCCACATACGTAGAGAGGCGGGAGAGCAGGTGAGCTCCTTCTTCCTCCTCGACCCACACATCTCAAGGAGCATCGTTGTAACCTCACCATCATCTCAACTAGACTAAGAAGGACTAGGGCTATTACCTCCCATGGAGGGCCCTGAATCTGGGTACATCGCGTGTCCGTCACCGCTTGTGCCTAACCCCGCTCCCGGAGCCCGTCGGCGTCCTTCGGCCCCTCTCGATAAGCCTACCCATGGTATCTGCCGTGACGAAACCACAACAGTTGGCACCCACCGTAGGGCATCCGCGGCGTTGGCCGGAGCCATGCTCCGGGCGAGGTCCTTCACCACCTCCCACGGCCGCCTCGCGTCCGGGCGGAACCGCGTGCTCGTGGGGCTTGCTTTGGCAGATCTTGTGGGCAACACGCCTGACATCTCCGACGAGCGCCTCGGCCGCAACTTCGCACTCGATGTCGCCATGCTTGCCAGGCAGCTCAGCAAGCTGAGCCTCGGCAAAGAGCCGACGGCTGACGAGTACCCTAGTTGGGTGCTCAACTGCACTGACCCTCCCTTGTCCGTAGGCGCTCTTGCCAGTGGCGAGGCCGTCGGCTCCCGCACCCGCGTGGGAGTGATGGTCACCGCCTCTTCCACCACCTCAGGCCGGGTGCGGGCGGCCGAGGCTGGCGCGGCCGCAGCTCGCGCCGGCACCTCCGACCCGCTCGCCGCCACCCTCCGGGGTATGGGCACTCCCATCGCCACGACAGCGGATCCAACTACCACTAGGGCCGACCTGGAGGCGGCCCGTTGCCTGCTGTTCGAAGACGCCAGTGCCCTCGTCGCCGAGCGACACTGGATGGTGGCCGTGCAGCGGGAATACAACTCCACGTACGGTCTCACCCCGGCTGGCCCCGAGCCCAGCCGGCGTGGGGCCTTGCGGGAGCGCGGCCGTGTAGTCGCGGAAATCCTCGGCGGCCACCTCCCCGTCTACGACAACCCCGCGGCCAACCTGCGCGCTGCCAAGGTTGCTTACAAAGATTTGGCAACCTTGGAGGGCGAGGAGCGTGCCGCGCGCGAGCGGCACATCAAGGACCTCATCGACACAGCCAACGCGCTACAAGCCGGCCTCACCCCCGGTGGGGACGTCTCTGTGTTTCCCCATCCCGAGGGCAAGGACGCTGGTGCCGCTGACCGCCGGCCGGCTCAGCACTCCAGCGCCCCTCGTCCCTCCGTCCGGAACTCCTGGGGGAGCAACGTTTAGCACGCCCCCCGTCGCGCAGAAACGAGCAGCCGGCTATGAACAGCCGGCGCAACAACAACCCGGCCCGTAGTAACCGCCGCGACGAGGAACTGGCGGGAGGCAGCCCGCGCACCCGTGAGCACACTCCACCTCCGCGGCCAGAGCCGGCGCGGTCCATCCCACCGGCCATCTGCCCCGAGCTTGCGGCTAGGATCGGACCGCGCGTCCCCCACAGTGACAAAGACACCCGGCTCCGTCTGGACCGGCTGGCGCAGTCGGCTCTCCTCGAGGAGGAGGCCTCGATTGGCCCGGACTTCTTCGGCCTGCGGATCCGCAACGAGCCCTTTCCTCCTGGCTTCACCCTTCCTCGCGACACCCCGAAGTACACCAGGGTTGCCAAGCCGGAGGACTGGCTGATCGACTACACCACCGCCGTTGGCATCACCAGGGGGAACAAGCGCTTAGCCGTATGCTACGTCCCCCTCATGCTGATTGGCTCAGCCCGCACCTGGCTAAACAGCCTGCCTGCCGACAGCGTCAACACCTGGACGGACTTCGAGGAGGACTTTGTCCACAACTTCACCGGCACCTATAAACGACCTGGTCGGCCCCGCGAGCTGGCCATGTGCGTCCAGCGGCCAGTAGAGCCCCTCCGCGACTACCTCACGCACTGGACCGAGCTCCACAACTCCTGCGAGGGGGTGCATGAGGTACAAGCCATCTAGTACTTCATCGAAGGCTGCTGCGATGGCACCCGTCTCAAGCACAAGCTCTTGTGCTCCGAGCCAACCTCCCTGGCAGACTTGATGTCCAAAGCGGACAAATATGCCACGGCTGATTCCTTAATGAGCATGAAAGCTAAGGCACCAGCCAAACCGGCTGTGCCCCTCGCTGCACCACGGGCGGCGTCCGACAACCGGCAACAGCGGGACGACAAGCGCAAGAACGACCAGCCCGACTCCCACTACGGGAGCCGGCAAGTCGCCTCCATCGAGGAGGAGCAGCTGGCTGGCCAGGCGTCCGGTCCGTGCCAGCGCACCGGTAAAACCGCCTGGAAGCCCAAGCTGACTTTCGAGCAAATGCTTGACCTCCCCTGCAGGAACCACTCTGGCGCCAAGCCGGCCACGCACACGCTCCGACAGTGTAGCTTCTCACAGCGATTGGACCGGGGTGATGGCCTCCCGGCTCCCCCCGCGCCACCAGCCGGCACTCCGGCGCCGGCTCCGGCCCTCGGTCCGGCCCAAGCGACCCCGGCCCCGGCTCGCAACGATGGCCGGTTACTCGACCAGTACCCCGAGCCGGATGGCTGCTACGTCGTCTTCACCAGCGAGGAGACGGACAAGCACTCCCACCGCCGGCTCCACCGTGAGGTGAACGCCACCGTACCCGCGACTCCCCAATTCATGCATTGGTCTGAGAAGCCGGTCACCTAGAGCCGGGCGGACCACCCGGCCGTGATGCCAAACCCCGGCAGCCACGCCCTCGTCCTCGATCCCACCATCTCCTTTGAGAAGCGCTCGTGCCGCTTCTTGCGGGTGTTGATCGACGGGGGCAGCATCATCAACATTCTCTACCTTGATACCCTCCTCAAGACGGGGCTCAAGGTGGAGGATCTGAAGGCGAGCCGGACCATCTTCCACGGCATCGTGCCGGGCAAGTCCCGCACCCCCGTCGGCAAAATCAAGCTCGACGTCCTCTTCGGCGACGCCAGTCACTTCCGCTGCGAGCCGGTCTCGTTCAAGGTGGTAGACCTCGACAGTCCCTACCACGCGTTGCTGGGCCGGCCAGCCCTCGTCAAGTTCATGGCGATCCCCCATTATGCCTACCTCAAGCTCAAGATGTCGGGCCCCAAGGGCATCATCACCGTCGTCGGCAAGTACCAGATGACAATCGCGTGCGCGCGAGACGGCAGCCGGCTCGCCGAGGCCCTGGAGATAGCGGAGGAGAAGCGGCAGCTCGACCGACTGGTGGCCCTGGCCTTTGCCCAGCCGGCCATGCCGGCTCCCCTGTCCTAGTCGGTCGGCGAGGCCTTATTCCAGCCGTCCAAGGACACCAAGCAAGTGTCGCTCGATCCGGCCAACCCCACCCAGTGCGTGACCATTGGCTCCCGCCTCGACAACAAATAGGAAAGCGAGCTCGTCAACTTCCTCCGTGAGAATCGGGACATCTTTGCATGGTCTCCCAAGGACATGCCAGGTGTTTCGAGGAAGTTTGCCGAGCACAAGCTGCACGTACGGCCAGATGCGAAGCCGGTCAAGCAACCCCTGTGCCATTTCTCCGAGGAGAAGCGGCGTACTATAGGAGAAGGGATCGCCCGGTTGCTCACAACCGGCTTCATCATGGAAGTGTTCCACCCAGACTGGCTGGCCAACCCAGTCCTGGTGCTGAAGAAAAACAAGACCTGGGAGAAATCATGGCCGGCCGGGACGCCACCGTCCGGATCGCCAAATGGGCCATCACCTTGGACGACTACGAGATACAGTACGAGCCCCGCACCGCCATCAAACCCAGGCGATGGCCGACTTCCTCGTCGACTGGGCTGAGACCCAGTTCATGCCGCCTCCGCCCGACTCCACGCACTGGCGCATGCACTTTGACGGCTCGGAGATGCGAACCGGCCTGGGAGCCAACATCGTCCTGTCGTCTCCCAGAGGAGACCAGCTCGGCTATGCCCTCCAGATCCACTTCGCCGCCTCCAACAACGTGGCCGAATACGAGGCCCTCGTCCACGGCCTCCGGCTCGCCAAGGAGATCGGCATCCAGTGCATCAATTGCTTTGGCGACTCCGACCTCGTGGTGCAACAGGCCTCTGGCGAATGGGACGCATGGGACACCAACATGGTCGGCTACCGTTTCCTCGTCCAGCAGCTCACCGGCTCCTTCAAGGGCTGCGAGTTCCACCACGTCCCCCGCGCGGACAATGAGGCGGCCGACAAGCTGGCCAAGATCGGCTCCACCCGGCAGGCCATCCCAGCCGGCGTCTCCCTCGAGCGGCTGCTCAAGCCATCGATCAAGCCTTCTCCCGAATCGGAGTCCATCTTTGTCCTGGCGAGCGCGGCCAGCACCTCGGTGGAGCTGGACGCCCAACCAGCCCCGCCAGCTGTGGCAGCTCTACCGGCTCCATCACCACCTGGCGCCGAGCCGGCGCCTTCCGCCACGATGGTCGGGCCGTTCATGTCTGCACGCGCCGGCTCCGAGACCGTCGCCGTCATGATGATGGTTGACGTTTTGGCTGCTTCCTCACCCCCGGGGCTTGCAAGCCGGTCTCGGGGCGGAGCGGGCCCTTGTCTCACTTCCTTCATGGGCCCAGCCCATCCTGGCGTTCCTCTAGCGCGGTGAGCTCCCCTGCGACGAGGCCGCTGCGAGGCAAATTCAGTGCCGGGCCCTGGCCTACAGCATCATCAACCGCGAGCTAGTTCATCGCAGCACCACCGGTGTCTTCCAGCAGTGTGTCAAGCCGGAGAGAGGGCAAGAGATCCTCCTTGACATCCACCAGGGCGAGTACGGGCATCATGCCGCCTCCAGGTCCCTGGTGGCCAAAGCGTTCCGGCACGGTTTTTACTGGCCGACCGCCCTAGAGGTGGCCAAGGAACTGGTCGACAAGTGCGAGGGCTACCAGCGCTTTAGCACACAGAGCCATCTGCCAGCTACCGCCCTCCAGACCATCCCCCTTTCGTGGCCTTTCGCCGTCTGGTGGCTGGACATGGTGGGACCATTCAGGACCGCCCGAGGCGGCATGACGCATTTACTGGTTGTTGGTGACAAATTCACCAAGTGGGTTGAGGCCCGGCCAATCAAGAAATTAGACGGTCCCACGACCGTTCGGTTCATCGAAGACATCATGGTCTGCTACGGCATCCCCCATAGCATCATCACCGACAAGAGCACGAACTTCACCAAGGGCGCGCTAGCACGTTTCTGCTCAAGGCGGGGCATCCGGCTTGACCTGGCATCCGTTGCTCACCCAGAGTCGAACAACCAGGTCGAGAGGGCAAACGGCCTGCTCTTGTCCGGCATCAAGCCCCGGCTTGTGACACCACTGGTCCGGTCAGCCGGCTGCTTGATCGAGGAGTTGCCGGCTGTCCTTTGGAGCCTCTAGACCACACCCCACCGGTCGACCGGCTACACTCCGTTCTTTCTCGTTTATGGGTCCGAGGGGATCATCCCCAACGACGTCGAGTTCGATTCGCCTCAGGTCACCCTGTACATCGAGAAGGACGCGAAGGAGGCAAGGGAATACGACATCGACCTCCTTAAGGAAGCCTGCGAGTTGGCTTTAAGCCGGACGGGCATCTACCAGCAGAAGCTCCGGCACTACCACAGCAAGCAGATCCGACCACTCTCCTTCCGCGAAGAGGACTTGGTGCTCAGGCGGATCCAGCAAACTGCCAGCTAGCATAAGCTGTCCTCCCCATGGGAGGGTCCATTCATCGTTAGCCGGGCGCTACGCAACAACGCGTACTACCTAATAGATGCCCAGAAGCCGCAGAAGCGCAAGAGAGAGGCCTCCGGCAAGGAGACGGAGCGCCCATGGAACGCGGTGCTCCTCCATTTGTTTTATTGCTAAGACCCAATGTATGTATCCTCCCCTTTTGGGCTTATGAATGCAATGGGGTCCCCAAGACGGCCCTTGGGGCACGCCCCTTTTCGCTTCCTCCAAAGGTTTGTCATGTTGTTCTAAAGCTCTTCAACCGGGTCTGGCTCCCGGGCTCGGGGGCTCGCCTGGTTCCCTCCCGAGGCGGACAAATCGTGTGGGCAAGAAATCCTTTGCCTCCCCTCCCTAACCAGCTACAGACTGGCTCCCGGCTGTCCGGTTGAGGGGGGCATAGGGTACGAAGGAACTCCCCACACAGAGGTCAGCCGACGCACGGCAACCGGACCAGCCTACCGGAACAGCACTACTCCTAGTAACCGGCCTCTATTGGCTCAACCTAGCCCTACCCAGTTGACTCTAAGAGCTCGCCGATTTTCCCCAAGGACAAAGCCTTGTCCCTGTCCCAGACCGGCTCCCGGCTGGCCGGCAAGCGGGGTGGAAGCAGGAAGGAATCCCGACATGTGAATACGAGTCAGAAGGCGAAGAGCAAAAGAAGAGCCAGAACGCACATTATTTAGCAAAGAGTAATGACATAAATCTCAAACGATAAAAAAGGCTCACGGCCACGAGTGCATTACGTATATTACAGATACACCCCAAGTGGGTGGAATTCTAGTACTAAGGCAAAATGCAGGAAAAAGAAAATCCTAAACGGTGGCATCTTCGGGCCGGCCCTCCTCCGGTGCCGACACTTCTGGAGCCGGCAGCTTTCATGCCTCTGAGGTCGGTGCCTCCGGGGCGGCCGAGGTAGAAGCTTCCGCTCCCGCATCCGGAGCCGGCTCGGACGGGGCGTAATCATCGGTGTCGGACTCCCCGTCCTCCGTCTCGGTGCTGCTCCCCTCCGGGTCGTCCATGGCGAGCCCATATTGGTCCTCCGAGACCACCACGCCGTCCGCCCCGCGCTCCGGGACGCATTCGTCCCACGCGGCGAAGGACGCGAGGTCGCTCGCCCTCACCTGCAGTTCGTCGGATACCGCCTCCAACTCTGCGTCGCTGCCGGCATGCTGGGCCGTGAGCAAACCCAAGTTAAGCTCGAGGTACCACGACTCGGCGATGCAGAGCGCCATGCCCGCACCGGCGCATGCCGCAGAGGCCCTCCTGGCGTTCACCCGCGTGGTTCCGGACTCCAGCCACCTGGACAGCCGGTTCATGGAGCCCGAGTCCACCGCGTTGAGCCAGAGGGTGCAGGCCAGCGTCGTGCTAGCCGCCAGGAGCCGCTTCAGGGCGCGAACGACCTCCATCAAGCGCACGTCACCGGCGATCCCCACCTCGGCCAGGGTCCAGGGGGCAAGTTGCCCAACGGCCTCCCCCTGTGCCCGCCGGGCCTTGCGGGTGGCCTCCACGGCTGCCTCCACGACATCCTGCGTGCCGGGGAAGAGCCCTAAGAAGAAAGAAGAAGGATAAGCAGGAGGAGCAAGCAAGAGAACCCAAAAGAGAAGAACAAGGCAGAAAACTCACTTTGCAGCATCCGGTCCACTCCGTGACCTTGCTCCTGCAGCTACGCCTCCCTGGCCGACCACTCCTGGCGCTGGCGCTCATTCTCGTCCCGGGCCGCCTGCGCTTCCTTGGTCGCCTTGGCGAGCGCGACGTCTTGGGCCTCCAGCTTCTCACGGAGCATCCTTCTCCCACTCCTCCGCCTCCTGGCAGAGTGACGCCTCTCGGTCCACCAACACTTGGCGATGAGCCGCCTCGCGCTCCCTCCGCTCCGCCCTCGCCTCGTCCGCCTTCCCGTGGATCCCGCTGCACTCTGCCGTCACGCGGTCTCGCTCCTCGTAGAGGCGCACCACCTGATGCTGGAGGCTGACCGTCTTGGCGTGGGTAGCTTCATGTGAAGAAGCCTCGGCTGTCAGAAATCGACAACAAAGGGATTCAGCCCGCCTCCAGGGCAGCCAGCCTGATTCCTGAGGGCTACACCCCCCACTGAGATTACAAAGGCACGTACCTCGCAAGTCTGCGAGATGACGGCAAGCCGGTTCTCGGCTCCTCGGTACAACCCCAGCAGGGTGTTGTACGCAGCCACCCGACGGTCATGCGCCGCCTACAAAACAAACAGCACAGCAGCTTCAGGCTTGACCCGCCTACACCCCAGCCGGCTCGAGCCTCGGGGGCTACACCCAGTGGGTGCGGTGGTGTGCCCCCACTGGAATGAAGAAGAGAATAGAAGACAGAAGAAAAGGAAAGAACACTCACCACGACCGCCTGCTCAAGGCTCATCAACCGATCATTGGCAGCCCGGGCGTCCTGCGTCTCCTGGGTGCGGCAGGCGGCAAAGGCTTCCATGATGGCGGCCACCACCGTCCCAAGGTCATTCGGCGGCTCGCTAGGGGCTGAGCTCCCGGCCGCCGCCCAAGTCTGCTGCGGCTGGCCCTCGTCCGCAGGTCCTCCCTCATCGGAGACCACGACAGGACCGGCCCTCATCGTCGCCACCGCGCAGGGGGCCGCCGTCGACGTGCCTGTCGCGGCCGTCTCCTCGGTCATCACGGCCCCCGCCCCCGGCGCTCCGCCTCCGTCGGTTCCTGGCCGGCTCGCATCCTGCGCCGGCACTTCAGGGGCTGGCATCCCCGATGCCGGCACTTCCGGGGGCGGCACCTCCGCCCCTGGCGACACGTCGCCCGACTCCGGTGGCGCGTCGTCCTCCATCGGCTGGGCGGCGTCGCGGTCCCTCTCTGTCGCGTCCTCTGCGGCCTCCACGCCCGCCTCCGCGGGTCGCTCGGGACTATGGTCGCCCGTCGACCTCCCCTCCGGGTCGCGGGGGAACGACTCCCATGCACCGCCAGCAGCCTCCCCTCTGGCTCTCCCTGTTTCCCCGCCGCCTCTTCCCACCGATGGAGCTCCTCGGCGCGCCACTCCCGCTCGGCCTCCTCGAGGTCGAGCCATGCCTAGCGCTCCCTCGCCTCGGCAGTCGGCGGCGGCACCACCCTCTCCGTCCTGCCGCCTAGGGTCTTCCCCAGCGCGCGCCTCCCTGGCAACAACGAGATCAGGGGCGGGGAGGGAGGAAGGTTGGGGCAAACTGAGGTGGGGGTAGATGAACTTACCCGACAACGACGGGGACCGCCCGCCTCGCGAGCCCCGCCGGGCGACCCTCAGCTTTTTGTCGCCACCTCCGCGGCTGCCGCCCGGCTGTGTGGCCGCCACGCATTTGGGCGCCGACTTGGAGGCGTCCGACCCTTTCCCCCTGTCATCCCCGGTCGGGCCTCCCCGGTTAGAGCCGCTGCCGGCACATGGTTGGCGCTTCCGCAGCGCCATGATCTCCCCCTCCAAAAACTCGGGCTCCTCTGGGGCCTCTGCAACACGAGGTGGCTCCTTCTCAGCATTGTCATCGGGCCAGCCCCGTAGATGCATCAAGGGAGGAGACTCACCCGATGATTCGGCCTCGTCGGCCTCCTTCGTCTCCCAGAGACGGCCGGCTCCACGTCGTCGGCGTCCTCGACCTCCTCGAGGTCCAACTTTGTCGTGTCGGGCGCCGGCTCTGCATAATTCTGCAGCAGCGGGAAGACCTATGAGCGAGCCGGGCGGTGTGAAATCAGGCCAAAGGGGGAGGGACTCACAACAACAAAAAGAGCGGGGAAGGGAGCCGGCTGGACACTTACCCGTGGTGCCGGGCGGCTCCGGCAGAACGGCAAGTTCCCCCACTGCCAGTCGTCCTCGCTCATCTTCGTCATCGTGATGGCGTTCACCTTCCTCGCCACATGGGTCGGCTTCAACTCTTTGGTTGAGAGCCGGCAGGGGTCATGGCGTCCTCCCATCTGGCAGGTGAGGTGCGGTCAGCACTGCAGCGATTGCACCCGGCGCGCCATCATCAGGGCCAGCAGGTCAGTGGCTTTCAGCCCCTCCAATCCGGTCATCACGATCAGGCACTCATAGAGCCGGTCCACCGTCTTGGGCCCTCAGGCGGTGCCGCCCACTAGTTCAACATTGCGATCGACAGGTGGTTGTCGAAGTCGGGGAGGTTGATGTAGTCCTCCTCCGGCTTCACATTCTTCACGTAGAAGAACCCCCGCTGCCAGTGCTTCACCGACTCGTGCAGCGGGAGCCTCGAGAAGTCGGTCCCCTTGCGGATGTGGATCCTGGTGCCTCCGCAGGCGGTCATCACCATCTGCTGCGTCGCCGGGTCCTTCGTCGTCTGCCGTTTGAGGAAGAACAACCGGCACCAAAAATCGAGCCTCGGCTCAATCCTCAGGTATCCCTCGCAAGGGGTGACATAGGCGGCAAGCTGTAGGATGGCGTTGGGGGCGAGGTGATGCGGCTGCAGGCCGAAGCGCGTCAAGAACCGGCGGAAGAACGCAATCGCTGGCAACCCCAGCCCACGCTGAAAGTGGTCATCGAAGACCACGACTTCGCCCTCCTACGGTGCTGGGGAGTTCTCCGCCCCGGCCGGTCGTGCTTCCAAGAACGCCTCCGCCGGAAGCTTGCGACGGTGACGGAGATGCTTGATGAAAGTCTCGTTGACGTCGCTGCCGTCCCACGAGCCCTTGCTCGCCATGGTCGCGTAGGGGGTGTGCGGTTGCGACGGTGGAGGCGGTTGCTCGGCAGCGGCCTGGGTTTCCCGTGGTCGCGGGCGACGGTGCGGACCGCCCGCGAGGCCTGCCCTCCTTATCCCTCTCTATTTCTCTCTCTTGCGACAGGGGGAGCAGGGAGGCGAGATCAAAGCGACGGGGGCGAGGGGAGCAAATGGGTTGTTCCTCTCGCCCCTCCACTTCCATTTATACCCTGCACGGGCGGTCGTGGGGAGCGGACTCGTCGCACACGAACCCCACGACTTCTGAAGCGTGCAGGGCGAACATCATGGCGCTCGGGAACGCCAACCGCCCGCCCACGCCGCAAGGGATCCGCATGCGCAAATTGAGGCTGCGGTCGTGGAGGGCCCTGCCTCGTGGTCCGGTCTTTTCCGTTGCGTGGTCCGTCCGACCACGGCCTTCCGGGCCCTCTGCATGACGCCACTTCTCTGCCCGGCGGGGGACTCGAGGCGGTGCCCGAGGCCTCGTCCGGCAGCGGAGCTGGTTGCCGTTTTGCTTGTGTCGTCCGGCTCCCGAGACGTCCCGCGGAGCAAAAACGATCTTCAAGCCGGCAAGGACCTCCATGACTCATCGGCGGGCCTCTCCGGCTTCAGGGACTACTAACAGGGGGATAGCCCCGGGGTAGCCTCAAACACACCCTTGCTCTGGCCTTCCAACTCAATCGAAGGGCGGGTCGCCTCTGCCTGCGGCCCGGCTATGCTCTGTCGGCTGTGGCCCTCCGGCCAGGGCCCGTCGGCTACACCACGCCGGCTACGATGCCCTTGCCAGCTGGGGGCACCGCCACCAGGTCCCTCAGCTGACCGGGCATTGGATGGCATTGTCAGGGCGTGCATGGCGACTGTGGACCCCATCCCATTGGGGGTCAGCGCCCGCATGGCCACAGCGAAGGCTCAGGGCCTTTGGCCCCGACAGACAGTGACCGGGCTTCCAACAGTGCCAGCACGCCTCAATCACTCCATTACCTGCCTCGGCATGGCTACAGGACAGCCGGCCGCGCCGCTGACCTCGGCCGGATGCCGCAAGATGACGCTACCAGGGGCAACCCGTGCCGCGATGTGACCGGCGTCGGGACCTACCGCGCGGGCCTCGCCGGCTCTTGACGGGACCTTTCAGCTAGCGGGGCCTACCAGCGACAAGACCCCACAGCTAGCCAGGGAGGCTGCTAGCTGGGGCCCCCCATGGCCTTTTATCCATATTGTAATCTGGGGGGTTGGCCTATAAAACCCCCCGGTCCACCCCCATGCAAGGGAGATCGATCGATCGATCAACGAATCAGTTGAGCATTCGCAAACCATCCCACATACGTAGAGAGGCGGGAGAGCAGGCGAGCTCCTTCTTCTTTCTCGACCCACACAGCTCAAGGAGCATCGTTGTAACCTCACCATCATCTCAACTAAACTAAGCAGGACTAGGGGTATTACCTCCCACGGAGGGCCCTGAACCTGGGTACATCGCGTGTCCGTCACCGCTTGTGCCTAACCCCGCTCCCGGAGCCCACTGGCGTCCTTCGGCTCCTCTCGATAAGCCTACCCATGGCATTTTCTGTGACGAAACCATGACAAAAGAAGATTTGCGTGGGGCCATTTATGCAGCGGTCACTAACGCGGTGGTTAGCTTGATTCCGACACTTTTCGATTTCACGAAGAACTATCCAAATGCACGGCCGGAGGACTTTCCCCTTCCCAGCTTTGTCGGGAGCAATTCGGCGAACACCACAACACCGACACCTGCTCAAGCAACCGCAAAAGGTCCCGCTCCTGTTCATAGCAGCCCGACCTCCGTCTCTTGCATGCTCGGCGGGCCTTCATCACTGGTTGAGCTCGACGCCCTCATGGTAATTACGCGTCATACCCTTTTCACCAGCATGTCTACAGTCTTTTGTTTTAGTTGCCTTTTGGATGTTTGACGTCGTAGACATGTCTTCTTCGTAGGCCGACGATACCCCATGCAGCCTATTGTACGACATCAAGGGCCAGAAGGTGGTCGTGGGAAAGTCAACGATCGTGAAGCCGAAGGACCGCATGTTCCACAACCGAGATATGCCCGATGGCATCTTCAAGGTTAACATGGACAATGTCTTAGTGGGCTTCAAGGATTTTCCTCCTCTAGTATCGGCCGATGACGACAAGACCCCCCTAAGGATTGGCGCATGCAAGAGCTGGTTCTTGCCTTGGCCGAAGTCTCTTCTTCGTCTCGAGGCGCCCAGTATCACTCCAACGCCACCTTCTCAAGAAGGTATGAACACCACCCCACCTACCACATTACCAGCACCTATCGTGGCAGGTGGTAGCGGACGATGCGAGGGAGAGCCTCCATTAGTGCCAGATCATGTCGCCCCCACTGTCAAAAAAGCAAATGTTGATGGCATGGAGGAGGATGATGATGACCCAGACAAGTATTTCAATACCGCCTATGATGATGGAAGGTTGATGGCTCAGGACAATGAAGACTCAGGCTATGAGCGTGGAGATGATGACTTGATGCTACCTGATTTGTCGGAGCCGGAACATCCTAAGGCGAAATGCAAAAAGTCACCCTTCAAGCAATCCTCACAGGAGGCACCTCCAGATGCCGCCTCTACCTAGCAACCCCCCGAGGCCCGTCCAATGTTTAGCCCGACGACACTTGGGGGGTGGTTAGGGAAGGTATGTTGGGCTCACTACCGCTGCCACCCACCAAGAAGCCAAGGAGGAGACCGGAAAAGAAAGGCCCTAAAGGCGCCAGAGCTGCTTCAAGCTGCCAGTCGCCTCTGAAGCCCTAGGTGGTAGACAAAATACCTGTCGAAGGTAAGAATTGTTTCCATGTCGCCGGTGAGCCGATCCTACCCCCCAAAGCACTAGATAACATACTGAACAATGATCTAAGGAAACTCTATGAAGATGTGCTGGCCAGAGAGAAAAGCCTTCTAATCGCGGAAAAACCAGGATACTCGCTTTACGTGGCTCAGATGCCGGGTGGGAAGATGTACGTCGTCACCTAGCCCGCGAAGCAGTTCATCCTGCGATTTGACTACATCTACAACATGTTCCACATGACCAAGCTGGATTTCCAGTTCATTCGCATGTATGCGATGTATCTCAACTACTTCATCAGGATCGAGAACATATGATATATCTGCGTCACGGACCCATTCTATATGCACGAGAGCTACTTGGCAATTTGCAGAGAGCACCGTGACTATGCGAGCAAGTATCTCGGTAGGTTCATGATCGCTAATAAGGACAAGGAAGCGATTCTCCTGCCTTATCATCCCATGTAAGTCATTAGTGCATATCCTTTCGTAACTGTTAATCATTCCTTTGCAAGCATGGAGGCTAATTAGAGGTGTGTACTTCATTTGCGCAGGAGCGGCGGCGATGTGCTCATTGTTCTGTACCTGGAATACTCCCATGCTATATACTTGGACTCATTGAAGAACATCAAGAAAAAGGATTAAACGCATGTAAAGAGAGTTCTCAATAGTGCCCTGTTTACCTTCAGCATGTCTGGTGGATATATAAAGGTGAAAAGGAACAGGAGGACGGGCTGGTTTTCCGCCATAAGACAGACTTCTGCTGCATCCAGCAACCGCACACCAGTCTACCTTATGCATCACATGATCGAGTACAGAAGGGATAATCAACGCCTTTGCATGTCACCTAGTACCGAAGATGCCGAGATTGTTAGTTGGGCCACAAGCATAGGACAGACACCGGATCATCGACTCCGAGCTGAGTTTTATCATGTACAGTGTGAACTTGCCCAAGTCATGATGAAGCAGGTCCTCGAACCAACAGGGATGTTCTACCATGGTCCAACAATGATGGAGGATGATGTCCGAGCACTGCTACTCGCTCAGCGTCTGGACCTTAAGCCTTTCACGAAGCTCGGTTGCTTCATCCCTAACTATGAACATTGGACCGCTGACCTGGAGGACTGATCGCTCTAGCTAGTTAATTAGTTTGGGTATATATGAGGAACTTTGTCACTTATGTTTACTACAAGTTGCTTGTATTTTGCTAATTTTGCCTCTTTATTTTTTGAAGTACATTATGTTGGATATTATCGTTCAATTGAGCAACTGTCGATGCAGGTACATTGATTAGAGATGGCGAAGGACTGGTACGTCATGTTCGTTGGGAGGGTTCCAGGAGTCTACAACCACTGGCCACATGCTCGGGCCCAAGTGTCCAGGTACCCGGGTGCTAGCCATAGAGGGTTCGACAGCGGAGCCGAAGCGGAAAGTAGTTACTTGAGGTGGACACTCCGGCATGAGCGGGGGCGGGACCGCCGGTGCCTCAAGTACTACATAGTCGCGCTCTTCTCATGCTGATCACTCTTCTCCTCTACATCATGGTTTAGATAGAGATGATGAAAATTTGTGTTTGTGCCATGACCATGCATTTGCACTTGTTTGATACATGACATGATCACTCTTGTGTATCGCTATTTTTGAGATGTGATGATATTTGTGTTGAATGATGATGATGGTATGACGAGAGTACTGTATGTCTATGATATGATGATAATAGTGTATGTTTAGTATGATCTAATGAAACTACTATATAGATCCTGTATAAATACATCACAGATACGTAGAGGGTGTAAATCTGCGAAAGCAGGAGTACTAGCAGTAGCGCTGGAAATCATCTAATTGCAGCACTGGATTAGTAGCAGTGCTGGATTAGCAGCAGCGCTTCGTTCACCAAAGTGCTACAGATAGTTAGCAGTAGCGCTGGCCTGGCAAGCGCTACTGTTAACAACACCTAGTAGTAGTGCTTGCCAGGCCAATGCTACTGCTAAAACTTAGCTGTAGCGCGATAGCAGTAGCTCTGGATCCAGCACTACTACTATGCATATTTCGAGCGCTACTACTAGGGTTTTCCCTAGTAGTGCCACCATAAAAAAAGAAATGGGGAGGCCAAAAAAGCCCACCATGAAAAAATAAACAAATAAATGAGATAAAAAGAGAAAAGGGACTTTGCTACTATCCTTTACCACACTTGTGCCTCAAAGTGGCATGATGTTCTTTATATAGACAGTCTCTTGTTTTGTCACTTCCATATGCTAGTGGGAATTTTTCATGTAGCGACCCAACCTGAAACAGTCAAATCTCTAGTGTTTCCGTACCATCCCAAGAATATGATGGTACACATGCGGTACATCAATGTATATATCAAAGGGAAATCACACAACTTTATTAACCGAAATCTCATATCGAGTCCTTCATTACAATAAAGATTACAATAAAGTGGCTGAAGGCCAACTCACGAGATAAAACTAATCCAAAACTAGCGGAAGCTTCAAAGGTAGCTAAGTCCATCTGACTCCAAAGGCATTCATCGAGCGTAGAGCATATCCTCACTCCCCAGCATAGTGTCGTGTAGGTCATCATATTGAATATGTCGTCGAGTCACAAAAGGGAGGGGTGAAAATATCATCTATACTACATGCATATGTGGCAAGTGGGACTGTATGTTTGAGTTTAGCGTAAAGCAAGTTTTTCCTACAACAAGAGAGGGGGGAAAGCAAAAATTATTACTACAATGTTGGTTGTCTAATGAGAAGGTTCCACCAACCATTTCTCATACCCAAGTTAACAATAATACCCACATCATCATATTTTTTTGTGTTGAGAGTTCAGATAGTTTCATATCCTTTGGCTCAAGTTGTTCGTAACCATGGACATGGCTAATCGATTAGTTTTGGTGCTCTCCAGAGTTTTGCACATGTTCCCCACAAGATTTGATCGCCTCCGGTGAAGTTCTCGCAATTCAGGGTGTTTGAGAACCAGATGATCAAAACATGGTCTTCCAAAGGGTTCCCCTGAGCCACTGTCGGTGGTCATCCATTCCTACCGTTCTGCTACATCTACTAGCACCGCCCATCTAGAGTCGCCACAATGTCCAACCAAGCTAGATCCCATAATGGCTTGTGGTTGTGTAGGTAAGCCTCGGGTCTAGAAGTATCCATGTGTCTCTTCGTGCTTGGGTGGACCTTTCCACGTGAATACTGGCGCTTCTCCAGCATAACCTAGGCTACCATTGGTTCCTCCAGGGTACCGCTCTAACACCATCCACCCAGAGGTATATTGCATCATGAAGTCTTGAAAATCTTGGAGTCTTGAGGTCTTAGTCATAAATTAATTTCTCACCACTCCTCACGGTAAACACTGAACCAAACTCCATCTACCAAAAGCATACCAAAATAAAAATAACATTTCCTTGGGCCAAATTACAAGGGTTTATGGGTGCCTACCACATGATACTACTCAAGAACCAAAATTTCCTAGTACCTACTTTGCATGAAATGGTGGAGAAGGTTGAAATAATGAAATAAAACCATATGTAAAACATGATCAATGTGAACTTGCCTTGCTAACGATCTTCAAACTCAAGTGAATCTAAATAGCAAGCCTCACACTTCGGATGATCTAACGAATCAAACAAGTTTCACAATCAACATAAACATAACACAACTCACAATAACAGCAAGGTAAACTAATAATACTAAAACAATCAATAGCACAAACAAAGAAAAGAAACAAAGAAAAGAAAGAAAGAAATCCAAAAGTTCATGAGAAAGCCTATACTAAAGTAAAACCACATAAGAATAGTTTTCAACAACTAATAAAAAAATTACAGAAAAGAAAACTAAGTTTTTATCAAATTAACAAAAATTAGTTCACCACAATTTTTTTATACAAAAACAACTACTACAAAACCTATTATAAAACACTACACATAATGAAAACAAAGTTTCCTACTAAAACAAAGAACCAAACAAATACAATAAATTTAATTAACAAAAAAGAAAATTCTTATTGCTAGTCAACAGAAACTAAATAGAATATGTTAGAGAGTTATAAGAAAAAAAATCAAAAACAAGTTGAAAGAAAAGAAAGGAAAATATTCCTAAAAAGAACAAAACAAAATCTGTTTTGCTAGAAACCCTAATTTAAAATATACTAAAAATTCTCAAATTTAATAGGATTATAAAACTAACAAATACAAACCAGCACCGAAAAGAATCACTCAAAAATATGTTTGTAAACTCAAGTTATTCAAATTCGAATGATTTGAGCAAATTTCAAGGAATTCAAATTTAAAGTTCAAAATTTTAAAACTAAAGCTACATGCAAAAACTACATAATATTTGTGTACCACTGCAAAAATAATAAACTCAAAACTCCTAATAATCTAAGAAATATTAAAAATCTAAAAACTACATCTATTCTGTTTTCAGAAAGAAAAACACTAAACTGTGAACGGACTACGTGGCAGGCTACGAGTGGACAGAGGCGCGCCCATGTGGGTTCTAGCGGGAAAACGTTCACAAAATAAAAAAACGGTCTTTGCGTATACAGAGCTGCCGGGTCTTTGCGTATCACATGATACTACTCAAGACCCAAAATTTCCTAGTAACTACTTTGCGTGCAACGGTGGAGAAGGTTGAACTAATGCAATAAAACCATAGGTAAAACATGATCAATGTGAACTTGCCTTGCCGACGATCTTCGAGCTCGAGTGACTCTAAATAGCAAGCCTCACACTTCGAATGATCTAACGAATCAAACAAGTTTCACAATTAGCATAACCATAACACAACTTACAGTAACAACAAGGTAAACTAATAATACTAAAACATCAATAGCACAAACAATGTAAAGTACCAAAGCAAATAAAGAAGTCCATCCAAAAGTTCATGACAAAGCCTATACTAAAGTAAAACCACATAAGATTTAGTTTTGAGCAACTAATAAATAATTTACAGAAAAGAGAACTAAGTTTTTATCAAATTAACAGAAAGTATTTCACCACAATTTTTCTATACAAAAAGAACTACTAGAAAACCTATTATAAAACACTACACATAATGCAAACAAAGTTTTCTACTAAAACAAAGAACAAAATATATTAATTAACAAAAATGAAATTCTTATTGGTAGTCAACAAAAACTAAATAATATGTGAGAGAGTTATAAGAAAACCAAATCAAAAACAAGTTGAAACAAAAGAAAGGAAAATAAACCTAAAACTAAGTAGACAAAATTTGTTTTGCTAAATAGCCTAATTTAATACATACTAAAATTTCTCAAATCTAACAGGGTGATAAAACTAACTAATACAAACCAACAGCAAAAATAATCACTCAAAAATATGTTTTAAACTAAAGCTATTAAAATTCTAGTGATTTGAACAACTTCAAGGAATTCAAGTTTAAAAGTCCAAAATTTGAAAACAAAAGCCACAGGAATTTTTGTGAACTACTGCAAAAAGAATCAACTCGAAACTCCAAATATTCTAAGATATAAAAATGTAAAAACTACATATTTTTTGTTTTTAGAAACAAAAAGAAAAATAAAGAGAAAACACTAAACTGTGAACGAGCCACATGGTAAGCTACAAGTGCATAGAGGCATGCATGCGCGGGTGCTATCGGGCGAACATTCACAAAATAAAAAAATGATTCGGCTTAATGAGTCTTCTAATCTGGATCATCTGATCTAGATCTAACAGTTATAGGAGGGGTGGGTGCGTGAGCTCACCGGGGGGGGGAATTTGCCGGCGAGGTTGACGGTGGCCGAAGCATGGAGGTCGTCGGGTTGGGGCTCCGGTGGTCGTCCGCGGTGTTTGAGGGGTCCAGGAGATGGCGGCGGTCCTCTGACAAAGGTTGGCAGCATCGGCGTCAGGAGACAGGATCGGGGGTGAGTGTAGCAAGCTCCGGGCTTTGGCGGTGCTCGGGCTCCGGCAAAGGTTGCGGTGGTGGGTGGCTGGGGCGTCGAGCTAGGGGGTTTGTGGAGGAGCGGGTGCGGGGAGGCTTCGACTTTTATAGAGGGGGTTTGGTTCGAATAATAGGCAAGGGAGAGAGATTTAGGAGGATCAATGGAGGCTCTGGCGAAGGAAGTTCGGGGTGGGCGAAGGAAGGAGATGGTCGCGGCATGGATTCGGTCCGACGATGGGGCCGCGCGGTTAGTGACAGAGAGAAGCGCGGGTGGGATCGGGCGGCCGATCCGAATTGATTTCGGATCTGGCAAGGGGAGATACAGGCCAAAACTTACCTAATGGGCCACGGTGGTTTCCCAACGCATGCGGCGATTTTTCCTTTTAAAGAATCTTTTCCAATTATTAAATAATAGGAAGGTAAAATTAGAATAGGAAGATAAATATAAGCTCAAATATAGAATAAACCAAAATTATCAGGAGAAAATTCAGAATTTGTTTAACATTTTTCCACCGCCAAACGAATAATTAAAAAAAGTTTTTCAAAAAAATGCCTAAAAGGAATCATTTCCTATTTGAAATATTTATCAAATAAACCCCTGATTCAAATGGGTCAAATAGATTCACAATAATACCCTGGTCTTGGAGGGTCATATCCCCCCTCTCAAATCTGGAAATTATCAGAGGTTTCTCAAATCTTGAAATCAAAACCAAACAAAAGTTGCAACGGCTTTCACAAAATGAAACCAAGAACTCCAACAATTCATTTCACTCACAGTTCAATTGCAAACAATATGATGTGATGCATAGCTATATTCATAACATTCCAAAATGAATCTTTGGGATGTTACATTTCATTATAGAACTTGGCTTTTATAGTTTGATGATGGGCATCCTCAAATGCCGGAGGTCTTCTTGAGCAAGCAAGTTGCATGCACTCCCACTTAGCTTTAGCGAGCTTTCATACACTTATAGCTCTAGTGTTCGTTGCATGACAATCCCTACTCCTCGCATTGATATTTATTGATGGGCATTTCCATAGCCCATTGGTTCGCCTAGTTGATGTGAAATTATCTTCTTCACTTTTTACCCTTTGATATCTACCACCACATTCTGTTCCACCTATATGCTATGTCCATGGTTCGCGCTCATGTATTGCGTGGAGCATAAAAATTTGATGCATATTGGAAAAGTACGATCCAATTGCCTGACTTGGGCACCATGGTGCTTGACATTTGTATTAATGTGGTGAAGACGGAGCCATGCCTTTCTAATATAATAAGATGAATGGGGGTAAATATTCTTTGAGGATCGTATATTTTGAAAGATTGATGATTTTAGTGCTTGTGCTTATAAGTATTACTATGTCAATATTTGTTAATTCATCATTTCTCAATTAGCATACATACAAAATATTACATATTGGGTAGAATGTCCTATCAAAAATTCTGCTTTTATCATTTACCTACTCGAGGACGAGCAGGAATTAAGCTTGGGGATGCTTGATATGTCTCCAATGTATCTATAATGTTTGGTTGTTCCGTGCAATTATATTATCATTCTAGGATACTTTTTGAGTAATTATTTACCAATTTACATTATTTTTGAGCATTGAACTATTGAACCTGTGCCCAATGCCAGTTCCTGTTTTGTGTGTTTTTTGTTTCTCAGAAATTCCATATCAAACAAAGTCCAAACGTGATACAAATTTATGGAGTGTTTTTGGAATATTGATTCATCTCCAACGTATCTATAATCTTTGATTGTTCTACATTGTTATATTATCAATCTTGGATGTTTCACAATCATTTTATAGAAGCTTTATAGCATTTTTGGGACTAACCTACTGACATAGTGCGAAGTGCCAGTTGCTTTTTTTGCTTGTTTTTTACTTCGCAGAATTACAGTACCAAATGAAGCGCAAACACCGTGAAAGCTTTTGGAGATTTTTTTTGGGCCAGAAGACATCCAGTGGGCCAAAGAATTGTCAGGGACGAGGGACAAGGAGAGAACAAGACAACAGGGCGCGCTAGAGGCCCCAGGCGTGCCCTGGTGGGTTATGCCCACCTCGGGACGGCTCTCCACTTCCTGTCAGCTCTATAAATACCCAAATATTCTAAAAATCCTAGGAGAGTCGACGAAATAGAATTATATCCATAGCAAGTTCTAGAACCGCGAGGTCCAATCTAACACCATCACGGAGGGGTGCATCGTCTTCATGGGTGCCTCTCCGATGATGCGTGAGTAGTTCACCATACACCAATGGGACCGTAGGCAATAGCTAGAACTCTCTCTCTCTCTCTCTTGATTCTCAATACAATGGTCTCTTGGAGATCTATTTAATGTAATGACTTTTTGAGGTGTGTTTTTTGGGATCCGATGAAGTTTGAGTTCATTATCAGTTTCTATCCATGAATATTATTTGAGTCTTCTTTTATCTCTTATATGCAAGATTACTTATAGCCTCGTATTTCTTCTTCGAATCTTTGTTTTATTAGGACAGATAGATTGATTTTTATTTCCATGGGAAGAGGTGCTTTATGATGGGTTCGATCTTGTGGTGTTCTTTCCTAGTGACAGAAGGGGCAGCAAGGCACACATGTACAGTTGCCATTAAGGATAACAAGATGGGGTCTATTCCTACATGAATAGATCTTGTGTACATCATGTCGTTGTTCTTATTGCATTGCTCTGTTTTTCCATGAACTTAATACACTAGATGAATGCTGGATAGCGGTCGATGTGTGGAGTAATAGTAGTAGATGCCTAATCGTTTAAGCCTACTTATCTTGGACGTGATGCCTATATAATGATCATTGCCTTGGATATCATCATGATTATTTGATTTTCTATCAATTTCCCAACAGTAATTTGTTTACCCACCGTGTTCTATACTCATGAGATAAGCCACAAGTGAAACCTACGCCCCTGGGTCTACTTTTCCAACATATTGCTTGCCGATCTATCTTTTTGCCGCTTTTGTTTTTAGATCTATAAATCAAAAAACCTAAAAATACCTTTCTGCTCTTTTTATTTACTTCTTTTATTTCGAGTTCTTGAGAGATCTATTTGCCCATCCTATTACAATCTAATCTATCGTTTTACCGTTGAGAGATTGACAACCTCTCTTACGCGTCGGGTTGCAAGTATTTGTTCTTTGTGTGTAGGTGCCGTTTACATAGCGTTACATGGTCTTCCTCCTTCGATTGATACCTTTGTTTCTTAACTGAGGGAAATACTTACCGTAGTTGTGTTGCATCATCCCTTCCTCTTTGGGGAAATACCGACATAGTCTGAAGCCACGTCAAATATGTGTGAATTTCTGGAAGAAGAATTAATGCTAGATGATTCCCGAGGTCCCCACAAGCCAACAGGGCATGGTCCGGGGGCACCCTCATGCCTTGTGGCCATCCCTTAAGTCTGTTGGGGCTCTCCTTCTACCACAAGAAAGATATTTTAGCGATAATAATCCCCTCACAATTTCAGACCTATCGGAGTTACGGATCTCTAGATATTTATGAAACGGTGAAGGAGATAGAAAACAGTCGTGAAAACAGGAGAGAAACCCTCCTCCCACCTAGGGAGGAGGCCAAGGAATAAGGAGGGGGGATCTGTCCCCCTCTCTCCTAGTGGCGCTGGAGCATCACCGGCGCAACCATCGTGACGGTGAACTACATCAACAACTTTGCTGCCGTCACCACCAACTCTCTCCCTCTCTATCCAGTGATGTAAAACCTATCTTCCCTGCTGTAATCTCTACTTAAACATGGCGCTTAATGCTATATATTATTATCCAATGTTGTGTGGCTATCCTATGATGTTTGAGTAGATCTCTTTTGTCCTATGGGTTAATTGTGGTATGATGTTATTGATATGAGTCGTATGTTTATATGGTTTTGTCCTAAGGTGCCCTCCGTGAGGCGCACACGTGAGGGAATCCCGCTAGAGGGTTTGCAATATGTTCATGATTCACTTATAGTGGGTTGGTGAGTGACTAAAACACAAACCCGAGTAAGGGTATTGGTAGCGTATCAGAGTAAAGGGGACTTGATGTGTAATGCTATGGTTGGGTTTTACCTTAAGGATCTTTAGTAGTTGCAGATGCTTGCTAGAGTTCCAATCATAGGATTATGGAAAGTGTGTTAGCATATGCCTCTCCCGCATTGTATATGATAAATATCTATCATGTTATATTCAATTGCCTATGGACAATCTTTCTTTTGTGTTACAAAAAAAGCTTTCTACTAAACAGCTTACTTATTAATATGTATCTAAAAAGCCCCTAACTTTTATTTACTTGTTCTTTATTATCTTTTTAAACTATCTATTACACCTACTAAGTACTTCTAGTTTCTTCCCCGCAAAGTAGTTTCATGCTTGTTCTAGTTAAAGTAAGTGTTAGCGTGTGTAGAGTTGTATCGGTTCTCGATAGAACTTGAGAGAATATTAATTATACCTTTAGCTCCTCATTGGGTTCTACACTCTTATTTATCAAAAAAGGCTACAAATGACTCCCTATAGGTGTGGGTTTTCACCCGCTCCTCCCGACTGATCTCCTCTTCTGCTCCATCTCACCACTCTCCCACCATGAATAAGAGCGAGAACTGGCGGTCTCCACCAACATCGTCCTCCATATTGTGCTATGGGCATCGACAAGTTATTTAACCCAATGAATTTAGGGCTGCATGTGTCACTACCTTAGGATTTTAAGATGATCTTCATTGATTGTGGTTGTTGAATTTATTTTCTTTGGCACCCGTTTGTTGTGTTGAGAATTCGATTTCTTGTGAGAGCTTATAGGGGATGATTTTAATTGCAGATTTCATTGATTAAATTGCCGGTGGGAAGGTCATGTTTTGATGTGTCATTAGTTTGGGAAGCAAGCGAAGATGATAAACACCACATATATCAGGTACCAGGTAGGGCAGCATCAAGCCAGAGTGAAGACAATGATTAGGCATTCAGCTATGGCACCGAGATCATAGACATCAAATTAAGGAGAACACGGAGAAGAGCACAACGAAGTTGACGAACATGCGCTCTTGGTCATTTTTCATGATCCAACACATCTCCCCTTTCATGCGATGTTTGCCACTCACATAGAATTTGTATGCCAGCAAGCTAAAATTATTTCTTGTCCTTGTATCTAGTGAATACAGAGACAAGATATCCGCATCTTAGGTTCTTGCATAGGGTGCACGCTACTGACTAATGACTAACAAGAGGGCCATGTGAATTTTTTCTGATTACCATGTATGGTGATTGATGGGAAGAGTTTCGATGACCCACAAGTGTAGGCATAAATTGTAGTACTTTCGATAAGTAAGAGTGTTGAAGCCAACAAGGAGCAGAAGGAAATGACAATCGGTTTCCAGCAAGGTAATTTTTGCAAGCACTAAAATTATAGGTAATATGTTGTTTGATAACAAGATAATTTGTAGCAAGCAAGTAACGATAATGGTAAATAAAGTGAAGCAAGGTACCCCAATCCTTTTGCCACAAAGAACATGCCAAAATGATCTCTTATAATAAGCAAAGTGTTCTTGAGGGTACATGGGAATTTCATCTACTCACTTTGATAATTTGATATGTGGGTGGACTGGTGCTTGGGTGTTGTTCTTAATTGAACAACATCCCACTTATGATTAACCCCCTCGCTAGCATCCGCAACTACGAGAAAAGTATTAAGATAAAATCTAACCATAGCATTAAACATGTCGGTCCAAATCAGCCCCTTATGAAGTAGCGCATAAACTAGGGTTTAAGATTATGTCACCCTAGCAACCCATCGTCTAATAACTACTCCACAATACATTCACTGAGGCCCAAGGATGGTGAAGTGTCATGTAGTCGACGTTCACATGACACCACTAAGGGAATCACAACATACATATCATCAAAATATCAAACACATATAAAATTCACATGATTATTAGCAACGTGACTTCTCTCGTGACCTCAAGAACAAAGGTAACAACTCACAAATAATACACATGCTCAAGATTAGAGGGGTATTAAATAGCATAGTGAACCTAAGCATATAATCTTCCACCAAATAAACCATATAGTAATCAACTACGTAATGTAATCAACACTACTAGTCACCTAGACATACCAATCTAAGATTCCGGCACAAAGATTGAACACAAGAGATGAACTAGGGTTTGATAGGAGATCGTGTTGCTGAATATGTTGATGAAGAATGGCCTCCCAAAGATTAGAGGGTTGTTGGTGATGACGATGGCTTCGATTTCCCACTCCGGGAGGGAAGTTCCCCCAGCAAAATCACTCCGTTGGAGGGCAAAAGTGCTCCTGCCCAAGTTCCACCTCGAGACGGCGGCGTTCCATCCTGAAAGTCCTCTCCTTATTTTTCTAGGTAAAAATACCTTAAATACGAGAAGATGGGCACCAGAGGTGGGCCGTGCTGAGCACAACCCACCAGGGGGCGCTTGGGGGGCCTAGCTCGTCTTGGTGTCTTCTGCTCACCAAGAGGCACCCTGTCGGTAGTAATTTGCTCCAATATTTATTATATACTCCTAAATAAATATCCGTTAAGTTTTAGCTCATTTGAAGATGTGTAGAATAGGTATCTCTGATATTCTTTTTCAGGTCCAGAATTCCAGCTGCCGGCATTCTCCCTCTTTGTGTAAACCTTGCATAATATGAGAGGAAATGCATTCGAATTACTCCATAAAGCATTATTATGCATAAAAACATTATAAATAACAGTACGAAATCATGACGCAAAATGGACGTATCAACTCCCCCAAGCTTCGACCTCGCTTGTCCTGAAGCGAAAGTCGATATCGAAAAACATGTCCACATGGTTGAGAGAGAGATGTCGATAAAAACAAAATACTGACATAGTAGCATCATGCTTATTATCATAACAGCAACAAACTTTATCATAAGACTATTTCCCATAACTTTTATTCTATAACATCATCATATAACTTCTTATGAACAAGTAACAATTCATCACAAAATAGAAGTATAAAGCATGAACCTTATTGGAAACCAACAAACTATGTTTTCAGTCAACTTTGCAATTACAGTTCATCATATTTTCAGGAAGGTCTCATGTCAGAGCCTTTTGGCAAGCATATATACTCAACCATCAATTAATCTTCTATTATTGCTAAAACTCATAGCATACCCTTGAGCAAAAAGTTTCAACCGGACACATAGAAAGTTAGGAGCTTATAGTTTGGCCTCCCAACGTATTCACCTCAAGGGTGATGTAAACAATAATAACTCATGCTCACTCATGTCCAACTGGGTATATGTGCCTAGATCTTTCCTCACCACATGATGCTCGCAAAAAGAAAAATGATAAAGGAATATGGAAGAATACTTTGACTCTTGCATAAAAGTAAACACATAAAGGTAAATGATAGGCCCTTCACAGAGGAAAACAGAGGTTGTCATGCGCTTTTTAGTTTGTATGCCAAATCCCTTAGTGCAAAAGAACATCAGATTGTATTGCCCCTTGTGATAGCAACCTTTATCATGCAGTCCATCGTTTTTATTACTTTTCCATCACAAGTTCGTACAATGCTCAATTTTTTCTTACACTAATTGATCAAACACATTTAGAAGCAATTTTTATTTCCTTAGTGCACTGATGACAACTTACTTTAAGGATCTTATTCAACCCATAAGTAGGTATGGTGGACTCTCAAAATATGAGTTTGGGTTTGGGATATTTGGATGCACAAGTAGTATCTCTACTTAGTATGGAATATTTGGCTAGCAAAGATATTGACCTTGCACCACATGTCGAAGGATCTATGACAATATAACTTCTAGGTGCATATGAACAAACATAAATCATTACATTGTCTTCCTTGTCCAACGACAACAATTTTGGCATATAATATTTAATGGGGGCTCACAATCATAAAAGATGTCCAAGATAGTGTATTTGCATCTGAATCTTCTCTTCCCTAATTAATTCTTTCATGAGTTGCATCATTGACTAATCTTATGTTTGTCAATCTCCAATAAATTTTATGACTTATACTTTTCCTTATGCGATTTCATTACTCACCATTAGATTAGCATATGATCCTTTTCATTTATTTTATTTTTATTATGATTGCAACAAGAAAGTAAAGAAGCAAGAGCTCAAACTAAACTTTAATATATAACTCTCACTCGATTATATAGATAGATAGATCATGAAACTAGCACTTGAAAATAGATCATACTAAACTTGTATTCAACTAAATCACAAAAAAGCTAAGCCTCGTAATAAAAAAGAAAGGTAAAAACTAATGGTGATACGATACCGGGGCATATTCCCCAAGCTTGGCTCAAGCCAAGGGGAGTGCCCATTCCCGTATACTCAAGTCTCCTTTGATGGTGAAGATGATGAAGGTGGTGGTGATGAGGTAGTAGGTTTGTCCTCCGTATTACAGGGCAGGGGCTCACCATCAAAATTTGATGCCCGAGTCCCCGAGTCCTGCAACTAGCAGCTAAACTGTAACATACCAAAATTTCATTTTGGAATGTTATGAAAGATAGCTATGAATCATCATCACATTGTTGGAGTGAAATGAATTGTTGAAGTTCTTCTTTTGGATTTCTAAAAGGCCACTTTCATTTTCTCCATATACTTGTTTCTACTATTTGAAAATCTCTGGAATTATTCAAAAAAAAGAGGAGTAACATGACACTCCACATGAGGGGCATCTTGGTGAATTATTTGAACAATAAAACAAGGGGTTATTTGAAAGTTTATCTCAAAAGAATTTAAAATCAATTAGGCATTTTCTAAAAAATATTTTTTTAAAGTATTCATTTTCACAGAGGAAAAATGTTCATTAAATAGTATTTATTCCCCTGATCATTTTGATATATATATTCCCTATGTTTGGAAAAGATTTGAATGCATTAAAGGATTTTAAACACTCTGGAAAAACAGAAAAGGAAACGGATTTAAAGTGTTTAATTAGAAACCGGCCGGCCCACATCCTTTAAGTCCCGAATTCACTCCGGATCGGCCACCGACGTGCAAACCTCGCCCTCTCTACCACTAACACATGGGACCCACCATCCGATAGCGTCATCAGCGCGCTCATACCCTTCCCGTCGCCCCCGACCTCGTCGGCGATCCCTCCCCCGTGGATCTCTCTCCTCTCTCCCTCTCCCGACCACCGCACCTGGACTATAAGTAGCCCCTGCCTTCTCCGCTCTCCGTTCCACCCCGAGCCCCTCTCTACCCTCGCCGCAACACCACCGCACGACCTCGCCGGAGTTCTGACTCCACCTGAGCCCCCAGAGCTCCGGGTCGTCTCCCCCGTCGTCCCCAGCCCCGTCTGACGCCACCATTCGACCTTGGATCTTCGTCACCGTAGTCTGAGCTCTTTGGACGCCGCCCCCGACCACCGCACGACCATCTCCGACCACCTCCGATGTCCGGCCGCCGTAGACCTCGCCGGAAACCTCAACACCCCCTCTGTAAGCCACCGCACCCCCCTGGACCGCTCGATCCAGATCCAACGCGTTAGATTAGATCACTTAAACCCTGAACCGGTATCCCCTAACGTTCGGTCGTTCGCCACAAACACCCGCACGTGCGCTCTTTCGACCAATAGGAAGCCGCCACGTAGCCTCTATCCGTTAGCTAATATTTTTCTTTTTCTGTTTCTGTTTTAGAAAACAGAATGTGTTCTAATTTATTTTTTTATATCTTTTAAACTAATTAGTGTTTTTAATTGATTCTTTTTGCATTAGGTCACAAATTTCATTTAGTTTCATCCTGTAGTCTTATATTTCAAATTTGAACTTTAAAATTTGAATCTAACCAAATTTGCTTAAATTACTAAAATATGTATAACTAGAGTTTAAAAATATATTTATATTAGTTAGACCTATCATCCTACATAGTTTGAGAATTTTTAGGATGAATTTGGTCAGGATTTTTAATAAAAACAGAATCTGTTTGGTTCTTAATAAGAGTTTAGTTAGTTTCAATCTGATTTAGTTTAACTTTTGTTTTAGTTTAACTTTTTATTGTAGTTTCTTTAGTTCTGTTATTCAACATTAGGTGAATTATTTTCTGTTAATAAAAATATTTTATTTTGTTTTGTGCTCTAGTTTAAATAGGTAATCTTGTTTTCACCTATAGTATTGTTTATAAAAATGTTTTGTAGTAACTCTTTTTGCACAAATTTTTTATAATGAAATACTTTCTGTTTTCTAATAAAATTTTGTATTTACTTTTCTGTTATCTAAATGGCTAATTGTACAAAACAAAATTTTGTCTTGTTATGTCTTAGTAGAGATTTGACACCAAAAAAATTAGAGTCTTATACTTTGAGTGATTCTTCCTTTTGATTGTGCTATTTGTTTGTTGAAGTATTTGTTTACCTTGCTGTTGTGTGAATTGTATTTTAGTTGTATGCTTATTTTGTGCTTTGTTTGATTCGTTAGATCATCCGGAGTGCGATGCTTTTTATCTAGAGTCACTTGTGTACGAGGATCGTCAGCAAGGCAAGCCACTTTGACCATGTATACCTATGTTTTTATTGCATTAGTTCTACCATCTCCCCAATTGCATGCAAAGTAGGTAATTTGGAAGCTTGGTTACTTGATGTAGTATCATGTGGTAGGCACCCCTCAACCCTTTGACACATTGGCCTCGGGAAACGTTGATTTAATTTTGCTATGCTATTAGTAGACGGGGTTGGTTGTGTGATTCATGAGAGTTGTGAGATAATAATTTCAAGACCTACAAGATGATCAAGACTTCAAGACTCTGAGTTTTCAACATACCTCTGGGTGGATGATGGTTGAACGGTGCCCTGGAGAAACCAGTGGTTAACCTAGATGTTGCTGGAGAAGTGCCAGTATTCATGCGGAAAGGTCCACCCAGGCACAGAGAGATGGATGGATGCTTCAAGACCCAAGGCTTACCTGCACAGCCACAAGCCATTATGGGCTTTGGCTTGGTTGGATATCGTGGTGACCCTGGACAGGCGGTGCTACGAGATGTAGAAGAACGGTAGGAAAGGATGGGCACTGACAGAGTATAAGGGAAACCCTTTAGAAGACCATGTTTTGGTCATCCGTTTCTCAAACACCCTGAAGTGTGAGAAATCCAACGGGGGCGATCAAATCTTGTGGGGAACGTATGCAAAACTCTGCAGAGTACCCAAACCTAATCGATTAGCCGTGTCCACGGTCATGGACAGTTTGAGCCAAAGGAACTGAAACTATTTGGAATTCTCAACACAAATAATTATATCGATGTGGGTATTAATGACAACTTGGGTATGAGAATTGGTTGGTGGAACCATCTCATTAATCAACCAACATTGTAGTAATAACTTTTGCCCTCTCTTGTTGTAGGAAAAATTGGCTTTATGCAAAACTTACTACCCCACCTGCCATATATGCATATAGAATAGATGATTGCTTTACACCCCTCTTTTGTGACATTGTCGGCATATTCAATATGCTGACCTACACGGCTGCAATGTATCATGTTGTAGAGTATTTTTCCGACCAGGAGTGAGGATACGCTCTACGCTCGGTGAGATGCCCTTGGAGTCAGATGGACTCAACTACCTTTGAAGCTTCCGCAAGATTAGTTATTCTCATGAGTTGGCCTTCAGCCACTTTATTGTAATTCTTATTGTAATAAAAAACTCGATATGAGATTTTCGATTAATAAAGCTGTGTGATTTCACTTTGATATATACATTGATGTACCGTGTGTGTACCAGCATGATCTTGGGATGGTACAGAAACACCGGAGATTCGACCTTTCAGGTCGGGTCACTACATAAACTCATACCTTTAAATCTTGCTTCATATTCAAAAACCTTGTTTTTAAGATCATAAATTTGACTTTGCAAAAAATTTATTTGCTCGTTGAAGGTGAAGACAATGTCTTCACCATGTGATCACGGGTGAACTCCATGATCATGGAGTGATTGGCACTAAGTCCATGCTCCACCATCCCTTGGCACTTGAAGATGTCTTGTTCCACTGCTTCAAGCCTGTCCTCCATGCTTCCCGTCCTCTTGGGCCCTTGAACATCTCGAATGTGGAGCACCCCCTCACACATCTCAATGGCTTGAGGGTGCTTCATCACCTCCAACAAGTATGGATTGATGACCTTCTTGAAGAACTTGTCCTTGGGGGAACTTAGTGGAGCCATGGAAATCTAGATCTAGCAACAAAACAACAAAAAACAAGAACAGAGAATATTTTCGCGATGCGATGCTCAAAACAATCGGGGATATATAGAGAGAATTTTTATTCTTGGGAAACAAGCATATGGAAGGAAGACATAGTTGGGAAGTTTCCCGAGGAGGGGACAACTCACAAGGGCGCGCCTGGGAGGGCATGCGCACCCTGGTGTATCATGCTTACCTCAATTGCTTTCCTGTTTATTTCTTATTTTCCTATTTTTTATAATATTACAAAAATGACAGAAAACATTTTTGCGGATTTTTCAGAGTCCGTTTACTTACCGTATCACGTACCTCTTCTTTTTCATTATTCTGGAGTGTTCCAGAAGGTTTCTCTTATGTGTTCCTTCGGTGTCATGGTTTGTATAAGATTGCTTTCAACATTAATAGGCGTCCTTGAGATATAATGTTTAGTTCTTTGTCCATTGACCACCTTCAGGTTAGTACCTTAGGCATTATTAATCTTGATAGCTCTAGAGCGATAAACCTCTTCAATAACAATGGTCCTTCCCATTTGGAAATAAGTTTTCCTGCAAAAAATCTAAAACGAGAGTTGTACAAAAGAACATATTCTCCAACTTTGAATTCCCACTTTTGGATTCTTTTGTCATGCCATCTTTTAACTTTTTCTTTGAATAGTTTGGCATTGTCATAAGCTTGGGTTCTCCATTCATCTAGTGAGCTAATATCAAATAATCTATTTTCACCGGCAAGTATGAAGTCATAGTTGCGTTATTTAATTGCCCAAAATGCTTTGTGTTCTAACTCTAGAGGAAAATGACAAGCTTTCCCATATACCATTTTGTATGGAGACATACCCATAGGATTTTTATAAGCTGTTCTACAGGCCCAAAGTGTATCATCTAGTTTCTTAGACCAGTTCTTTCGGGACCTATTGATAGTTTTTTGTAATAGTAATTTCATTTATCTATTGCTAAGTTCAACTTAAACACTAGATTGAGGATGATAGGGTGATGTAATTATATGGTTAATGTAATATTTAGCAAGAATTTTATGGAAAGCGCCATGGATAAAGTGTGAATCCCCATCAGTAATTAAACATCTAGGGACTCCAAACCTCGAGAAGATATCTTCTTTAAGAATTTTAATGGAGGCGTTATGGTCAGAACTACTAGTTCAAATAGCTTCTACCCACTTAGTGACATAATCAACAGCAACCAAAATATGAGTATACCCACTAGAGGAAGGAAAAGGTCCCATATAGTCAAAACCCCAAACATCAAATGTTTCAACAACAAGTGAACAATTCATAGGCATTTTCTAAAGCTTGCCGATATTACCAATTCTTTGACATTCATCACAACACAAGACAAACTTACGGGCATCCTTCAAGAGAGTAAGCCAATAAAAACCAGATTCCAATACCTTGTGCGCAGTTCTATCTCTCGCATGATGTCTTCCATACGCTTCAGAATGACATTTCCGTAGGATTTGTTCTTGTTCATGCTCAGTTACACAACGTTTAATAATACCATATACTCCTTTATAAAGATATGGGTCATCCCAAAAGTAATGTCTTAAATCATAGAATATTTGTTTTATTTGTTTGATATGTGAAACTAGATGGTATATATTAAGCAACAATGAAGTTAGCATAGTCAAGATACTAAGGAGTGTTTTGAGAAACATTTATTGTAGCTAACTGTTCATCAGGAAAACTATCATCAATATATAGTGGGTCATCAAGAATATTTTCTAACCTAGACAAGTTATCAATTATGGGGTTCTCATCTCCTTTCCTATCAGTGATATGTAAATCAAATTCTTGAAGCAAGAGAACCCACCTAATGAGTCTAGGTTTAGCATCTTTCTTTTCCATAAGATATTTTATAGCAGCATGATCAGTGTGAACAATAACTTTGGAATCAACAATGTAAGATCTAAATTTATACACGCAAATACAACTGCTAAAAATTATTTTCCAGTAGTACCATAATTTCTTTGGGCACTGCCTAGAGTTTTGCTAGCATAATGGATACCATTGAATTTCTTATCAATTCTTTGTCCTAGAAGAACACCAACAACATAATCACTAGCATCACACATAATTTCAAAAGGCAAGTTCCAATCAGGTGGTTGAACAATAGGTGCAGAAGTTTAGGTATTCTTAAGAGTTTCAAAGGCTTCTACACAATCATCATAAAAAACAAGGGGAATATTCCTATGTAAAAGATTAGTAAGAGGCCTAGAAATTTTGCAGAAGTCTTTAATAAACCTCCTATAGAAACCAACATGACCAAGGAAACTCTGAATACCTTTAATATCTTTAGGACATGTCATTTTCTCAATTGCACCAACTTTAGCTCGACCCACCTCAATACCTCGTTCGGAGATTTTATGCCCCAAGACAATGCCTTCATTAACCATAAAGTGGGACTTATACCAATTCAAGATGAAAATAATTTGTTCACATCTCTGCCAAACTCGATCAAGGTTTCTTAAGCAATCATCAAAATAAGTTCCATAAACGAAAAAATCATCCATGAAAACCTCCACAATCTTTTCACACAAATCATAGAATATAGCATTCATACATATTTGAAAGCTAGTAGGTGCATTGCATAAACCAAAAGGCATACGTCTGTAAGCATAAGTTCCAAAAGGGCAAGTAAAGGTGGTTTTCTCTTGATCAAATTGTGACATGGGTATTTGAGAGAAAACGGAATATCCATCCATAAAGAAAAAGTGTGTGTGCTTGTATAATCTTTCTAGCATTTTATCAATGAAAGGCAGAGGGTAATGATCTTTTCTAGTAGCTTTATTTAATTTTCTACAATCAATTACCATTTTATAGCTAGTGACAATTCTCTCTGGGATTAGTTCATTTTTTATTCGGAACAACAGTAATACCTCCCTTCTTAGGGACACAATGAACGAGACTTACCCATCTACTATCAGTTATGGGATAGATTATACCTGCTTCCATAAGCTTTTACATTTCAGTTCTTACCACTTCTTTCATCTTAGGATTCAACCGTCGTCGATGATTAACATAGGGTTTAGCATCAGGTCCCATATTAATCTTGTGCTGATATAGAATGGCACTAATGCCCTTAAGATCAACAAGAGTATATCCAATAGCAGCCTAGTGCTTCCTCCGAATTTTTCATAATCTTTCTTCTTCGTGTTAAAGGTTAGCACTAATAATAACAGGATATATCTTTTTCTCACCAAGATAAGCATACTTCAAAGTGTCGGTCATTTGATTTAATTCAAACACAAGATCACCTTTAGCACGAGGAGGACCTCCTAGAGTTTCAATAGGCAATTTTGTTTTAGGAGAGGTTGTTAAGAAATTTTTATCTATTTCATTTCTTTCATGCAAGTGCATATCATTTTCATGTACTAGCAAATATTGTTCTAGTGGATCAGTGGGAGGAACGGAAATAGAAGCAAGACAAATTATTTCATCCTTACTAGATAATTCTTTATTATGGGGTTGTCTACTTAACTTGGAAAAGTTAATGTCATGAGACACATCACCAAACTCAACATTGTTGGTTTCTTTTTGGCAATCTATGTTAGTAGTAACAGTGTTCAAGAAAGGTCTACCAAAGATAATGGGACAAAAGTCATCTTGTGGGGAACCAAGAACTAGAAAATCAGTAGGATATTTTATTTTACCACACAAGACTTCAACATCTCTAACAATCCCAAGTGGTGTGATGGGGTCTCTATTAGCAAGTTTAATAGTAACATCAATGTCTTCTATTTCAATAGGTGTTATGTCATTCATAATTTCTTGGTATAAAGTAAAAGTAATATCACTCACACTAGCACCCATATCACACAAACCATGATAAAAATGATCTCCTATTTTAACCGAGACAATAGGCATGTCAACTACAGGTCTATGTTTATGTTTTTCATCAGGTTTGGAAATTCTAGCAGCTTCATCACAGAAGTAAATAACAAGCCCATCAATATTTTCTACCAAGAGATCTTTAACCATAGAAACACTAGGTTCTACTTTAATTTGTTCAGAGGGTTTAGGTGCTTTAATATTACTTTTACTGAAGAAACTATCATTTAGAATGTTGATACAGTTGTGCCTACTGCTTATATTGAAAAACCACCTTTTCCTGTTAGGCTACTATCTCAGAGTCAAGTCCATATTTAGTGCTAAACATGTGAAAAGCATCGGTATTAATACAAGATTTAACACAATCAAATCCAAGCTTAATACATGACTCATTACCTTCATTGATTTCCCAATATTCAGAGTTGTGTTTAATTCTCTCTAAGAGATCCCACTTGAATTCAATAGTCTTCTTCATAAAAGAACTAGTATTATAAGTATCGAGCATGGATCGATCATTATGAGAAAGCCGATCATAAATTTTTTGAATAACAATTTCTCTCGAGTGATCATGATTGGGGCATGAATATAAAATTGAATTCATCCTCCCCAAAGCTATAGCTATGCTTTATCCTTGATGAGGCCAAAAATTATATATATAATTCCGACGACGATTAACTATATGCATGGGATAAACCTTTTGGTGGAATTCCAATTTCAATCGATTCCCGTTCCATGATCCAATATCATCACATAGCATATACCATGTAAATGCTTTTACCTTCAAATATTAAGGGAACCCTTCTTCTTAATGTCATCTCCGGATAAACCTGCAAGCTTAAATAATCCACAAATTTAATCCACATGTATTAGGTTTTATGAGGATGTTCAATTCTGTCTCCTGCATAAGGATTAGCTAGCAGTTGTTCTACCGTACCCGAAAGAATTTAATAACCAATACTTTCAGTAGGTGCAGTGGGTTGCGAGGAAACTAATTGTGGTTCCGGTCGATGTGAAGATACCCCGAACAAACCCCTCAAAGGATTGTCATCCATAGTAACAAGTGACAATAAATTTCAGACCGCAGTATAAGTTTTTCCTTACCGATTTCCAATTACGAAGAGCGCTTGACTCCCCGGCAATGGCACTAGAAAAGAGTCTTGATGACTCAAAAAGTGTAGGTGGTCAATCATAGTCCTTTCAATAAGGTAGAGTGTCAAACCCAATAGGGAGCAGAAGGAAATGACAAGCGGTTTTCAACAAGGTAATTTATGCAAGCCCTCAACTTGTAGGTAACAGGTAGTTTGATAGAAAAATAATTTGTAACGGGCAAGTAAAGATAACGGTAAATAAAGTGAAGTGAGATAGCCCAATCTTTGTTGTGGCAAACGACTGGCCAAAACGATCTCTTATAATAAGCAAAGTGTTCTTGAGGGTACACGGGAATTTCATCTAGTCCCTTTCATCATGTTGGTTTGATTCATGTTCGCTACTCTAATAGTTTGATATGTGGGTGGCTGGTGCTTGGGTGCTATTCTTAGTTGAACAACCTCCCACTTATTATTAACCCCCTTGCAAGCATCCTCAACTACGAGAAAATTATTAAGATAAAATCTAACCATAGCATTACACATGTGGATCCAAATCAACCCCTTACAAAGTAGCGCATAAACTAGGGCTTAAGCTTCTGTCACTCTAGCAACCTATCATCTAATAACTACTACACAATGCATTCCCTTGGGCCCAAGGATGGTGAAGTGTCATGTAGTCGACGTTCAAATGACACCACTAAGGGAATCACAACATACATATCATCAAAATATCGAACACATATCAAATGCATATGATTATTTGCAACATGATTTCTCCCGTGACCTCAAGAACAAAGGTAACTACTCCGAAATAATATACATTATCAAGATCATAGGGGTATTAAATTTCATAATGGATCTAAACATATAATCTTCCACCAAATAAACCATATAGTAATCAACTACGTAATGTAATCAAAACTACTAGTCAGTCACAGGTACCAATCTGAGGTTCTGGTACAAAGATTAAACACAAGAGATGAACTAGGGTTTGAGAGGAGATGGTGTTGTTTAATATGTTTATGAATAATGGCCTCCCAAAGATGAGAGGTTTTTTTTGTGATGACGATGAATTCGATTTCCCCCTCCGTGAGGGAAGTTCTCCCAACGGAATCGTCCGTTAGAGCGAAAGAGTGCTCATGCCCAAGTTTCGCCTTGAGATGGCGTCGTTCCGTACCAAAAGTCCTCTCCTTATTTTTTCTAGGTCAACAGACCTTAAATACTAGAAGATGAGCACCAGAGGTGGGCCGTGTTGAGCACAACCCACCAGGGCGCGCGCTTGGGGGGCCTGGCGCACCCTAGTGTCTTGTGCTCACTAGGTGCCCCCCTCCGGTAGTTATTTGATCCAATATTTATTATATATTCTAAACTAAATCTCTGTGAATTTCAGATCATTTGGAGATGTGCAGAATAGGTATCTCTGATATGCTTTTTCAGGTCGAGAATTCCAGCTACCGACATTCCCCCTCTTTGTGTAAACCTTGCATAATATGATAGAAAATGCATTAGAATTACTCCATAAAGAATCATTATGCATAAAAACATTGTAAATAACAGTAGGAAATCATGATGCAAAATGGACGTATCAAGTTTTTGATAGGAATGGGAAAAGACTTTAAAGTAAACAATGAGAAAGTTGTTGCCTGAAATAGGTTGTGTTGTTTTGGGTACATGAGAATATTAGTGGACAAAATTTTCTAGTGCACTTTTACTTTTTCTCATGGTATTAGACATGTTTTAATTGTTATCCAATTATTTCTTACACATGGGATTAATAGACACTAAATCCTTGCCTTATGTATAGCTGGTGAGCCTAATATACTATCATATGGTTGGTTTCATGCATGTAAAGCATTGTTTTACCCATATAAAGCATGTTGGTTGTATACCTATGATGACCCACAAGTATAGGGAATCAACCGTAGTCCTTTCGATAAGTAAGGGTGTCAAACCGAACAAGGAGAAGAAGGAAATGATAAGCAATTTTCAGCAAGGTATTCTCTGCAACTGCTGTGAGTAATAGTGATAGATAGTTTTGCAGCAAGATAATTCATCACATGACAAGTACCAATACAAGAAAAGGTTCAGAAATGTATCCCAATACTTTTTATATCAAAGGACAGGCCTGAAAGTACTCTTATATAAAACAAGCGCTCCCAAGGGCACATAAGATTATCTGCCTAGTCATGTTCATCATGTTGGGTTGATTCGCGTTAGTTCCTTTGATAATTTGATATGTGGGTGGACCGGTGCTAAGGTGTTGTTCTTACTTGAACAAGAAACCTAATTATGATTACACCCTCTCACAAGAATCTGTAACTACGAAAGAAGAATTAAGATAAATCTAACCATCGCATGAAACATGTGGATTCAAATCAGGCCCTTACAAAGTAATGCAGAAACTAGGGTTTAAGCTTATGTCACTCCAGCAACCCATCATCTACTTATTACTCCACAATGCCTTCCCTCGGGCCCATTATATGGTGAAGTGTCATGTAGTCTACGTTCACATGACACCACTAAAGTAAGCAACATCACACATATCATCAAAATATCGAATGAATACCAACTTCACATGATTACTTATAATAAGACTTCTCCCATGTTCTCAGGAACAATAGTAACTACTCACACATGATCAACATGTTCAAGATCAGAGGTGTAATAATGATGATTAAGGATCTAAACATAATATCTTCCAACAAATAAACCAACAAGCATCAACTACAAGATGTAATCAACACTACTAGTAACCCATAGGTACCAATCTAAGGTTTTGAGTCAAAGATTGAATACAATAGATGAACTAGGGTTTGAGATGAGATGGTTTTGTTGAAGATGTTGATGAAGATTGGTCCTACCACAAAGGAGGAAGAGTTGGCGATCACGCTGACTTCAATCTCCCCCTTCCAGAGAGAAGTTTCCCCGGTAGAATCAGCCTCCCGGAGTGAAAAGGGGCCTGTGTCCAGGTTTCCACCTCGAGATGGCCGCACTTCATCCCAAAAGTTCCCTCTTTATTTTCTCATTGGATGTGAATTTATAGGACCGGAATTAGTGTCAAGGGAGTCACGTGGGCCCCACGAGGCAATAGTGCATGCCCAGGGCTGGGCTCGCCCTGTTGGCTCGTGGCCCACAGGCAGCCCCCTCCGACAGTTCTTTGCTCCATAATTCCTCATATATTCCAAAAATAATCCATAAAAAGTTTCAGGCCATTTGGAGTCAAGTGAATTCTTACCCCTTTTCCTTGTTCTCACGTCTAGAATTCGAGTTCCTGACAATTTCCGTCTTTTGTTATGTACCTTGTAAATTCCAAGAGAAAAGGCATAAGAATTGTATAATAAAGTGGAATAATGAACAATAATAGCATAAATATCAATAGGAAATCATGATGCAAAATGGACGTATAAACTCCCCCAAGCTTATACCTATCTTGTCCTCAGGCGAAAGATGAGCTCGATAATAATGAACACATAATTTGAGAGAGAGGTGTAAATAAAAACAAAATACAGGCATGAGAGCATTATGAATTAACATAGCAGCAAGTATTTCATCATATAGCTTCTCCTAAGAATGTACCAATCTATGCACAACATTGAAGTATGAAGCATATATTTTATTGACAATCAACAAACTATGTTCTCATTCGTTGAGACAATCAATTCATCATACTCCAGAGAAGAGTATGTGTTAGAGCTTTCAATTTAGCAAGTCCACATGCTCAACTATAATCTAGTCTTCTATGATTACTGACACTCACTGCATATTTTTGGACCTAATGTTTCCATCGGACACATAGGAATATATGGGCATTATTATTTGTGCCACCCAACTTATTTACGTCAAGGATAATGTCAACAATAATGACTCATGATCACCTACATCCAACTATATATATATATATATAGATCTTTCCCCAACACATGATGCGTGCCAACTAGAGAATTAATAGGTTGGAGTAGGGATCAACATTATTGACTCTGGCCTAAAAGTAATAACATGAAAGTAAAAGGTAGGCCCTTCCGAGAGGGAAGCAGAGGTTGTCACGTGTTTTTTCATTCTTGGATGTGCGAACCCTTAATGGAAAGAAACATCACTTTATATTGCCCCTTATGATAGCAAACTTTATTATGCAGTTTGTCGCTTTTATTTCCTTGCCATCAAAAGATCGTACAAAGCTTATTTTCCCTTACAATAGAATATCATACATATTGAGGAGAAATTTTGATTGCTTGATGCACCGATGGAAACTTACTTGAAGGATCTTATTCAATCCATAGGTAGATATGGTGGACTCTCATGGCAAGAGACTGGGTTTAAGGGTTATGGAGCACAAGTAGTATCTCTACTTAGTGCGGAATTTTCTTCACTAGCAAACGATCTAAATCAAGCACCACATTTTATAGGATCCATGACAATATAACTTCTATGTGTATGTAGACAAAGCTAACTCATTAAGTTGTCTTCCTTGTCCAACATCAATAGTTCAATCATTATATAGTATTTTATGGGGGCACAATCATAAAAGATGTCGAAGATAGTTTATTTGCCTGTGAATCTCCTCTCCTCTATCATAATTTGCATGGATTGTATCAATGACTAACACTATGTTTATTAACTCCCAACATATGATTTTTTATTTCTTTTATTTCAATGCTATGATGATTGATGCATGAGAGTAAATCACACAAACTCAACTAATATTTATTAGATAACTCCCACACTCAATTACAGAGTAGATAGATTACAAAGCAAACACTCTAATCAAAGCAAAACTAAATTTATTCCTCGAAATCATGAAATAGCTGAGGATCGAATTAAGATAGATGATAGTGGTAAAAGTGATGGTGATACGATACCGAGGCACCTTCCCCACGCTTGGAACAAGCTAAGGGTGGTGCCCATACCCATGTACTCAAGTGTCCCTCTTGGGTGATGGTGGTGATGATGATGATGATGATGATGTAGTGGGCTTGTGCTTGGTCATCCAAGGCATAGGATCCCCATCATAGAAAGAGGACCTTGTCTCCGGAATCCAGAAATCGCCAGTAATGCTCATTCCTTTAAACCTGGATCATACTCATAGTTTTGGTTTTGCAGGTCAAAGATTTGAGCTTGAAGACGTTCGATCCGCTCTTGAAGCTTGAAGAGAGCCTCGCCCATGTTCCTAGTGTCCAACTTGTTCTCCTGGATGAAGTCTGTGATCATAGAGAGACAGGCACTCAAACCACGTTCAACCATCCCTTGGCACTGGAAGGTTTCCTGCTCCATTGCTATAGGCCTGGCCTTTTCGCCCCCCTCTGTCTTTGTCCCTTGAACATCCGGAACGAGAAGAACCCCCTCACACATCTCAATGGTCTGAGGGTGTTTCATCACCTTCGGAAGGTAGAGGTTGATGACATTCTCGTAGAACGTGTCCTTGGAGGAGCTTGATGGCGTCATGCCGATCTAGATCTGTCAGAAAAACAACCCAAAACAAGAACAAAGGAGAAACTTGTGATGTGGTGGTCAAAACATACATGAGTATATATAATGATTTTTCTAGGTCGGAATACGTGTCTAGGAAGAAACTAGAGTCTAAGGGCACACGAGGGGCCCATGAGGTAACGGGCACGCTCATGGTGGGTGGGTGCTCCCTATTGCCTCATGGCTCCCTCGAAGGGCCGCCTGACTCGTTATTAATTTTATAATTTTTCTAAAATACCAAAACCAAAAGAGCTTATTTTGATGGAATTTTTGGAGTCAGTTTACTTACTGAATCACATAGCTACCCCTTTTCAGGTGTCTGGAGTGTTCCGGAAGGTCTCTCTTATGTGTTCTTCTAGTGTTATCACTTTAATAATATTAGTTTCAACATTAATGGGCGTACCTAAGATGTAATGTTTAATGATTTGGCCATTGACCACTCTCGGGTGTGTGCCTTTCGTATTATTGATCTTGATAGCACCAAAGTGATAAACATCTTCGATGATATAAGGTCCTTCCCATTTAGAGAGAAGCTTACCTACAAAAATATTAAAATGAGAATTGTACAAAGAACTAGTTCTCCTACATTGTATTCCCAATTTTTAATTCTCTTATCATGCCATCTTTTAGCCTTTTCCTTTAAATAACTTGGCATTTTCATAGGTTTGTGTCTTCCATTCATCTAATGAGCTAATATAAAATAACCTCTTTTCACTTGCAAGCTTAAAAATCGTAGTTAATTTCTTTAATTGCCCAACAAGCTTTATGTTCCAACTCAAGAGGTAAATAACAACCCTTTACACAAATAATTTTATATGCGGACATTCCATTGGGTTTTTATAAGCATTTATATAAGCCCACAAAGCATCATCAAGTTTCCTAGACCAATGCTTTCTACATCTATTACCGATCTTTTGCAAGATTTATTTTCTTTCTCGGTTACTCAATTCAACTTTACACTAGACTGAGGATGATAAGGTGATGCACTTCTATGGTTAACATTATATTTAGCTAGAAGTTTACAGAAAGAAAAATGAATAAAATGCGAACCACCATCTGTCACTTGGTATCTAGGAACTCCAAACATCGGGAAACTAATTTCATTAAGCATTTTAGTAGAAGTGTTATGATCAGCACTATTAGTTGTAATAGCTTCTACCCACTTGGTAACGTAATAAAAAGCAAAAAAAAAATATGAGTATACCCATTAGAGGAAGGAAAGGTCCCATATAATCAAAGCCCCAAACATCGAATGGTTCAATAGCAGGTGAATAATTCATAGGCATTTCCTAACGTCTACTAATGTTGCCAATTATTTGACATTCATTAAAAGAGAGGACATACTTACAAGCATCTTTAGAAATGGTAGGCCAATAAAAACTAGATTTTAATACCTTGTGTGCAGTTTTGTCACTAGCGTGGCGCCCTCCGTAGGCCTCGGAGTGGCACTTCCATAAGATATGTTCATGTTCATGCCCAGGTACACAATGTATAATAACATCATCTACTTCTTGTTTATAAATATGTGGGTCACCGCAAAAGTAATGACTTAAATCATAGAATTTTTTTCTTTGGTTGATAGGTGAAACTAGGTGGTATATATTTAGCAACAATGTTGTTAGCATAATCTGCATACCAATGAGCACTATGGGAAGCATTTATAACATCTAATTGCTCAACGGGAAAATTATCATCAATATGGAGTGGGTCATCAAGCACATTTTCCATTTTAGACAAATTATTTTCAGTTCCCTTTCTATCAACAATATGCAAATCAAACTCTTTAAGTAAAAGCAACCTAATAATCAGACTAGGTTTAGCATCTTTCTTTTCCATAAGGTATTTATTAGCAGCATGATTTCCGTGAATAGTAAATTTGGAATCAACAATATAAGGTCTAAACTTATCACATGCAAACACAACTGCTAAAAATTCCTTCTCAGTAGTAGCTTAATTTCTTTGGGCAATGTCTAGGGACTTACTAGCATAATGAGTAACATTCAATTTCTTATCTACTCTTTTCCCTAGAACAACACCAACGGTATAATCACTAGCATCACACATAATTTCAATGGTCAATTCCAATCATGTGGTTGAACAATTGGTGTAGAGATTAAGGCTTTCTTAAGTATTTCAAAGGATTCTACAAAATCATCGTAAAAACAAATGGTTTGTATTTTTGAAGGAGATTAGTTAATTGCCTAGAAATCTTTAATAAAGCGCCTATAGAAACCAACATGACCAAGGGAACTTCTTATACCTTTACCATCTTTACGACATGGCATTTTCTCTATTGCATCGACTTTAGATTTGTCTACCTCAATGCCTCATTCTGAACTTTTGTGCCCAAGTACTATACCTTCATTCACCATAAAGTGGCACTTCTGCCAATTCAAGAGAAGATTAGTTTCTTGACATCTCTGCAAAACTCGATCAGGGTTGTTCAAGCAATCATCAAGACAAGTGTCGTAAACGGAAAAATCATCCACAAAAATCTCAACCATCTTTTCACAAAAGTCAGAGAATATAGAGTCATTCATCTTTGAAAGGTTGCAAGTGCATTGCATAAACCAAAAGGCATACGCCTATAAGCATAAGTTCCAAACGGGCAAGTAAAAGTAGTTTTCTCTTGGTCCTCTTTTGACATAGGTATTTGAGAAGACCCAGGGTATCCATTAAGAAAGAAAAAATGTGTGAGCTTAGATACTCTTTCTAACATTTGATCAATAAAACGCAAGGGGTAATGGTATTTTCTAGCAGCTTTGTTTAATATCCCGAAATCAATTACCATCCTATAAACAGTTAATATCCTTTGTGGTATAAGATCAATTTTGTCATTAGGGACAATAGTTATACCTTCTTTCTTAGGAACACAGTGAACATGGTGAGGGAGTCCTGGATTAGGGGGTCTTCGGATAGCCGGCCTATTGTTATGGGCCGGTCTATGAGCGCTACTTACCGAACACCGAAGGATTTGAAGGCCAAATCTCCAAGATGGACGCTTTGGGAAATACTGCTTGTGCTCCACGTCTAATTTAATAGTTAGGAAAGTTTATCTCTTTGACATGCAACAGACCATATGTAAACCCTAGGCATCCTTGACATCTGTATAAGCCGGAGGGTTTTAGGGCATAGGGACAGAACAACTCATCTAGGGTTAGCTATATGATCTCGAGGTAGATCAACTCTGTAACCCCTTACATCATGAAGACCACCAAGCAGGACGTAGGGTATTACCTCCATAGGAGGGCCCGAACCTGGGCAAACTCGTGTCCCATTCGTCTCCTGTTACCGTCGATTCTAGTCTCATAGTTTGGGACCCCTTACCCAAGATCCGCCGGTTTTGACACCGACATTGGTGCTTTCATTGAGAGTTCCTCTGTGAGTGAGATGGAATTGATGCCTTGCCTAGTCATCAACGAAGGGGTCCGCAACATGGACATTTTCGTCCCCAGGCATATCTTCACCTTCGGCGGCATTGTGCTGCATGCTGATTTTGCTGGCCATCTAGGCCGCGTTGAGAGCTTCGCCCCTGATCAAGAGGTCAGATTCGGAAACTTAGAGTTCTCCGTCGATTCTCTGGGTGACCTGTCACTAATCGGGCTCATGGTTCTCCTATAGCCCTCGGAGACTCTGAGGCTTTAACCTCGAACCCCTTCTTCAGACAAGCCAATGAGGTCATCCATGGTGGCAAGCCGGTCTCTTATCCCGGTCCGGCCATCAAGCAATATGACCGAACACGTGTTCCTTCCTAACACTCCCCATGGGTGGACTTCATGGGGGTTAACTCCACGAGTTCCGAACAGCTAGATCCGATCGGGCCCTCAACGCTCGACAAGGCCTTGGAGCAATTCTCGTCGATGAGGATCACCGACGATCCAGCTGTGATCTATGACATGCCCAGTTACTGTGTGGGAAGGAATGGATTTTTTGACCTGCCCACCACCCACTTGATAGATACTGTCGAAGTTTTAACCGATGTGCTAGACTATGCCTCCGAGGAGGCAGAATACATGGATGAAGAGGACCATGCTCCCACTCCCATTAACACCGGGAATTGGACCGCCACTTCAACATATGACGTCTACATGGTGGATACTCCTGCCACCAACGACGACAACACGCCTCACAATGACAACGACAAATCAGGTGATGCGCCATCAAGGTGCCGGAAATCGCATAAGCAGTCCAAAAGCAAAAAGGGAAGAAAAGCTATTATCAGCAACGAGGACGGTAATACCCCGCCCGATCATGGCAATCCCGATATCCCCGAGCACCCGTTCGAGGGTCCGAAAGAGCCTGAGGACCAGAATGACCCCGATACCATCAATGACCCTAAAGGCGACGATTACCTTCCCCCCATCGAGGAGGAAGATATATCGGAAGCCGATGACTTGTACATCCATGATAACCTTGAGGATTAGGAAGAAATATGGCAATGGCTCATAGAAACGGCTCGCATCCTAAAGGCCAAGGAATGGTAACTCAAAGCCAAACGGGCCGACCTCAATGATTGATGGACGAAAGTCCAATCAGCCAAGGAAGTATATGACATTGGTCTGTCAAACCAGACCAAAAGCTACCCTCAGAGAAGGTTTCCGCCACAATTCGACGATGAACTTACTGGTACTCCATCTCCAAATCGTACTCCCTACGACAAACTGGACCACCCCCTCGTGGTCGAGACAGGATGACCGACGACGCCGGTTACATACCGGCAGTGCCTCGAAGATGGGGCGAGGAGCCATTAGAGCCCAATGATAGGTTCGACCTACAAGATGACCTGGATCATAGAGCAAGCCGCACTGGATCCATCTATGGATCCAGAGAGTACGTGCTTGATAGACGCGGCGAATATAGACCATGGTTCAACCAAAACAACAGAGTTCGGGAACACTACTGGCCCCATACAGACGCCGATTACTGGTGTGACATAGCACGGGTCAGAGGCGCCGCTCACCCTCTATGCTTCACAGATGAAGTAATGTGGCATTAGTTCCCCGAAGGGTTCAAACCCATGAATATAGTACCGTACGAAGGGACCACTGACCCAACTGTATGGATCGAGGACTTCCTTCTCCATATCCACATGGAACGAGGAGACGATTCCATGCAATGAAATACCTCCCTCTTAAGCTTAAAGGGTCGGCTCGGCACTCGTTAAATAGCTTCCCCGAAAACTCCATATGATGTTGGGAAGACCTGGAAGACATGTTCCTCTCTAACTTCCAGGGGACCTATGTCTGCTCGCCGGACTCTTCTGGTCTCAACAATGTCATCCAGAAGCCCGGTGAGTCCGCTTGGCAGTTCTGGAATTGGTTCTTGACTAAGAAGAACCAAATTGTCGACTATCCGGATGGCTCCTTCCGGCACATTAGTTTGGATGAATGGCTGGCTCGCTAGCTAGGCCAGGACAAGCCTAGAACTTTGTCCGCCCTTACCTCCCTCATGACCCGCTGTTTCGCTGCCCATGATTATGAAGATCCCGCAGCTCCTGAAGCACAAGATGGCAACTCAAGCCAAAGCACAATAAGAATAAGCGCGGGCACAATAATAGTGATGTCGATACCGCGGCTGTTAATGCCGAATTCCGCAACTCCTGACCTGGGCAGCGGAAGAAGCCCCCTAAAGGCAATCATGACAGACCCACTCAGCTCGAGAAGATCGTGGAAAGGCCTTGCCAAATCCATGGGACTTCGGAAAAGCCCGCCAACCACACACACCGCAACTGTTGGGTGTTTAAATAGGCGGGCAAGATACCACCCGAAGTCCAAGGCAAAAACTCTCGCAGCAAGGATGAATATAAGCCCCGAGGTCCAATCAGCGGCGGACAGAAAAAGTTCCCTCCCGAAGTAAAAATGGTGAACACGATATACACCACCCACATACCAAAGGAGAGGAAGCGCACCGTTCGGGAAGTCTACGCAATGGAACCCGTAACCTCGAAGCACAACCCTTGGTCGGCATACCCGATCACTTTTTATCAGCGTGATCATACGACCAGTACCCATCATGGGGATTCGTAGGCCCTCGTCCTAGAACCCATTATAGATGGGTATCACCTCACAAAGGTCCTAATGGAAGAAGGGGGTAGCCTTAACCTAATTTACTCAGATACGGTGAAGAAGATGGGCATCGATCCATCAAGGATCAAACCCAATAGCACTACCTTCAAAGAGTGATCTTGGGCATTGAGGCCCAATGCATAGGCTCGGTAACTCTGGAAGTCGTATTCGGCTCACCCGATAACTTTCGCAGTGAATACTTGATCTTTGACATCGTGCCCTTCCGTAGAGGCTATCACGCATTGCTTGGTCGGACGTCGTTCGCTTGTTTCAACGCAGTCCCACACTACGCATACCTCAAGCTCAAGATGCCAGCCCCCAAGGGGGTCATTACTATCAATGGAAACACCGAGCGCTCCCTTAGAACTGAGGAACATGCACTGGCCCTAGCAGCCGAATTCAGCTACAAAGAAGATCGACAATTTCTGACATCCGCCTTAAAGGCACATAAGGCTGGTAAGCGAGTTCGGCTTCAGACCGAAAACTCAGATCCTTCCTCTCCCCCTCTATAGGGATTCACACCCACCACACAATTTCAGGACCAGCAAAGTATGTGTCGAGGAGGAACAACTTCGCACTTAAGATTTCATGGGAAGCGGTGGGGAAATAAAGGTAGGTGTTCAGCTGCCCCGACCTACTACCACCAATACGTCTTCGGACAAGACACAGACGCTCCTACAAGAGCCTGCCTATGGCGTAAAGCTGACCTACAATTTAGCGGCTCTCAAGATTTTGTTAGGAAACTCCACCCGCCGAACACTAACACCCATTAAGGTGTATCCAAGAGCAGAAGTCAACTGCCAAGGGGGCATGTCGAGGACGTTAGGTCACCAATTGTAGAACCTTGGTACAACAACTCATGTATGATTTTATTTCTTATTTTCATTCGCATACCTGTAAACAGTTGCTTTGGCAATCCGAGTTGAAAGAGTTGTTGAGAAAATGCAAAATTGCGTGGCACAAGTACGCCTCATCTGTCTTTGGCACATACTTCTTATCCTTTCTACCTCTTCTCGTGAACCTGTTCGGTATGACTCGAGGTAACCAGCTAGTAGACCGAGGGCTCAATTTCAAACACAAATCGCCTTAACTATCGTGTGTTCGGCATCTTGGCGTTCACTTTATATGCATCAGTTCCGAACTATGTATTTGGTCATTAAGTTGGGTTGCCCGGCTCCTCTACTTTCCCCTTTATGTTTTGCTCGTTCGGTTAAAAGGGAAAAGGGAACACCCCTGCGATTGTGTTTCGGATAGTCTGGTCAAGCACCTCAGGGGAGAGAGCCGAAAACGGACTGTCATAGTATGCACGATCCGATGTGTGAATCCCAAGCTAAAAGTATTATACTTCAATCCTCATAAGCGGTTATTCTGTGGTATAAGAGGAACTTGCCCTTTGTGCAAACATTATGATGTTGGCTTGAGCCACGGTTTGGCCAAACATCATAACACTTTGGTGGCTAATCGTACGCTTCCGGTAGTCCTTTTCGCGCCCCTTCGGTTAAGTGAAAGAGATAAAGCACTATAGTCTGATTGTCTAGTCTGCCGCACTACACCGCCTTCGGGTTCCGATAATACGGTTAAGGGACATAGTGCATTGACAAGACACCCCATGTAGTATCTACGTGGGGGCTGAAGCCGACGACTCACATCTTTTAGTATTAAACAACCACATAGGAGTTATAAAGGAATGCAAAACCATATAAGAGCGAATACTAATATCATGAAAAAGTTATCACGAGTCTTCGGAGAAATTACAATCTCATTCAAATAATTTTTCACCCGAACACTATGATGCTATCACCCAAGAACTCTTCATCACTTCATCAAAGTATAGCTTGGGGTGTCGGTGTTCCTTCCCGGGTGGCGGCGGGTCGGTGGTGAGCTTCATAGGATGAAGCCCCAGCCAGTGCACTTTGGCCTTGGCAAGGGCCATCCGGACTCCTTCGATGCAGGAGGAGCGCGTGCTGTTGTCGAGGCGGGGCGTGGTAGCAATTAGTCTCTGCACCAAGACAAAGTAGCTGCCTAGTAGCGGCTTGTCGGGCCATAAGCGGATGCTGAGGTCCTTCATGGACGGCTCCGCCATCTGGTGCAGCTCAATCGGCTGTTTCAGCTGCTCCACCAAAAGAGGAGGACGTTCGGGGGCTCCAAACTATGCCCAGAACATCCGAGCTTTATCTTCCTCTCCCTGTGAGGCGAACAACTGTTTGTCATCCGCCATGCTCTTCTGGAGATCGGTGGACGCGCCTGAGGATCACCACACCCGGGTAAGCAACTCGAATGTGCTATCCTCGAATATGCACTTTAATGAGTACGACTTACCATCGGCTATTTCCTTGGCCTGGCGCACTTGCTCTTCGTAGAACGGTCTGTCCATCCGCTCCTTCTGGAGGTCGGCTTTCATGGTGGACAGTTCGGCCAAGCTCGCTTTGTTGTTCCGATCCAAGGCCATGCATCTCTCACTGGCATCCTTGAGCTCCTATTGGACCTCTGCCACGCAAGCTTCATGCTTTCCACTAGTGGCCCGCATGGCGGAAAGGGTAGTAACCATTTCCTTAGCAGCCGCCCTCTTGGCGGTTGTCTCGTCCTTTGCGCGCTGGAGCTCGACCTTGAGCCTCTCCACCTCCTTCGTTGAGGTTGCGCCTGTATTATACATAGATAAAGAATCTGCATTGACAGTATTTGGACTATGAAATTCAGACGAAGGTATTCGGATTCTGTCTCAACATATGTTGAGCCTCATCGAGACTTCGGTTGAGGGCTGCAGCTTTGTCCTCGAAGCTCTTCAGCTTCCGATTTAACTCCTCCAGCTCGACGCCATTTGTGGCCGCCGCTGATGACGAAGCCTACATTACACACACAATTAATACATTACATTGGCGCTCACTTTCCGAATTATAGAAAATCCGATCATATATCGATTTATTCTAGCATGTTGAACACTTAAATTGCTTCTAGTACATTATCGGATTCATATGTGACCCCTAGATGAGCTTGTTCACCTCACCTAGGGCTCGGGGGCTGCCATGTGTACAATATGGATAAATAAAATCCTTGCATAAACATTTGGTGACTTACTTGAAAACCCGCAAGGAGACCTTTGAAGGCCTCCTTAAGTTTGTTGTCAACGTACTGAATGCTTTGAAGTACCGCACCCATAAGGGTGCGGTGATCCTCGGGGATGGAGGTGCTCGATAGAGCCTCCTCCATGGCCAACCACCTGTTGGTCGGCGGTGTCGGGGATGATCATTTCCCGATCACCCACCGGGGATTGGACCGGTGCCTCCGAAGGCATAGTGCGCTCCGGAGATGTTCTTGGAGGGGACTAAGCATCCTCTTGCCCAACCTCCTCGATGTCCGTCTTGGGTGGTGCCCCTGGACTTTAGTGGCCGAAGTGTTAGCCTCGGCCATGATACGATCTCCCTCGCCCTTGTGTCTGCCTCTACTAGAGTAGGCTGAGACGACACCTCCACGGCGTCCTTCGTGGCACCTGGAGTGGTGGGATGCGAGGCGTCCCCACTCTCCGCCAGTTTGGCGGGCGGGGTCTCCCCGTCCGATACCACCTCGGTGGGGAAAACGCATGGGGGGATGCAAGGCCAATAACCTATGTGTCAACCAACTATAACTCTACTCATAATGAATAAGAGGGTCTTCAGATCCTAAATTTTTTTGGGGGGGCCTTGACCCTTAGGCTCCTTCATCGAACCTCCTCGGGGTCTTCAGACGCGGATCTCGAGTCCGAGCTGTTGTTGAACAGAACCACCCACGTCTGCCACGCCCTCTTCAGGGCAGGAGATGCTACCTGCCCCGAGGCGTTCGAAGATGTCGCTCGCTTCTTGGCGCAGGGGGGGTTGCCTCCCCCTCACTCTCGGCCTCCTCCTTCCCTTCGGCCTCCTCCTCCCTTTTGGCCTCCTCTTGATTTGAAGAGTCGGGGGTGTCTTCGAATGTAGCATCAGGCTGGTCCCTGATGTGAAGGCCATCCTGTCCTGGTTTCTTCTTCTTCTCTTTCTTCGTGGGAGCCTCGTAAGGCCTCTCCCTGAGCATCTTGGCTAACAGCCCGGTCCTCTCGTCTTCGGGCTGAGGAGCTCGACTATTGATGTTTATGGCTTTCTTTTACCATCTCTGTTAGAACAGATCGGATAAGAGGATATAGGGATTCTTTGTGTAATAAAGCCCACCAAGCAGGGGAATATCGTACCTCGGACTCGGGCTTGGCAGTGTGCAAACCCTTGTCCTCCTCCTCAGATGGCCATCTCTTCATCGATTTGAAGAGCGCCTTCCACAACTTCTCCTGCGTAGTGCCGAAGAGATTCCGGACTGTGGGCTCAGCTTTGAGTGCTCGAGCCCACAGGGGAGTGCCCCGATGCTGGCAGGGGAGGATGCATCTTCGGAGCATCACCTGGACCACATCGTCTAGCTTGATGCGGTCCTCGATCAAAGAGAGGAGGCGCTTTTGTAGATTGGTCACCTCCTTGCCTAATAACCAGACCAGGCTTTTTTCAGGCCATGAAGCCAGTCTGGTGGGGGACCGAATCTAAATGCGGCGACAGGGAGCTGGCCCTCTTCTCGTGGTTTGGTGACATAGAACCACTCCTTTTGCCATCCCTTGATGGTGTCGATGAAGGTACCCGACGACCAACCGATGCGGGTGAGCTTGTCGATGACTGCCCCACCTCTGTCTGCATGCTTGCCGCCGACGAACTTGGGCTTTATGTTGAAGACCTGCAGCCAGAGCCCAAAGTGTGGCTTGATGCACAAGAAGGCCTCGCAGACGAGGATGAACTCCAAAATGTGCATGATGGAGTTTGGCGGGAGGTCATGGAAGTCGAGGACATAGAAGAACATTATCCCCCTAACAAAGGGGTGGAGTGGGAAGCTCAACCCCCTGATGAAGTGGGGGATGAACACCACCCTCTCGCCTGGCCTGGGTGTAGGGATCACTTGGCCCTCCTTCGTTGCGCGATGAGGGATGTTGGCGGGGAGGTAACCGGCCTTGTTGAGGTCGAGTATGTCCTTGTTGGTGACCGCGGAAGATTCCCACTAGCCATTGGAACCCTCCATTGCTAATCTCAAAGGTGGGGACGGAGAGACCTAGATCTGTGTTCTGGAGACGCAAGGGAATCGGAGGCAGAGAAGTCGAATGGAGAGCGTAAAAAAGCCTTTGGGGTTTTCCTTCTCTTTTTATGAGGCCTATCGATGTGGATTCCCCTCGCTGTGCCATGAATCCCTCCACTTCCCAAGACGCGTGAGCCATTATGTGCACATGATTAAGTATATCCCGTATAAAACAGGGCACGATCGGTATATTAATAGATCGTGTTGATTAAAACGGCCTCGAACCGTGAATCAAGTCTATGCAACTGGCCTGACAGTCGTGGTGGATCGCAGCCTTTCGTCAAAAAGGTCATCAGAGGGCCGTTGTTTATCCTCTGACGTTTGGGCTTCAAAGCCGATCAATTTACAATATTCGGGCGTGCCACTATTCAGGAGACTACTTGTCATCGGAGGCCGAACAATGGTTCGGCAGGAAGGAACTCACCTCGCAAGATGAAGGCTCTGTTCGCAAAGTAGTCGGATCTGAAGACCCTTGGTGTTGGAGGCAAGTTTGGGGGCTACCGAGGGAGTCCTGGATTTGGGGGTCCTTGGATAGCCAACTTATTGTTATGGGTCGGACTATGAGGGCTACTTACGGAACACCAAAGGATTTTAGGGCCCAATCTCCAAGATGAAAGCTTGGGGAAACATGGCTTGAGCTCCATGTCTAATGTAATAGTTAGGGAAGTTTATCTCTTCGACATGTGACCAACCATGTGTAAACCCCAGTCATCCGCGGCATCTATATAAGCCGGAGGGTTTTAGGGCATAGGGACAGAACAACTCATCTAGGGTTAGCTATACGATCTCGAGGTAGATCAACTCTATAACCCCTTACATCATCAATACAACCAAGGAGGACGTAGGGTATTACATCCATAGGAGGTCCCGAACCTGGGTAAACTCGCGTCCCCTTCGTCTCCTGTTACCATCGATTCTAGTCTCATAGTTCAGGACCCCCTACCCGATATCCACTGGTTTTGACATCGACACATGGCTTACCAATCGACCATCAGCAATAGGATAAATTATACCTGCCTCTAGAAGCTTTAATATTTCAATTCTCACTTCCTCTTTCATTTTAGGATTCAAGCGGCGTTGATGATCAATGACATGTTTAGCGTCTTGCTCCATGTTAATCATATGCTGACATAGAGTGGGACTAATGCCTTTAAGATCATCAAGAGTATATCCAATAATAGCACAATGCTTCTTCAGAGTTTTGAGAAACATCTTTTCTTCATGCTCTGAAAGGTTAGCACTAATAATAACAACATATATCTTCTTTTTATGAAGATAAGCATATTTCAAAGTATCAGGTAATTTCTCTAACTCAAACACGACATCTCCCTTGGGTGGAGGAGGATCCCCTAAGATTTGAACAGGTAAATTGTGTTTAAGTATAGGTATTTGTCTAAAGAATGTATCGTCTATTTCATTTCTTTCATTCATATACATATCATTCTCATGGTCTAGCAAATATTGTTCTAACAGATTAGTAGGAGGCACATAAAAAAAGCAAGACCAATTACTACATCTTTACCAGATAATTATTTCTCATGTGGTTGTCTACTAAACTCAGAGAAATTAAATTCATGAGACACATCACACAATCTTACCTTAACCTTCTCAGTAATACAATTAATTTCAGCATTAACGGTACTCAAGAAAGGTCTACAAATATGATGGGACAAAAATTATCTTGTTGTGAACCAAGTACTAAGAAATCACTAGGGTACTTTCTTTTTCCACATAAGACCTCAACATCTCTAAGAATCCCAAGAGATGATATGGTGTATTTGTTTGCAAGTTTAATAGTGATATTAATATTTTCAGTTTCAGCGGGTGCTATGTCATTCATAATTTCTTCATATAAGGTAAAAGGTATAACACTAACACTAGCACCAATGTCACATAATCCATGATAACAATGATCTCCAACCTTAATGGAAACAACGGACATGCCCATAATAGGTTTGTTTTTATCTAACTCATCCCAATTGTTTCTAATAGGTTTTGCAATTCTACTAGTTTCATCACAGAAATAAGTAACCTATCCATCAATATTATTAGCTAGGAGATCTTTAACCATAACAATATTAGGCTCAACATTTACTTGCTTAGAAGGTTATGGTGTTCTGATATAAGTTTTATGAACCATAGTTGCAGCTTTAGCATGTTCCTTAATTCTAATAGGGAAAAGTTGTTTGTCAATGTAAGCAGTAGGAACAACAGGATCAACATGGCTAATAAATATTTCCTCCTTAACCTTAAAGGGTTCCTCTAATAAATCTTCAATATGTGTATGAAATTTAAACCGCTTCTCCTTAGGGAGATCAACATGTGTAGAGAATGATTAACAAAAATAACCTACAATCCCAGAGTCAAGCCCATATTTATTTCTAAGCTTACAAAAAGTATTAGTTTCCATATAACATTTAACACAATCAAACTCAAGCTTTATACCTGACTCTTTACCTTTGTCAAGTTCCCAATCTTCAGAGTTGCGTTTATTAAATCCAAAAGATTCCATTTAAATTCGACAGTTCTCTTCATGTAGGAACTAGTGGAAGAAGAATCCAACATTGATCGATCATCATGAGAAATTCAATAGTTCTCTTCATTGGTTGGGGAAAGTTTGCATCATAGATTTAATACTCCCCTAGCTTGAGAGATGTGTTCTCCTTCATGAGGCCAAATATTATATATGTAATTCCGATCATGATTAACTAGATGCATAGATAAAACTTCTCATGAAATTCTAGCTTCAAGTGATTCCAGTCCCATGATCCAATATCATCTGATAGCCTATACCAAATAAATGTCTTTCCCTCCAAACATAAAGGCAAAACCTTATTATTAACTTTGTCTTCGGATAAACATCCAAGCTTAAATAATCGACAAATCTCATCTACATATATCAAGTTTAAATTAGGATGAGTTGTACCAGCTCCTGCATAAGGATTAGCTAGCAGTTCTCTAACATACCCGAATGAATCTCATAAAATATATTTTCAGTAGGTTCAGTAAATTGAGGAGCAAATTTTTCAACTTCAGTTCGGGGCGAAGACGCCCTGAACAAACCACTCAAAGGATGATTGTCCATAGTAATAAGAAACAGTAAATTTTAGCACGTACCGATATGTTTCCTTGCCAAATTCCAGGCAGCAGAGGTGCTTCACTCCCCCACAATAGTGCCAGAAAAAAGTATTGATGTCCCACAAGTATAGGGGATCAATCGTAGTCCTTCCAATAAGTAAGGGTGTAGAACCCAATGAGGAACGGAAGGAAATAATAAGCATTTTTCAACAAGGTGTTCTCTGCAAGTGCTATAAGTAACCGCGATTGGTAGTTTTGCAGCAAGATAATTCGTCACAAGCGACAAGTAAAAAATAGTAGTAAAGGTATAGCAAGGTATCCCAATCCTTTTTATAGGGAAGTATATTCTAGAAAGTACTCTTATGTAAAACAAGCGCTCCCAGGGACATTTGGGAATATGTGTCTAGTCATGTTCATCATGTTGGGTTGATTCGCGTTGATTACTTTGATAATTTGATATGTGGGTGGATCGATGCTAAGGTTCTGTTCTTACTTGAACAAGCAACCTACTTATTATTACCCCCTTTTGCAAGCATCCGTAACTACGAAAGAAGAATTAAGATAAATCTAACCATAGCATGAACCATGTGGATCCAAATCAGCCCCTTACGTAGTAAAGCATAACCGGGCATTTAAGCTTCTGTCAGTCTAGCAACTCATCATCTACTTATTACTCCATAGGGCCTTCGCTTAGGCCCATTAGGCGGTGAAGTTTCATGTAGTCGATGTTCACATGACAACACTACAGGAAGCAACAACATACATATCATCAAAATATCAAACGAATACCAACTTCACATGATTACGTATAAGAAGACTTATCCCATGTCCTCAGGCACAATAGTAACTACTCACACATCATCAACATATTCAAGATCAGAGGTTTAATAATGATAATTAAGGATCTGAACATAGCATGTCACACCAAATAAAGTAAAAAGCATCAACTACAAGATGTAATCAACACTACTAGTAACCCACATGTACCAATCTGAGGTTTTGAGACAAAGATTGAATACAATAGATGAACTAGGGTTTGAGATGAGATGATGTTGGTGAAGATGTTAATGAATATTGGTCCTCCCACGAAGGAGGCAGTGTTGGTGATAATGATGGCTTCAATCTCCCCTCCAGGAGAGAAGTTTCCCCGGCAGAACCAACCTGCTGGAGTGCAAAAGAGCGTCTTCCCAGGTTTCCGCCTCAAGACTATGGCGCTTCATCCCGAAAGTTCCCTCTTTATTTTTCTCTCATCATATGTGCATTTATAGGACTAGAAATAGGGTTGAGGGAGCCACGTGGGCCCCACGAGGCAACAAGACACGCTTAGGTAGGTGGGCATGCCCTGTTCATATATTTGAGAAATAATTCACAAAAAAATTCAGGTCATGTGGAATCCAGTGATTTTTCACCATTTTTCTTGCTTTTCAGGTCTAGAATTCTAGTTCTCGACAATTTCCCTCTTTTGTGATGTACCTTGGAAATTCAGAGAGAAAAAGGCATAAGAATTGTATCATGAAGTGGAATAATGAAAAAGAATAGTATAACTATCAATAGGAAATCATGATGCAAAATGGACGTATAAACCTAGAGGGTTGTCATGCCATTGCAAATAAAATAGTGTCTATTAGAATTCGTTACACATCATGATAACAAGTACATAGTTTGCGATTCTGGTAAGTTGCTTGGTTATTATTTGTAATTGGTTTCAGTGAGCCCGACAAGGATTGCGTATCATTCGATCTGATATAATATGTATGTTATCCTATACACATATGAAGTCAATCATGCTGAATGGATCCTAAATAACGTACATAAATTTTAGTATTCCTTCCATTTCCATACATATGTATTTTTCTCATATCTATTGTAGCAAGTAGTTGTGTTAATCAATTTATTTAACATTGGTGCCTTGTTGTGTATTGGAATGCTTATATGGCTCCTCTTTTGTGTAAACTAGATGATACCCCATGCGTTGCTACGGGGATTGGTTGCAATATTTTTGACGAAATTTAAACAGATATGATATATTCTAGTTCATTATTATATAGTTATGAATATAAGTAGAGTACACATAGTATTTCCATTTATGTACAAATATATTTCCCATGTATTTTGAGAGAAATATTATTAGTGTGATTGATGAGGTGAAATGTGTGGAGAGTTTGGATATGTGCATGTTGAGAGAGAATATAAATAGCATTTCCCACGCATGTTAAGTGAAACAATTAGCATGATGATAATGTGACATGTTTGATGAGATCGCATGTGTTCTTGTTGATAGAACTTAGATGGTGGGGATCAACTATTTAGGTATATAGGATAGGATGACTGAAGTCCTCCCTTAAGGAACTCTTATTCTGTTTTCATTTTGCAATTTGACCTTTGTACTGAAGTTTAAGCGTCCAGATATTAATTATGTTTCTACATGCAAGGGTAAATGTTATGCTGAAATCATTTATTAACATGCTTTTCACAACACATATCACAACTTCATAATTTCTTACATTATTTGACATGCTTATATGTTGACATGGCATCGTATCACCTTAGTTTCTTTCATTATTTTATCATGCCCAATTAGTTATTACATGGAAGAGGTTTTGAACACTCACTTTTCAGTGTAATTTCATGTTAATTAATGCATCCAACAAGTTTGAATGTTAGTTTAGAAGGCATGCCATGTAAGACAACAAGAATACGCGCCTTGCCCTGGGGTTTGTAAATACCAGTGATTCACATGATCCGATAGCGGGGGTTCAACACCGTGACATGGTCGTTGTGCCAGGCCAATAGGATACATCCCCTGTTGCCATCCATGGGCTGCCAATGTTAATCCACTAGGGGGGGGGGCAAGTGCCTCAAAGAAAATCATGGGTGAGACCAAGGTAAGTTTTGTCTGGCAAACTATAGAGGGGGAAATAAAGGAAACAATGCTCTAACTCGCAGAACGGTTGGATTTGCAGTTGAGGCCTCTCACTTTATAGAAAATAGTATTTAGATCTTGATCCATAAAAGAAGGTTTGGTGCGGGGCGGTGAGCAGAGCGGGGGGAGAAGTGCCAGGCATTATTAAACCTCAACCAACCAAGGATGAGCCGATGTGAGGCCATTTAGCAGCGCATGGGGTGGGGGACGCCGCCATCTGTAAAACTATGCAAATGCCTAGAATATTTCATATGCGAGAGGTTGCTCGAAGAGGCATGTGTACTTGTCCATGATTTCAATCAAGATTTGCTTATCTTCTTCAACAAGGCCCAAACTCCTAAGCAGAACCATCTTGGCTTTCGTTTTAGAGTCGAATAATCGAAAGCTCTTGGCGATCCTGCCACTATGGTGCAGAGTAAAATTTCATGGCGGAGTGTTGCACTTCCATCGTGCATTGGTTATTGGCAGGATTGGTGCCATGTGGGTCCTTAGCGAGTATATGAACCCAAACACGTAGTGTGGAACTGGGCATGAGGATTGGATGCTAGACGTAGATAGATGGATTTGCATGGGCGTTGGTGGGACGATGGCACGTGGTGAGCAATCACCTATGTCCACATCATTCACATTCACAACATGTTGTACCTGTCCTCATGACGACCGGCGGGTAGGGCGCGAATTGGGCAGGCATACCTAGGATAGGTGTGACAATGACATCGATGCGCCTAGGATTCGCTGTGACAGTGCAAGGGGGAGACGGTGGTGGCGTGACCTCATGTTGGCACAATGGATCAACCTTGGGCTATGGTGCTAGGGCAGGGTGATGCGGTGGCCCTCCTGGGGATCCGAGGTAGTGGCACGAAAATCACCATGGATATCTCGACTGGTCCCAGGGTGGGAGCAACATTGCAGCCCACAATGACCACTTATGGGCGGCATGTGTGGGAAAGGGAATCGGGAGTGGCAGATGAGAAGCGTTATGGTTCTTTGCATGTGTACCTACCCTGCGGGGCCACCAGTAGCACAAGGGTGCAAGGGGGATGCATGAGGTTCCAATGTCGTGTCAGCAGGAGTATGAGCCGCCGCACCCTTGTCGATAGTGGATGCAGGAGCGTGTCCAACGGGTGTATTAGGATGGGTGGGTGCGGTCAGCGGGAAGCTTCGAGCGTCTTGTATCTCTGCTTTATTTCCTTTTTATCCTTGCTGCACACACCTATTCGAGAGATCCAAAATTATGTTATGATTTACTAGAATTGCTCTTTATAGTTCACTTAAATCTATTGAGCTATTAAATTGCTCTAGTGCTTCACTTATATCTTTTTGAGCACATCGTGCTTTTACATGTTTGAAGAAATGCTCTCATGCTTCACTTATATTAATTTGAGAGTTAGTCATTTTGAAGAAATCCTCTCATGCTTCACTTATATTATTTTGAGAGAAGAAACTCTTATGATCATGTTCTTCACTTAAATCTATGTGATCTTGTAAAAAACAATTGCAATATATGAAACTAGTCCCAAAGTGATAGATATTCAAGAGGGATATAATAAAAACTTTCATGAAGATCACTCGACAAATTAAACTTGATTCTTTGTAATAGTTTTGAGACATGACGATAGTAATATGTGGGTTATGTTAGTGAGTAATTATCCTTAGTAAGAATATTGATGTTAAGGTTTGTGATTCCGTATGTAAGCACAAAAGTCAATAGTTGTGCTACGAAATTACATCCTACTTATGGTGCATTATTCAGTGTTAGTTATGCTTAATGCTCTCTTATGTGATTTTTTGTTTCTTGGTTGGATCCTTCTCAATCTATTTGCTTGCCTTCACTTCTACTAAGTAGAAATACAACTTGTGCATCCAAAATTCTTAAACCAGTTTTGCCATATGGGTCCACCATACCTACCTATATGCGGTATTTCCATGCCGTTCCAAGAAAATTTGTATGTGACATCTCTAAATTTCAAAATAAATTTTCCTTCTTGTGTGCTCGCACCGCTCATGAAACAGTACGGCGAGACCGATATTTTTCCATGCTAGATGTACTATTCTCAAGATGAGTGCTTATTCACTTGTCATTGCACGCACGAGAGTAGGGAGGTAATAGGGATGACCATTCCAAAAATGAAATGAAAAGAAAGAATTTTTTAATTTATGTTGTCAATAATAAATTCCTTGGAAAGTGTTGGTATGTGTCAGATTTTGGGCTCCGCAAAACCCTTAACGTTCAAACACAGGGGCATGTGCGAAGATTTCCCGCGGCCTCACCTAACCTAGCTTACTACTCGATGGATAGGATGGCAAACTCATACGATGACGAGGAAAAAGATGAACACAACAGTTACCCAGGTTCGGGCCGCTGTGAAGCGTAATACCCTACTCCTCCTTTGGTGGATTGCCTCTCGTGGAGGTTTGAGTTGATGAACTAGTACAGTGTGATTGAGCCTCGCGAGGGTCTCAAGATGTGTTATTGGCTCGCTATCTCGTGGTGGCGTGTGGAGTGGCTAAGTGTTGGTTACAGTCCCTTCTATGGTGTGTCCTAGCCTCTATATATAGCGGTGGCCCGGGTCCTCTTCCCTTATCACAATGGCGGGAAGGGATCCCACAATGACCAATTTTAAAGGGGGATAGGAGTACATCCGCGCCCTGTCCAAAGGTGGTCTTCGCCTGCAAAGTAGCTGTTGATGATGCGGTGGTGAGCTCGATGATGACATCCATCCTGCGGGGCTTGTGGTCATGGTCTTGTTGCACTAGAAAGGAAACCTTTGGGCAGCGCTTTGAGAACCCGCATACGTCCTTGCTCCCTTTGCACCAAAGAGGAAATTGTGCCGCCTGGCGTGCTGGCGCCCGCGTGTCCTTCCTTGTGTCACCCTTGACTCCCGAGGTTGGGCTTGGCATAGAGATCTCCGCCGCTCAGGAGGGGGCCTGAGGAGGCCCATCCTTGCTGGTCTAGATGTTGTTCTTCCTTGCGAGCCCAAGGTCCTCGTGAGGGCCTTGCCTCGAGAAATGCCACACCAGGCTGCGCCTGGCTGAAAAGTGGGCCATGCCTTGGGCCGCAGGCAGGAAGGACTGGGTACCCCTGTTACCCGAACACCGATAGTAGCCCCTGGGCCCAAGGCACGCTCGAGTTGGCTTCGAAGCAAAGCTCTAAGACCGGCCTGAAGCACCATGGGCTTCAACGCCTGCAGGCCTGGCCTTACACACATAAAACTCTAAGGGGCCCTAGCGCGCCTGTTCTCCGTGCCAGCTCAACTGTCGTCTGGTCTGTTAAATTGCTGGGAGCACACCACTATGTTGCCCTTGCTCTTCGTCGATCTCACCGTCCATCTCCCCCTTTCTGCAATCCTAGCCCTTTCTACTAGATCCCCACGTGTGCCGCCACGCTCCCTTTTCCATGGTTTCCAAGAAGGAAGAGGGCGAGGGCCCGAGGGTGCTAGCCAACGCGTCCGTGTCCTTGCCCGCGCTGGGCCAGTCTCTGGTGGTGATCCTGGAGGGATTGGACAAAGTTCAGCTGGTGGTCGCCACCAACTCCAATGAATGGGGGGCAACCAGAATTTGCCGTGCTCATTGCCCCGTAGCGAGCTTGCAGCTTCCGCCATTCCTCTCCATATCCATGCCCCCTCTCGAGCTTGCTGCCGCCATTCTCTAACTTCCTCTCCACCGTGTTGTCACACTATCGGATCCACATGCTCCATCTGCACCCCGGCTCTCTTGTCCTCCTCTTGGCCTTCACGTTCCTGTGCGAGGCCTTTGTGGGCATCGTCCCCTCTATGCCCCTGCTGCGTCACTTCTTCTCCATCGAGCTGACCCCGGGGGAACAATTCTCTGCGTGCGTGTCCTTGAGAGTAGCCGATGCACCTACTGGAGGGCCCCTTAACACGGGGTTCTCTCTAGAGGCCGAAGGGTTTCGGCGGTAGTGGGTGTATGTCAAGGCAGCCGAGGCCGGCCCCTGTTCTAATTCCCGCCGTCCCCAGCGATGTCACGCCACGGGTGGGTGCGCGAGGAGCTCGCCAACCCATGGTGTGGGCACGTCCTAGCCAGGCTAGCGTGGCTAGAGGGGGAGGGCGTGACGATGGGGATAGTGGTGAGGGAGTTCGTGCATCGACTAATCACTCCCTTGTAGCGTCATTCACGTCCGATGTGGGCCTTCAGGGGCCCCCATCATCACATGAGAATCCAAGCCTCGTCTCTTTCCCCTGACATGTTGCGTGAATTACTCCGCCGCCTGACCGAGGGTGAGCCCAGTGATCTTCCTCAGGGCGGCCTCCCCTTGTATAACTACAAGGGTCGAGAAGCCCTGGCCCTGAAGATGCCGCATTTTGACGAGTGGGGGCTCCTTCCTCCTGAGAGCACTGCTCCTCCCAAAGCCAAGATCAGGCGCCCTTTGCCAGATGCTCCTCCGGTTCCTGCCTTGGGCCAACCCGGAGTCGATGGTGTCGCCCCGCTGACTATAGGGGCCACTGCCTCCACTCTCGAGCGCGTGGTGTCGATTGTCATCCCGTCTTCTACCCGTTGCCGCTCCGGCTGAAAGAGGAAGGCGCCGAAGGGCAATCGCTCCTTGTCACCTTGGGCACCATCGAAGAAGAAGTGGGTCCCCCTAGACGAGTAAGTGCCAGCATCACCTCATCCCCTTCTTTTGTGTTCTTTTTCTGATCTTGAGACTTGCAAGCTCCCCCATGGCAAAGGAGGAGCTGAGCTGGTGTCGTCTGCTTTCATGGCTGCCAAGCTTCCCGTGGCTTTGCCCTCTATTGGTCACGGAACACTGGTCGCCACCCCGCTCATGACCGTGCTTGCTTGTCCATCAGGGGGCCCCAAGCACGAGCCCCCTACGATCTTCTTTGCCCGCGGTCTTTGACTTCCCGGGATGGGGTGGCGTCCGCCACTAGTGCCCTTCCTTGGAGATACGTCACGTGCCATCCTTGGTCCTCCCCCGCTTGGTGATACGGGGCTACAGGAGGCGCGTTGTCATTCTAGGGTGGTTGCAGGGGAGACCCCAACCTCGGGGAAGCGTCTGGGCTGGGCGGAAGCTTGCAAACCTCCCCCTTTTCTCCAGAGGGAGTGAGGAGCCCGACTGGGAACTTATGCTGGTGAGTGACCGGAGCGTCGTGCGGTGGGGTTTGCTCCAAACTGCGGCGAAGGCGGTGGAATGCCCGGGGCTGGATCTCGCTTATGGTGACGCTCACTCGGGGAGGGAGCGTCAACACCTTGCTCAGGAATGGGGCCGCTTTGAGGTTGTGGTGAAACTTTGGCGCCTACAGAACGAGCGCGCCCGCTGTCGGTGTCAAAACCGGCGGATCTCGGGTAGGGGGTCCCGAACTGTGAGACTAGAATCAACGGTAACAGGAGACGAAGGGGACACGAGTTTACCCCGGTTCGGGCCCTCCTATGGAGGTAATACCCTACGTCCTCCTTGATTGTATTGATGGTGTAAGGGGTTACAGAGTTGATCTACCTTGAGATCGTATGTCTAACCATAGACGACTTGTTCCCTCTATACCCTAAAACCCTCCGGCTTATATAAATACCGAGGGTTTACACATGGTCGGTTACATGCCGAAGAGATAAACTTGCCTAACAATAAATCATACGTGGAGCGCAAGCCGTGTTTCCCGAAGCTTCCATCTTGGAGATTGGGCCTTCAAATCCTTCGGTGTTTGGTAAGTATCCCTTATATTCCGGCCCATAACAATAGGTCGGCTTTCCGAGGACCCCTAATCCAGGACTCCCTCACCCGCACCGAAACCGGGGAATCCCTTGTGGCGGCGATGGAGGCTCACGAGCGTGCCCTGGCCGAAGCCCAGGAAGCTGACTACCGTTGCAGGGTCCTGGAGGAACGCCTCGAGGAGCTTCAGGCCCTCAATGTTTCCTTCGAAGGGCATCTCCTAGCACGAAAGGCTATGCTTGGCGGCGGGGCTCACGAGTTCCTCCTAGCTTGCGTGAGCCCCGGTGTGCCCCCTGACGCATTGGCGATGGAGGTGTTCGAGCAGAGCTGGGAGCAGGAGAGGCTGGAGACGAGGGAGCGCTAGGCGTTGCTTGCTGAAGAGTCCCTTGCCTCCCGTGACGTGAGGTTCTAGGGGGAGGTCGATAACAAAGTGGCTGAGGCCTTGCGCTCCCTCCTCTAGGACTATTGTGCGAAGCTGCGGCTCTAGGAGTCCAGATTCTACGAGCGACATGATCACCTAAAAGGCGAGGTTAAGGACCTCAAGAAAAGGTTATATCAAGAGAAAGGGCGATGGCATGCCGCGATGGACGCTCAAGCCGCAGCTGAGGCTGAGATGGATTTCTTTATAAACAAGTAAATGGCTTTGCTTCCCTGGCGAAGAAGACTTCGGACGAGGCGGTCCGGGCTCATGGCCTCTAGCATATGCGCTCTCAAATGTTCCAGTCTCTCGAGGGGAGGGCCAAGAGGGCCATGGATGACATCTGTGGTGCAAGCGTCTCAATCCCCTTGGTTTCGGACGATGCCGGGTACCTGGGTTTCTTTTCCATGGTCGTGCATTGTCTCGAGGGGGCATGGAGAAGATCCGCTTGCTGGTAGAGGAGAAGAACCTTGACCTCCTCGCACAGGTGGTCTCACGCGTCTTCAGCCACCTCCTTCGTCTCGATCTGCACTTTGACTTCGGCGCGGTGCTCAGTCCAGTGCCTAAAATGATGCACGCCGCCCTTGCCGAGTAGGTAAGAGACCACGTGGAAACCTGATAGCAGAGTTCTCCTCTGATGAGGATGAGGACCAGGCTGTGGTCGTGGTGCGCGAGGCCATCATCAGGGGTGATGTCGATGGCAAAAGCGTCCACATGTCTCCTTGAGTGGCCTTCTTGTTTTCCTGGCAAGGTCACGTGTGCGGCCTAATTGCAATTTTGTATGTACCTTTGAGAATTTCCCTTGAACTTACTTTCGAACAATGGGATGTATTACGCTGGGCCTCCTTTCTTGCGTGTGTATTGGGTTGGGGATCCTTTCGGCACTCTGCATCCACGGGTCCCAGTCCCGCTCACTTCCCTACCATTGTGCCTGCGTCTGGCCAAGGACGCAGCCACAGGACGAGGCCTCGACACCCTCGATGCCGGCCGGATCACCAAGCATCGCATCGACGCTGCCAAGTGGCTATGTGACTGATAAGGCTCTTGAGGCGCGCTGCTAAGGAGCCCCCCTTTGACGCTCAAGCACCTCTACGTCGGCAGGTCCCGGTCCCACGCATTTCCCTACCAGTGTGGTATACGACTGGATCACCAAGGACGCAAGCACGAGGTGAGGCCCCGGCACCCTCAATGCTGGTCGGATCACCAAGGACGACATTGAGGGTGGCGAGTGGCTATATGATCGGTAAGGCTCATGAGGTGTGATGCTCGGGATCCGCCTTTGATGCTCGAGCGACCCCCTTTTCCACCCTATCGAACTCTTCCTCAGGAGGCCGAGGCACTAGGGCCTCCCGAGTTCCATGCTATGGTGTTGTGTCGCGGTCCGAGCCCCCAGGCAGGGGTCGACTGCCCAAAGGTGCGAGCCCCGTGGTGCTCCGGGGTGGACTAGAGCGCACGGTGCCTTGTGAAACGCCAATCCAAAGAAGAAGATCCAGGACCGATAAAACGAGATAAATGAGAGGAAAAGTCCCCGCCCCTTTTTTCTTTTAAATCTAGAGTTGTGGACTCTTCAAACTTTATTCCAGAAAGTGGCAATTCGAACACAAAAATAAACAGGCAAACGCCGCGTCCGACACCTAGACTAGTCTTCGTCTTCCCCCAGCTCTGAGCGTAGGGCATCCACGTTGCATGGGCATAGCCATTGATGGGCAGTGTCGACTTCCCCGCCAGCACGGAGCTATGGATACCACATTGTGTGGGTGGGAACCCCTCCACGTCCTCGGGGGGCTCCGGGCATATACAGCCCGCTCATTATTACATGAGAATGTCACGGGTTGGTGAAGTAGGGCCGGCTCCGGACGGGCCCCTGGGTGTAGGGGTATCCCCTCACACCCAGAGCCCGTGCCCGGGCGTCATCATCGTAGCAGAGGTGCAGCCCCCCGCGTTGCGCGGGTCAGTCCAGGCGAGGCTTGTTTGTTGCGCGCGAGGTTGGCACCCCGGGCGGTGCCCTAGTGCGCCTCACTGGGGTGCCCCGGGTCCCTTTGCAGGTGCTCACGGACCAGCCCCCAGGCTGGGTAAACCGGGCCCGAGGACATAGGTGAGTACAGGATCACCCGTTGGTGACCGAGAGATGCCCAGCTCGGAGACATCGGTGTGTGTTCCACCCTCCGTGTCCAAGCGGGAGTCTCATGCCTTGGGAACAAGGCAGTATGCTCTACCCTCCGTCCCCAGGTTGGGAACATATGGCCAGAGACATGGGTGTTTGTTCCACCCTCCTTCTCCAAGATGGGGACACTGGGCCTGGGAACGATGGCGGGTGTCCTCTCCTCCATTCCCAGACCAGTGACCCCCAGTCCCCTGACCTAGATGTCTGCTCACGGCAGCTCCTGCCAGCGGGTGTGCCCTGTGAGGGTGCACGCGCCGGTCACCCTCACGGAACTAGACGCTGGAACCGCCCTCGCGAGGATGCGCGTGCCATTCCTTGTGAGAGCCACTCGCGAAGCCGTACGTACCTCCTATAGTCGCGGTAGCCATCGTTGCCTCCTTCTCGTCCTGGACGCTCATCAACACGTCGTTGTAGAGTTTCCTGAGCCCGAGGGCACCGGTCTAGTTGAGCCTCTGGTCTTCCTCCATGGTTTCGGTAGAACCAGTGACGGGTGAGAGGGGACATGCCTCTTGCATGCGCGGCCCCTCCCATCGGCGTCTAACGGCACCTGCAGCCGGCTCCCACGGCTCCGGTCTCCTGGTCCAAGCTCCTAATGGGAGCGGATCGCCGCGGACGTCCCGGATGCGCTTGTGAGGCCCGAGCGCTGGTTCTGTTAGTTGACCGGGTCCACGGGCGCGTGCCCCGCCGAGGCATGCCAGGGCCTTCTGGGTGGAGGTGGCGTGCCTGAGGGCATATCTGGCCCAAGCGTCATGGCGAACATGCACCGCACGGTGGTGTCACAGCTCATGCGCCACGAGGAGTGCAACGTGTCTGTGCATCGGGTCATGGCAGGCCTGGAAGGGCTGTGACATGCCCCTTGCACGGGGAGGAACCAGGGCGGCGAGGGCTTGCCATGCGGCTGGTGAAAGCGGCAGCCCTCGGCACCCGTGAAAGGCCTTGCCGGTGATGGGAGCCGTCAGTGGAGAGGCTTTACGACGCGGTGTTGTGAGGCCCGTCGGCGCCGCCCGTGCCACACAGGTAGCCTGCTGCTTGGCCCAGGCCCGTCCTCCTTTTTCCATGAGCGCGGCGAGTGGAGGCAGGGTCAGACTCAAGGTATGCTTCGACACGCCCCCTACCTAGCATGCCAAATGTCAGATTTCGGGCTTTGCAAAAACCTTAAGGTTCGAACACAAGGGCGTGTGCGAAGATTTCTCGTGGCCTCACCCAAGCTAGCTCACTACTTGATGGATATGATGGCAAACTCGCATGTCGATGAGGAAGAAGATGAACACAATAGTTTACCCAGGTTCAGGCCGCTATGAAGCGTAATACCCTACTCCTGCTTTGGTGGATTGCCTCTCGTGGAGGTTTGGGTGGATGAAGTAGTACAATGTGCTTGAGCCTTGCGAGGGTGCTCAAGATGTGTTCTTGGCTCGCTATCCCGTGGTGGCGTGTGGAGTGGCTAAGTGTTGGATCCGGTCCCTTCTACTGTGCGTCCTAGCTAATTTTAAAGCGGGACATGAGTACATCTGCGCCCTGTCCAAAGGTGGTCTTTGCTTGCAAAGTAGCTATTGATGATGTGGTGGTGGGCTCGGCGATGACATCCGTCCTGCGGTGCTCGTGGTCGTTGTCTTGTTGCACTGGAAAGGAAACGTTTGGGCGGCGCTTTGGGAACCCGTGGACGTCCTTGCTCCCTTTGCACCAAAGAGGAAACTGTGCAGGATGGCGTGCTAGCACCCACCTGTCCTTCCTTGCATCACGTTTGACTCCTGAGGCCGTTTTTTTATAGAGATCTCCGCTGCTCAGGAGGGGGCCTGAGGTGGCCCATCCTTGCTAGTCTTGATGTTGTTCTTCCTTGCGATCCCAGGGTCCTTGTGAGGGCCTTGCCTCGAGCAGTGCCACATCAGGCCACGCCTGCCTGACCGATAGTATGGAAGGCAACCGTGGGTTTGGCTAGCCATGAAAAGTGAGAGTATGGTGGAAAAGGGAATAAAGTTTATTTTCTATTTGGGAACCGCTTCTGATGTATCTAGCATGGAAAGATATTGAAATCTCTCGGTCATTTTCGTTGACAGGAAAGGCATGCCACCCAAAATATTTTTCTCTATCAATTTAAAACTTGAGCAGTGCAACCTCTACAAATCCCTACTACCCTCTACAAAGGGCTACGTATTTACTTTATGCAATTTTTATTTTCAATTTGAGTCTCCATCTTCTCATATAAAGCACCAACTAGGAGGCACTATGATTGTACTTGAGCATTAGGTGTAGCTCATATTTGAGTGTGTTTCATGAATGGATCAATGATTGAGCATGATGGGCTAGGCATAACTTGCTTTAGTGTTGATATTTTGAAAGACATGGTTGCTTGTTGATATGCTTGAGCATTAATGTTTTCATTTCAAAACTATATTATTGCTTTGAACCATCTAAAAGGTCCAAATGTACATGCTACAAATAAAACAATACATGATGAACATGTTAGGCAACATTCCACATCAAAAAATCTGTTTTTATCATTTACATACTTTAGGATGGGTAGGAATTAAGCTTGGGGGTGTTGATACGTCTCCAACGTATCTATAATTTTTGCTTGTTCCATGTTGCTATATTATCAATCTTGGATGGTTTACAATCATTTTCTAGCAACTTTATATCATTTTTTGGGACTAACCTATTGACATAGTGCCAAAGTGCCAATTGATTATGTTTTTTTGCTTGTTTTTCACTTTGTAGAAAATCAGTACCAAACGAAGCCCAAACACCGTGAATTTTTTTGTGGATTTGTTTTTGGACCAGAAGACACCATATGGGCCAGAAAAAAGGCCAGAGAGGAGGCCCGAGGTGGGGAACACCCACCAGGGGTGCGCTAGAGGCCCCTGGCGACAAAGTGGGTGGTGCTCACCTCGGGAACCCACTCCACGGACTATCACATATATAAATTCTCAAATATTTGGAAAACCCTAGAGGAGTCGATGAAACACAATACCAGCTGCCGCAAGTTCCAAAACCTCGAGATCCAATCTAACACCATCACGGAGGGGTTCATTTTCATCATAGGTGCCTCTCCGATGATGTGTGAGTAGTCCACCATAAACCTATGAGTACGTAGGCAGTAGCTAGATGGCTTCCTCTCTCTATTATGATTCTCAATACAATGGTCTCTTGGAGATCTATTTGATGTAATGACTTTTGTGGTGTGTTTATTGGGATCCGATGAATTTTGAGTTCATGATCAGTTTCTATCCATGAATATTATTTGAGTCTTGTTTGATTTCTTATATGCGTGATTTCTTATAGCCTCGTATTTCTCCTTCAAATCTTTGGTTTAGTTAAGCCAACTAGATCGGTTATTCTTTCCATGGGAAGAGGTGCTTTGTGGTGGGTTCGATCTTGCGATGTTCTTTCCCAGTGACAGAAGGGGCATCAAGGCACACATGTATCATTGCCATTAAGGATCACAAGATGGGGTCTACTCCTACAAGAACAGATCTTGTCTACATCATGTCACTGTTCTTATTTCATTATCCCGTTTTCCCATGAACTTAATACCCTAGATGCATGCTGGATAGCGGTCGATGTGTGGAGTAATAGAAGTAGATCCAGCATCGTTTCGGTCTACTTATCTTGGACGTGATGCCCATGTAATGATCATTGCATGGATATCGTCATTATTATTTGATCTTCTATCAATTTCCGAACAATAATTTCTTCACCCACCAAACGCTATACTCATGAGAGAATCCACTAGTGAAACCTACGGCCCCCGGGTCTACTTTTCCAACATATTGCTTTCCGATCTACTATTTTTCCTTTTTGTTTTCAGATCTATTAATCCAAAAAATACCTTTCTGCACTTTTTTTACCTATTTTATTTTTTTTCTTGAAAGATCGATTTGCCAAAACTATCATTACCTAATCTATCTTTTTATCGTTGAGAGCTGGACAACCTCTCTTGCACGTTGGGATGCAAGTACTTGTTATTTGTGTGCAGGTGTTGTTTACGTAGGTGCTTGATCTTCCTCTACGGATTGATACCTTGGTTTCATAACTAAGGGGAATACTTATCATCGCTGTACTGCATCAGCCCTTCCTCTTTGGGGAAATACCGACGCAGTCTCAAGCCGCATCAGGGCCTGCATCTGCAAACTCGTGAAGCTCGGCGAGGAGAAGCTCCGAAGACCTTGGGACCGTATCGGGATGGACTGCATCATGACCCCATTTGAATGCTTAGCTACCACAGGAATGAAGCCATGGACCACCTCATTGTCCAATGCACCTTCTCTAGGATCAATTGGCATAAGAACCTACCGTAGTGCTGACTTCCAATACCCCTACCCAGTGCCCCAACAAGCTTTTTCCGATGGTGGTCTAGAGTCGACAATGCTTGTCGGGCTAGCTTACGAAAGGGTATAAACTCCCTCTTCACTCTCGTCGTCTAGTCAACCTGGAAGAACCACAACGTGATGTCTTCTATGACCTACGGCCATATAACACTGACCTAGAGTGCACCGACAAGGATGGCACCAAGTTACGGGCTCACGCTAGGGCTAAAGGGCTATAAAGTGTAATTCTTGTAACCCGAGATTGCATTGTAGAGGTTGATCAACCTCCATCATGCTCATCTTGCACTCTTCAGTTCGCCAACTTTTGTACGCCATGTTGAGTTGCACAAGGCTCATGAGCCGAAGTAGCCCTCGACTAGATCCCATGTGGACGACCCAAAATCCACACCGGTCAAGGCCTTGTATAGCTAATACGTCTCCAACATATCGATAATTTATGAATTATTCATGCCATGTTTACCTATGTTTACAATATTTTTGTATGGTTTTGATACACTTTATATATTTTATTTACAACTAATCTGAACTGGCGTTGTTTTCAGCAGAATTACTGTGGTGTTGTTTTTGTGCAGAAAATAAAAGTTCTTGGAATCACCCTAAACTTGTTTATGATTTTTTTTGAGGAAATAAGAAATGCCAGAGCGATGAACCACTAGAGGGGAGCCACCTGTGGGACACAAGCCAATAGGGCGCCCCCTAGGCGTGCACCGATGGCTTGTGCGGCCCATGTGGCTCCGGTTGGAGTCATTTCAACGCTAAAAAATCCTATATATACAAAAACCTTCAAAAATTGACCTACAACTTATGCTCCTCTGCCACAACTCTCTTTATCAATGAAAACCCCATCTAGAGCCTTTCCAATACCCTGCAAGAGGGGGTAAATCACCTCTAGTGGCCATCTTCATCATCCCGGTGGAGGCCATGACAAGGAGAGAGTAGTTCACCCTCAGGGCTGAGGGTATGTACCAATAGTTATGTGTTTAATCTCTCTCTCTTTCTCGTGTTCTTGAGATGGCACGCTCTTGATGTATCACGGGCTTTATTAATATAGTTGAATCATATGGTGTTCGTCCCTTGCGTTCTTATTGTGGTGAATTGAATCTTTCCCTTTGAGATCTCATTATGTTGGATTGAATATGTTGGTTTGAGAACACTTGATGTATGTCTTGCATGTGGATACCCATAGTGATAATGGTGTATTCTATTTATTCACTTGATATATGTTATGGCATCAACTTGCGGATTCTGGTGACCTTGGGGATCTATGCATAGGGGTTAATTGCACGTTTTGAGACCAAGTTCTCCGATACAAACCTTGGGGTACTCTTTGAAGTTCTTTGTGTTGGATTGAATATGATGAATGTGAAATTGTTTGATTCATGTCGAATATTTAACCCATACATACTTGAGGTGGCATTGGAGTATCTAGGTGACATTAGGGTTGATTGATGTGTATCATAGGTGTTATTCTTATACGAACTCTATGGCTGTTCGTGACAGTTGTAGGAATAGCCCAAAAGATTGATCGAAAATAATAACTTTGAGGTGGTTCTACTACATACACCAATTTCATCTTATGTTTTGTGCTAGATAAAACTCTGGAATGATTCTTTGTTGCGCGTTGAGGTATGATCATGTGATCCTTTTATCTTAGCATTGTTGAAAGATTACAAAATAAAACGTTTTGCTCATGTGATCCTAGGATTCATCTTATGAGACCTAGGCCTTATTTCCAAGCATTTATGTAACGTTTTTCTCACTATTTTCCACATTTATCTTGTTGTTCTTATATTTTCAGATTACAAAATCCTATATCTACTATCCATATTGCACTTGTATCACCATCTCTTCGTCAAACTAGTATACCTATACAATTTGCCACTGTATTGGGTGTGTTGGGGACACAAGACATTTCTTGTATGTGATTGAAATATTGTTTGATAGAGACCATATTCATCCTACACCTCCCATGGATTGATAAACCTTTTGTCATCCACTTGAAGGAAAATTGCTACTATCCTACAGAACTCTGTGCTTGGAGGCCCAACAGAGTCTACAAGAATAAAGTTGCATAGTAGACATCAAAATCTTTCTAGCACCGTTACCGAGAAGGTGAGTGCTTGAAGGCATATCTTTAGTTCTTGAAATCATATCTTTTACTTTCTTATTTTTCACTATTTTGGTTTTACAAAATAAAACTACAAACAAATGAATTTAGGTTGCCTCATTTGTTTTGTCTTTATAATGTCTTTCGTGAAAATAATGGTTTGGATAATTGTGTTCAATTGTTAGAGGAAGTAATTATAAAAATACTTAATGAGAATTCCTTGATTTATGAGAATGATTGCAATATCCTATGAATATACATGATGCTAATGATATGCAAAGCCACAAGCTTGGGGATGATATGTTTGATGAAGATGATATTTTTAGTCCCCCAAGTTTTTGATGAGCAACTTTATTATTATGATGAGATGTATGCTATAAAGAATAATGACAACTATGAAACTTGTGATCATGATTTTAATTTTCAGTTCGGTTATGTCAATCATGTATCTGATGATAGTTATTTTGTTGAGTTTGCTCCCACTACAATGAATGAGAAGAAAACTGCTTATGTGGAGAGTAATAAATTTCCTATGCTTGATGATCATGAAATGAATGCTTTATGTGATAGTTATATTGTGGAATTCCTTCATGATGCTGCTGAAAATTATTATGGGGAGTAATTTATGCTTGTAATAATTGCAACAATATAAAGTTTCATCCCTATGTGTTGAAAATCTTAAATATATGCTTGTTTTGCCTTCCTATGCTAGTTGATTCCTTACCCCATAATTTGTTTTCTCAAAAAAAACCTATACATAGGAAGAGGTTTAGACTTAAATGTGCTGGTAATATGCTGCATGATGCTCCCATTGTGTTTCAATTCTTTACTTTTATGTGAGCATCATAGAAATCATCATGCCTAGCCAAAAGGCATTAAAGAAAAGCGCTTGTTGGGAGACAACCCAACACTTGAAATTTCTGTTTTTACGTGACCACATGATTAAGCTACTTTAGTATGCATGTTTTGTGCCTATTATTTCAGTAATGTGCCAAGTAAAGCCTTTGGGATAGTGTGGATACTTGTTACTTCGATTCTGTGCAAAAACATAAACTTTTACGTGGAGTGCAGACCTTCTATGATTTTACTGGAGTGTCAAAAAATTCTGAAATTTTTACAAACATTTTTTATTCAAATTCTATGAGTATTACAATTTTTTTAGAATTTTCTAAGAACGAGAAAAATACTTATAATGCAGATCTTCACAAACTGTTCTCTTTTTGACAGATTCTATTTTACATGCAAAGTTTGCTTTTTTAGTGTTTCCATAGATTATATTTAGTGATAAATTATGGGAATGATATAATAAACTAGGTATTATGTGAAAGTGGCCTTTCAGAAATCCAGAAGAAAACTTCAACAATTCATTTCATTCAACAAATGTGATGATGATGCATAGCTACATTTCATAACATTCCAAAATGAAATTTTGGGATGTTACAAACCTACCCACCTTAAGATGAATCTTGCCCTCGAGATTCGGGTTGGATAGAAAATAGGTGCGGGTGGTCTCTACGAAGATCTTCTTCGCGTTCCTAGATGGCTTCTTCCTCGGTGTGGTGACTCCACAGAACCTTACAAAACTTGATTGTCTTGCTACGGGTAACTCTGTTGGAAGTCTTGAGGATTCTGACATGCTTCTCCTTGTAGGTTAGGTCACTGTCAAGTTGTATGGCCTCTAGGGGCATTGTGTCTCTCAAAGGAATATCAGCCATCTCAGCGTGGCATTTCTTCAGCTGGGAAACATGGAAAACATCATGAACTCCGGACAATCCTTCCAGCAATTCCAACTTGTATGCAACTTTGCCTCTACGTTCAAGAATTTTGTAGGGGCCTATGAATCTGGGTGCTAACTTTCCTTTAACACCAAACCTCTTGATTCCTCTAAGTGGGGACACACGAAGGTATGCTCGGTCTCCCACTTCATACGTCACCTCCTTGTGTTTGTTATCAGCATAGCTTTTCTGCCTGGATTGGGCTATCTTGAGTCGGTCTCGAATCAGTTTGACCTTTTCTTCAGAATATCGGATAAGATCGGGACGAAAAAGTTTTCGGTCTCCAACACCATCCCACATCAATGGTATTCTGCACCTCCTTCCGTATAAAGCCTCAAAAGGGGCCATCTTCAGACTAGTCTGATAACTGTTGTTGTACGAGAACTCTGCGTAAGGTAAGTTGTCATCCCAACTAGAACCATAGTCTAGCACACAAGCTCTCAACATGTCCTCCAAGATCTGGTTGACTCTCTCGGTCTATTCATCGGTCTGCAGATGCAAAGTTGTACTGAACTCCAGTCTCGTACCCAAAGTTTCCTGTAGCTGATGCCAAAACTTTGAGGTAGATTGTGTTCCTCTATCTGACACAATACTCCTCGGAACTCCATGCAGACACACGATCCTGGCCATATATATCTTGGCTAACTTAGCACTGGTATAGGTGGTCTTCACTGGAATGAAATGAGCCATCTTGGTTAAGCGATCGACCACTACCCAGATGGAATCATAACCTGAACGGGTCCTGGGTAATCCTGTCATGAAATCCATACCAAGCTTATCCCATTTCCACTCAGGTATCGGCAAAGGTTGGAGTAACCCTGCAGGTTTCTGATGTTCCGCCTTTACTCGCTGACAAACGTCACATACTTAAACATGTTCGGCAATATCCTTCTTCATACCTGTCCACCAGTAACTTTCCTTCAAATCCAGATACATCTTGGTGTTGCCTGGGTGTATCGAGTAAGGTGAATCGTGGGCTTCTTGAAGTATCAACTTCCTGAGCTTTGGGTCATTGGGCACATAGATTCGGTTCTCAAACCATAGAGTTCCTTGTTCATCCTCACGAAAACCTTTAGCTTTTCCATCTTTCATTCTCTGCTTTATCTCAGTTATCTCCTTTGTCTGACTTCTGGACTTCACAAATTCTTTCGATCAAAGTGGACTGGATCTCTAGTGTGGCAACATATCCTCTTGGAACTATCTCTAGACGGAGCTCTCTGAGATCATCGGCTATCTCCTGGGGTAATCCTCCCGCTATGAGTGTGTTCACATAACTTTTCCGACTCAAGGCATCTGCTACAACATTTGCCTTCCCTGGATGGTAATGCAATCTCATGACGTAGTCCTTGATTAACTCCAGCCATCTCCTATGTCTGAGGTTGAACTCCTTCTGTGTCAAGATATACTTCAGGCTTTTATGATCGGTGTAAACATCACAACTATTTCCAATAAGGAAATGTCTCCAGGTCTTGAGTGCGTGCAGTACGGCTGGTAGTTCCGGGTGGCATAGTTGAACTCATGGGGTCATAGCTGTCTGGATGCATAGGCTACAAATTTTCCCTCCTACATGAGTACTCCTCCAAGTCCTTGAAACTAGCTTCACATTCCTCAGTACAAATATACTTAGACTCTTTCTTCAACAACTCTGTCATGGGCTTGGCAATCTTTGAGAAATTCTCAATGAACCTCCGGTAATATCCGGCAAGTCCGAGAAAACTACGGATCTCCTTAACTGAGGTGGGAGACTTCCACTCAGTGACTGCTTCAACCTTAGTGGGGTCCACTGCTATTCCATCTCCAGAAATAACATGTCCAAGGAATCTGACTTCCGTCAGCCAGAATTCACATTTACTGAATTTGGCATATAACTGATGCTCTCTAAGCTTCTCCAGAACTAAACGCAAGTGTTCCTTGTGTTCTTGCTCGCTCTTGGAGAATATCAAAATGTCATCGATGAACACCATGACAAAATTGTCTAGATATTCCATAAACACTTTGTTCATCATATTCATGAAGTAGGCAGGAGCATTAGTCAAACCAAAAGACATGACTGTATACTCATATAAACCATACCTTGTGGTGAAGGCTATTTTGGGTATATCCTGTTCACGAATTTTCAATTGGTGACACCCAGATCAAAGATCGATCTTGGAGAATACTTTGGCTCCTACTAGTTGATCAAACAAGTCATTAATCATCGGCACAGGATACTTGTTCTTCATAGTCACCTCGTTCAATGCACGATAATCGACTACCATCCTCAAGGTTTTATCCTTCTTCTCCACCAAAAGAACTGGGGCTCCCCAAGGTGAAGAACTTGGGCGAATATACCCTTTGTCCAATAACTCCTTAATATCCTTCTTGATTTCTACTAAATCATTTGCGGGCATCCGATAGGGTCTCTTGGAAATTGGAGCTGTTCCTGGTAGTAACTCTATCAGAAATTCAATCTCTCTATCTGGTGGCATGCCTGGTAATTCCTCCGGGAATACATCTGGAAAGTCTTGTACCACCGACACTTCCTCCTGAACCACTCCTGTGAGGGAATTTAACGAGCACTCATTTGTGTGCGTCGGGATACATACTTAATCCTCTTGTTCTCTAGGGTGGTGAGAAAAATAGACTTACTGGGGCAATCAAGGTTTCCTTCATACTTGGTCATCCAATCCATGCCTGGAATTACACCCAATCCCTAGGATTCTAAGACGATGAGGTTGGTGGGAAAAACATGATTTCCTATATGGAGTTTCAATGCGTGGCATCCTATCCCTGCCATCATCATACCTCCTGGGGAATTGACCTTAATGGGCTGAATAAGGGTTCTGGTGGGTAAACCATACTTTTCCACCACTACCCTTCATATGAATGAATGAGTTGCACCAGAATCAAAAAGTACCCTAACTGGATGTGAATGCAATAGAAACATACCAACCACAGTCTCGTGCTGATCATAGACTTCTTCCACATCAATGTGGTTCACCTAAGCACGGGGAAAAGGATTTGGCTTGTTAGCTGCGGAGTTGCCGTTGTTGTTGCCGTTTCCATTTCCTTGCTTGTTATGAGGGCATTCAGTGGCATAGTGCCCTGTCTTCTGGCACATGAAGCAGGTGATATGGTTTAGATCCTTCTGAGCTGGAGCGGGATGGTGTTGGTTGCCATTCCCACCTCCATTGCCATTCTTGAAGTTGCCATTGTTGGGACGATTATTCCCATTTCCTCCATGGTTGTGTCCTCCATGGTTGTGCACGTGATGAGTGTGTCCTCCATACTTATCGGTCCCTGATCCGGTATTCCCTGAATACGAGGAGTAGCGGGGCTTCTTTGGAGCTCCAGAGTTAGACTTCCCATGTCCATACTTCCTCTTGCGGTTTTTGATTTGCTGCTGCTTCCCTTCCAGGATGAGGGCCTTGTCTACCAGCTCTTGGTAGTTGTTGAAAGTAGCCACCATCAGCTGCACGCTCAACTCATCGTTGTGTCCTTCCAGGAACTTCTCCTGTTTGGCTGCATCATCAGCCACATCTCCTAGTGCATAACGAGCCAACATGCTGAAATCATCCACATATTGGGCCACGGAGCGACTTCCCTGGCGTAAGTTGCGAAACTCACGCTTCTTTAGACTCATGGCTCCAGCTGAGACATGAGTGGTTTGGAAAGCTAGCTTGAACCGCTCCCAAGTCACACCAGCAATGGGGTATGTGGTGGTGTAGTTCTCCCACCATGAAGCTGTAGGCCCCTCAAGTTGATGGGCGGCGAAGCGCACCTTTTCAGCCTCAGTACATCCAGCGGTGGTGAGTTCCTACTCCATCTTGCGGAGCTAATCAGCTTCCACAATGGGCTTAGTGCTACTGGAGAAAGTTGGTGGATTCAGCCTCAGAAAACGGGTGAGGTTGTCGCCCTGAGGTGGAGGGTGGTTGTTGTGGTTGTTGGTCTGGTTCTGGATCAACAACTGCATCAGGGCATTCTGCTGCTGGAGAAGTTGTGTGATTTTTGGCGGGAAGGTGAAGTCGGGCTCATGTTGCGGAGGCATCTTGCTGTTTTCAGAGGGGTGAGAATTAGAATAGAACAAGGACCTAAAAGAAAACTTCACTACCCATATGCAATGCAACAACATATCACACCAAACACTCATTCATTTATTCAACTCAAGGTTCAAACATCGAGATACAAGTCTCCAAATCAAACTAAGCATCAACCTACGCTTTAATGTTGAAAATGAAAGATACATGGGGGCATAACTAAAGTTCTCCTAAAAATTCCATGGTAATGTGGCCTCCTCCGGTGGTGCTCTCCTCATAGTCATCATCGTTGCTAATCAAGGGAGCCATGTCTCCTTCTGGATGAAGATTTTCCCCCATGTCCAGCTGTTCCTGCAGAGTTGCAATGCGAGTGTTCAACTTCTCGATCCTCTCCAAAAAAATCCTTCACTTCATGCTCATGCTCGTACTTGGCTTCCCGTAGGTCAGCCTCGAGGTCAAGCTCGTGGTTCATCAGCCTCTTGATTGTCTTCGTGTCTGCGCGTACCCAAAGCTCCAAGGTCCTGATGTGCGTCTCCAAAGTCTGGATATAGGAAAGGGTGGAGTCTTTAGTGGGAATGTGTATGATATTTCCAATGGCATCCCTACGACAAACCATGCTGAGTCCTAGCGAAATGGGACCACCACTGTATTCCTCCTGAATACGCCCGAGGGCACGATGAATCGCCATGTCCCTCCCAAGAATCTAGCTGGGTGCCACAAACTTGAAGTCGATGGGCTCCTTCCGATTTCCAAAGGTCTTTCCGGGGATGTGCACCTCGATCCTATAGCGACCGTCTTGTGGAAAAGACATGATAGGAGTCCTGGTGATGCTCGGCAAAGCGATCCTTACGCCCCTGATGCTCTACACCATCTCTTTGCCAAAGGGCATCATCGCGTCAAGCTGGCAAAACTCCGTGAACAAAACTAGGGTGAAGGTGGCCATCTAGAAAGGTTGAAATAATCGGAGGGAAGTCAGAAATGAACAGATGAGAGTATAAGTATTTTAAAGACAAAGGAAAAAATCATAAGGCTTTTCCAATCCTAGAGGTTATGTTCTACAGTCAGCGTGTGCTCTGATACCATTTCTGTAGCGACCCGCCTGAAGGTCAAATCTCCGGTGTTTCCGTACCATCCCAAGATCATGCTGGTACACACACAGTACATCAATGTATATATCAAAGGGAAATCACACAACTTTATAAATCAAAATCTCATATCGAGTCCTTTATTACAATAAGAATTACAATAAAGTCGCCGAAGGCCAACTCATGAGAATAACTAATCTTGCGGAAGCTTCAAAGGTAGTTGAGTCCATCTGACTCCAAGGGCATCTCATCGAGCGTAGAGCGTATCCTCACTCCTGGTCGGAAAAGTACTCTACAACATGATACGTTGTAGCCGTGTAGGTCAGCATATTGAATATGCCGGCAATGTCACAAAAGAGGGGTGTAAAGTAATCATCTATTCTATATGCATTTTTGGCAGGTGGAGTAGTAACTTTTTGCATAAAGCCAATTTTTCCTACAACAAGAGAGGGCAAAAGTTATTACTACAATGTTGGTTGATTAATAAGATGGTTCCACCAACCAATTCTCATACCCAAGTTGTCATTAATACCCACATCAATATAATTATTGGTGTTGAGAATTCCAGATAGTTTCAATTCCTTTGGCTCAAACTATCCATGACCGTGGACACGGCTAATCGATTAGGTTTGGGTACTCTGTAGAGTTTTGCACATGTTCCCCACAAGATTTTATCACCTCCATTGGATTTCTCGCACTTCAGGGTGTTTGAGAAACGGATGACCAAAACATGGTCTTCTAAAGGGTTTCCCTGAGACTCTGTCGGTGCCCATCCTTTCCTACCATTCTTCTACATCTTGTAGCACCGCCTATCCAGGGTCACCACGATATCCAACCAAGCCAGAGCCCACAATGGCTTGTGGCTGTGCAGGTAAGCCTTGGGTCTTGAAGCATCCATCCATCTCTTTGTGCCTGGGTGGACCTTTCCGCGTGAATACTGGCACTTCTCCAGCAACACCTAGGCTAACCACTGGTTTCTCCAGGGCGCCATTCAACCATCATCCACCAAGAGGTATGTTGAAAACTTGGAGTCTTGAAGTCTTGATCATCTTGTAAGTCTTGAAATTATTATCTCACAACTCTCATGAATCACACAACCAACCCCGTCTACTAATAGCATAGCAAAATTAAATCAACGTTTCCCGGGGCCAATGTGTCAAAGGGTTGAGGGGTGCCTATCACATGATACTACATCAAGTAACCAAGTTTCCAAATTACCTACTTTGCATGCAATTGGGGAGATGGTAGAACTAATGCAATTAAAACATGGGTAAACATGATCAAAGTGACTTGCCTTGCTGACGATCCTCGTACTCAAGTGACTCTAGATAACAAGCTTCGCACTCCGGATGATCTAACGAATCAAACAAAGCACACAATAAGCATACAACTAAAATAAAACTCAAACAATCAGCAAGATTAAACTAAAACAATTCAATAGTAAGAATCAGGAGAAAAATTCAAAACCAATATTTGACTCACAATTTTTTAGTGTCAAAGCTACTACTAATATAAAATAAGACCAACCACTATTTTTAATAACAAAACAACAGTTAACACAAAAGAAATAATAAAATATATATTAGTAAACATAATTAAATCCACTAAAACTTTTGTGAGAAGAAATGCTACTAAAATTATTATTTTTTATAAAACACCACTTAATGAAGATAACTGGAGTTTCCTATAACATTAGAGTATGAAACAATTTTTTTTATAAACAGAACATTACTTAACATAAAAGAATTACTAATATTCTTTATTAGAAAAAAGAATTAAATCTCTTAAAATGTTTGTGAAAAGTAAAACTAAATTGCTTTATAAAACTATACCTAATGAAAAAGAATAAAGATTTCCTATAACAATAAGGTATAAAACTAAACAATTATTTTTATTAATAGCACGTTATTTCACCTAATGTTGAAACAACAGAACCTAATGAAAACCAAAACAAAAGTTAAACTAACTCACATTCAAACTAAGCTAAAATCAAACTAACTAAACTCTATTAAGAACTAAACAGATTCTGTTTTTGTGAAAAACACTAACCAAATTCATCCTAAAAATTGTCAAACTATGTAGGATGATAGGTCTAACTAATATAAACCAGTGGTAAAAAGATTCACACAAAAATATATTTTTAAACTCTAGTTATACAGATTTTAGTAATTTAAGAAAATTTGGTTAGATTCAAATTTATAGTTCCAATTTTAGATCTAAGACAATATAATGAAACTAAATGAAATTTTTGATCTAATGCAAAAAGAATCAATTGAAAACACTAATTATTTTAAAAGTTACAACTAAAACAAAAACAGAAAACATTCTGTTTTCTAAAACAAAACAGAAAAGAACAGAAATACTAACTAACGGACAGGGTGAAGTGGCATGCTATGATTTGCCTAGGGTGTGTGCGCATGGGGGTTTGCGGGCGGACAACTGAAAGCTAACGTGTACCGGTTCGTTTTATAAAATTTCTAATCTGGAGCGTAGATCCTAGATCTTATGGTTGCGGGTGGAGGTGGCGGCTTACAAGGGAGGGGGGCGGTGCTCCGGTGATGTCGGCGGCAGCCGGAAGTCGGAGATTCTCGGGAATGGTGTTGCGGTGGTCGAGGGCGGCGTCCAAAAGCTTCAAACGGCGGTGGTGAGTCTCCGGCGTACGTTGGTGGCGTCGGAGGGGAGTGGGGGTGAGTGTTGTGACAGCCAGGAGCTCTGGGGGGTTCGGGTGGAGTCAGAACTCCGACGAGGTGCGGGGGCGATATTCTGGCAAGGGGAGTGGGTTTCGGGGGTGGAATGGAGCGCGGCGAGGGCACTGCTACTTATAGGCCAGGTGCGGGGTCGGGAAAGGGAGAGAGGACCGAGATCCGGGGAGGAGGGATCTCCGGCGAGGTGGTTGGGCACGAGGAGGAAGGCGAGCGTGCTGATGACCCTATCAGATGGTGGGTCCCGCGTGCAAGTGAGAGAGGGGGCGGGATCTGTGCGTCGGTGACTGATCCGAAAGGGTCTCGGGAGTAAAGGTTGGTGGGCCGACCGGTTTCTTTTTAAATTCGTTTCATTTCTATTTTTCCAGAGCGTTTAAAACCCTTTAATGCATTCAAATCATTTCCAAACATAGGGAATATATATATCAAAATGATCAGGGGAATAAATGCTATTTAATGAACATTTTTCCTCTGTCAAAATGAATACTTTAAAAAAATTATTTTTCAGAAAATGCCTAATTGATTTTAAATTCTTTTGAGATAAACTTTCAAATAGACCCCTGGTTTTATTGTTCAAATAATTCACCAAGATGCCCCTGGTGTGGAGTGTCATGTTACTCCTCTTTTTTTTTGAATAATTCCAGAGATTTTCAAAAAAGTGAAAGAAGTAAATAGAAAAGTGAAAGTGGCCTTTCAGAAATCCAGAAGAAAACTTCAACAATTCATTTCATTCAACAAATGTGATGATAATGCATAGCTATATTTAATAACATTCCAAAATGAAATTTTGGGATGTTACACTGAAACTAGGACATGAGATGATTGAACTAGATATAAAAGCTCAATCTAGGAGAATCCCAAGGCACCCCAAGAAAATATTACCATAAGTCTCAAGAATCTAAGCTTGGGGATGCTACACATCCCACCTCTCTTCATCAACAAATATCAGTTAGCCTATGTCGATCCAAAGTTTTTATTCGTGCACATGATATGTAATATTCTTGGAGTGCCGTTTTTCTTTTGTTTGCTATTTGAATAAAATACTTAGATATGAAAATATCTATTGAGAGAGAGTCCTCACATAGCTACTTGATTGTTTGACTACTCATTGATCTTCACTTATATCTTTTGAGAGTAGTTTGATGTTTACTCTTGTACTTCACCTATATCCAGAGAGTAAATTGTGAATGAATTGAATAACATAAATCTGAAATTATACATGTACTTTATTCTTAATAGTAGTTTCATGTTTGGTCTAGAAAGTAAAATCTATTTAAGTTTGACAATCATGGTATTGGTCATACATGCAATTCCTGAATGATTAGTATAAGGAAGAGAACTTTCACATACAAATATATTATCTTGGACATATTTTATGATTGTGAATACCCATTAATTAGTTTAAACCTTGATCAAATATTTTATTTTGGACAAGGAATACAACGTAATGGTTATATTTGGGTATATTTGCATAGAAGTTATATTTTTATGGATCCTCCAACATGTGGAGCTTGTTTAGAACCTTTTGCTATCCAGAACTTCTTACTAAGTAGAAATACTACTTGTGCATACAAATCCTTGAGCCAAGTTTCTTCCATGAGATTCCACCATACCTACATATATATTGTATTTCACTGCCATTCCAAGTAAATTTGCATGTGCCACCTCTAAACGTTCAAATAAACATCTATTTGTGTGCTCGTACCACTGATGGAGCGACGGCGCGGTCATTATCTTCCATGTTAAGCGAGTTATTGTCATGATGAGTGTTCATTCACTTGTCATTGCACGAGAGAGCCTGGTAAAAAGGATGCCCAGTCCTGCATAATACAAAAAATGAATAAATAAAACTCCCCCTGGAATATTGATTGTTTGGAGTGCAACTGTGGATTTGGACGACCATGGAATGTGTTTGAATGGTGGAGGGGGAGTAAACTTCCAATTCTGTTTGGGAACCACCAATAATGTATTTAGCATGGAACATATTTAAAACTCTGTTGTGACATTGACAAGAAAAGTACACCACTCAGAATGACATATTCTTCTCTGTTGTAAAGAATGAGCTCTAGCATCTCTGCAAATCCATGCTTCCCTCTGCGAAGGGACAATCTATTTACTTCTATGTTATTTATTTTCATGTTATTTACTTATCATATTAAGTCAAGTTCTTATTCCAACCTCAGTCTGTTAGTTGGCAAGCATCATGTTGTGGGGAAAGACCCATAAATATAAATCCATCCAAATATATTAGATAATGATTTACTATTGTTAACAATGATCTTCCTCATAAGCATGTTGGGAGACAGAACATTAAGCCCCTATCTTTCTATGTGTTCGATGGATGTTGTTTATTCTAAAAATATGCTTTGAGTATTAGCAATGATGGAAGACTGTATGATAATTGAGTATATGGAGCTCTTACTTAGACTTGATGATGCATTGAAAATATTTGCTGACTAAGAACATATGTTGTTAAGTTTCAAGAGAATGCATTTTTTGAACCATGACAATTGAATTGATTGCTACTCCATCATGATGATATTTATGAGAAAAATTTGTAGGTTATGATGCAAGAAAAGTGTCTGAAATTGTCAATGATCAGAACTATTAATTATGCTAGCATTCACACTTCATAAATTACTTATTTTATCATTTACCTACTCGAGGACGAGCAGGAATTAAGCTTGGGGATGCTGATATGTCTCCAACGTGTCGATAATTTATGAAGTATTCATGCCATGTTTACCTATGTTTACAATACTTTTATATGGTTTTGATTTACTTTATATGATTTATTTAGAACTAACCCGGACTGACGCTGTTTTCAACAGAATTATCATGGTGGTGTTTTGTGCAGAAAATAAAAGTTCTTAGAATCGCCCAAAAAGTTTTTATGATTTTTTCCGGAGGAAATAAGAAATACTAGAGGGGAGCCACCTATGGTCACAAGCCAACATGGCGCTGATGTCTACTATGCAACTTTATTCTTGTAGACTATGTTGGGCCTCCAAGCGTAGAGTTTTGTTGGACAGTACCAATTTTCCCTCAAGTGTATGACCTAAGGTTTATCAATCCGCGAGAGTTGTAGGATGAAGATGATCTTTCTCAAACAACCCTGCAATCAAATACAAGAAATCTCTTGTGTCCCCAACACACTCAATACAATGGCAAATTGTATAGGTGCACTAGTTTGGCGGAGAGATGGTGATACAAGTGAAATATGGATGATAGATATGGGTTTTTGTAATCTGAAAACATAAGAACAGCAAGGTAGCAAGTGGAAAACAGCGAGAAAAACATAGTATACATGCTTGGAAATAAGGCCTAGAGTTCATACTTTCACTAGTGCAATCTCCAACCAATGTTAACATAGTTGGATCATATGATCATCCCTCAATGTGCACCAAAGAATCTGTAACATCCCAAATTTTGGAATGTTACATTATTTGAAAAATGATTGATTGTTTGATTTAGTGGTTCAATTTGAGTGAAATTTCAAATGTTTTGAAGCTTTTGAATGAGAGGGAATAACATGACTTTCTCCTTTGCTTTTGAATTCAAATTTATTCAATTCCAATTAGTGAGAGAAGATGACATGACTTCTTCAAGATAAAGGATTTGAATATTTGATTTCAAAAGTTCTAAAATATTCTAGTTGGAATTATTTTCACTTGATTATAATTATATTTTAAAGTTTGAATGGATTCAAATCCACTTTCCCAAATTCAAAATAATGAGTGGAGCAACATAACACTCCAAAGGCAATTTGAATTTCATTTGAATTTATAAACCCATAAAAATACTTGTAAAATATTTGGTCTTTGGATCAAAGTCATTTTTCAATTTTGGAAAATATTTGTTTTTAAAAGTATTTCACAAATTCTTAAAAATATGTTCATGTTGTATATTTTCTTTTTCTGAAAATTTTGATATATTATACTCCTATATTCGGAATATTTTGTTTTTAGTTTCTTGTTTTAGTGTACTGTTTTTATAAAAAAGGGAAATGCGCTTTATTAGGAAAATTCCCGAAGCCCGTTTGGAATAGTGCCGACATAGCATCTCTTCGCCAGATCCGAATCTTTCTAGATCTGCCACCCGATCCCTCGCTCCCTCTCTCTCTACCGCTGACGTGTGGGCCCTACCTAATCTCGCACCCCACCGATCATTTCTTTCCTTCTCCCCCCTCTTTCCTTCTTTGCCGAAGGATCACCGGACCCGATCGGATCCGCGAGCTCCCCTGCCTTTCTATCGACCCCGAGCCCCTATAAGTACCCCACCTCATGCCACACCCGTTCCACCCCAAACCCTAGAGAGTCCCTTGCCAGAACGCTGCGCGCCACACCTCGTCGGAGCCTCCCACTACCGAAGCTCCTTGAGCTTGTGCCGCTCACCTTACCCAACCCCGAGCATCTCAGCCGCCACATGTCAACGTTGGAGTGTCATCGCTTTCGTGTGTTGCTCTCAGCTTCGCCAGAGACCCCTTGGAACGCTGCGCCACCACCCTCGCCGGAGCTCCAACCTCAACCGGAGCTCTCCGAGCACGTATATCTCATGGCCGTCATACCCGAGCTCGCCTTTGACCACCACCGGACACGCCGCTCCGTGCCGCATCGAATGGAGCCCTAACTGTCGGGGATATAACCTGTGGTATGATCTGGCCCGGTGACTCACAGGAGACCCGTTAAAGACATGACATCTTATTAACAACCCGGCAGGCGGGTCGCAAGATGACCAAGCCCAAGACCTGGTGGGTGAGCCGGCCCCAGGCGGCTCACGAGAGAAGTCCCAAAGAGAGAAGGATTCCCTTAAAGGAAATAAGACCCGGAGTAGGATTCATGAGAGACTAGTCCTAATCCTACTCCTAGTAGGACTCTATTTGTAAACCTACCCTCTCCACTTATATAAGGAGGGGTAGAGCACCCCTAGAGGGACAAGATTCACAAGTCCACAAGTTTAGACAACACAAGAGATTAGAGATAGAAAGATTAGAGGCTCTCGTGATTAGAGGTAGCAATTAGCACCCTTGTAACCGAGAGATCTTCATCATTACCAATATCAGACAAGCAGGGCGTAGGCTTTTACCTCCATCGGAGGGGCCGAACCTGGGTAAACTCCGTGTCTCTCGATTCCGATCAACCCCTTCAAGCCGCCACATAGTTGCATCTTTACCCCGAACCTAAGTCCGTTCACCCGGACATCTACCGTGATAAATCCACGACAGTTGGCACCCACCATGGGGCGACGTGCAATGGTGTTATGTTCTTGGAGGAATTTCTGGAGGATTGAGAAGCTCATGAGTTGGCCAGAAAAAGAAGACTCGGCAGAAGAGAATTTTGGCTTCTGCGGCATCGATGCACGTCGTCTGATCAATATTGTGTCTGACTTCGACTATTGTTTGTGATATGTGGCCCAAGAAGATTCGATTCACATCAGTGCAACAGTGTAAAAAACCCAGACTCGATCGGAGGGCTTTGACGATTACCAGCGATCGATGGCAGATGCGCCTATTTACGTCAAACAACCGGCTCAAACCTCTCAAGAGATACATGGTCAAAAGGTCAAATAGTGGCCTGGGCTATCCCCTGTACAAAACAAGTACCCCTTTAGGTGAGCTGGTTCTCCTAGCAAACATGTCCCAAAGGAATTGAGAAGATACTACTTCCGAACTCGTATCAAAAGCAAGCACAATATCCGCTGTGGCCTCGGCTCTGCCTTGAGCTGGCCCGTCCCGGAAGAGGACATGCACTCGGTTCGCCAGCCGCCGCGGACGCACCTCTGCTGCCTGCTGCGCACGCCTACACCAAGCCAAGCCAAGCCGCGCCAAGCCGCAGCTCATCTCCCGCCGCCGCTGTCGCAGCTCATCTCCCCGCCGCCGCTGCTGCAGCTCGTTTTCCCGCCGCCGCTGCCGTAGCTCGTCTCCCGCCGTCGCTGCCAGCTGCCGTTCGCCGCTCGCAGCTGAGCCACCAAGATCCGCCAACCCCGTGGTTCGCCCCCGCGCGCCCGCCACCCGTTATCCACTCCCCCACGGCCGGCTCCGCTCGCCGCGAGCCGGCCTCGCCCCGGCTTCCATCAGCTGACCGCCAAGCTGCCGGTGCATCCATGTTGCCACCACGGATTCATCTCGCCGGAGCAGGCCGGGAGCCGTTGCCTCCGCCTCCTCTGCTTTGCCGCGTTGAGCCGCCTTCGCCGTGACCGGCCTCCACCGTGGCCGAGCCATGCCAGTCACATCTCCGCTCGACACTCGGTTTTCGCCACGGCCAAGCCGCCCCGGCTCTTGCCTCGCCATCGGCCGCCATGGCCGAGTCACCCAGTCTGGCCTCGCACTCGACCTCCGTCGCCTAGGGACACCGGAGGGTTTGCCGTTGTGTGTTGTCTTCAAACACGCCCGCTTCACCTCCCCCATATAGAATTGTCAACGGGAGGATAAGGCAAAGATGTAGAGACTGGTGGGCTTAAAAAAACCGCCTTGTCAACACAATGTGGTCTTTCACCGCCTCAAGTTGCCCTGCTGGACTTCTTTGACGCAACGCCGTCGCCACTGAGACGGTCCAGTCTAGCACTATTGCCGAGCTGTCGTGGCCAAGTTGCCACCTCTGTTGCGGTTTTGACAGTGGCTCAATCGTTGTTGAAATTACGAGATTGACTCGACTAGTCATCGGGATGAATCAGGTGAAACGCATCAGGTCAACTTTTATTGAAATATTTTTTCTTTCGAGCACAGTTACTCTCACCTATGATATCTTTGTGCAGGACAATTATTCATTATAACCGCTGTGCCATGCCACGGATATGGAGCTCTATTAGCATCATCATGCACCGGCATCCGCACCTGCTCAACGGACGCGCGCACGAGCCACCGCTCCTACGGTCAGGTCTACATCAACATGTGGTCGACACATCCATTCGTGCCCACGGCCGACTCATCCGACAGGCGCTACAGCTGATTCACTCCGCCCGTACTGGCTTACAACGCCATGGCTATCTCTCACCATCCGTGACGACACCAGCCTACAACGCCGCAATCGTCTCTCGTGACCACGCCATCTCTCGCGACCGCGCCGGCTTACAAACGCCACAGACTTCTCTTGCACACCGGCATACAATGCCACGGTTGTCTCTCGTGACTGCACCGGTTTACAACGCCGCACCCGTCTCTCGCGACCATGCCGTATTCAAACACTACCCCTAACTTCTACGTCTACATCAACAGGCCAGTGGCTGCATACAACAGTACAAGCCGCCCAACTGATGGTTTTGAATCGCCGTCCTGCGTTCCAATCTACATTGGCATAACAGTGCCGGACTCATCAATATGAGCCACCCAAATGGACAAACGCGCAAGTCACCGCCACTATAGTTCGGTTCACTTCAACAACCAGCCGGGGCGAACCATCTACCGGATTATTGGAACAAATCATACGGGTGTTGGGGAACGTAGTAGTAAATCAAAAAATTTCCTACGCGTTCACCAAGATCCATCTATGGAGAAACCAGCAACGAGCAAGGGGAGAGTGGATCTTCATACCTTTGAAGATCGCTAAGCGGAAGCGTTACAAGAACGCGGTTGATGGAGTCATACTCGCAGCGATTCAGATCGCGGTAGATCCGATCAAGTGCCGAACGGACGGCACCTCCGCGTTCAACACACGTGCAGCCCGGTGACGTCTCCAACACCTTGATCCAGCAAGGAGGAAGGAGAGGTTGGGGAAGGGCTCCAACAGCAGCACGACGGCGTGGTGGTGGTGGAGTAGCAAGGTATTCCGACAGGGCTTCGCCTAAGCGCCGCGGAGGAGGAAGAAGAGAGGTAGGGCTTCGCCGTGAGAGAGAGAGATCAAATCCTGTCTCAAAACATCCAAAACCTCAAGTATATATAGGAGGAGGGACGTGGAGGGCTGGCTTGGCCTCTACTCCAAAGAGGAGATGGCCGGCCGAATTAAAGGGAGAGTCCACCTCCCACAAGGGAGGTGGATCTCCTCCTTTTAAATCCTTTTTGCCTTATCTCCTTATCTCCAGCCGCATGGGCCTTTAGCAAAAGTCTTGCCCAGCCCAATAAGGGCTGGCACACTTTATCTAACAGCCCATGTGGTCCTTTGGTCGTCACACCCCTCCCGGGGGTCCTCCGGCACCCTCCCGGCACTCCCGGTACACTACCGATGAGCCCGAAAACTTTCCGGTGACCAAAACTGGACTTCCTATATATCAATCTTTACCTCCGGACCATTCCGGAGCTCCTCGTGACGTCTGGGATCTCATCCGGGACTCCGAACAACCTTCGGTAATCACGTATACCTTTTCCCTATAACCCTAGCGTCATCGAACCTTAAGTGTGTAGACCCTACGGGTTCGGGAGACACGTAGACATGACCGAGACACTTCTCCGGCCAATAACCAACAGCGGGATCTGGATACCCATGTTGGCTCCCATGTACTCCACGATGATCTCATCGGATGAACCACGATGTCGGGGATTCAATCAATCCCGTATTCAATTCCCTTTGTCTATCGGTATGGTACTTGCCCGAGATTCGATCGTCGGTATCCCTATACCTTGTTCAATCTCGTTACTGGCAAGTCTCTTTACTCGTTCCGTAACACATCATCCCGTGGCTAACTCCTTAGTCACATTGAGCTCATTATGATGATGTCTTACCGAGTGGGCCCAGAGATACCTCTCCGTCACACGGAGTGACAAATCCCAGTCTCGATTCGTGCCAACCCAACAGATACTTTCGGAGATACCCGTAGTGCACCTTTATAGCCACCCAGTTACGTTGTGACGTTTGGCACACCCAAAGCATTCCTACAGTATCCGGGAGTTACACAATCTCATGGTCTAAGGAAACGATACTTGACATTGAAAAGCTTTAGCAAACGAACTACACGATCTTGTGCTATGCTTAGGATTGGGTCTTGTCCATCACATCATTCTCCTAATGATGTGATCCCGTTATCAACGACATCCAATGTCCATGGCCATGAAACCGTGACCATCTATTGATCAACAAGCTAGTCAACTAGAGGCTCACTAGGGACATGTTGTGGTCTATGTATTCACACATGTATTATGGTTTCCGGTTAACACAATTATAGCATGAACAATAGACAATTATCATGAACAAGGAAATACAATAATAACCATTTTATTATTGCCTCTAGGGCATATTTCCAACAACGGGGTCATCTATAACCCGCCACGGCTAACCTCAAACTTTCAGTGGAGATTCTCAAGCCGCCTCTTCGAGCCAACTTAAGACTCGGGGGCTACAGACATGGCGAGGCACACTTGGTCGTTTTCAACAAGAACCCCAGGTCATGGCAAAGAGAAAGCCCAATCCTAGGGGCTATTACATTACTGGTGGAAGAGTAAAAATAGCCCAAGACGACGAACCGCCATGATACACCATTCAAACATAGGTGCCCGGATTTATTGGATCATCACTTGGAGCTTCTGCTGTTTCTTTATACAAAATGGCGGCTTACAAGATTGTGCAAAAGGTTGACTCCGTCAAAAAGGTCAGTTGGGGGCTTCCAACCCACCGGGTTTAGCTTACATACCCTCTTGATCGGCTCTTAAGCTACTGCAAGCTCGGATTAAACCTGCCTGAAAGTTGATGCTGCTCCGCTATGTGATCCACAGAATTTTTACCAATTACTTCGCTTAGAGACCCTGAACCGTTCAAGGAAATTGACGGCCACTCTCGATAGAGACCCTGTACTGGTTAAAATTAAACCGTCTTGCAGATCCACCGAATTCTTACCAGTTAATCTTGCCTAGAGACCCTGAGCCAATTCAAGAAAATCAACGGCCAATCTCAATAGAGACCCTGTACTGGTTAAAGTTAAACCGGCTTTGCAGATCCGCCGAACTCTTGCCAGTTACTCTCGCCTAGAGACCCTGAACCATTCAAGGAAATTGACGGCCACTCTCGATAGAGACCCTACACTGGTTAAAGTTAAAACCGGTGATGAGGGATACTCATGCCCTGCTTTGTCTCTAGCTGGGACGCTGCGCTCGTCGATCCTCGCCTGGAAAACAAGCATTGTTATGAGTTCAAGTAGCGAGTCCTCTCGGCGGAACCATCGTCCGTGTCTCTTCCTGGGGCGTTGCGCTCATCAATTCTCGCTTGGAAACCGAGTGTTGCTCTGAGTTCAAGCAATGAGTCCACCCAGTAGAACCGGCAGATGTGTCTCTTTTTTGGTTCGTTGCGCTCTACCAGAAAAATCTCATCGAGAGATCCTGCACTGGCATGAGTTCAAGCATCGAGTCCAGCCAAGAAGAACCATCATATGCGTTTTGGAACACAAGAAGGAAAGCAAGATAGTCATACATTGCATCATACATTGCATCATACATAGCATCATACATTGCAACATACATTGCATCATATTCACATATCATGCCGGCTTATCAAGTCGGGTCAGAACAAGATTATGAAAGAAGGAGCAATGTTATAAACATCTCCGGGTTGTGCTTTCTCAAGCCGCCCTCACAACAATGCATAATATATTTTGTCTTGTTTATTTTTTGCAGGTTTTATCTCTTAAATATGAGCCGCTATTAAATATTCTGCAAGAGCAAATGGATCTTTTAAATAGCCAACATGGCCGGATATTCATAGTTTATCATAACTAGTAATAAATGATTGGGGTTTTCAATAATCTACATCATTCATGGTTTTCTCGAACATATTTGCCGGGTCGCACTGCAACCACGAGCAAGGATTTCATGTCAAAGACGAAGGAATTATTCAAACACATTTCATTCCGGGTTATATTCCAACCATGGCCAAGGATTCATTCAACGAATTGTAGTGAGTCATATTATTCTTGCGTAGTCCCGAGTAACCACAAGCAGACGACCCATCACTTGGGGGATACACTATTCAAAGCCAGTTTATATCAATTATACAAGTCCCCTGTCGTTGCAAGCACGCACCACAACACTTGGGGGCTAATGCAAGCTGGCTTTTCAAATCACTATTGTCAGCAAGACCCTATTACCTCAAAGCAGATAAGCTAGCCTTTCTATATTGTTCTAAGTCCCAGCCCTCTAATTCTTACTGACCCGGCACTTGGGGGCTACACCGCTCAGATCTAATTTTCTAAAGTCCCAAGTCGCCGCAGGCGTACGACCCGGCACTTGGGGGCTACAGTATTGAGCTGTTTAAAACATAATGTGAGGTTGAAAGTGAAGACCCGACACATCATATTCTGATGAGCCGACCCTTGGGGGCTACACCCGCCGAAGCTTTCTAATGAGCCGACCCCTGGGGGCTACACCCGCTGAAGCTTTATAAGGTATAAGGCAATTATAAGTCCCAGGCTGTTGCAGACAGGACAACCTGGCACTTGGGGGCTACATAGTCCAAAATGTTATTTGCAAAAGCACCAAGTTATCATGGATAATCTCGGAGCTTGGGGGCTACAGGTAATATGACATATCAAAAACTTTGAGGAGAATTTTCAAGATGTTAATTATCGAGTTCAGTTGTTAGACCTAGCGTCGCCAACATTTATGACCCGGTGTTATCAGAAGATCATAACCCGCCAGATTTTATAAGCCGCCCTGCTTCGCAACAACGGAAGTCCGGTTTACATCAGATGGGTTTTTATCCCAATATTTTTATCAAGTCAGCTGGATTCTAGTTATTTGACCCGACGTCACCAACGATAATGACCTGGCATCATCAACGATAATGACCCAACATCATCAATGATTATGACCCGGAGGAAATGACCCGCCAAGAGTAATGGAAGCCGACTCAATGGCATATGGGTGTTCTATTCTCAATATTCTTCAAAGGACATTGACAAGCAAGACAACTCATATGCAGAAAAGACCCGGATTTCTGAGGAGCCATTTTATAAGCCGGCCAAAGGGGCAAGTCGCACACTTAACATATTTGTTATTCTTATTTCAGGAGCTTACCATGAATAAATTCAAGCTAACCTGGGGGCTAATGTCGGGGATATACCCCGCGGTATGATCTAGCCTGGCGACTCATAGGAGACCCGTTAAAGACATGACATCTTATTAACGACCCGGTAGGCGGGTGGCAGGATGACCAAGCCCAAGACCTGGCGGGTGAGCCAGCGCCAGGCGGATCACAAGAGAAGTCCCAAAGAGAGAAGGATTCCCTTAAAGGAAATAAGACCCGAAGTAGGATTCGTGAGAGACTAGTCCTACTCCTACTCCTAGTAGGACTCTATTTGTAAACCTACCCTCTCCACTTATATAAGGAGGGGTAGAGCACCCCTAGAGGGACAAGATTCACAAGTCCACAAGTTTAGACAACACAAGAGATTAGAGATAGACATATTAGAGGCTCTCGTGATTAGAGGTAGCAATTAGCACCCTTGTAACCGAGAGATCTTCATCATTATCAATATCAGACAAGCAGGACATAGGCTTTTCCCTCCATCAGAGGGGCTGAACCTGGGTAAACTCCGTGTCTCTTCGATTCTGATCAACCCCTTCAAGCCGCCACATAATTGCGTCTTTGCCCCGAACCTAAGTCCGTTCACCCGGACATCTGCCGTGATAAATCCACGACACTTACCATCCCTGGAGATCCATGGGAGCACCAACCCGCACCACCTCGCCATCTTTGCCTCCCTGGAGCCATCGCCGGAGTTCCTCCTCTGCCCTGTGAGCTCTCTCTCTCTCTCAACCCTTGGATCTAGATCGCACGACTCCAATTAGATCACGTCTTTTACTTCTATTTTGGCAAACTGTTTTCCTCTAAATAGAGAGCGTTCGCTCTGTATCCCCACACGCGCACACCCGCACCCACTCACAGTTTGACACGTGGTCCTATTCGTTAGTTAGGTTTGTTCATTTTCTGTTTTTATGTTCTGAAATAGATTTGTTTCTGTTTTTGCAAATAGGATATATCCTAGGTTATGAAGTGTTTTTGAGTGATTCTTTTTGCATTGCGTCACAAATGTATTCTAGTTTCTACACATACCAAGTTTTACCATGTTTGAAAATTTTAAATTTTAAATCAAACCGATTTGATTCAAACACAAACTTGCTTATATCTTGAGTTTAAAAATAGATTTTTACTTGATTATTTTTGCGAATAATCACTAGTGACATTCTTTATTAGTAGGAAGAATTTGGGAATTTTTAAAGAAACTCAATTAGGGTTTCAAGCAAAAACATATTCTGTTTTAGTTCTTTTTAGGTTTATTTCTATTTGTTTTGTTTTAATTGTTTTTAATTTATTTTCTCTTATATTAGTTGAAAAGTTTTATGTTGATTTCTGTCAGTTAACACTAGTATTTAAATACAATCTATTTTTTATTTTATTTACTATTATTGGATAGTATGAAATAAATTCTAGTTCTATAATAACTTGCAAATTGGTTTCATTGCTAGTTTGACTTCCTATTTGAAAATATTTTCTTTAAATTGATTTATAATTTTTACTTTCTATTAACTTAGTTGTTTTATATATTTTTATATTATTTTAGTACTTTGTTCTTTCTTGTTGTTAAGTTTATTAAACAAAACTTATATTGTTTAGGGTGTTGTTTTCATAGGTCGTTAGTTGTTCTTCAAAAGTAATTCTTTTTCTAGTAAAAGATTTACTAAAATATTTTTTTGTTTGATTTTACTTTTTTAGTGTTTTGTTGCTATGGAAAATAACTTGATTGTAGGGAAAACTACTCTTGGTTGTTTTGATGAAGTTTTGTTCTTTTAATTTTTGTCTTAAGTATTTCCTTCATCGCAACACTTTTATGTTTGGTTTTTGTGTTGTTTTGGTTGGTAGTATTGATTCCTAGAATTGTATGCTTATACGAATTCTATGTTTGACTTAATAGATTTTCATCGGAGAGTGACGAATAGTTCTATCAAGTTATTTCTGAGAGCGATATTTCTCTTCATCAATAGTACATGCAAGTTCACTTTGATCATCTTACACTACCTGTATTTTATTTGCATTACAAAAAAATTCTCCAGCATACATCCAGTAGGATATTGAGCTTGAACTTGTGGTACTAACATGAGGTAGGAGAAACCCAGCACCATGTTACCATTGCCCTGGAAGGGACACTACTTCACAATTGATATGCTTTAGTAGACGGTGTTTGGTTGTGCGATTCAGGATTGTTGTGAGGTTAATTAATTATTTCAAGACTTGCACGATGACAAAGACTTCAAGACTTCATGGACTCAATATACCTCTGGGTGGATTGGACATACATTTCGGCAGCCTGATATCTATCATGGTTATGCCGGGAATCCTAGTATCTACATGTGATTGTCCCAATGGAATGCCATCTAGGCTCAAAGAGATGGATGGATACTTCAAGGCCGGAAAGCTTATGTGTAAAATCGCAAGTCAATATGGGCTCTGGCTTGGTTGACCTTAGTGGTGACTCTGGTAGGTCAGATCGCTCCGAGATGTAGAAGAATGGTAGGATTGGATGGGCACTGACTTTCTATCAAAGGATCACTTTAGTAGACCATGTTTCGATCATCTCGTTCTGAAACACCACGTAGTGCGTGGACACACTAGGAGGGATCGAATCTTGCGGGTAAAGTGTACAAACCTCTGTAGAGTGTCAAACTAATCAATTAGTCATGTCCTCGATTATGGACAACATGAGCACCAAAGCTGATGCTATCAGCCAGTCTCAACATAATTAATAAATTTTATGACGAGTGGGTCTACTAATAATTTTGGGACATGAGAATTGGTTGGTGGAACCATCTCATTAACAACCAACTTTTGTAGTGATATTCCTTTTGACTCCTTTGTTGAGGGAAAATAAAACTAACTTTTTATGCAAAAAAATCAGACACAGAGCCATAAAGCCTTTTGCATATATAAAATTCTTTATCATTTTATTCTATGGTGATTTTGTCGGTACATTCAATGTACTGATCTACATGGCTGCAACATATCATGTTGCAGGATTTCTTCGATGAGTAATAGTACGCCTTAGGGTTTTGGTCTACACTCAACCTGCCATTGGTGTTTATTGGGACTCCACTTCTGTTGACTGTTTCCGTTGAGATTTAAGAGGTCTATACCAGCTTTACGTTATTTACATGTGATTGCACTACGATATATACATTGATGTACTATGTGTGCCAGCATACTGATCCAGGGATGGCACTAACATATAGAATCTTGACTCGTTTTGAGTCGAGAGGCTACAGAAATGGTATCAGAGCACATGTTGACTGTAGGACGTGAGTCACGTGACCCTAGAAACTGGAAATCCCATATGATAGGATATCTCTCAAAATTATTCTAAAAAAACCTTTTACTTCTTATCCCTTCCGATTTTTATTAAATAGTTAGACAATACCCTTGTCCCTTTGACCACTTGGAGGAATCAACTAATGTCACTTCAACTAGGACAAGATATCGGACAACTGATGACCAACTCAGACAAAGATGGATTTCACTATTGAAAGAGCTACACAAAAAATTGAAGATTATAAAGACCCGAAGAAATTGAAGACGATGGAGAAATCCAAGATTTTAGGCTACCTAGAAGCCCAAACCCCTGTTGTATACTCACGTTAGATACGATGATTTGTGAGCTGTCATTTGCGTGCATTTTTTCTGACAACCAAAAATAAAACATATGTTCAAACTATTGTTTGTATTGTGTGTATCTCCCTCCTTTCTCTTACCCATCTCATCTCCAAAACCTTGGACCCGATATATGGCGAAGGAAGCTAGACTTGTATTCTCTGGACCAATGACACAACCGGAAGTAGCATAATAGATTCAAAACATGGAGACTCACTTTAGGAACAACAATATTGAAGGAAGAATGAGGTTCAATATGCTCTTCAGTACTTCACACAAAGTGTTGTAACCTGGTGGAAAATGCATCAAGCCATACAAGGATGTAATGGAGCAAAAACTTGCGAAGAGCTCAAGAAGACTCTGTTAAGATCTCATCTCGAAAGGAAGCACTTTGATAACCTGATGAAGAAGCCTTGTGCATCCAAGATATGTGGAGAGATAAAACAAACCCATGAAGAACAGAAGGATGGATGCCCTCATTGTGAAGAAAATCACCCCACGCAAGTGTTAGTGCATCTAGTGCCCCTTAGTGATTTTGGTGTATTGAAGACTTATAGGTTAAGGAACTAATGTGTTCGTGAGTGTACATAGGTTGTATAAGTTGATGAGGAGTTTGATATATCCATAGAATACTGACCCCTAAAAATGTATGTCTTCAACTGAAGACTTTGGTGAAGACTTTACTGAAGACTTTGGAATTCCCTAGAGACTTTGAAAATGAAGAAGTTGGTGTGACCTTCAAGATATGAACGAGGACTATGAAGCGTGAAGACTTTTGTTTTCGTAGTTTCATTTCCTTTCTTTGAGTCATAGGAAACACCGTACTATTAAAGGGGGCTGAGGTAATACTAAGGAAAATTTCCAACTGATGCTCAACTCCAAAATCCTCAACCTATACAATCCTTCGAGTGAAGCCTTTGGAAATCTCTTACGATCCAGTCAAGTTATTCAGTGACAGAGACGAAGTTCTTCTAGCCTCTGAGGAAATTGATCTAACTAAGGAGTTAGGATTTCGCCAGTGCGAATTGCCTACATGTGAGGAACATGATAAGCTTGAGGACTTTCATTGTTCGAATTTCCGACCGTTGATGTGCTTAGCGCCAGCTGTCCCCAATCATAACATCCACATAACGGTCATATCATTGGGGGCATTCATGTCTTATAATGTCAGGTTGCACCCTCGCTATAAATAGCCACCCCCACAACCACTAGATGGTTGGCTACTCTGAGAGTGAACTGACACTTGTCATTTGAGAGCAACCCATCCTTCGAGGACTTTGAGAGAAAATCATCAATGAGGAAAAACCCACAACCAAACTACCAAACCCAAAGTGATTGAGCATCACTAAAGAAATTCCTGTGTGGAACCGACGCTTGTTACCTTTGAGGACTGTGCATCCTCTAGACGGTTAGGCATCATGGTCTAGTGCATCCTTCAATCAATTGGGGATCACGAAGTGACCTTGGTCTAGAGCATCCAACAGTAAATTGTGGATCGCCGGGTGACCAGTTTGCGAGGGTTTTGGAGGTCTACCCTGAAGACTTACCACGAGTATTGGGCGAGGACTGTGTGACCTTAGCTCAAGGAGAGTATGGTAAGGACTGTGTGTCCTGGCACTGTGTGTCCTCTGGTTTAAATATCAGTCCGCTCCAAACCAGACGTACGACTGTCACAGCAATTGGAATTGGGTCATCAAACCATCGTCTTCACCGAGCTACCTGGTTCTATTTCCTCAACCCCCTTATTCCTCATATACTTGTTGATGAAATTGATCGTTACTATTTGAAGAATTTGACTTAAGACTTTCACAATTTCCGCACCTCAAATTCTTCAAGTTACCTTGTGCATCACCACCTATCCTGTATCACGCTACCTATAACTTCTGCATGTTCATTTCATCATCAAGACTATGTTGTTGCCATGTTCCTGATGCACTTGAGTACTTGTTCCGCTGCTAATTATTCATCACATTTCAAATTCCTCTGTGATAGCCTGGCTTATTAGGGATGATATACAACTCATATCGATAAGGAATTCCTTCTTTTACAGGAGCCCATTCAAACAGAACTCTCTCAGGTTAAGCGTGCTTGGCTTGGTGTAGTTCTAGGATGGGTGACCGACCGGGAAGTTGGTCCCGGGTGCGCATGAGTGAGGACAAAGTGCATAGAAAAGACTAGTATTGATCTGTTAGGCCAGTCTAGATCCCGCCAGGAGTAACGACTACCGGCGGGTGTGTTTAGGGCGTTACAAGTTTGTATTAGAGCCGACCCTCGCGGTTACACGGATGTTTGGCGACAGGTGCGTGGTCATGTTGTTCACGAAGTTGGTGACCTGTCATGGCACACGGAATGACATATGTACCGGACTGGAAGCACAAACATTTGTGCCAATAGGGAATGTTCTTGTGACCTGACGAGGACGTCGGTTCCTCTGACTGGTGGTGTATGTGATAGCCTGGCTTATTAGGGATGATATACTACTCATATCAATAAGGAATTCCTTCTTTTCCGGGAGCCCATTCAAACAGAACTCTCAGGTTAAGCATGCTTGGCTTGGAGTAGTTCTAGGATGGGTGACCAACCGGGCAGTTGGTCCTGGGTGCGCATGAGTGAGGACAAAGTGTGTAGAAAAGACTAGTATTGATCTGTGAGGCCAGTCTAGATCCCGCCAGGAGTAACGACTACCGGCGGGTGTGTTCGGGGCGTTACATCCTCAAAGTTGAAATTCCACAAGTGATGAATTTGTAAAAATCGCCTATTCACCCCCCTCTAGTCGATATAACGCACTTTCAATTGGTAACAGAGCAAGGTACTCCCTTGTTCTGTGTGATTTTTGTTTAACCACCTAGAGTTCTAGTTATGTCGACTGCAGGTATGATGAAGGTCTTTGCGGGATGTCCTACCTTCGATTGTACGGACTACTCCTACTGGAAGAACAAGATGCGTATGCATCTTGAAGCTATTGACAACGACCTCTGGTACGTTGTGGAAAATGGTGTACCCTCTGTCACTCTCACTGTTACTGCTGCTGATGTGAAGAGATTCAAGCAACTCAATTCTCAAGCGAAGAATATCATCTGTGGCCATCTGAGCAAAGGTCAGTATGGTAGAGTGGGTGCTTTGGAGACTGTTGTCCAAAGTCAACGAAAGTGTTTCAACTCAACGTGACTCTCGTGTTGATGTTCTTCGCAATCTCTTCAACCGCTTCAAGGGACTTGACAATGAAAATGTTCAGTAAACTTTTGATCGTCTTACTGATATCTCCAATGAGCTTCAAGCATTGGGTGCCACCGATATCACTAACCATGAAGTGGTGAAGAAACTGCTAAGATCTCTTGATTCCTCATTCGATACTTTGGCCTTGATGATTCAAGAACATGGAGACTACAAGTCACTTGATCCTACTGATATTCTTGAGAGACTCAATACTCATGAATTCCAACAAGCTGAGAAGAGAGACCTCTACGGGACAAGCTATGGAAGATCTCGTGCTCTGAAGGGAAAAGCAATTTCCTCATCCGAAGAAGAAGATTCTGGCAACAGCCTTGGCGATCCCGAAGAACTAAGTCAGGAGCTAGAAATGCTCATGAGGAAAATCCAGAAGTTCTCAAGGAGAGGTGGATTTGGAAATTCATCAAAAAGTGGTTTGAGGAAATCAGATTCCTCAGAAGACTACAAGAAAAGAACCTGTCATCGTTGCAAGAAGCCTGACCACTTTATCTCCGACTGTCCTCTCTGGGAAAAAGATTCAAACAAGAATAATAAATACAAGGATGATAGTTCTGATGACTCGAAGAAAAATGAAGAAATATTCAAAGTCCTCATCTGCAAAGTCCTCATCTTCAAAGTCCTCAAAGCACAAGAAGAATGGTTCCAGAAATGCTCGAGCATACATTGGCAAGGAAGTGGATTCCGAGGAAGAATCTAAAGAATATGAAGAACAGGAAGAATCTAAGGTGGAATCATAATCCGGTGTTGCAAGTCTTGCTGTTGCTACTGCCTTCATTAGCAAGTCCAACTTCAATTATGAAGAAAATGGCTACTCCAATGACTCTATCGTCAGCAATGATGATTATGCTCCCACCTATTGATTAATGGAAAAAGGCTCAAAGGTACACAAATATCATTCCTCATCTGAATCAAGTGAAGGTTAATATCTGATCAATATGTGAAACCTAGCTATGCTAAACTTGTCAAACTTGCCACTAAGCAACAATGTGCACTTGAAAAGCTTCAAAAATGCTAGACAAAAGCGATGATCTGTTGAACGATGAAGTGGATCGGACTCAAACTCTGTCTAACGATCTCAAAAGTCTTTAGACAAAGTATGATAACCTTCAGAGTCATCATAATGACTTCTTATCCGATCATGAGAAGCTTTCCTATGAATTTCTTCAAAGAAAGCAAGATCTTGAGAAACTAAGGGTGTCACATGAGGATCTCCAAAGCGAAAACGATTCCTTTCTGGCTCAACAGATCAGTACCGCTCAGGAAGAATTTGTCCCACCTTGTTTGAAATGCATCGAACGTGAAACTGCTAATTCTTCACCTGAATGTTCAAATGCTTCTATTGCTGCAAATTCTTCAACTATTCCAGTGGTCTCAAATTCCTCATCTGAGGATACCACAAGTATCACTAACACAAATGCAGGTTTGAAGGAATTTTATGTGACACGCATGTACAAAAGTCTCAAAGGGCATCAAACCCTTTGCGATGTTGTCAAAAAAAGATTCTGAATAGGAACCCTAGGAAAGAGGGTATTGCCTTTGTGAGGAAACTCAATGCTGACTGATCTTACTGGACACCTGAGCAGTACCCCAAAACCTCATTCTTTGCTACAAAAGGACCTCTTGTATATCCATCCACTTTATCTGGTTTCACTTGTGAAACTTCATATTCCTCTGATGAGTCACTTGACTCCAACTACAAATTCTTCAAAAATCATAAAGCTGAAGTATTTGCTAGATTTGTTGGAACTAACTGCAGGAATGGTTCTCCTATGAAGAAAATCTGGGTTCCCAAGAGCTACCTACAAAATCTTCAAGTGAATGTCCTCACGACACCACTCATGAAGAACAGGAACCCCAGATCAAATTCCTCATATGGACCAAATTCTTCACTTGGACCAAATTCCTCAAATGGTCAAAAATATCATTCTCGTGCTAATGCATCTGTTTCACAGGGAAAATCTAAGAATTCTGAATATGTGCATTATTCTTGAAATCATTATGTTCATAAGTCCTCGAAGAATTTCTCTGCTTATTCATATGAGTACTCTAACCCTCGCCCTGTGAAACGAAGAGCACTTGATTTAATGCCTCCCTTCTCATATGGTGCTCGCGGAATGATGAACTCTTTGCCACCCCTCCAGATATGGGTGGTGAAGAAATTGAACTAATTTCTTATGCAGGGTCAGGTCCCCAGATGAACTTGAACATCTGATGAATTTGCTGGAGACCTGAGAAAATGCTTGAAAGGACGCAAGCTAACCATGTAGAAATGAATTTCTCATTTCTCACGTCCTCGCACTACTTTCTTACTATCTTGTGTGATGAAATTGTGTCTGATGAAATTGATGTCATATTCTTCACTCTGAAGCATATGAGTTCGTAAGTTGAACTAATTCATCTGCAGGATGAACCTCCAAAATCTACTGAGTGGGTCCTCGATAGTGGATACACAAACCACATGACTGGTGACAAGGATCGACTAATGAATTTGCCACTTGCTCCATCTCATTTGAAGCATATCACTTACGCGACAAAGGAAAAAAGCAAGGTATTGGGTCTAGGTAAAGTTGTAATCTCAAAGGACCGAACCATGGATAAGGTGATGCTTGTCGAATCCCTTGGGTTCAACCTTATGTCTGTCTCAATGCTTTATGATCTTGATATGATTGTCGTATTTGGAAAATATCGTTGTGTTGTCATCATGGAATCTGACAATTCCAAATTCTTCGAAGTCTTTAGGAGAGGAGACGTGTATATTGTTGATTTCTCTACAGGTCCTCAGCCTGCCAGATGCTTAATTGCAAAGTCCTCAGAAGGCTGGATGTGGCATTGACAACTTGGACATGTTGGTATGAGGAACTTGCACAAGATCGTGAAGAAAAAGCACATCATTGGCATGGAAGGTGTCAAATTCCTCAAGGATCACCTATGTGGTGCATATGAGTCTAGAAAGATGACCAGATCCAAGCATCCCTTAAAGACATTCATGACCATGACATGACCTTTTGAATTGCTTCACATGGATCTCTTTGGCCCCAATCATTACTCCACACTAATAAATTCTTCAAGTTTGTATGGCTTTGTCATCATTGATGATTAATCTCGATACACTTGGGTGCATATTATTCCATACAAGATTGAAGTGCAGGATGTCTTCAGACGATTCGCTTCAAGGGCCTCCACCAACTTCGGTGTCAAGATCAAACATAACAGTAGTGATAATGGGACTGAGTTCAAAAACACTAATCTTGATGAATATCTTGATGAACTTGGTATTACTCATGAGTTATCTTCCCCTTATACTCCTCAGCATAACGACATCGTGGAGCGCAAGAACAAGACTCTTGTTGAGATGGCTTGCACCATGCTTGATGAATACAAGACTCCTCGTTGCTTCTGGCCTGAAGCAATTGATATTGCATGCCACATCATCAACAGGGTATATCTTCACAAATTCTTCAAGAAGACTTCATATGAACTTATGACTGGCAAGAAACCCAATATAAGTTATTTCAAAGTCTTCGGTGCAAAATGCTGGATTAGAGATCGTCACCATAGTACTAATTTTGCACCGAATGCACATGAAGGTTTTATGCTTGGTTACGAAAAGGACTCACACACCTACAGAGTCTTCAAAACCTATCACCACAAGGTTGTTGAAACTATAGATGTGCGGTTCGATGAAACTGATGGCTCGCAAAGAGAGCACCTACCTTCTGTGTTAGATGAACAGTCACCTGAGGAATCTATTAAGCTGAAGGCTACTGAAGACATCATACCCACTGAGGAAGTCATTCCAACGAATGAAGACATTCATGCTAATACACCTGAAGAAAATGGTGCTAAACAAAATCCTCAGCCACGTCAACCTGCCAATCCAAGAGTTGCAAATGAAGTGCAGATTGACAAAATCATCGATGACATCAATGCACCAGGTCCTCTCACTCGCTCAAAAGCTTCACATTTGACTAACTTTTGTGGGCACTTTGCTTTTGTCTCTATCATAGAGCCCACCAGAGTTGATGAAGAATTCAAGGAGCCTGAGTGGATTCAAGATATGCAAGAGAAATTATATCAATTCAAGCTCAACAATGTGTGGGAACTTGTCAAGCGGCCAGATCCTCGCAAGCATAACATCATAGGTACCAAGTGGATCTACCGCAACAAGAAAGATGAAAATGGCCTTGTGGTAAGGAATAAGGATCGTCTTGTAGCTCAAGGCTACACATAGGTTGAGGGAATTGACTTTGATGAAACTTTTGCACCTGTTGCTAGACTTGAAGCTATTCGCATATTGCTTGCTTATGCTAACCATCATGATATCATCTTAAATCAAATGGATGTGAAAAGTGCATTACTCAATGGTAAGCTTGAGGAAGAAGTATATGTTTCTCAACCCCCAGGTTGTGAAGACCCTAAGCATCCTGACAAAGTCTTCAGACTCAACAAGGCCCTTTATGGCCTCAACCAGGCCCCTCGGGCGTGGTATGACACTCTGAAGGAATTCCTCATGAAGAAAGGCTTCAAACCCGGTTCACTCAACCCAACTCTTTTCACAAAATCCTATGACACTGAACTATTCATATGCCAAATATACGTAGACGATATTATTTTTGGCTATACTGACAAACGTTACAGTGATGAATTTGCATATATGATGAGTGAAGAATATCAAATGTCTATGATGGGAGAGTTGAAATTCTTCTTAGGTCTTCAAATTCGTTAGCAAGACAACGTCATCTTCATCTCACAAGAGAAATACCTCAAGGATGTTCTAAGGAAATTTGACATGCAAGATTACAAAGGCGTCAAAACTCCAATGCCTTCAAAAGGCCACCTATGCACTGACGAAAATGGTAAAGATTCCGATCAGAAGGTATATCGCTCCATGATTGGCTCATTATTGTATCTATGTACATCTAGGCTTGATATTATGTTGAGTGTTTTCAAGTGTGCCCGATTCCAAGCAACACCAAAGGAATCACACCATAAGGCTGTGAAACATATTCTTCGATACTTAGCTCACACACCAACGCTTGGATTATGGTATCCCAAGGGCTCAAATCTTCACCTCGTCAGATACTCTGATGCTGACTATGCTGGAGATCGTGTGGATCACAAGTCAACCTTAGGCACATGTCATTTCCTCGGATGATCCTTAGTTAGTTAGTCCTCGAAGAAGCAGAACTGCGTTTCACTATCTACTGTTGAAGCTGAGTACATTCTTGCTGGTTCATGTTGCGCTCAGTTACTGTGGATGAAGCAAACCCTCAAGGACTACGGCATCAAGTTGAAGAATGTGCCTCTCTACTACAACAACGAGAGTGCCATCAAGATTTCTTACAACCCAGTTCAGCATTCAAAGACCAAGCACATCCAGATTCGTCATCACTTTCTTTGAGATCATGTACTCAAGGGAGACATCTCCATCGACCACATTCCCACTGAAGAACAACTGGCCGATATCTTCACAAAGCCCTTGGATGAAAAGAGAGTTTGCAAGTTGCGGTGTGAGCTAAATATCTTAGAATCTTCGAATGTTCTTTGAAAAAGGACACACATCCTAACACTTATGCAAAGTTGATGACTTAGATGTGCAACACACAAAGTAATATTTTTCTTCAATCAATGAAGAATAACTCTTCGAGTGTGAAGAAATTTATGCAAAATTAATGAAGAATTTGATTCTCAGAACCCTACGACAATTGTACGTGGTGTCTGAAGTCGTCATTCTTATATGGTGGGTCACGCCACCAACCATAGTTGAAATTCTTCAAAGTTAAGTTTTTCATCATTTTGCAAATTCTTCAAATTTTCAAATTCCTCAAGTTTGCAAATTCCTCAACTTTTTAAGTTCTTCAACTTTCCAAATCTTCAAACTATGAAACTCATGTTCTTCATTGATTATGTACTTATATATTTGAGTTTTAAATGTTTTCAACAACATTCACTTATTTCTAATTCTTCAAGTTGATTTTCTTCTAAGTGAATGTGATCGGACCCTTTCCCCTCTATGCTAAACTCAACCCAGTCTGTCCACAAATTCTTCATATGCGTTCTACTTTGAAACTCGTTCAAAGTCTTCACTGTGTCCTTGAAAGCTGAAGAATTTGCGAACGGAAACTTTAAAAATTTCACTATCAAAATTTTTGACGGTTCCTGCAAAAACGGTTGACGATTCCCGCGACTGGATAGCCCACAATCCCCCACTATCGCCACCTCTCAGTACATGGGTGACACCTATCACGTGGAGAGCAAGGGTCAGGGGCAATCCTGTCCAAAATCTTTGGACGGATTGGTTTTCACTTCCACTATATATACCCTTCCCATTTTATTGTGCTCGGTTACTTACTTCCTCTCTCTCCCGAGCTCCGACCTAGCGCCTCCGCTAAAATCATCGACGCCGATGAGGATGAGCTTCACTGACTCGACCTCACCGTCACCGTACTCGCATCAGCCACGGAAGTCTTCACCCCATCGCCGCTGTAGATGTCTCCCTCTGCCGAGCTAGGGCGTGGGAGATCTGGACGGATGAACTTCCTCAATCTCATCTCATAATTTGTCGTGTTCTTCATGAGGGTAAATAAAATTTATTTTTATTGCCCTTATTTGATCTTCAAGCTTTCCAAAATCTTCAGAAAGGTGTTTATTCTTCAAGAATCTCATTCTAAAGCACCTTACATGTACATTTACTTGATGACTTTCTCTGAGTTATGATTTTCTTCAAGATTCCTCAATTGTGCGAATCCTCAAATTTGCATAACTCTGGAACCTAAGACAAAGAACACTTAGTGAAATTCCTCAAGAGATCAATAATAAAATTCCTCACACCTATTTTTATTTAAAAAAATCTGAGAACAGATATGACCTCTTCAAATTCCTCACACATATACTCTGTTCACAGGTACAAACATGTCCGCTGATGAATCACTAGGTTCTCATCAACTTAACTCATTTGTAGTGTTTCTTGAGGAAAAACTGTGCACTTCTTCAGAGTCCTCACGAGTTCAAAATCGTCAGCTGAAGAAAATGGTTGATAGGAAACCTCAGAAAGGTGGAAAGAAGCCAGATGTGCACAGTGCTTTTGAGATTCCAGTGGACTTGTATGAGGAATACTGCACACCCGATGAAGAAACTCATGGCAAAGAGATGACCAAGCAGAGAAAGATTCGTCTGTAGAAAATTGAGAGGAGATGGGAAAAGGAATGGAAGGAATATCGTTATGTAACTCCTAAATACATGGTGAAATTAGCTGTGAAACCTCCTTGCAGTAGGCCTCCCTTGGCTCAAAATGTAACATCCCAAATTTTGGAATGTTATAATAAATATTAGAATGATTGTTTGTTTGCTTGAGTGATTGAAATTGGGGGAAATTTGAAACTTTTGAAAACTTTTGAATGAGAGGGAATAAAATGACTTTTCCATATCATTTGAATTCCATTTTTGAAAATATTTCAAATTCAAAAACTTTATGCAACTCAATGATTTTCATGAGAGAGGATAAAAGGACTTCTTCAAATTATATGAAATAGGAGTTGGAAGTTTAAAAGAAAGATATGAAAACTATTTGAGAAATTTCTCATATAGAGTTTCACCTTCCATATGGCATTTATTTCCCTGGTCATTTTGATATATACACTTTATTGTTTTGGACAAGTTTTGAATGCCTTAATGCTGTCTTTATTACTCTGGAAATTAATAGAGGAAATAATTAACGCGAGTTATTAAGCCCAGCCGGCCCAGCCCTCTAATCCTTCTCCCGAAACTCCTCCCGACCGGCCGCCCGATGACAGCACCCTCTCTCTCTCTCTCTGACCGTGGGTCCCACCGCCCGACGCAAATCCCGCCGCGGTTGTCCTCTCCATCACTCCCACCTTACATCGCCGGCGACCACTGCGCCGGATCTCCCTCTCCTTCCTTCCCCTCGCCCCACCCGCAGCCCAATATAAAGCGGCCACTCTCTACACTCCATCCCCCCCCCAAAGCCCTCTATCTCCCTTGCCAGAATACCCCGCTCGAGCACGCCGGAGTACCTGCCCCGACCAAAGCTTCCACCGCATCGAGCCGTCGCCTCCCTCGTCCCCTCGCCCCACCGTCACCACCAATCTTCACCGGAAGATCTCCGCCGTCGTCTGGACCCCTCTGACGTCTTCCTCGACCACCGAAGCGACCTCCTCAACCAATTTTGACCACCGGCTGCCACCGTCCTCGCCGGAGACCACCTCCTCCCCCTTTGTAAGTCACCGGACCCCTCTGGACCGTCGGATCTATAGTAGATGCTCCCGATTAGAAGAATTAATCTCCGAACCGTTTTTCTTCTAGCGTTCGGCCATCCGCTCGTTAGCCCCCACACGCACACGGCCTCGAACAATCACAGAGCGCCACGTAGCCCTTAACCGTTAGCTAGTCAGTTTTTCGTTTTCTGTTCTGTTTTAGAAAATAGAATGATTTCCAATTTTGTTTTTGTTATATGTTTTATGTTTTTAAGTGTTTTAATTTGATTCTTTTTGCATTGTGTCAAAAATTTGTTCGAGTTTCTGTAGATACCAAGTTTGACTATGTTTGTGTAGGAAATATGCCCTAGAGGCAATAATAAAATGGTTATTATTGTATTTCCTAGTTCATGATAATTGTCTATTATTCATGCTACAATTGTGTTAACCGGAAACCGTAATACATGTGTGAATACATAGACCACAACATGTCCCTAGTGAGCCTCTAGTTGGCTAGCTCGTTGATCAATAGATGGTCACAGTTTCATGACCATGGACATTGGATGTCATTGATAACGGGATCACATCATTAGGAGAATGATGTGATGGACAAGACCCAATCCTAAGCATAGCACAAGATCGTGTAGTTCATTTGCTAAAGCTTTTCAATGTCAAGTATCTTTCCTTAGACCAGGAGATTGTGTAACTCCCGGATGCCGTAGGAATGCTTTGCGTGTGCCAAACGTCACAATGTAACTGGGTGGCTATAAAGGTACACTATGAGTATCTCCGAAAGTGTCTGTTGGGTTGACACGAATCGAGACTGGGATTTGTCACTCCGTGTGACGGAGAGGTATCTCTGAGCCCACTCGGTAAGACATCATCATAATGAGCTCAATGTGACTAAGGAGTTAGCCACGGGATGATGTGTTACGGAACGAGTAAAGAGACTTGTCGGTAACGAGATTGAACAAGGTATAGGGATGCCGACGATCGAATCTCGGGCAAGTACCATACCGATAGACAAAGGGAATTGTATACGGGATTGATTGAATCCTTGACATCATGGTTCATCCGATGAGATCATCGTGGAGTACGTGGGAGCCAACATGGGTATCCAGATCCCGCTGTTGGTTATTGGCAGGAGAGGTGTCTCGGTCATGTCTACGTGTCTCCCGAACCCGTAGGGTCTACACACTTAAGGTTCGATGACGCTAGGGTTATAGGGAAATAGTGTATGTGGTTACCTAAGGCTGTTCGGAGTCCCGGATGAGATCCCGAACATCATGAGGAGTTCCGGAATGGTCTAGAGACGAAGATTGATATATAGGAAGTGAGGATTTGGTTACCGGAAGTGTTCCGGGTGTCACCGGTAGTGTACCGGGACCACCGGAAGGGTTCCGGGGGTCGACCAAGTGGGCCCACCTGCCCCGGAAGGTTCCATGTGCCAAGAGTGGGAGCGATCCATCCCCTAGGTGGGCTGGTGCGCCTCCCACCCCATCCCAAGGTGCAGCAAGGGTGGAGGGGGGCAAACCCTAGGCTTAGATGGGCCTTAAGGCCCACCCTAGGGCGCCTCCACCTCTCCCTGACCTGGCCGCCGGCCAGATGGGTTTCTGGAGGCTGCCGCCACCCCTAGGGTGGAACCCTAGGGCGCAGCACCTCTCCTCCCCTTCCCCTATATATAGTGGAGGTATTTGAGGCTGCAGAAGACACGGTTCTCCCTCTCTCTCTCTGGTGCAGCCCTACCTCCTCCTCTCCTCGTTCTCCGTAGCGCTTAGCGAAGCACTGTCGGAGTACCACGCAGCTCCACCGCCACAACGCCGTCGTGCTGCCGGAGCTCTTCCCCAACCTCTCCTTCCTCCTTGCTAGATCAAGGCGTAGGAGACGTCACCGGGCTGCACGTGTGTTGAACGCGGAGGTGCTGTCCGTTCGGCACTTGATCGGATCTACCGCGATCTGAATCGCTGCGAGTACGACTACATCAACCGTGTTCTAGCAATGCTTCCGCTTAGCGATCTTTAATGGTATGAAGATGCAATCTCTCCCCTCTCGTTGCTGGTTTCTCCATGGATAGATCTTGGTGATCGTACGAAATTTTTTGATTTACTACTACGTCTCCCAACAGTGGCATCATGAGCTAGGTCTATGCGTAGAATCTATGCACGAGTAGAACACAAAGCAGTTGTGGGCGTCGATTTTGTTAATATGCTTGCCGTTACTAGTCTTATCTTGATTCGACGGTATTGTGGGATGAAGTGGCCCGGACCAACCTTACACGTACGCTTATGTGAGACCGGTTCCACCGCCTGACATGCACTAGTTGCATAAGGTGGCTAGCGAGTGTCTGTCTCTCCCACCTTAGTCGGATTGGATTCGATGAAAAGGGTCCTTATGAAGGGTAAATAGCAATTGGCATATCACGTTGGGGTTCTGGCGTAGGTAAGAAACGTTCTTGCTAGAAACCTATAGCAACCACGTAAAACTAGCAACTACAAATTAGAGGACGTCTAACTTGTTTTTGCAGCATATGCCTTGTGATGTGATATGGCCAGAAGGATGTGATGTGATGCATTGTGATGTATGAGATTGATCATGTTCTTTTAATAGGATTCACGACTTGCATGTCGATGAGTATGACAACCGACAGGAGCCATAGGAGTTGTCTTATTTTATTGTATGACCTACGTATCAATCATAAATGCCATGTAATTACTTTACTTTATTGCTAAATGTTAGCCATAGTAGTAGAAGTAATAATTGGCGAGACAACTTCATGAAGACACGATGATGGAGATCATGATGATGGAGATCATGGTGTCGTGCCGGTGACAGTGATGATCATGGTGCCCCGAAGATGGAGATCGAAGGAGCAAGATGATATTGGCCATATCATGTCACTATATTGACTGCATGTGATGTTTATCATGTTTACATCTTATTTGCTTAGAACGACGGTAGTAAATTGTTGGAAATATGCCCTAGAGGCAATAATAAAATGGTTATTATTGTATTTCCTTGTTCATGATAATTGTCTATTGTTCATGCTATAATTGTGTTAACCGGAAACCATAATACATGTGTGAATACATAGACCACAACATGTCCCTAGTGAGCCTCTAGTTGACTAGCTCGTTGATCAATAGATGGTCACGGTTTCATGGCCATGGACATTGGATGTCATTGATAACGGGATCACATCATTAGGAGAATGATGTGATGGACAAGACCCAATCCTAAGCATAGCACAAAGATCGTGTAGTTCGTTTGCTAAAGCTTTTCAATGTCAAGTGTCATTTCCTTAGACCATGAGATTGTGTAACTCCCGGATACCGTAGGAATACTTTGGGTGTGCCAAACGTCACAACGTAACTGGGTGGCTATAAAGGTACGCTACGGGTATCTCCGAAAGTATCTGTTGGGTTGGCATGAATCGAGACTGGGATTTGTCACTCCGTGTGACGGAGAGGTATCTCTGGGCCCACTCGGTAAGACATCATCATTATGAGCTCAATGTGACTAAGGAGTTAGTCACGGGATGATGTATTACGGAACGAGTAAAGAGACTTGCCGGTAACGAGATTGAACAAGGTATGGGGATACCGACGATCGAATCTCGGGCAAGTATCATACCGATAGACAAAGGGAATTGTATACGGGATTGATTGAATCCTTGACATCGTGGTTCATCCGATGAGATCATCGTGGAGTACGTGGGAGCCAACATGGGTATCCAGATCCCGCTGTTGGTTATTGACCGGAGAGGTGTCTCGGTCATGTCTACGTGTCTCCCGAACCCGTAGGGTCTACACACTTAAGGTTCGATGACGCTAGGGTTATAGGGAAAAGGTATACGTGATTACCGAAGGTTGTTCGGAGTCCCGGATGAGATCCCGGACGTCACGAGGAGCTCCGGAATGGTCCGGAGGTAAAGATTGATATATAGGAAGTCCAGTTTTGGTCACCGGAAAGTTTTCGGGCTCATCGGTAGTGTACCGGGAGTGCCGGGAGGGTGCCGGATAACCCCCGGGAGGGGTGTGACGACCAAAGGACCACATGGGCTGTTAGATAAAGTGTGCCAGCCCTTATTGGGCTGGGCAAGACTTTTGCTAAAGGCCCATGCGGCTGGAGATAAGGAGATAAGGCAAAAAGGATTTAAAAGGAGGAGATCCACCTCCCTTGTGGGAGGTGGACTCTCCCTTTAATTCGGCCGGCCATCTCCTCTGTGGAGTAGAGGCCAAGCCAGCCCTCCACGTCCCTCCTCCTATATATACTTGAGGTTTTGGATGTTTTGAGACAAGATTTGATCTCTCTCTCTCACGGCGAAGCCCTACCTCTCTTCTTCCTCCTCCGCAGCGCTTAGGCGAAGCCCTGTCGGAATACCTTGCTACTCCACCACCACCACGCCGTCGTGCTGCTGTTGGAGCCCTTCCCCAACCTCTCCTTCCTCCTTGCTGGATCAAGGTGTTGGAGACGTCACCGGGCTGCACGTGTGTTGAACGCGGAGGTGCCGTCCGTTCGGCACTTGATCGGATCTACCGCGATCTGAATCGCTGCGAGTACGACTCCATCAACCGCGTTCTTGTAACGCTTCCGCTTAGCGATCTTCAAAGGTATGAAGATGCAATCTCTCCCCTCTCGTTGCTGGTTTCTCCATAGATAGATCTTGGTGAACGTAGGAAAATTTTGATTTACTACTACGTCTCCCAACAGTGGTATCAGAGCTAGGTCTATGCGTAGAATCTATGCACGAGTAGAACACAAAGCAGTTGTGGGCGTCGAGTTTGTTAATTTGCTTGCCGCTACTAGTCTTATCTTGATTCGGCGGTATTGTGGGATGAAGCGGCCCGGACCAACTTTACACGTACGCTTACGTGAGACCGGTTCCACCGCCTGACATGCACTAGATGCATAAGGTGGCTAGCGGGTGTCTGTCTCTCCTACCTTAGTCGGATCGGATTCGATGAAAAGGGTCCTTATGAAGGGTAAATAGCAATTGGCAAATCACGTTGTGGTGTTGACGTAGGTAAGAAACGTTCTTGCTAGTAACCTATAGCAGCCACGTAAAAACTTGCAACTACAAATTAGAGGACGTCTAACTTGTTTTTGCAGCATGTGCCTTGTGATGTGATATGGCCAAAGGATGTGATGTGATGCATTGTGATGTATGAATTGATCATGTTCTTGTAATAGGATTCACGACTTGCATGTCGATGATTATGACAACCGGCAGGAGCCATAGGAGTTGTCTTATTTATTGTATGACCTGCGTGTCAATCATAAACGCCATGTAATTACTTTACTTTATTGCTAAGCGTTAGCCATAGTAGTAGAAGTAATAGTTGGCGAGACAACTTCATGAAGACACAATGATGGAGATCATGATGATGGAGATCATGGTGTCGTGCCGGTGACAGTGATGATCATGGTGCCCCGAAGATGGAGATCATAGGAGCAAAATGATATTGGCCATATCATGTCACTATATTGGTTGCATGTGATGTTTATCATGTTTACATCTTATTTGCATAGAACGACGGTAGTAAATAAGATGATCTCTCAATAAAATTTCAAGAAAGGTGTTCACCCTAACTGTGCACCGTTGCTAAGGATCGTCGTTCCGAAGCACCACGTGATGATCGGGTGTGATAGGTTCTAACGTTCGCATACAACGGGTGTAAGCCAGATTTACACATGCGAAACACTTAGGTTGACTTGACGAGCCTAGCATGTACAGACATGGCCTCGGAACACGGAAGACCGAAAGGTCGAACATGAGTCGTATAGAAGATACGATCAACATAGAGATGTTCACCATGGATGACTAGTCCGTCTCACGTGATGATCGGACACGGGCTAGTTGACATGGATCATGTATCACTTGGAAGACTAGAGAGATGTCTATCTAAGTGGGAGTTCATTAATAATTTGATTAAATGAACTTAATTATCAAGAACTTAGTCTAAAAATGTCCTTGCAAATTATGTCGTAGATAGCTCGCGTTGTAGCTCCCCAGTTTTATTGATACAATCCTAGAGAAAAGTAAGTTGAAAGTTGATGGTAGCAATAATGCGGACTGGGTCCGTGATCTGAGGATTGTCCTCATTGCTGCACAGAAAGCTTATGTTTTTGATGTACCGCTAACTGCATCACTCCCTCGAGCGTTGTCTGTAGATGTTGTGAACATATGACAGGCACTTTTTGATGACTACGTGATAGTTCAGTGCGTCATGCATTACGGCTTAGAATTGAGGCTTCAAAATGTTTTGAACGTCACAGAACATATGAGATGTTCTAGGAGCTGAGATTGTGATCTCAAGCTCGTGCCTATGTTGAGAGGTATGAGACCTCCAACAAGATTCTTTGCCTGCAAGATAAAGGAGAATAGCTTAATCGGTGAGCGTGTTCTCAGATTGTCTGGGTGCTACAATCACTTGAATCAAGTGGGAGTTAATCTTCCAGATGAGATAGTGATTAATGCAGTTCTCCAAGTCACTGCCACCAAGCTACTAGAGCTTCGTGATGAACTATAACATGCCAGGGATGGATAAGATGATCCCTGAGTTGTTCGTGATGTTTGACACCACGAAGGTAGAAATCAATAAGGAGCATCAAGTGTTGATGGTTAAGTGAAAACCACTAGTTTCAAAAGGGGCAAGGGCAAGAAGGGAAAAACTTCAGGAATGGCAAGCCAGTTGTTGCTCTAGTGAAGAAACCCAAGGTTGAGCCCGAACCCGAGACTAAGTGCTTCTGTTATGAGGAGAATGTTCGCTGAAGCGAAAAAACCCTAGATGATTGGTAGATAAGAAGGCTGGTAATGTCAATGGAAGTATATTTGATATACGTGTTAGTGATGTGTACCTTGCTGGTACTCCTAGTAGCACCTGGGTATTAGATACCGGTTCGGTTGCTAAGTGTTAGCAACTCGAAATAAAAGCTACGGAGTAAATGGAGACTAGCTAGGTGAAAGGTGACGATGTGTGTTGGAAGTATTTCCAAGATTGATGTGATCACCATCGCACGCTCTCTCTACCTTCAGGATTTGTGATAAACCTAAATAAATGTTATTTGGTGTTTGCGTTGAGCATAAACGTGATTAGATCATGATTAGTGCGATACGGTTATTCATATAAGTTAGAGAATAATGGTTATTCTGTTTACATGGATAATGCCTTCAATGGTCATGCACCCACTCGAAATGGTTTATCGAATCATGATCGTAGTAGTACACATATTCATAACATTGGTACCAAAAGATACAAAGTTAATAATGATAGTACCACATGCTTGTGGCACTGCCACGTAATGTCATATTGGTATAAATCGCATGAAGAAACTCCATGATGATGGATGTTTTTTTGACTCACTCGATTTCGAATCGGTTGAGACATGCGAGCCATGCCTCTTGGGCAAGATGACTGAGACCCCGTCATCCAATATGATGGAGCGGGCAAGTGGCTTATTGGAATTAATACATGTTGATGTATGTGGTCCAATGAGTGTTGAAACACACAGTGGATATCGTTGTTTTTCTTTACCTTCACTGATGATTTGAGTAAATATGGGGATATTTACTTAATGAAACACGAATCTGAAATGTTTGAAAGGTTCAAGGAGTTTCAGAGTGAAGTTAAAGATCATCGTGACAAGAAGATAAATGTCTATGATATGATCATGGAGGTGAATATCTAAGTTACGAGTTTGGTATGCAATTTTAGACAATGTGGAAATTGTTTCACAGCTCACGCCTCCTGGAACACCATAGTGTGATGGTGTGTTCGAACGTCGTAGTCGTGCTCTATTGGATATAGTGAGTACTATGATGTCTCTTATCGTTTTACCACTATCGTTATGGGGTTATGCATTAAAGACAAATCCATTCACTTTAACAGGGCACCATCTAAGTCTGTTGAGATGACACCGTGAGAATTATGGTTTGACAGAAGCCTAAGCTGTCATTTCTTAATGTTTGGGGCTGCGACGCTTATGTGAAAATGGGTTTTTCAGCTAGCGAGCTCGAACCCAAAGCAGACAAATGTATTTTCATAGAATACCTTAATGATACATTGGGTATACCTTCTATTTCAGATCCAAGCGCAAAATGTGTTTGTTGCTAAGAATGGGTCCTTTCTTGAGAAAGAGTTTCTCTCGAAAGAATTGAGTGGGAGGAAGATAGAACTTGATAACATTGTTGAACCTTTGTTTCAACCAGAGAATAGCGCAACACAGAAAGATGTTTCTGTAGAGCCTACTCAGTTTAAAATGAAGTTAATGATGATGATCATGAAGCTTCGGATCAAGTCACTATTGAACCTCGTAGGTCGACAAGGACGCGTACTGCTCCTGAGTAGTACGACAACCCTGTCTTGGAAATCATGTTGTTGGACAACGATGAACCTACGAACTATGGAGAAGCGATGGTGGGCCCGGATTCCAACAAATGGCTAGGAGCCATGAAATCCGAGAAAGGATCCATGTATGAAAACCAAGTATGGACTTTGGTAGACTTGCCTGTTGAATGGCGGGTCATTGAGTACAAATGGACCTTTGAGATAAACATAGACGCTAATGGTGAAATGTCACCGTTTACAAAGCTCGACTTGTCGCAAAGAAGTTTCCGCCAAGTTCAAGGAGTTGACTGCAATGAGATTGTCTCATCTGTAGCGATGCTAAAAGTCTATTAAAATTTTGTTAGCAGTTGCTGCATTTTTCGATTATGAAATCTGGCAGATGGATGACAAAACAAGGTTTCCGTAATGGTTTCTGTGAGGAAGAGTTGTATGTGATACAACCAGAAGGTTTTGTCAATCCTAAGGATGCTAATAATATGCAAACTCCAGCGATCCTTCTATGGACTGGAGCAAGCATCTCGGAGTTGGAATATATGCTTTGATGAGGTGATCAAAGTGTTTAAGTTTATACAAAGTTTATGAGAAACTTGTATTTGCAAGAAAGTGAGTGGGAGCACTATGGAATTTCTTATAAGAATATGTAGTTGACATATTATTGATCGGAAATGATGTAGAATTTCTGGAAGAGCATGAAGGGTTGTTTGAAAAGTTTTGTTTTTCAAAGGAAGACCCAGATAAAGCTACTATTTTATTGAGCATCAAGATCTATAGGGATAGATCTATTCGCTTGATAAGTTTTTTCGACGAAGACATACCTTGACAAGTTTTTGAAGGAGTTCAAAATAGATGGGTCAAAGAAGGAGTTCTTGACTGTATTGTAAGGTGTGAAATTGAGTAAGACTCAATACCCGACCACGGCAGAAGATAAAGAAGAGATGAGTGTCATCTCCTATGCTTTAGCCATAGGCTCTATATAGTATGCCATGCTGTGTACCGCACCTGTGTGTGCCTTGCCATGAGTCTGTCAAGGGGTACAAGAGTAATCCAAGAGTGGATCACTAGACAGCGGTCAAAGTTAGCCTTAGTAACCTGAGAACTAAGGAAATATTTCTCAATTATGGAGGTGATAAAGAGTTCATCGTAAAGTGTTACGATGATGCAAGCTTTAAAACCAATCCGGATGACTCTTAGTAGAAATCCAGCTACGTATAGTGGAGCAGCCATTTGGAATAGCTCCAAGTGGAGCATGGGAGTAGTATCTACAAATATGACATGGAAAGTTTGTAAGGTACACACGGATCTGAATGTCGCAGACCCGTTGACTAAAACCTCTTTCACGAGCAGGACATGAACAAACCCCAGAACTTATTGGGTGTTAATCACATGATGATATGATCACATGGTGATGTAAGTGTTAATCACATGGTGATGTGAACTAGATTATTGACTCTAGTGCAAGTGGGAGACTGTTGGAAATATGCCCTAGAGGCAATAATAAAATGGTTATTATTGTATTTCCTTGTTCATGATAATTGTCTATTGTTCATGCTATAATTGTGTTAACCGGAAACCATAATACATGTGTGAATACATAGACCACAACATGTCCCTAGTGAGCCTCTAGTTGACTAGCTCGTTGATCAATAGATGGTCACGGTTTCATGGCCATGGACATTGGATGTCATTGATAACGGGATCACATCATTAGGAGAATGATGTGATGGACAAGACCCAATCCTAAGCATAGCACAAAGATCGTGTAGTTCGTTTGCTAAAGCTTTTCAATGTCAAGTGTCATTTCCTTAGACCATGAGATTGTGTAACTCCCGGATACCGTAGGAATACTTTGGGTGTGCCAAACGTCACAACGTAACTGGGTGGCTATAAAGGTACGCTACGGGTATCTCCGAAAGTATCTGTTGGGTTGGCATGAATCGAGACTGGGATTTGTCACTCCGTGTGACGGAGAGGTATCTCTGGGCCCACTCGGTAAGACATCATCATTATGAGCTCAATGTGACTAAGGAGTTAGTCACGGGATGATGTATTACGGAACGAGTAAAGAGACTTGCCGGTAACGAGATTGAACAAGGTATGGGGATACCGACGATCGAATCTCGGGCAAGTATCATACCGATAGACAAAGGGAATTGTATACGGGATTGATTGAATCCTTGACATCGTGGTTCATCCGATGAGATCATCGTGGAGTACGTGGGAGCCAACATGGGTATCCAGATCCCGCTGTTGGTTATTGACCGGAGAGGTGTCTCGGTCATGTCTACGTGTCTCCCGAACCCGTAGGGTCTACACACTTAAGGTTCGATGACGCTAGGGTTATAGGGAAAAGGTATACGTGATTACCGAAGGTTGTTCGGATTCCCGGATGAGATCCCGGACGTCACGAGGAGCTCCGGAATGGTCCGGAGGTAAAGATTGATATATAGGAAGTCCAGTTTTGGTCACCGGAAAGTTTTCGGGCTCATCGGTAGTGTACCGGGAGTGCCGGGAGGGTGCCGGATAACCCCCGGGAGGGGTGTGACGACCAAAGGACCACATGGGCTGTTAGATAAATTGTGCCAGCCCTTATTGGGCTGGGCAAGACTTTTGCTAAAGGCCCATGCGGCTGGAGATAAGGAGATAAGGCAAAAAGGATTTAAAAGGAGGAGATCCACCTCCCTTGTGGGAGGTGGACTCTCCCTTTAATTCGGCCGGCCATCTCCTCTTTGGAGTAGAGGCCAAGCCAGCCCTCCACGTCCCTCCTCCTATATATACTTGAGGTTTTGGATGTTTTGAGACAAGATTTGATCTCTCTCTCTCACGGCGAAGCCCTACCTCTCTTCTTCCTCCTCCGCAGCGCTTAGGCGAAGCCCTGTCGGAATACCTTGCTACTCCACCACCACCACGCCGTCGTGCTGCTGTTGGAGCCCTTCCCCAACCTCTCCTTCCTCCTTGCTGGATCAAGGTGTTGGAGACGTCACCGGGCTGCACGTGTGTTGAACGCGGAGGTGCCGTCCGTTCGGCACTTGATCGGATCTACCGCGATCTGAATCGCTGCGAGTACGACTCCATCAACCGCGTTCTTGTAACGCTTCCGCTTAGCGATCTTCAAAGGTATGAAGATGCAATCTCTCCCCTCTCGTTGCTGGTTTCTCCATAGATAGATCTTGGTGAACGTAGGAAAATTTTGATTTACTACTACGTCTCCCAACATAAATAAGATGATCTCTCAATAAAATTTCAAGAGAAGTGTTCACCCTAACTGTGCACCGTTGCTAAGGATCGTTGTTCCGAAGCACCACGTGATGATCGGGTGTGATAGGTTCTAACGTTCGCATACAACGGGTGTAAGCCAGATTTACACACGCGAAACACTTAGGTTGACTTGACGAGCCTAGCATGTACACACATGGCCTCGGAACACGGAAGACCGAAAGGTCGAACATGAGTCGTATAGAAGATACGATCAACATGAAGATGTTCACCATGGATGACTAGTCCGTCTCACGTGATGATCGGACACGGGCTAGTTGACATGGATCATGTATCACTTGGATGACTAGAGAGATGTCTATCTAAGTGGGAGTTCATTGAATAATATGATTATGTGAACTCAATTATCATGAACTTAGTCTAAAATTGCCTTTTAATATCTATATTGTATATCCAATGGCCAACGCAAATGTCAACCTCAATTTCAACGCGTTCCTAGAGAAAACCAAGCTGAAAGATGATGGAAGCAACTATGCGGACTGGGTCCGTGGCTTGAGGATCATCCTCATAGCTTCCAAGAAACTGTATGTCCTTGATGCACCGCTAGGTGACCCACCCCTTCTCCCAGCAGAACAAGACATTGCGAACGCTTGGCATTCTCGCTGCGATGACTACTCCCTTGTTCAGTGTGGCATGCTTTACAGTTTAGAACCGGGGCTCCAAAAGTGTTTTGAGCAACACGGAGCAGATGAGATGTTCCAAGAGCTGAAACTGGTCTTTCAAGCTCATGCCCGGGTCGAGAGATATGAAGTCTCCGACAAGTTCTTTAGTTGTAAGATGGAGGAGAACAGTTCTATCAGTGAGGACAACCTCAAGATGTCTGGGCTTCACAACCGCTTGACTCAGCTGGGAGTTAACATCCCGGATGACTCAATCATTGAAAGAATCCTCCAGTCGCTTCCACCTAGCTACAAGAGCTTTGTAATGAACTACAACATGTAGGGGATGGAGAAGTCCATTCCTGAGTTGTACTCGATGCTGAAATCAGCAGAGGTCGAGATCAGAAAGGAGCATCAAGTGTTGATGGTAAACAAGACCACTAGTTTCAAGAAAGGCAAGGGTAAGAAGAACTTCAAGAAGGACGGCAAAGCTGTTGCCGCGCCCGGTAAGCAAGTTGCCAGGAAGAAGAAGAAAAATGGACCCAAGCCTGAGACTGAGTGCTTTTATTGCAAGGGTACCGGTCACTGGAAGCGGAACTGCCCCAAGTACTTAGCAGATAAGAAGGACGGCGACGTTAAAGGTATATGTGATATACTTGTTATTGATGTGTACTTGACCAGCACTCGTAGTAGCTCTTGGGTATTTGATACCGGTGCAGTTGCTCACATTTGTAACTCCAAGCAGGAGCTGCGGAATAAGCGGAGGCTGGCCAAGGACGAGGTGACGATGCGTGTCGGGAATGGTTCCAAGGTCGATGTGATCGCCGTCGGCACGCTACCTCTACATCTACCTTCGGGATTAGTTTTAAACCTTAATAATTGTTATTTAGTACCAGCTTTGAGCATGAACATTGTATCTGGATCTCGCTTGATGCGAGATGGCTACTCATTTAAATCCGAGAATAATGGTTGTTCTATTTATATGAGAGAAATGTTTTATGCTCATGCCCCGCTGGTCAATGGTTTATTTTTGATGAATCTCAAACGTGATGTTACACATGTCCATAGTGTGAGTACCAAAAATTGTAAAGTTGATAACGATAGTCCCACTTACATGTGGCACTGCCGTCTTGGCCATATTGGTGTCAAACGCACGAAGAAGCTCCATGCTGATGGACTTTTGGAGTCACTTGATTTCGAATCATTTGACACATGCGAACCATGCCTCATGGGCAAGATGACCAAGACTCCGTTCTCTGGAGCAATGGAGCGAGCAACTGACTTGTTGGAGATAATACATACCGATGTATGCGGTCCAATGAGTGTCGAGGCTCGCGGTGGCTACCATTATGTTCTCACCCTCACTGATGACTTGACCAGATATGGGTATGTCTACTTAAGGAAACACAAGTCTGAAACCCTTGAAAGGTTCAAGGAATTTTAGAGTGAGGTCGAGAATCAACATGACAAGAAAATAAAATGCCTACGATCTGATCGTGGCGGAGAATATTTAAGTCACGAGATTGGCACGCACCTTAGGAAATGTGGAATTGTCTCAGAACTCACGCCGCCCGGCACACCTCAGCGAAATGGTGTGTCTGAACGTCGAAATCGCACTCTATTAGATATGGTGCGATCTATGATGTCTCTTACCGACTTACCGCTATCATTTTGGGGATATGCATTAGAGACTGCCGCATTCACATTAAATAGGGCACCGTCTAAATCCGTTGAGACGATACCGTATGAATTATGGTTTGGAAAGAAACCTAAGCTGTCGTTTCTAAAAGTTTGGGGATGCGATGCTTATGTGAAGAAACTTCAACCTGAGAAGCTCGAACCCAAAGCGGAAAAGTGCGTCTTCATAGGATATCCCAAAGAGACTTTTGGGTATACCTTCTACCAACGATCCGAGGGCAAAGTCTTTGTTGCCAAGAATGGATCCTTTCTCGAGAAAGAGTTTCTCTTGAAAGAAGTAAGTGTGAGGAAAATAGAACTTGATGAGGTAATTGTACCTCCACTCGAACCGGAGAGTAGCGCAGGACGGGAAGTTGTTTTTGTGGAGCCTACACCAGCTAGAGAGGAAGTTAATGATGATGATCATGAAGCTTCAGATCAAGTTGCTATTCGAAGGTCCACTAGGACATGTTCCGCACCAGAGTGGTACGGCAATCATGTCCAAGAGATCATGTTGTTGGACAACGGTGAACCTTCGAACTATGAAGAAGCGATGGCGGGCCCGGATTCCAACAAATGGCTTGAGGCCATGAAATCCGAGATAGGATCCATGTATGAGAACAAAGTATGGACTTTGGTGGACTTGCCTGATGATAAGCGAGCCATTGAAAACAAATGGATCTTTAAGAAGAAGACTGACGCAGACGGTAATGTCACCGCCTATAAAGCTCAGTTTGTCGCTAAGGGTTATCGACAAGTTCAAGGAGTTGACTACGATGAGACTTTCTCACCCGTAGCGATGCTAAAGTCTGTCCGAATCATGTTAGTAGTTGCCGCATTTTATGATTATGAGATCTGGCAAATGGACGTCAAAACGGCATTCCTTAATGGCTTCCTCAAGGAAGAACTGTATATGATGCAGCCGGAAGGTTTTGTCGATCCTAAAGATGCTAACAAGGTATGCAAGCTCCAGCGCTCCATCTATGGGCTGGTGCAAGCATCTCGGAGTTGGAACATTCACTTTAATGAGGTGATTAAAGCATTTGGGTTTGTACAGGTTTCTGGAGAACCCTGTATTTACAAGAAAGTGAGTGGGAGCTCTATAGCATTTCTTATATTGTATGTGGATGACATGCTGATAATGGGAAATAATATAGAACTCTTGGAAAGTATAAAGGCCTACTTGAATAAGTGTTTTTCAATGAAGGACCTTGGAGAAGCTGCTTACATATTAGGTATTAAGATCTATAGAGATAGATCGAAACGCCTCATTGGTCTTTCACAAAGCACATACCTTGAAAAGATATTGAAGAAGTTCAATATGGATCAGTCCAAGAAGGGGTTCTTGCCTATCTTGCAAGGTGTGAGATTGAGTACGACTCAATGCCCGACTACGGCAAAGGATAGAGAAGAGATGAGTGTCATCCCCTATGCTTCAGCCATAGGCTCTATTATGTATGCCATGCTGTGTACCAGACCTGATGTGAACCTTGCCATATGCTTGGTAGGGAGGTACCAAAGTGATCCCGGAGCGGAACACTGGACAGCGGTCAAGAATATCCTGAAGTACCTGAAAAGGACAAAGGACATGTTTCTCGTTTATGGAGGTGCCGAAGAGCTCGTCGTAAAGGGTTACGTCGATGCTAGCTTCGACACAGATCCGGACGACTCCAAGTCGCAAACCGAATACGTGTATATTTTGAATGGAGGGGCAGTAAGCTGGAGCAGCAGCAAGCAAAGCGTCGTGGCGGCATCTCCATGTGAAGCGGAGTACATAGCTGCTTCAGAAGCAGCAAAGGAGGGAGTCTGGATGAAGGAGTTCATCACCGACCTAGGAGTGATTCCGAATGCGTCGGGCCCGATGACTCTACTCTGTGACAACACTAGAGCTATTGCCCTTGTGAAGGAGCCCAGGTTTCACAAGAAGACAAGACACATCAAGTGCCGCTTCAACTCAATCTGTGATTACATTCAGGAGGCAGAAATAGATATTTGTAAAGTGCATACGGATCTGAATGTCGCAGATCCGTTAACTAAACCTCTCTCACGAGCAAAACATGATCAACACCAGAATGCTATGGGTGTTCGATTCATCACAATGTAACTAGATTATTGACTCTAGTGCAAGTGGGAGACTGTTGGAAATATGCCCTAGAGGCAATAATAAAATGGTTATTATTGTATTTCCTAGTTCATGATAATTGTCTATTATTCATGCTACAATTGTGTTAACCGGAAACCGTAATACATGTGTGAATACATAGACCACAACATGTCCCTAGTGAGCCTCTAGTTGGCTAGCTCGTTGATCAATAGATGGTCACGGTTTCGTGACCATGGACATTGGATGTCGTTGATAACGGGATCACATCATTAGGAGAATGATGTGATGGACAAGACCCAATCCTAAGCATAGCACAAGATCGTGTAGTTCATTTGCTAAAGCTTTTCAATGTCAAGTATCGTTTCCTTAGACCATGAGATTGTGTAACTCCCGGATGCCGTAGGAATGCGTTGGGTGTGCCAAACGTCACAACGTAACTAGGTGGCTATAAAGGTACGCTACGGGTATCTCCGAAACTGTCTGTTGGGTTGACACGAATCGAGACTGGGATTTGTCACTCCGTGTGACGGAGAGGTATCTCTGGGCCCACTCGGTAAGACATCATCATAATGAGCTCAATGTGACTAAGGAGTTAGCCACGGGATGATGTGTTACGGAACGAGTAAAGATACTTGCCGGTAACGAGATTGAACAAGGTATAGGGATGCCGACGATCGAATCTCGGGCAAGTACCATACCGATAGACAAAGGGAATTGTATACGGGATTGATTGGATCCTTGACATCGTGGTTCATCCGATGAGATCATCGTGGAGTACGTGGGAGCCAACATGGGTATCCAGATCCTGCTGTTGGTTATTGGCAGGAGAGGTGTCTCGGTCATGTCTACGTGTCTCCCGAACCCGTAGGGTCTACACACTTAAGGTTCGATGACGCTAGGGTTATAGGGAAATAGTGTACGTGGTTACCGAAGGTTGTTCGGAGTCCTGGATGAGATCCCGGACGTCACGAGGAGTCCCGGAATGGTCCGGAGACGAAGATTGATATATAGGAAGTGAGGATTTGGTTACCGGAAGTGTTCCGGGTGTCACCGGTAGTGTACCGGGACCACCGGAAGGGTTCCGGGGGTCGACCAAGTGGGCCCACCTGCCTCGGAAGGTTCCATGGGACAAGAGTGGGAGGGAGCCAGCCCCTAGGTGGGCTGGTGTGCCTCCCACCCCAGCCCAAGGCGCAGCAAGGGTGGAGGGGGGCAAACCCTAGGCTTAGATGGGCCTTAAGGCCCACTCTAGGGCGCCTCCACCTCTCCCTGACCTGGCCGCCGGCCAGATGGGTTTCTGGAGGCTGCCGCCACCCCTAGGGTGGAACCCTAGGGCGCAGCACCTCTCCTCCCCTTCCCCTATATATAGTGGAGGTATTTGGGGCTGCAGAAGACACGGTTCTCCCTCTCTCTCTCGTGCAGCCCTACCTCCTCCTCTCCTCGTTCTCCGTAGCGCTTAGCGAAGCTCTGTCGGAGTACCACGCAGCTCCACCGCCACCACGCCGTCGTGTTGCCGGAGCTCTTCCCCAACCTCTCCTTCCTCCTTGCTGGATCAAGGCGTAGGAGACGTCACCGGGCTGCACGTGTGTTGAACGTGGAGGTGTCGTCTATTCGGCACTTGATCGGATCTACCACGATCTGAATCGCTGCGAGTACGACTCCATCAACCGCATTCTAGCAACGCTTCCCCTTAGCGATCTTCAAAGGTATGAAGATGCAATCTCTCCCCTCTCGTTGCTGGTTTCTCCATGGATAGATCTTGGTGATCGTAGGAAATTTTTTGATTTACTACTACGTCTCCCAACAGTTTGAATATTTAAATTTCAATTTAAACAAATTTGATTTAAATCTTGTTTTCGAAATAACTTGAGTTTAATAATATATTTTTGATTGATTCTTTTTGATACTTGTCACTAGTGATCTTAGTTATCAGTAGGTAAAGTTTGAGAATTTTTAGGATAAATTTGATTAGGATTCTTAACCAAAATAGAATTTGTTTAGTTTCCTATTAGTTTAATTAGTTTGATTTTATTTTTGTTTAAGTTGATATCTGAATTTGATTTAACTTATGTTTTAGATTTCATTTAGTTCTGTTGTTTTAAACTTTAGTAATTTACTTGCTGTTAACAAAAGATAATTTGTTTAGTTTATTAAATTATTATTGTAGGAACCTATACCCTTTTTCAGATAGGTATAGTTTATTAAAAACAAATTAGTTAGTAATAATTCTTTTAACAAAGTTTTAAGTAATTAGATTATGTTTTCAAATAAATTTTTTAGTAATTCCTTTCTGTTAAGAAATATTTTGTTAATAAAAAATAGTTTAGTTTTACTCTATTGTTGTAGGAAAACTATATTATTCTTCATTAGGTAATGTTTGATAAAACAACTTAGTTTTAGTAGAAAGCCTTTTCACAAAAGTTTTGTATGATTTAATCCTAGTTTATAATAAAGTTTTTATTAATTATTTTCTGTTAACTATTAGTTTAGTTACAAAAAACCAGTTTTGTTTTAGTAGTAGTTTAGCCACTAAAACTTAGAGTCCATTGCTTTGCTTTGTTTTGATTTGTTATGTTGCTAGTTGGTTTCTTATTTGAAAAATTATTTAAAATAAGTGTTTTATAAGTTTTACTTTCTGTTAACTTAGTTGTTTTATACTTTGTTTTCTCTTATTTTAATATTTTATTGTTTTACTTAGCAAACACTTTTGTGTTAGGGTGTTGTTTTCATAGTTTTACTTGTTCTTCAAAAGTAATTCTTTTTGCTAGTAAAATATGTACTAAAATATTTTTGTTATATTTTACTTTGTTTTTATTTTGTTACTCTTTGAAAATAGTTGTTGTAGAGGACAACTACCTTAGTTGTGTGCATGAAAACTTTATTGATTTTTGAGATTTGTCTTAAGTATTTCCTTCATCAACCTTGTTACTTTTGGTTGTTGTGTTACCTTGTGATTGTTAGTATTGATTGCTAGAAGTGTTTGATTATGAATGCAATGTTTGATATTATAGATTTTCAGCGGAGAGTGACGAATAGTTCTATCAAGTATTTTCTGAGAGTGATACTTATCTTCATCAACAGTACAGGCAAGTTCACTTTGACCATTTTGTTCATACCTATGTTTTATTGCATTTAGTGACATCATTCAACAAATCCCTCCCGTAGTGTTATTGAAATTCTTGTAGTTGAGTAGAATGCATGAGGTAGGAACCCACCACTTGTTACTAAAGCCCCAGGAACGCTAGTTAGTGCAATGCTATGCTAAAGTAGACGGGGTCTGGTATGAGTGTTCGTGAGTGGTGTGAGAAGGAGGACTCCACATCAAAACAACGACTTCATGAAGGCTTCTTCAAGACCTGCATATTCAAGACCTCAAGACTTCGAGACTCAAGAAACAAGTTTTTCAATACACACTACTGGGTGAGGGATGGTTGGAACGGCACCCTGGAGAAGCCAGTGGATTTGCCTAGGTGTTGCTGTAGATGGCCAGTATTCACGCGGAAAGCCTCACCCAGACTCAAAGGGAAGGATGAATAATTCATGCCCGGAAGCTTACCTGTGTAGCCACAAGTCATTATGGGCTCTGGCTTTGTTGATCTTTGTTGTGACTCTGTCTAGGCAGTGCTACGAGATGTAGTCGACGTTAGGATTGGATGGGCACTGTCGGATAGTCAGGGAAGCACTCTGAAAGACCATGTTTCGTTCATCCTGTTGTCAAACACCATGCAGTGCGAGGACTTACCAGGACGGAACGAATCTTGTGGGTAAAGTACACAACACTCTGTAGAGTTAAAACCTAATCGATTAGCCGTGTCCCCGGTTACGGACCAGTTGAGCCTCTGGACTTGGATCTATCTCTAAACTCTCAAAACTGGACTGATAACTAATTGTGGGCAACTTATGATACGTATGGGCATTTGGACATCGGTTGGTGGAACCATATCATGATAGGTAACTCTGTAGTGAAAATTCCTGATATTCCTTTGTTGTAGGAAAATAAAAATCAGCTTTTACGCAAAAACTCGGACATAGAGCCACAAAGCCTTTGCATATAGAATAGTCTTTATTCTTCTATTCTACTATGGTGATCTTGCCAGTACATTCCATGTACTGACCTACACGGTTGCAACATCTTATGTTGCAGATACTCTTCTACGACGGATAAGAGTACGATTCAGGGTTACGATCCGCACTCAGCTTGTCGTTGGTGTTATTGGGACTCCACTCCTGTTGACTGTTTCCGCTGCTATTTTAAGGTATATATCAGTTTTACGTTAATTACATGTGATTGCACTTTGATATATACAATTATGTACTGTGTGTGCTAGCATACTGATCCAGGGATGGCACAGAATACACAGAGGCTTGACCTTTCCAGGTCGGGTGGCTACACAAAATCAAATTGCTGATCCCACTAGTCTCAAGACTGGTGAATACTTTCCTCACATATGGGAGAAACAACAAACCAAGCTTGCAAGGAAAGCTAAAAAGGCTGTAAAGAAGTTCGATGAAGACTGTGCTACTGCTGCCACTGCTAGAGCCTCTGCAAATGCTCCAAAGAAATCAATGACGAAGGAATCTGCTGTGAAGTCAACTTCTTCAACTTCAAAGTCATCTCAGCAGATTCCTCAAGCTCAAAGACCTCAGTCTTCAAAGGCATCTACCGCTGGCTTAGTAGTTGCTTAGTCCTCTACAGCTGCTACAAAGTCCTCAATTCATGTGTACCTTGCATCATGTCAGAGGACGGATGGATTCTCAAAAGCTTCAAAGATCTCAACAAGCTCCTCTGCTAAAGGAAAGTCTTCAACAAGCCCAACTGTGTTGAAACTGAAGAAAACTGCCGGACGAGGTCAAAGACCAAGTCCTCACACAAGCAAAGCTGTGGTAACAGTACCCTCAGGAACTGAGGATGATGATGAAGCTGATGATGAAGCACTTGAATAAATCATCAGAGAGAGCCAGCAAAAGGTTGCATTAGCCAAAGGCAGCTCTATCCCACTTCTGCTGGATCCCAAGATGATCCTCAATTTCATTGACATATGGCAGGAGGATCCAAGCACCCCACTTTCCTCACTGAACCTGCCTCTTGGTGTGGACCATGTCCTCACCCACTTTATTGCTGAGAAAAAATGGAAAAGAGAACAAGCTCAGAGAGCTAAGAGGAATAGGGCTCAGAAAGAAAAGTTCCTGAGGAACAACATGATGAACTTGACCGCAAATCAACTCGTCACAGTTTAGTCTGGAATTCGCTCCCTCTCTGTGGAACAAGAAAGGTATGATGCTGAATGGAAGGGCACCAAAGTGAGATTCGTTAGGGCTCCTGAAGATGCTGTTAAGGACCACAACACATGGGTTGCAGCTCGATCGCAACCACAAATTCCTCAGGCTGATGAAACTGCTTAGCCTGCTCATCAAAATGCTCCTGTGGCTGAAGAAGCTCAACCTACTGATGAAAATGCTCCTACACCTGAGGAAACAGCCAGTGCTGTTGAAGAAAGTTAGACTGTTGATGAACATGCCAGAACAACCTCCACTATTGTGCCTGAAGAAACTGACAGGCTAGCTGAAGCTTTTGCTGCGCCTAAAGAAATTGAACCCACCAGGAGGACTGCATTAGTCGTGCCTGAAGAACCTATGGCTGCTGAGGAAAAGACTCTAAACAGAAAAGCATCAGCTTCAGATTCCTCAGCTGTGAAGAAGTTGAAGACTGTGAAAAGTTCTTCAACTGGACCCATTGATTCTACTCCAATCTCCTCTGCACCTGCCTATGAAATTATTCCATTTGGGGTTGACTATGTCATCCCAGCTGAAGATGATGAAGATCATTCTGCTGCTTCGGCAGAGCAGATTGATGAAGAAATTGATGAGGATCTAGATATTGGAAATACAACTCCCCTCATCAATGATGAATATTGGGAAAGAGCTCACCCAAATTCACCAATGACTACTACTCTTTCACAGATTCCTCAGTCCCCAGCCCAGACTGGAGAAATTCAAGAAGGATCCGATGATTTTGCTGCTCCAACTGCTACTGAGGAACCTTCACTACAAATTCCCTAGATTGAAAAATTCCTCGCATGCCAAAGGAGATCAAGGGCCGCTTCAAGACAAATCTTCAACAGAAGTCCAGAATGCCGTTCAAAGGCTCAGCGCGCCCCAAATTCCTCAAAAGCAATTTCTTCAATGAGTGCATGTTCTTCACTGGACCCAATCCATATGGCTCAACAAGGGCCAAACAAAGTAGATTCTGGACTGCCACTCAGATGAAATACTATGCATAGGTCTTGTTTGAAAAGAAAAAAGTCTTTGAGCACCATCAAATTCCTCATGCTGACATGGAAATACTTCCATCATTCACGCCGGTCCTCCAAGTTCTTCATGATGCAGGCATTCTTCCCTTCTACGTTGACATCTGTGACTGGAATGAAGAACTCATTCTTCATTTCTATGCTACTCTGCACAGTAGTGGAAATGCTTCTGACATCAATTCTTGGGTTTTGGACTGGATGACAAGATCAACACATCGCACTACTCGAGCATCTGAATTACTTCGATCTATCCCAGTGCCAATTCCTTCAGAAGAAGCTCGTCGGTTGTTTGATGAACCTGCTCTTCCAAACCAACTGATGCAAGTGCTGATGAAGCCATTGGCTCCTGGAAAGCCTCAACGGAAAACCTTCCTTGTGAAGGATTTGCTATATGTGCCAAGGACAGTCTACCGCATTCTCACGAACACTCTATGTCCTCAGAAGGGTCACGATTTTAAAGAGGAAGTGGAGGGAGTCATGAGGAATATGTTGTTCAACATCATTCATGGGATTCCTATCAACTTCCACGATTTCTTCATGAGGACATTGGCTAGTGCATCTCTAGCCCCATTTGAACAGAACCCTTATGCACCTTGGATCATGAAATTCATCAAGGCAAAGTCCTCAGTTCCCTTCAAGGCAAACTTTGAAAATCATTTTGGCTTCCTGCCTCCGATCGAAGTCATCAAGAGAACGATTGACTCTATGGAAGGAAAAGGCAAGACTGTCATTGATGAAGGCACTCGTCCATTAGATGGACAATTTCGCAAAGCTGCATCCTTCTCCACCAATGATAACACAACAACCCAGGACTCAGAAGCAAAGACCTTAGCTCAAAAACCTCAAGAGTCTGCCCCACGTGTGATGACTGATCATGACCTTCTAATAAGTCTTCATCACAAGGTCGATCGCAGTCACAAATGGATGAAGTGTCAACTTGGTTACATTGTGCAAAACATGACTATGACGCAGAACTCTGTGAAGAGGAATCACTACTATGCGCATGAAAACCTCAACCGCACTTGGGCCATATTGTCTCACCTCAAGACTCCAGAAGATTTTGGTGTATTGAAGACTTATAGGTTAAGGAACTAATGTGTTCGTGAGTGTACACAGGCTCTATAAGTCGATGAGGAGTTTGATATATCCGGAGATTACCGACCCCTAAAAATGTATGTCTTCAACTGAAGATGGTGAAGACTTTGTTGAAGACTTTGGAATTCCCTGAAGACTTTGAAAATGAAAAATTCCCTGAAGACTTTGCTGATGGACTTTTGGAGTCTCTTGATTTTGACTGATTTGACACGTGCGAACCATGCCTCATGGGCAAGATGACCAAGACTCCATTCTCCAGAACAATGAAGCGAGCAACTGACTTATTGGAGATAATACATACCGATGTATGCAGTCCAATGAGCGTCAAGGCTCCCGATGGCTACCGTTATGTTCTCACCCTCACTGATGACTTGAGCAAATATGGGTATGTCTACTTAATGAAACACAAGTCTAAAACCTTAGAAAGGTTCAAGGAATTTCAAAGTGAGGTAGAGAATCAACGTGACAGGAAAATAAAGTGCCTACGATCTGATCGTGGCAGAGAATATTTGAGTCACGAGTTTGGCACGCACCTAAGGAAATGTGGAATCGTTTCACAACTCATGCCGCCTGGCACACCTCAGCAAAATGGTGTGTCTGAACGTCGTAATCGCACTCTATTGGATATGGTGCGACCTATGATGTCTCTTACCGATTTACCGCTATCATTTTGGGGATATGCATTAGAGGCTGTCGCATTCACTTTAAATAGGGCACCGTCAAAGTCCGTTGAGTCAACACCGTATGAATTATGGTTTCGAAAGAAACCTAAGCTGTCGCTACTAAAAGTTTGGGGATCCGATGCTTATGTCAAGAAACTTCAACCTGAGAAGCTAGGACCCAAAGCTGAAAAGTGCGTCTTCATAGGATATCCCAAAGAGACTATTGGGTATACCTTCTACCTCAGATCCAAAGACAAAGTTTTTGTTGCCAAGAATGGATCCTTTCTCGAGAAAGAGTTTCTCTCGAAAGAAGTAAGTGGGAGGAAAATAGAACCTGATGAGGTAATTGTACCTCCACTCGAACCGGAGAGTAGCGCAACATAGGAAGTTGTTTCTGTGGAGCCTGCACCGGCTAGAGAGGAAGTTAATGATGATGATCATGAAACATCAAATCAAGTTACTATTGAACGTCAAAGGTCCACTAGGACATGTTCCGCACCAGAGTGGTACGACAACCCTGTCCTGGAGATCATGTTGTTGGACAATGGTGAACCTTCGAACTATGAAGAAGCAATGGTGGGCCCGGATTCCAACAAATGACTTGAAGCCATGAAATCCGAGATAGGATCCATGTATGAGAACAAAGTGTGGACTTTGGTGGACTTGCCTTATGATAAGCAAGCCATTGAAAATAAATGGACCTTTAAGAAGAAGACTAACGCGGATGGTAATATGACCGTCTATAAGGCTCGGCTTGTCACTAAGGGTTATCGACAAGTTCAAGGAGTTGACTACGATGAGACTTTCTCACCCATAGTGATCCTGAAGTCTGTTTGAATCATGTTAGCAATTGCCGCATTTTATGATTATGAGATCTGGCAAATGGATGTCAAAACGGCATTCCATAATGGCTTCCTTAAGGAAGAACTATATATGATGCAGCCGGAAGGTTTTGTCGATCCTAAAGATGCTAACAAGGTATGCCAGCTCCAGCGCTCCATCTATGGGCTGGTGCAAGCAACTCGGAGTTGGAACATTTGCTTTAATTAGGTGATTAAAGCGTTTGGGTTTGTACAGGTTTATGGAGAACCCTGTATTTACAAGAAAGTGATTGGGAGCTCTGTAGCATTTCTCATATTATATGTGCATGACATACTAATAATGGGAAATGATATAGAACTTTCGAAAAGTGTAAAGGCCTACTTGAATAAATGTTTTTCAATGAAGGACCTTGGAGAAGCTTCTTACATATTAGGCATTAAGATCTATAGAGATAGATCAAGACGCCTCATAGGTCTTTCACAAAGCACATACCTTGAAAAGATATTGAAGAAGTTCAATATGGATCAGTCCAAGAAGGGGTTCTTGTCTGTGTTACAGGGTGTGAGATTGAGTACGACTCAATGCCTGACCACGGCAAAGGATAGAGAAGAGATGAGTGTCATCCCCTATGCTTCAGCCATAGGCTCTATTATGTATGCCATGTTGTGTACCAGACCTGATGTGAACCTTGCCATAAGTTTGGTAGGGAGGTACCAAAGTGATCCCGGAGCGGAACACTGGACAACGGTCAAGAATATCCTGAAGTACCTGAAAAGGACAAAGGACATGTTTCTCGTATATGGAGGTGCCAAAGAGCTCGTTGTAAAGGGTTACGTCGATGCTAGCTTCGACACAGATCCGGACGACTCAAAGTCGCAAACCGGATACATGTATATTTTGAATGGAGGGGCAGTCGGCTGGTGCAGCAACAAGCAAAGCATTGTGGCGGCATCTACATGTGAAGCGGAGTACATATCTGCTTCGGAAGTAGCAAAGGAAGGAGTCTGGATGAAGGAGTTCATCACCGACCTAGGAGTAATTCCAAGTGCGTCGGGCGCGATGACTCTATTCTGTGACAACACTAGAGCTATTGCCCTTGTGAAGGAGCCCAGGTTTCACAAGAAGACAAGACATATCAAGCAGGACTTCAACTCCATCCGTGATGACAGTCAGGAGGGAGATATAGATATTTGTAAAGTGCATACGGATCTGAATGTCACAGATCCATTGACTAAACCTCTCTCACGAGCAAAACATGATCAACACCAGAATGCTTTGGTTTTTTGATTCATCACAATGTAACTAGATTATTGACTCTAGTGCAAGTGGGAGACTGTTGGAAATATGCCCTAGACCAGATCCATTGACTAAACCTCTCTCACGAGCAAAACATGATCAACACCAGAATGCTTTGGTTTTTTGATTCATCACAATGTAACTAGATTATTTACTCCAGTGCAAGTGGGAGACTGTTGGAAATATGCCCTAGAGGCAATAATAAAATGGTTATTATTTTATTTCCTTGTTCATGATAATTGTCTATCGTTCATCCTATAATTGTGTTAACCGGAAACCGTAATGCATGTGTGAATACATAGACCACAACATGTCCCTAGTGAGCCTCCAGTTGGCTAGCTCGTTGATTAATAGATGATCTCGATTTCATGGCCATGGACATTGGATGTCGTTGATAACGGGATCACATCATTAGGAGAATGATGTGATGGACAAGACCCAATCCTAAGCATAGCACAAGATCGTGTAGTTCGTCTACTAAAGCTTTTCTAATGTCAAGTATCATTTCCTTAGACCATGAGATTGTGCAACTTCCGGATACCGTAGGAATGCTTTGGGTGTGCCAAACGTCACAACATAACTATGTGGCTATAAAGGTGCACTAGGGTATCTCTAAAAGTGTCTGTTGGGTTGGCATGAATCGAGACTGGGATTTATCACTCCGCATGACGGAGAGGTATCTCTGGGCCCACTTGGTAAGACATCATCATAATGAGCTCAATATGACTAAGGAGTTAGCCATGGGATGATGTGTTGCGGAACGAGTAAAGATACTTGCTGGTAATGAGATTGAATAAGGTATAGGGATACCGACGATCGAATCTCGGGCAAGTATCATACCGGTAGACAAAGGGAATTGTATACGGGATTGATTGAATCCCCGACATCGTGGTTCATCCGATGAGATCATCGCGGAGCATGTGGGAGCCAACATGGGTATCCAGATCCCGCTGTTGGTTATTTACTGGAGAGGTGTCTCGGTCATGTCTACGTGTCTCCCAAACCCGTAGGGTCTACACACTAAAGGTTCGATGACGCTAGGGTCATAGGAAAATAGTGTACGTGGTTACTGAAGGTAGTTCAGAGTCCTGGCTGAGATCCCATACGTCACGAGGAGTTCTGGAATGGTTTGGAGGTAAAGATTCATAGGAAGTGAGGATTTGGTCACCGGAAATGTTTCAGGCGTCACCGGTAACGTACCGGGATCACCGAAAGGGTTCCGGGGGTCCACCGGGAGGGGCCACGGGCACTGGAGGGATGCATGGGCCAAAGGTGGAGGGAACCAGTCCCTAGGTGGGCTGGTTCGCCCCTCCCACCTGGCCCAAGGTGCAGCAAGGAGAGAAGGGGGGCAAACCCTAGGCCTATATGGGCCCTAGGCACATCTAGGGCAGCTAGGGCTGCCGCACCACCTCTCCCTCCCTCTCTGGCCGGCGGCCAGATCCCATCTGGAGCTGCCGCCACCCCTAGGGTGGGAACACTAGGGGCTGCGCCCTCTCCTCCCCTCCTCCTATATATAGTGGTGGGTTTTGGGGTTGCCAACACATGACTTCCTCTCCTCTCGGTGCAGCCCTACTCCTCCCTCTCCTCGTTCTCCGTAGTGCTTAGCGAAGCTCTGCCGGAGACCACGCAGCTCCACCGTCACGATCCCGTCGTGCTGCCGGAGCTCTCCCGCAACCTCTCCTTCCTCCTTGCTGGATCAAGGCGTAGGAGTCATCACAGGGCTGCACGTGTGTTGAACGCGGAGGCACCGTTGTTCGGCGCTAAGATTGGAGTCCACCGCGATCTGAATCGCTACGAGTACGACTCCATCAACCGCGTTCTTGTGAACACTTCCTCTTAGCGATATTCAAAGGTATGAAGATGCAAACTCTCTCCTTCCTCGTTGTTGGTTTCTCCATAGATAGATCTTGGTGAACACGTAGGAAATTTTTTGATTTACTACTACATCTCCCAACACCCCTAGGATTGGGTTTTGTCTGCAATGAACCGGAGTTCTCGTTGAAAACAACCAAATGTGTCTCGTCATGTCTGTTGACCCCAAGTCTTAAGTTGACTCGAAGAGACGGCTTGAGAATCTCCACTGAAAGTTAAGGTTGACCGTGGCGGGTTATAGATGATCCCATATGATTTTTTTCAATAATCTGGTCGATGGTTTGTCCCAGCTGGTTGTTGAAGTGAACCAAACTGTAATGGCGGCGACTTGTGCGCCTGTCCGTTGGGCGGCTCGTACAGGCGAGCACTGCATCAATATGTTGAGGTAGAATCAGACTGTGGGCGGCGTCTTGCGGGTGTCCATTGGGCGGCTCGTACAGGCAAGCACTGCACTGATATGCCAATGTAGATTGGACCGCATGCAGCAATTCAGAACCATCCGTTGGGCGGCTCGTATTGGTGTATGCAGTCACTGGCGTGTTGATGTAGACATATAAAACAGTCGCAACATTGTAAGCCGGTGCTATTGTGAAAGACAACACGGTGTTGTAAGCCGGCGTGGATGGCGAGAGATGGCCAGGACGTTGTAAGCCGGCGCGGATGACGAGAGATGGCCATGGTGTTATAAACCGATATTGCGGCCACCAGAGGCGGCAGCGATGTTGTAAGCCGATCACGGACAAACACCGGTCTAGAATGATATTAGCGCGCCTCCATCTCCGCGGTATAATGCCCCTTTGGCATTAAATAGTGGTCTTGCGTAAAAACACGACTGGCCAGAGTAATTGTACTCAGAAGAATAAAAATGTACCAATAAAAATGTATCAGATGAACTTCACCTGATACACTTTGTCGAAAAAATTATGTGTCACGAGATAAATGAAAATTGCGGTGTCAACCGCAGGCAAGTTAGAGATACCCCTAATAATTGTTGTGTGTAATGTTAATGAATCCACACTCCCCCCTCTTTTTCTATCTTTTGGCCCGCGTTGGATAGGAGAAAGGCCCCCCAGCCCGAAAGAGAAAACCCAGACGGAGCTGGCCACTCCAGCCGGAAAGAGTCCAGACAGCGGTGGCGGCAAGGCGAGACCGAGGAGCAGCGGTGGCAAGGTGCGGGAGAGCCGGACGCTACAACCTCCACACGTTGGTGGTAAACAAAGCGGAAGCGGTGGCACGGCCGCGGGACATGAAGATGGTGGCGGTGACGACCTCGACGAACTTCATGGTGCGGCTACCATCGGTGACGCGGCCATGTGGCCTCCCAGTTGCCTGCCGGGCTGCTGGACCGGAATACCAAGAGCACAGCCTCCACCGGAGTATCATCATCGTCGTGGGGGTCGTAGAATATCTGTTTTTCAATTTAATCTTGAGCTCCACCACCACGAATCCTTTTTTCCCATCACCATCGCATAGAAGATCGATGTGATTAAGGCTGAACATCTTGTATAATGGGTCGTAATAATTGCGTCGGAAAACAGGGAGGAGATGGACGCTGCGGCTCACGCGCGGGAGAGGAGGTGCGTGGGTCATGGCAACCGTGGCGGCTCAACACAAGGCGAGGCGACCCGAGGTTAAAACAGTGAGGCCAGCGCGGAGCGGAGGCAGGGTGGCTCGAGGGTCGCCGTGCGATTACCTTAGAGCGAGGCGACTCGCCGTAGCAGCGGCGCGGGGTGACAGACGGCCGGAGTCACGGCATGGGACGACAGGTGACGGAAGCCACGGCGTGAGATGACAGCCGGCAGAAGCAACAACGTGAGACGGCGGCTGAGGAAGCAGCAGCATGGGACGGCGACTTGTAGTAGCAACGGCGTGGAGCGACAGCCGGCCGGAGCAACGGCGCGGGACGGCGGCTGTCCATAGCAGTGGCAAAGATCGAGTCCTTTTCGGAGGTGCGGGAGAGGCATTGAGGCGTGGCGAAGGCGGGTAGACCCGGCCTTGGATCGAGCGGTCCGACCGCAGCGGCGAGCCAACAAGCGGGGCATAACAGCGGCCCCGAGCCAGCAGGCGGGGCATAACAGCGGCTACGAAACAGCTGGCATCTCGACTGCGGCGGCTTGAGGATGAGGCCGGCGGTTCGAAGTGAGGCGGCTCTCGACTGCGGCGGCTTGAGGATGAGGCCGGCGGTTCGAAGTGAGGCGGCTCTCGACTGCGGCGGCTTGAGGATGAGGCCGGCGGAACCCAGCACAGCAGCCAGCGAGTCTGGGCGCGTACGGGACTTGAATCAGAGACCCTGACGGTCTGGATCGGGTCGTTGACCAGCTAGGCAATGCGCGCTGTTGTGCAAGTCTGTTTTCGAGACAGGCCCGACTCGGTCTCCGTATCATCCTCTCGACCATAGCCTTCTTCTGCTTTCTTTTCCTTTTTTTTAACCTGTCTCCAAGGAGATGACCGAGGATTTGACCGCCGTGGTGCAACAAAAAGGTCCGTGCCTACCTGGATGTACCGTCCGGATTGGAGTCGATCTGCACCACTCCGTATGAATTGATTTCGGCAGCAGAAAACTTGTCCGTATTGACGACTTGCGGTGGTGCACCCGGCGCAACCCTAACTCTCTTATCAGAGTCACCCGCAGCAGTAGAATTGTTGGAAGCGATGGGCGCCTTCTTCATCTAGAAAACTGCAAACTTCTTGATCCCTGAGGGAGATCCCTCCAAGAGCTTTAACACCACCATGCGCAAGCCACACGGTGGGCGCCAACTGTCATGGATTCATCACGACAGATGTCCGGGTGAATGGACTTAGGTTCGGGGTAGAAGCGCAACTATGTGGCGGCTTGAAGGGGTTGGTCGGAATCGAGAGACACGGAGTTTACCTAGGTTTGACCCCTCCGATGGAGGTAAAAGCATACGTCCTGCTTCTCTGGTATTGATGATGAAGGAGATCTCTTGGTTACAAGGATGCTGTTTTCCTACCTCTAATCACGAGAGTCTCTAATCTCTTGTCTATCTAAGACCTGTCTATTGAGACGTCTAAAAACTTGACCCTCTCGGGGTGACCCGCCCCTCCTTATAAGCTGTAGGGACGGCTTACATGTAGAGTCTAAGTCGGATTGAGACAACTTATTATGACTTCCCATCGTGGGCTTCCCTTCACGGGCTTCTGAGTCATCGGGTAGCTTACGCCAGGCGGCTTACACAGGGCAGCTTACACAGGGCGGCTTACACCGGAGACTCATCTTTAGGGACTCATCTTCAAGGGCTTACAAACGGAGAGTCATCTTCAGGGACTTACAACCGAAGAGTGATCCGGGGACTCATAACCGAAGAGTTATCCGGGGACTCACAACCGGAGAGTCATCCAGGGACTTACAACCGGAGAGTCATCCAGGGACTCACAACCAGAGAGTCATCCGGGGACTCACAACCAGAGAGTCCTACAGGGACTTACAACCGGAGTGTCACCCCGGGACTCACAATCGGAGATTCATCCAGGGACTTACAACCGGAGATTCATCCAGGGACTTTCAATTGGCCGGGTCAAAACTATCTCCCGGGTCATACCGTAGGGTATATCCCCGACAGAAAGGAAAATGAATTCCATAGAGTGGAATCTAGACAAGAATAAGTCTCTGGTCTATTACCTCAAGGGTATGATGGAGTGAATCAAAGGTAATGTTGGAACAGGGAACGATAGTAACCCCAAGGGTGAGTTAAAGATGTCCAAGTATTCATGTGAGCCCACAACTCACAGACCTCAGGATTGATAGGAATCAAGCACTACCCTTATGAAGGAAGTAACTAGGAAGAAACTATGATTGATGAGTAAACGTTTTTCTTAGGAGCATACGAAAACGAGAGAGTCGTGAAGAGATGATACATCATTTGTTCGGCTTGCAGAACCTATGGATTTATCCAAACCTTGATCGTGGACAAGAAAAATTATGCAACGCTTGTGAGGAAGCCCAAGTATTAGAATACGAGATTTCGCTAAACCTGATACAGAGTAATGATTTGGGTGCAGAATGGATTGATCACCATGACGACTTACTCTTATCATTTCTCTTGCTATTCGGCATGGTAAATCCGAGTGACTTACCCATAGTAAAGACATGACGTTCTTTGAAGCTTTTGTTTAAGCGTTAGGATGGTATAAAGATGACCCCTTGTAGTTGGCAGTTGTTGCCAAACATAGGAATTTTACGGTGAGGATGAAGCCAAGACCCATTTCACTATAGGATAACCACTAATGGTAGACCACCATGAGATCATCAATAAGTTATTTGGAATAATCACGAGACTTGTCAGTTAAGGAGACCCGGTAACAGAAGAACTTTGTATTGACCAAGGAAAACACTGGAATTTGAAGGAAATGTTATGAAGAGCATCAACAGAGTTACTATGAAGAATGTGAAGAGGAACATACTACCAATGACCCTAGAGGATTGTCATGATATTGAGGGACCTGTAATTCTCATTTTAAGTGTGGTAGCCTCCACACTTTCAGGTCGATGGATGCTAGGGAACTCCCAAACCCTAACCTTTTCTTTCTATCCCTTTCGAATTTTGGGGACAAGATTCATTTTAAGTGTGGTAGATTTGTAACATCCCAAATTTTGGAATGTTATATTAATTAATCAAATGATTGATTGTTTGATTGAGTCATTGAATTTGAGAGAAATTTCAAACTTTTTGAAACTTTTGAATAAGAGGGAATAACATGACTTTCCCGTTTGCATTTGAATTCAAATTCGTTCAATTCAAATCAGTGAGAGAAGAAGACATGGCTCCTTCAAAATAAAGGATTTGAAAAATTGATCTGAAAATTTCTGAAATATTCTAGTTGGAATTATTTTCATTTGATTCTTATTATAATATAAAGTTTGAATGAATTCAAATCCACTTGCCCAAAATCAAAATAATGAGTGGAGCAACATGACCCTCCAGAGGCAATTTGAATTTCATTTGAATTTATAAACTCGAAAAAACACTTGTAAAATATTTGGTCTTTGGATCAAATTCATTTTTGAATTTTGCAAAATATTTGTTTTTAAAAGTATTTCACATATTCTTAAAAATATTTTCATGTTGCAGATTTTGTTTTTCTGAAATTTTTGATATATTATACTCCTATATTCGGAGTATTTTTTCAGTTTCTTGTTTTAGTTTACTGTTTTTATAGAAAAGGAAAATGCTATTTATTAGGAAAATTCCACGAAGCCCATTTGGAATTGTGCCCGCCCAACATCTCTTCGCCAAATCCGAATTTTTCCAGATCGGCCACCCGATCCCTCGCTCCCTCTCTCTCTCTCTACCATTGACGTGTGGGCCCTGCTCGATCTCGCACCCCACGGGTCATCTCATTCCTCCCCCTTCTTCCTTCTTCGCCGGAGGATCACCAGACCCGGTCGGATCCGCGAGCTGCCCCGCCATTGTACTGACCCCGACGCCCTATAAGTACCCCACCTCCTATCGTGCCCATTCCACCTCAAACCCTCGGGAGTCCCTTGCTAGAACGCCGCGTGCCACACCTCATCAGAGCCTTCCACCACCGAAGCTCCTCGAGCTCATGCCCCTCACCTCACCAGACCCCGAGCCCCTCCGTCGCCACAGATCGACGCCAGAGCATCTCCGCTTTCGCTTGGTTCTCTTACCCTCGTAGGAGACCCCTTGGAATGCTGCGCGACCAGCCTCGCTAGAGCTTCAACCTCAAACGGAGCTCTCCGAGCTCGTATAGCTCACGGTCGCCATACCCGAGCTCGCCTTCGACCACCACTAGACGCGTTGCTCCGTGCCACATTGACTGGAGCCCTCACTGTCCCTGAAGACCCAAGGGAGCACCGCCCCGCACCACCTCGCCATCTCGGCCTCGCCGGACCCATAGCTAGAGTTCCTCCTCTATCGTGTGAGGTCTCTCTCTCTCTCTCTCTCTCTCTCAACCATTGGATCTAGATCGCACGGCTCCAATTAGATCGTGTGTTCTATTTTTATTTTGGCGAACTATTTTCCTCTAAATAGAGAGCATTCTCTCTGTATCCCTGCACGCGTTGTAGCGACCCGACCTGAAAGGTCGAATCTCCGGTGTTCCCGTACCATCCCAAGATCATGCCGGTACACACACGGTACATTAATGTATATATCAAAGGGAAAATCACACAGCTTTATTAAACGAAAATCACATATCGAGTCCTTTATTAAAATAGTGATTACAATAAAGTGGCTGAAGGCCAACTCATGAGATAAACTAAACCAAAATCTTACGGAAGCTTCAAAGGTAGTTGAGTCCATCTGACTCCAAGGGCATCTCACCGAGCATAGAGCGTATCCTCACTCCTGGTCAGAAAAGTACTCTGCAACATGATACATTGCAGCCATGTAGGTCAACATATTGAATATGCCGGCAATGTCACAAAAGAGAGGGGTGAAAAATAATCATCTATTCTATATGCATATATGGCAGGTGGGGGTAGTAAGTTTTTGCGTAAAGCCAATTTTTCTTACAACAAGAGAGGGCAAAACAGAAGTTATTACTACAATGTTGGTTGATTAATGAGATGGTTCCACCAACCAATTCTCATACCCAAGTAGTCATTAATACCCACATCAAATTCATTCTTTGTGTTGAGAATTCCAGATAGTCTTAGTTCCTTTGGCTCAAGTTGTCCATGACCGTGGACACGGCTAATCGATTAGGTTTGGGTACTCTACAGAGTTTTGCACACGTTTCCCACAAGATTTGATCGCCTCCGTTGGATTCCTTGCACTTCAGGGTGTTTGAGGAACGAATGATCAAAACATGATCTTCTAAGGGGTTCCACTGAGACTCTGTCAGTGCCCATCCTTTCCTACCGTTCTTCTAAATCTCATAGCACCGCCTGTCCAGTGTCACCACAATATCCAACCAAGCCGGAGCCCATAATGGCTTGTGGCTGTGCAGGTAAGCCTTGGGTCTTGAAGCATCCATCCTTCTCTTTGTTCCTAGGTGGACCTTTCCGCGTGAATACTGGCACTTCTCCAGCAACACCTAGGCTAACCACTAGCTTCTCCAGGGCGCCGTTCAACCATCATCCACCCAGAGGTATGTTGAAAACTCGGAGTCTTGAAGTCTTGATCATCATGTAGGTCTTGTAATTATTAACTCACAACTCTCATGAATCACACAACCAATCCCGTCTACTAAAAGCATAACAAAATAAAATCAACGTTTCCCGGGGCCAAAGTGTCAAAGGGGTTGAGGGGTGCCTACCACATGATACTACATCAAGTAACCAAGTTTCCAAATTGCCTACTTTGCATGCAATTGGGGAGAAGGTAGAACTAATGCAATAAAACATGCCTAAACATGATCAAAGTGACTTGCCTTGCTGACGATCCTCGTACTCAAGTGACTCTAGATAACAAGCCTCGCACTCTGGATGATCTAACGAATCAAACAAGCACACAATAAGCATAACCACAATACAATTTTACACAACAACAACAAGGTAAACTAATACTACAACAATCAATAGCACAATCAAAAGAAAGAAATCAAAACAAAGTAGAAGACTCTCAAATTTTTGGTGAGAAAACTTCTACTAAGACAAAACAAGGTCAGAATTGTTTGCAGCAACTAATAAATAAATAACAGAAAAAATACTAAAGTTTTATTAGAAAACATAATGTATTTCACTATAAAAAAATTGTGCAAAAGGATTACTACAAAACCTTTTACTAAACAATACTAATGGTGAAAACAAAGTTTACCTATTTATAATAGAGCACAAAACAAAACAAATTAAAATATTTTTATTATCAGAAAATAAATCACCTAATGTTGAAAAACAGAACTAAAGAGAACTACAATAGAAAGGTTAAATTAAAACAAGATCAAAATAATCTAAAATAAAAAATAATTTAATTAATCCCTAAGAAGAACTAAAGAGAATCTGTTTTTTGCTAAAAACTAAAATCTACAATATCCTAAAACTTCTCAAACAGTGCTGGATGATAAACCTAACTAATACAAAACAGTGGCAAAAAGAATCACTCAAAAATAAATTTTTAAACACAAGTTATTAAGGTTTTAGTGATTTGATCAAATTTAACAAGATTCAAATTTAAAAGTAAAAATTTGAAAACTAAGACTACAGACAGAAACTACATGGAATTTGTGACATGTTGCAAAAAGAATCAATCAAAAACCCTAGATATTCTAAAATATATAATAAAAAAATACAGAAACTATTCTGTTTTCTAAAACAAAAACAGAAAAAGAAAAAAACTAACTAACGGTTAGGGGCTACGTGGCATGCGGTGATTGGCCGAGGCCGTGTGCGTGCGGGAACTAGCGAGCGGTGGCCGAACGTTAGAAGAAAACGTTTCGGCGTTTTAATTATTCTAATCTGGATCGTTGATCCAGATCCGATGGCTACGGAGGGGGGTTGCTTACAGAGGAGGGGGGCGGGGTCTTCGGCGAAGTCAACGGCGGCCGAGAGTCGAAGATGGTCGGAGACGGCGTTACAGTGGTCGAGAGCGGCGTCCAAGTGCTCCAAACGTCGGCGGCAAGTCTCCGGCGTTCGTCGGTGGTGTCGGAGGGGAGTGGGGATGAAGGGGGCTACGACCATGAGCTCGGAGAGCTTCAGTGGGGTGTCGAACTCCGACGAGGTGTGAGGGCGACGTTCCAACGAGGGGAGTGGGTGACGGGGGTGGAAATGGAGCATGACGAGGCAGGGGCATTTTATAGGGGCTACGAGGGCTCGGGAGATGGGAAGGAGCGAGAGATCCGGCCGGAGTGGATCTCGCCGGCGAGAAATGGAAAGGAGGGAGGAAAGGAAGGGGATGACCGCGGTGATGGCGCCCTCGGTCAGTGGGGCCAGCGCATCAGAGGGAGAGAGAGAGAGAGGGCGCGACGTCGGTGGCCGATTTGGAGAGATTTCGGGGGAGTTAAGGCAGGTGGGCCGGCCGGTTTTAATTAAAACGTTAATTCCTTTCCTTTTCTATTTTCCAGTGAAACTCATTTATGGCCATCAATACATTTCCAAAAATGAATATATTTATATCAAATTTACTAGGGGATTAAATGCTATTTAATGAACATTTTTCCACGGCCAAAATAAATACTTTAAAAAAATTATTTTCCGAAAATGCGTAATTTGATTTTAATTCTTTTGCAATAAATTTTTCAAATAACCCCGTGGGTTTTATGGTTGAAAAACTTCAAAAAAATGCCCCTGGTGTAAAGTGTCATGTTCCTCCTCTCATATTTGAAATATTTTCAGGGTTTTGGCAAGATAGGAAACAAGTGATGGAGAAAATAAAAATGGCCTTTCAGAAATCCAAAAGGAAAACTTCAACAATTCATTCCACTCAAACAATGTGATGATGATGCATAGCTATATTTTATAACATTCCAAAATGAAATTTTGGGATGTTACAAACCTACCTACCTTAAGATGAATCTCGCCCTCGAGATTCGGGTTGGCTAGAAAATAGGTGAGGGTGGTCTCGACGAGGATCTTCTTCTCGTTATGAGGTGGCTTCTTCCTCGGTGTGGTGATTCCACGGAACCTTACAGAACTTGATGATCTTGCTGCGGGTAACTCTATTGGCAGTCTTGAGGATTCTGACGGGCTTCTCTTCGTAAGTCAGGTCACTGTCAAGTCGTATGACCTCTAGGGGCACTGTGTCTCTCAAAGGAATATCAGCCATCTCAGCATGGCATTTCTTCAGCTGGGAAACATGGAAAACATCATGAACTCCGGAAAATCCTTCCAACAATTCCAGCTTGTATGCAACTTCGCCTCGACGTTCAAGGATTTTGTAGGGGCCTATGAATCTGGGTGCTAACTTTCCTTTAACACCAAACCTCTTGATTCCTCAAAGTGGGGACACACGAAGGTATGCTCGGTCTCCCACTTCATAAGTCACTTCCTTGCGTTTGCTATCGGCATAGCTCTTTTGCCTGGATTGGGCTATCTTGAGTCACTCACGAATCAACTTGACCTTCTCCTTAGAATCTCGGATGAGATCGGGACAAAAAAGTTTTAGGTTTCCAACACCATCCCACATCAATGGTGTTCTACACCTCCTTCCGTATAAAGCCTCGAAAGGGGCCATCTTCAGACTGGTCTGATAACTGTTGTTGTACGAGAACTCTGCTTAAGTTAAGTTGTCATCCCAACTAGACCCATAGTCTAGCGCATAAGCTCTCAACATGTCCTCCAGAATCTGGTTGACTCTCTCAGTCTGTCCATCGCTCTGCGGATGAAAAGCTGTACTGAACTCTAGCCTCGTACCCAAAGTTTCATGTAGCTGATGCCAAAACTTTGAGGTAAATTGTGTTCCTCTATCTGACACGATACTCCTCGGAACTCCATGCAGACACATGATCCTGGTCATATATATCTTGGCTAACTTAGCACTGGTATAGGTGGTCTTCACTGGAATGAAATGAGCCACCTGGTCAAGCGATCGACCACTACCCAGATGGAATCATAACCTGAACGGGTCCTGGGTAATCCTGTGATGAATTCCATACCAAGCTTATCCCATTTCCACTCGGGTATCAGCAAAGGTTGGAGTAACCCTGCTGGTTTCTGATGTTCCGCCTTTACTCGCTAACAAACGTCACGTACTTCAACATGTTCGGCAATATCCTTCTTCATACCTGTCCACCAGTAACTTCCCTTCAAATCTAGATACATCTTGGTGTTTCCTGGGTGTATCGAGTAAGGTGAATCGTGGGCTTCTTGAAGTATCAACTTCCTGAGCTCTGAGTCATTGGGCACATAGATTCGGTTCTCAAACCATAGAGTTCCTTGTTCATCCTCACAAAAACCTTTAGCTTTTCCATCTTTCATTCTCTGCTTTATCTCAGTTATCTCCCTGTCTGACTTCTGGACTTCACGAATTCTTTCGATCAAAGTGGACTGGATCTCCAGTGTGGGAACATATCCTCTTGGAACTATCTCTAGACGGAGCTCTCTGAGATCATCGGCTATCTCCTGGGGTAATCCTCCCGCTATGAGTGTGTTCACATAACTTTTCTGAATCAAGGCATCTGCTACAACATTTTCCTTCCCTGGATGGTAATGCAATCTCATGTTGTAGTCCTTGATTAACTCCAGCCATCTCCTATGTCTGAGGTTCAACTCCTTCTGCGTGAAGATATACTTCAGGCTCTTATGATCAGTGTAAACATCACAACTATTTCTGACAAGGAAATGTCTCCAGGTCTTCAGTGCATGCACTACGGCTGGTAATTCCAAATTATGGGTGGCATAGTACAACTCATGAGGTCGTAGTTGTCTGGATGCATAGGCTACAACCTTTCCCTCCTGCATGAGTACTCCTCCAAGTCCTTGACGTGAAGCATCACAATAAACCTGGAAGTCCTTCCGAATATTTGGCAGGATCAACACTGGGGCCGTGACCAAACATTTATTCAACTCCTGGAAACTAGCTTCACATTCCTCAGTCCAAATATACTTAGACTCTTTCTTCAACAACTCCGTCATGGGCTTGGCAATATTTGAGAAATTCTCAATAAAACTCCGGTAGTATCCGGCAAGATCGAGGAAACTGCGGATCTCCTTAACTGAGGTGGGTGACTTTCACTCGGTGACTGCTTCAACCTTAGCAGGGTCTACTGCTATTCCATCTCCGGAAATAATGTGTCTAAGGAATCCGACTTTCGTCAGCCAAAATTCACATTTGCTGAACTTGGCATATAACTGATGCTCTCTAAGCTTGTCCAGAACTAAACGCAAGTGTTCCTTGTGTTATTCCTCGCTCTTGGAGAATCTCAATATATCATTGATGAACACCACGACAAACTTGTCTAGATATTCCATAAACACCTTGTTCATCATACTCATGAAATAGGTAGGAGCATTAGTCAAACCAAAAGACATGACTGTATACTCATATAAGCCATACCTTGTGCTGAAGGCTGTTTTGGGTATATCCTGTCCACGAATTTTCAACTGATGATACCCTGATCGAAGATCGATCTTGGAGAACACTATGGATCCCACTAACTGATCAAACAAGTCATTAATCATCGGTAGAGGGTACTTGTTCTTGATAGTCACCTCATTCAAGGCACGGTAATCGACTACCATCCTCAAGGTTTTATCCTTCTTCTCTACCAAAAGAACTGGGGCTCCCCAAGGTGAAGAACTTGGGTGAATATACCCTTTGTCCAATAACTCCTTAATCTGCTTCTTGATATCTTCTAGATCATTTGCGGGCATCCGATAGGGTCTCTTGGAAATTGGGGCTGTTCCTGGCAGTAACTCTATCAGGAATTCAATCTCTCTGTCTGGTGGCATGCCTGGTAATTCCTCCGGGAATACATCTGGGAAGTCTTGTACAACCGGCACTTCCTCCTGAACAACTCATGTAAGGGAATTCACCCGAGAACTCGTTGGTGTGCGTCGGGATAGATACTTAATCCTCTTGTGTTCTGGGGTGGTGAGAAAAATAGACTTGCTGGGGCAATCAAGGTTTCCTTCATAATTGGTCATCCAATCCATGCCTAGGATTACATCCAATCCCTGGGACTCTAAGACGATGAGGTCGGTGGGAAAAACATGGTTTCCTATATTGAGTTTCAATGTGTGGCATCCTATCCCTGCCATCATCATGCCTCCTGGGGAATTGACCTTAATGGGCTGACTAAGGGTTCTGGTGGGTAAACCTTACTTTTCCACAACTACCCTTGATATGAATGAATGAGTTGCACCGGAATCAAAAAGTACCATAACTGGATGTGAATGCAATAAAAACTTACCAACCATAGTCTCGGGCTGATCATAAACTTCCTCCACATCAATGTGGTTCACCTGAGCATGGGGAAAAGGGTTTGGCTTCTTAGTTGATGAGTTGCCGTTGTTGTTGCCGTTTCCATTTCCCTGCTTCTTCTGGGGACATTCAGTGGCATAGTGTCTGGTCTTCTGGCACTTGAAGCAGGTGATATGGCTCAGATCCTTCTGAGCTCGGGCAGGACGGTGCCGGTTGCCATTTCCACTTCCATTACCATTCTTGAAGTTGCCATTGTTGGGACGATTATTCCCATTTCCAGCATGGTTGTGGCTTCCATGTTTTTGTACGGCATGAGTGTGTCCTCCATACTTACCGGTCCCTGATCCGGTATTCCCTGAGTACGGGGAGTAGCGGGGCTTCTGTTGAGCTCCAGAGTTAGACTTCCCCTGTTCATACTTCCTCTTGCGGTTCTTGATTTGCTGATGTTTCCCCTCCAAGATGAGGGCCTTGTCTACCAGCTCCTGGTAGTTGTTGAAAGTAGCCACCATCAGCTGCACGCTCAACTCATCGTTGAGTCCTTCCAGGAACTTCTCCTGCTTGGCTGCATCATTGGCCACATCTCCTGGTGCATAGCGAGCCAACATGCTGAATTCATCCACATACTAGGCCACGAAGCAATTCCCCTTGCGTAAGTTGCGAAATTCACTCTTCTTCAAACTCACGGCACCAGCTGAACCATGAGCGGTGCAGAAAGCTAGCTTGAACTGCTCCCAAGTCACACCAGCAATGGGGTATGTGGTGGTGTAGTTCTCCCACCATGAACCTGCTGGCCCCTCAAGTTCATGGGCGGCAAAGCGCACCTTTTCAGCCTCAGCGCATCCAGCGGTGATAAGTTCCCTCTCCATCTTGCGGAGCCAATCATCTGCCACAATGGGCTCAGTGCTGCTAGACAAAGTTGGTGGATTCAGCCTTAGAAAACGGGTGAGGTTGTTGCCCTAAGGTGGAGGGTTGTTTTGGTTGTTGGTATGGTTCTGAATCAATAGCTACATCAAGGCATTCTGCTGCTGGAGGAGTTGTGTGAGTTCCGACGGAAAGGTGAAGTCGGGCTCACGTCGTGAAGGCATCTTGCTATTTTCAGAGGGATGAGAATTAGAATAGAATAAGGGCCTAAAAGGAAATTTCACTACCCATATGCAATGCAACAAACATATCACACCAAACACTCATTCATTTATTCAACTCAAGGTTCAAACATCGAGATACAAGTCTCCAAATAAAACTAAGCATCGACCTACCTTATAACGACGAAATTAAAGATACATGGGGGGCATGACTAAAGTTCTCCTCAAAAGTACATGGTCGTGGGTCCTCCGGTGGCGCTCTCCTCATAGTCATCATCGTTGCTGATCAAGGGAGCCACGTCTCCTTCTGGGTGAGGATTTTCTCCCATGTCTAGCTGTTCCTCCAGATTTGCAATGTGAGTGTTCAGCTTGTCGATCCTCTCCAAGAAGTCCTTCACTTCATGATCATGCTCTTAATTGGCTTCCCATATGTCAGCTTCGAGGTCAATCTCGCGGTTCATCAGCCTCTTGATCGTCTTCATGTCTACGCGTACCCGAAGCTCCAGAGTCTTTATGTGAGTCTCCAAAGTCTGTATATAGGAAATGGTGGAGTCTTCAGTGGGGGTGTTTATGATATTTCCATTGGCATCCCTGCGACCAACCATGCTGAGGCCTGGCGAAATGGGACCAACCCTGTATTCCGCCTGAATACATCCAAGGGCATGGTGAATCGCCATGTCCCTCCCAAGAATCCAGCTAGGTGCCACAAACTTGAAGTCGATGGGCTCTGTGCGATAACCAAAAGTCCTTCCGGGAATGTGCACTTCGATCCTGTAGCGAGCGTCTTGTGGGTAAGACGTGATCGCAGTCCTGGTGATGGTTGGGAGAGCAATCTTTACATCATTGACAATCTGTGTCAGCTCTTTGCCAAATGGCATGGTTGCGTCAGGCTGGCGAAACTCCGTGAAGCGAACTGGGATGAAGGTGGCCATCTAGAAATGTTGAAATAAATCGGAGAGAAGTCAGAAATGAGCAGATGAGATTATAAGAATTTGAAAGGCAAAAGAAAAAAATGATCCTAAGGCTTTTCCAATCCTAGAGGTTACGTCCTACGGTCAGCGTGTGCTCTGATACCATTTCTGTAGCGACCCGACCTAAAAGGTCGAATCTTCAGTGTTCCCGTACCATCCCAAGATCATGTTGGTACACACACGGTACATTAATGTATATATCAAAGGGAAAATCACATAGCTTTGAGAAACAAAAATCTAATATCGAGTCCTTTATTACAATAGTGATTATAATAAAGTGGCTGAAGGCCAACTCATGAGATAAACTAAACGAAAATCTTGCGGAAGCTTCAAAGGTAGTTGAGTCCATCTAACTCCAAGGGCATCTCACCAAGCATAGAGCATATTGTTGGGAGACGTAGTAGTCAATCAAAATTTTCCTACATGTCACCAAGATCTATCTATGGAGAAACCAGCAACGAGTGGGACAGATTACATCTTCATACCTTTGAAGATCGCTAAGCGGAAGCATTACAAGAACGCGGTTGATGGAGTCGTACTCGCAGCGATTCAGATCGCGGTGGATTCCGATCTAAGCGCCGAACAACGGCGCCTCCGCATTCAACACACGTGCAGCCCAGTGACGTCTCCTGTGCCTTGATCCAGCAAGGAGGAAGGAGAGGTTTGGGAAGGGCCCCAACAGCAGCACGACGGCGTGGTGGTGCTGGAGTAGGAAGGTATTCCGGCAGGGCTTCGCCAAAGCGCTGCGGAGGAGGAAGAAGAGAGGTAGGGCTTTGTCGTGAGAGAGAGAGTTCAAAACTGTTCTCAAAAGGCCAAAACCTCAAGTATATATAGGAGGAGGGAGAGGGAGGGCTGTCTTGGACTCTCCTCCAAGGAGGAGAGCTTCGGCCGAATCAAAGGGAGAGTCCACCTCCCACAAGGGAGGTGGATCTCCTCCTTTTCAAACTCCTTTGCCCTTATCTATAGATCTCCAGCCGCATGGGCCTGTCTAGAAGGTCTTGGCCAGCCCAATAAGGGCTGGCACACCTCCTCTAAGGGCCCACAAAGTCCTATGGTCATCACACCCCTCCCGGGGGTCCTTCGGCACCCTCCCAGCACTCCCGGTACAATAGCGATGAGCTAGAAAACTTTCTGGTGACCAAAACTGGACGTCCTATATATCAATCTTTACCTCCGGACCATTCCGGAGCTCGTCATGACGTACGAGATCTCATCCGGGACTCAAAAAAACTTTTGGTAATCACGTATACCATTTCCCTATAACCCTAGCGTCATCGAACCTTAAGTGTGTAGACCCTACGGGTTCGGGAGACACGTGGACGTGACCGAGACACTTCTCCAGCCAATAATCAACAGTGGGATCTGGATACCCATGTTGGCTCCCACATGCTCCACGATGATCTCATCGGATGAACCACGATGCCGGGCATTCAATCAATCCCGTATACAATTCCCTTTGTCTATCGGTATGGTACTTGCCCGAGATTCGATCGTCGGTATCTCTATACCTTGTTTAATCTCGTTACCGGCAAGTCTCTTTACTTGTTCCGCAATACATCATCCCGTGACTAACTCCTTGGTCACATTGAGCTCATTATGATGATGTCTTACCGAGTGGGCCGAGAGATACCTCTCCGTCACACGGAGTGACAAATCCCAGTCTCGATTCGTGCCAACCCAACAGACACTTTCGGAGATACCCGTAGTGCACCTTTATAGCCACCTAGTTATGTTGTGACGTTTGGCACACCCAAAGAATTCCTACTGTATCCGGGAGTTGCACAATCTCATGGTCTAAGGAAACGATACTTGACATTGAAAAGCTTTAGCAAACGAACTACATGATCTAGTGCTATGCTTAGGATTGGGTCTTGTCCATCACATCATTCTCCTAATGATGTGATCCCGTTATCAACGACATCCAATGTCCATGGTCATGAAAATGTGACCATCTATTGATCAACGAGCTAGTCAACTAGAGGCTCACTAGGGACATGTTGTGGTCTATGTATTCACACATGTATTATGGTTTCCAGTTAACACAATTATAGCATGAACAATAGACAATTATCATGAACAAGGAAATACAATAATAACCATTTTATTATTGCCTCTAGGGCATATTTCCAATAGTCTCCTACTTGCACTGGAGTCAATAATCTAGTTACATTTTGATGAATCGTACACCCATAGCATTCTGGAGTTGATCATGTTTTGCTCGTGAGAGAGGTTTAGTCAACGGATCTGCAACATGTCATCTCCCTGCTGAATGTAATCATGGATGGAGTTGAAGCGGCGCTTGATGTGTCATGTCTTCTTGTGAAACCTAGGATCCTTCGCAAGGGCAATAGTTCCAGTGTTGTCACAGAATAGAGTCATCGGGCCCAACGCACTTGGAATTACTCCTAGGTCGGTGATGAACTCCTTCATCCAGACTCCTTCCTTTGCTGCTTCCGAAGCAGCTATGTACTCCGCTTCACATGTAGATGCCGCCACGACGCTTTGCTTGCTACTGCACTAGCTGACTGCCCCTCCGTTCAAAATATACACGTATCCGGTTTGCAACTTGGAGTCATCCGGATCTGTGTCAAAGCTAGCATCAACGTAACCCTTTACGACGAACTCTTGGGCACCTCCATATACGAGAAACATGTCCTTTGTCCTTTTCAGGTACTTCAGGATATTCTTGACCATTGTCGAGTGTTCCGCTCCGGGATCACTTTGGTACCTCCCTACCAAACTTGTGGCAAGGTTCACATCAGGTCTGGTACACAGCATGGCATACATAATAGAGCCTATGGCTGAAGCATAGGGGATGACAATCATCTCTTCTCTATCCTTTGCCGTGGTCGGGCATTGAGTCATACTCAATCTCACACCTTGTAACACAGGCATGAACCCCTTCTTGGACTGATCCATATTGAACTTCTTCAATATCTTTTCAAGGTATGTGCTTTGTGAAAGACCTATGAGGTGTATCGATCTATCTCTATAAATCTTAATACCTAATATGTAAGCAGCTTCTCCAAGGTCCTTCATTGAAAAACACTTATTCAAGTAGACCTTTACACTTTCCAAGAGTTCTATATCATTTCCCATTATCAGTGTGTCATCCACATATAATACGAGAAATGCTACAGAGCTCCCACTCACTTTCTTGTAAATACAGGGTTCTCCATAAACCTGTACAAACCCAAACGCTTTAATCACTTCATTAAAGCGAATGTTCCAGCTCTGAGATGCTTGCACTAGCCCATAGATGGAGCTCTGGAGCTTGCATACCTTGTTAGCATCTTTAGGATCGACAAAACCTTCCATCTGTATCATATACAGTTCTCCCTTGAGGAAGCCATTAAGGAATGTCGTTTTGACATCCATTTGCCAGATCTCATAATCATAAAATGCGGCAATTATTAACATGATTCGGACAAACTTCAGCATCACTACGGGTGAGAAAGTCTAATCGTAGTCAACTCCTTGAACTTGTCGATAACCCTTAGCGACAAGCCGAGCCTTATAGACGGTCACATTACCATCTGCGTCAGTCTTCTTCTTAAAGATCCATTTATTTTCAATGGCTCGCTTATCATCAAGCAAGTCCACCAAAGTCCATACTTTGTTCTCATACATGGATCCTATTTTGGATTTCATGGCTTCAAGCCATTTGTTGGAATCCGGGCCCGCCATCGCTTCTTCATAGTTCGAAGCTTCACCATTGTCTAACAACATGATCTCTAGGACAGGGTTGCCGTACCACTCTGGTGCGGAACGTGTCCTAGTGGACCTTCGATGTTCAATAGTAACTTAATCTGAAGTTTCATGATCATCATCATTAACTTCCTCTCTAGCCGGTGTAGGCTCCACAGAAACAACTTCCTGTGCCGCGGTACTCTCTGGTTCGAGTGGAGGTACAATTACCTCATCAAATTCGATTTTCCTCCCACTTACTTCTTTCGAGAGAAACTCTTTCTCGAGAAAGGATCCATTCTTGGTAACAAAGACATTGCCCTCGGATCGTAGGTAGAAGGTATACCCAATAGTCTCTTTGGGATATCCTATGAAGATGCACTTTTCCGCTTTGGGTTCGAGCTTCTCAGGTTGAAGTTTCTTCACATAAGCATCGCATCCCCAAACTTTTAGAAACGACAGCTTAGGTTTCTTTCCAAACCATAATTCATACGGCGTCGTCTCAACGGATTTTGACGGTGCCCTATTTAAAGTGAATGCGGCAGTCTCTAATGCATATCCCCAAAATGATAGTGGTAAGTCGATAAGAGACATCATAGATCATACCATATCTAATAGAGTGTGATTACGACGTTCAGACACACCATTTCACTGAGGTGTGCCAGGCGGCGTGAGTTGTAAAACAATTCCACATTTCCTTAGGTGCATGCCAAACTCGTGACTTAAATATTCTTCGCCACGATCAGATCGTAGGCACTTTATTTTCCTGTCACGTTGATTCTTTACCTCACTCTGAAATTCCTTGAACCTTTCAAAAGTTTCAGACTTATGTTTCATTAAGTAGACATACCCATATCTACTCAAGTCATCAGTGAGGGTGAGAACATAACGGTAGCCACCACGAGCCTCGACACTCATTGGACCGCATACATCGGTATGTATTATTTCCAACAAGTCAGTTGCTCGCTCCATTGTTCTGGAGAACGGAGTCTTGATCATCTTGCCCATGAGGCATGGTTCGCACATGTCAAACGATTCGAAATCAAGAGACTCCAAAAGTCCATAAGTATGGAGCTTCTTCATACGTTTGACTCCAATATGACCAAGGCGGTAGTGACACATGTAAGTGGGACTATCGTTATCAACCTTACACTTTTTGGTACTCACACTATGGACATGTGTAACATCACGTTCGAGATTCATCAAAAATAAACCATTGATCAGCGGGGCATGACCATAAAACATTTCTCTCGTATAAATAGAACAACCATTATTCTCAGATTTTAATGAGTAGCCATCTCGCATCAAGCGAGATCCAGATATAATTTTCATGCTCAAAGTTGGTACTAAATATCAATTATTAAGGTTTAATACTAATCCCGAAGGTAGATGTAGAGGTAGCGTGCCGACGGCGATCACATCGACCTTGGAACCATTCCCGACGAGCATCGTCACCTCGTCCTTTGCCAGCCTCCGCTTATTCTGCAGCTCCTGCTTGGAGTTACAAATGTGATCAACTGCACCGGTATCAAATACCCAGGAGCTACTACGTGCACTGGTTAGGTACACATCAATAACAAGTATATCACATATACCTTTAATGTTGCCGTCCTTCTTATCTGCTAAGTAATTGGGGCAGTTCCGCTTCAAGTGACCGGTACCCTTGCAGTAAAAGCACTCAGTCCCTAGCTTGGGTCCATGCTTGTTCTTCTTCTTCCCGACAACTTGCTTACCGGGCGCGGCAACAGCTTTGCCGTCCTTCTTGAAGTTCTTCTTACCCTTTCCTTTCTTGAAACTAGTGGTCTTATTTACCATCAACACTTGATGCTCCTTTCTGATCTTGACCTCTGCTGATTTCAGCATCGAGTACAACTCAGGAATGGACTTCTCCATGCCTTGCATGTTGTAGTTCATCACAAAGCTCTTGTAGCTAGGTGGAAGTGACAAGAGGATTCTGTCAATGACCGAGTCATTCGGGAGATTAACTCCAAGCTGAGTCAAGCGGTTGTGTAGCCCAGACATCTTGAGGATGTGCTCACTGACAGAACTATTCTCCTCCATCTTATAGATGAAGAACTTGTCGGAGACGTCATGTCTCTCGACCCGGGCATGAGCTTGGAAAACCAGTTTTAGCTCTTGGAACATCTCATATGATCCGTGTTGCTCAAAACGCTTTTGGAGCCCCGGTTCTAAACTGTAAAGCATGCCATACTGAACAATAGAGTAATCTTCGCAGCGAGAATGCCAAGCGTTCGCAACGTCTTGCTCTGTTGGGAGAAGGGGTGGGTCACCTAGTTGTGCATCAAGGACATACAATTTCTTGGAAGCTATGAGGATGATCCTCAAGCTACGGACCCAGTCCGCATAGTTGCGTCCATCATCTTTCAGCTTGGTTTTCTCTAGGAACGCGTTCAAGTTGAGGTTGGCATTAGCGTTGGCCATTGGATCTACAATATAGATTGTAAAGACAATTTTAGACTAAGTTCATGATAATTAAGTTCACATAATCAAATTATTTAATGAACTCCCACTTAGATAGACATCTCTCTCGTCATCCAAGTGACACATAATCCATGTCAACTAGCCCGTGTTCGATCATCACGTGAGATGAACTAGTCATCCATGGTGAACATCTCCATGTTGATTGTATCTTCTATATGACTCATGTTCGAACTTTCGGTCTTTCGTGTTCCGAGGCCATGTGTGTACATGCTAGGCTCGTGAAGTCAACCTAAGTGTTTCGCGTGTGTAAATCTGGCTTACACCCATTGTATGCGAACGTTAGAACCTATCACACCCGATCATCACGTGGTGCTTCGGAACAACGATCCTTAGCAACGGTGCACACTTAGGGTGAACACTTTTCTTGAAATTTTAGTGAGAGATCATCTTATTTACTACCGTAATTCTAGGAAAATAAGATGTAAACATGATAAACATCACATGCAATCAATATAGTGACATGATATGGCCATTATCATCTTGCTCCTTTGGTCTCCATCTTCGGGGCACCATGATCATCACCTTCACTGGCACGACACCATGATCTCCATCAATCATGATCTCCATCACTTTCACTTCATGAAGTTGCCTCGCCAACTATTACTTCTACTACTATGGCTAACGTTTAGCAATAAAGTAAAGTAATAACATGGTGTTTATGATTGACACGCAGGTCATACAATAAAATAAGACAACTCCTATGGCTCCTGCCGGTTGTCATACTCATCGACCTGCAAGTCGTGATCCTATTACAAGAATATGATTAATCTCATACATCACAATGCATCACATCACATCCTTTGGCCATATCACATCACAAGGCATACGCTGCAAAAACAAGTTAGACGTCCTCTAATTTGTAGCTGCAAGTTTTTACGTGGCTGTTATAGGTTACTAGCGAGAACGTTTCTTACCTACGTCAAAACCACAACGTGATATGCCAATTGCTATTTACCCTTCATAAGGACCCTTTTCATAGAATCCAATCCGACTAAGGTGGGAGAGACAGACACCCGCTAGCCACCTTATGCAACAAGTGCATGTCAGGCGGTGGAACCGGTCTCACGTAAGTGTACGTGTAAAGTTGGTTCGGGCCGCTTCATCCCACAATACCGCTGAATCAAGATAAGACTAGTAGTGGTAAGCAAATTAACAAAATCGACGCCCACAACTGCTTTGTGTTCTACTCGTGCATAGATTCTACGCATAGACCTAGCTCATTATGCCACTGTTGGGAGACGTAGTAGTAAATCAAAATTTTCCTACGATTCACCATGATCTGTCTATGGAGAAACCAGCAACGAGTGGGAGAGATTGCATCTTCATACCTTTGAAGATCCCTAAGCGGAAGCGTTACAAGAACGCGGTTGATGGAGTCGTACTCGTAGCGATTCAGATCGCTGTGGATTCCAATCTAAGCGCCGAACAACGGCGCCTCCGCATTTAACACACGTGCAGCCCGGTGACGTCTCCTATGCCTTGATCCAGCAAGGAGGAAGGAGAGGTTGGGGAAGGGCTCTAACAGTAGCACGGAGGCGTGGTGGTGGTGGAGTAGCAAGGTATTCCGGCAGGGCTTCGCCTAAGCGCTTCGGAGGAGGAAGAAGAGAGGTAGGGCTTTGCCGTGAGAGAGAGAGTTCAGAACTGTTCTCAAAAGGCCAAAACCTCAAGTATATATAGGAGGAGGGAGAGGGACGGCTGGCTTGGACTTTCCTCCAAGGAGGAGAGCTTCGGCCGAATCAAAGGGAGAGTCTACCTCCCAAAAGGGAGGTGGATCTCCTCCTTTTCAAACTCCTTTGCCCTTATCTCTAGATCTCCAGCCGCATGGGCCTTTCTAGAAGGTCTTAGCCAGCCCAATAAGGGCTGGCACACCTCCCCTAAGGGCCCACAAAGTCCTATGGTCGTCACACCCCTCCTGGGGGTCCTCCGACACCCTCCCACCATTCCCGGTACAATACCGATGAGCCCGAAAACTTTCCGGTGACCAAAGTTGGACTTCCTATATATCAATCTTTACCTCCAGACCATTCCGGAGCTCCTTGTGACATTCAGGATCTCATCCAGGACTCTGAACAACTTTCGGTAATCACGTATACCATTTCCCTATAACCCTAGCGTCATCGAATCTTAAGTGTGTAGACCCTACGGGTTTGGGAGACACGTGGACATGACCGAGACACTTCTCCGGCCAATAACCAATAGTGGGATCTGGATACCCATGTTGGCTCCCACATGGTCCATGATGATCTCATCGGATGAACCACGATGTCGGGGATTCAATCAATCCCATATATAATTCCCTTTGTCTATCAGTATGATACTTGCCCTAGATTCGATCGTCGGTATCTCTATACCTTGTTCAATCTCGTTATCGGCAAGTCTCTTTACTCGTTGCATAATACATCATCCTGTGACTAACTCCTTGGTCACATTGAGCTCATTATGATGATGTCTTACCGAGTGGGCCTAGAGATACCTCTCCGTCACACGGAGTGACAAATCTCAGTCTCGATTCGTGCCAACCCAACAGACACTTTCGGAGATACCCGTAGTGCACCTTTATAGCCACCCAGTTATGTTGTGACATTTGGCAGACCCAAAGCATTCCTATAGTATCCGGGAGTTGCACAATCTCATGGTTGAAGGAAGCGATACTTGACATTGAAAAGCTTTAGCAAACGAACTACACGATCAAGTGCTATGCTTAGGATTCGATCTTGTCCATCACATCATTCTCCTAATGATTTGATCCCGTTATCAACGACGTCCAATGTCCATGGTCATGAAACCATGACCATCTATTGATCAACGAGCTAGTCAACTAGAGGCTCACTAGGGACATGTTGTGGTCTATGTATTCACACATGTATTATGGTTTCCAGTTAACACCATTATAGCAAGAACAATTGACAATTATCATGAACAAGGAAATACAATAATAACCATTTTATTATTGCCTCTAGGGCATATTTCCAACAGTCTCCCACTTGCACTAGAGTTAATAATCTAGTTACATTCTGATGAATCGTACACCCATAGCATTCTGGTGTTGATCATGTTTTGCTCGTGAGAGAGGTTTAGTCAACGGATCTGTGACATTCAGATCCGTATGCACTTTACAAATATCTGTATCTCCCTCCTGAATGTAATCACGGATGGAGTTGAAGCGGCGCTTGATGTGTCTTGTCTTCTTGTGAAACCTGGGCTCCTTCGCAAGGGCAATAGCTCCAGTGTTGTCACAGAATAGAGTCATCGAGCCCGACGCACTTGGAATTACTCCAAGGTCGGTGATGCACTCCTTCATCCAGACTCCTTCCTTTGCTACTTCCGAAGCAGCTATGTACTCCGCTTCACCTGTAGATGCCGCCACGACGCTTTGCTTGGTACTGCACCAGTTGACTGCCCCTCCATTCAAAATATACACGTATCCGGTTTGCGACTTGGAGTCGTCCGGATCTGTGTCGAAGCTAGCATCAATGTAACCCTTTACGATGAGCTCTTCGGCACCTCCAGATATGAGAAACATGTCCTTTGTCCTTTTCAGGTACTTCAGGATATTCTTGACCATTGTCGAGTGTTCCGCTCCGGGATCACTTTGGTACCTCCCTACCAAACTTATGGCAAGGTTCACATCAGGTCTGGTACACAGCATGGCATACATAATAGAGCCTATGGCTAAAGCATAGGGGATGACAATCATCTCTTCTCTATCCTTTGCCGTGGTCGGGCATTGAGTCATACTCAATCTCACACCTTGTAACACAGGCATGAACCTAAATACTCATACTCAATTTTTGACATGTTGCAAAAATAATCAATCAAAAACTCTAAATATTCTAAAAGATATAATAAAAACAAAAACAAAAACTATTCTGTTTTCTAAAACAAAAGTAGAAAAAGAAAAAAAATTAACTAACGGTTAGGGGCTACGTGGCATGAGGTGATTGGCCGATGTCGTGTGCGTGCGGGAACTAGCGAGCGGTGGACGAACGTTAGAAGAAAACATTTCGGCGATTTAATTATTCTAATCTGGATCGTTGATCCAGATCCGGCGGCTACGGAGGGGGGTAGCTTACAGAGGAGGGGATCGGGGTCTCCGGCGAAGTCGATGGCGGTTGAGAGTCAGAGATGGTCGGAGACGGCGTTGCGGTGGTCGAGGGCGGCGTCCGAGTGCTCCAAACAGCGGCGACGAGTCTTCGGCATTAGTGGGTGGTGTCGGAGGGGAGTTGGGGTGAAGGGGGCGACGGACACTTTTCCACGGACATTTTTCCACGGACACAATAAATATTTTTAAAAAAATTATTTTCAGAAAATGCCTAATTTGATTTTTATTCTTCTGCAATAAATTTTTCAAATAACCCCCTGGGTTTTATGGTTCAAAAACTTCACAAAAATGCTCCTGGTGTGGAGTGTCATGTTCCTCCTCTCATATTTGAAATATTTTTAGGGTTTTGGCAAGATAGGAAACAAGTGATGGAGAAAATAGAAATGGCCTTTCAGAAATCCAAAAGGAAAACTTCAACAATTCATTCCACTCAAACAACGTGATGATGATGCATGGCTATATTTCATAACATTCCAAAATTAATTTTTGGGATGTTACACGTGCACACCCAAACCCACTCACAGTTTGACACGTGGCCCTATTCGTTAGTTAGGTTTGTTCTTTTTTTTATTTTCTAAAATAGATTTGTTTTTGCTTTTACAAATAGGATATCTCCTAGGTTATTAAGTGTTTTTGAGTGATTCTTTTTTCACTGTGTCACAAATTTATTCTATATTCTGTAGATACGAAGTTTGACCATGTTTGGAAATCTTAAATTTGAAATCAAACAGATTTGCTTCAAACACTAAATTCCTTATATCTTGAGTTTAAAAATTGTTTTTTAGTTGATTCTTTTTGCTACTAATCACTAGTTACCTTATTTATCGTTAGAATTGGAGAATTTTTAGAGTAATTTAAATTAGGGGTTCACGCAAAACCGATTATGTTTTAGTTCTGTTTAGGTTTATTTATATTTCTTTTGTTTTAATTGTTTTGAATTTATATTCTCTTATATTATTTGACAAGTTTTATTTTGTTTTCTATTAGTTAACACTAGTATTTAAATCAAAAAAAATTAATTTTTTTATTGTTATTGGATTGTATGAAATCAATTCTAGTTCAGTAATAACTTGGAAATTGCTTTCATTGCTAGTTTGACTTCCTATTTGATAGTATTTTCTTTTAAAAAAATTATAAGTTTTAGTTTCTGTTAACTTAGGTATTTTATATTTTGTTTTATCTTACTTTAGTACTTTGTGTTATCTTGTTGTTAAGTTTATTAAACAAAAACTTATATTTTTAGGGTGTTGTTTTCACACTTCTGTAGTTGTTCTTCAAAATCAATTCTTTTCGTTAGTAAAAGATTTACTAAAATATTTTTTGTTATATTTTACTTTGTTAGTGTTTTGTTGCTATTGAAAATAGATTGTTTGTAGGGAAAACTATTCTTGGTTGTTTTGATGAAGTTTTGTTGTTTTAATTTTTGTCTTAAGTATTTCCTTCATCACAACACTTTTGTGTTTGGTTTTTGTGTTGTTTTGATTGGTAGTATTGATTGCTAGAATTCTTTGCTTATACGATTGCTATGGTTGGCTTAATAGATTTTCATCGGATAGTGACGAATAGTTCTATCAAGTTATTTCTAAGAGCGATATTTATCTTCATCAACAGCACATGCAAGTTCACTTTGATCATCTTACACTACCTATGTTTTATTTCCATTAGAAGTGGTACTATCATGAGGTAGGAGAAACCCAACAGCCTGTTACCATTGCCCGGGAAGGGACGTTACTTCACAATTTCTATGCTCTAGTAGACGGGGTTTGAGTGTGAGATTCAGGAGTGTTGTGAGGTCAATTAATTATTTCAAGACCTGCATGATGATCAAGACTTCAAGACTTCAAAGACTCAATATACCTCTGGGTGGATTGGAAATGCATTTTGGCAGCCTGATATCTATCATGGTTATGTTGGGAATGCTGGTATCTACATATGATGATCCCAACGGAATGCCACATAGGCTCAGAGAGATGGATGGATACTTCAAGGCCGGAAAGCTTACGTGTGCAACCGCAAGTCAATATGAGCTCTGGCTTGGTTGACCATAGTGGTGACTCCGGTAGGTCAGATTGCTGTGGGATGTAGAAGAACAATAGGATTGGATGGCATTGGCTTTCTATCAAAGGATCGCTTTGGAAGACCATGTTTTGATCGTCTCATTCTCAAACACCACATAGTGCGAGGACACACTAGGAGGTATCGAATCTTGCGGGTAAAGTGTACAAACCTGTGCAGAGTGTTAAACTAATCGATTAGCGGTATCCCTTGTTATGGACAATATGAGCACCATCGATGATGCTATTAGCTAGTCTCAACACAATTAATAAATTTTATGATGAGTGGGTCTACTAACAACCAACTTTTGTAGTGATATTCCTTTTGACTCCTTTGTTGTAGGTAAAATAAAACCAACTTTTTCTGCAAAGAAAAAGTGAGACACAGAGACATAAAGCCTTTTGCATATATAATAGTCTTTATCATTTTATTATATAGTGATCTTTCTGGTAAAATCAATGTACTGACCTACACGGCAGCAACATATCATGTTGCAGGATTTCTTCGACGAGTAAGAGTACAACTTAGGTTTAGGGTCCACACTCAACCTGCCGTTGGTGTTTATTGGGACTCCACTCCTGTTGACTATTTCCCCTAAGATTTAAGAGGTATGTATGAACTTTATGTTATTTACATGTGATTTCTCTTTGATATATACATTGATGTATTGTGTGTGCCAGCATACTGATCCAGGGATGGCACAAACACATAGAGGCTTGACTCGTTTTGAGTCGAGATGCTATAGAATTACTCCAAAGTTCCTATCTAGCAAATAATAACAAGATGAAGTTGGTGTAGGTAGTAGAACCACCTCAAAGTTATTCTTTTTGATCATTCTTTTGATCTATTCCTATAAGTGTCACAAACAGCCCTAGAGTTCATACTTAAATAACACCAATGGTACATATCAGTCAACCCTAATGTGACCTAGATACTCCAATGTGACCTCAAGTATCCATGGGTAAATTATACGACATTTGTAAAAAAACCAGATCTGTCATATTCAATCCAACACAAAGAACTTCAAGGAGCACCCCGAAATTTCTATCGGAGAACGTTGTATGAAATCGTGCAATCAACCCCTATGATAGATCCCAAGGTCATCGGAATCCGTAAGTTGATGCCTTAACATATATCAAGTGAATCAATTGAATACCCCAATGTCACTATGGTTATCCCATGCAAGACGTACATCAAGTGTTCTCAAACCATAATATTCAATCCAACATAACGAGATCTCAAAGGTAAAGATTCGATTCATCACAACAAGGTAGCAAGGGACTAACATCATATGGTCCAACTATATTAACAAAGCCCGTGACACATCAAGATCGTGACATCACAAGAACACGAGAGAGAGAGAGAGAGTGAGAAAGAGAGAGAGATTGAACACATAGCTACTGGTACAAACTCCCGAGTGGGAACTACTCCCTCCTCATCATGGCCTCCGCTTGGATGATGAAGATGGCCACCAGATGATGATTTGCCTCTCCGACATGGTATTGGAATGCCTCCAGATTGGTTTTTGGTCGATAAAAAGAGTTTCAGCAGCGGAACGAGGAGTCTCTCTTTATTTCTGGGGTTTCTGGGATTTATAGGATTTTTAAGCATTGGAATCACGTGCAACAAAGCCACGTGGGCCCCACAAGCCATCAGGGTGCGCCTCCTAGGGTGGGGAGCCCTATTTTCTTGTGTCCCATAGGGTGCTCTGTTGGGAGACGTAGTAGTAAATCAAAATTTTCCTACGTTCACCAAGATCTATCTATGGAGAAACCAGCAACGAGAGGGGAGAGATTGCATCTTCATACCTTTGAAGATCGCTAAGCGGAAGCGTTACAAGAACGCGGTTGATGGAGTCGTACTCGCAGCGATTCAGATCGCGGTAGATCCGATCAAGTGCCGAACGGACGGCACCTCCGCGTTCAACACACGTGCAGCCCGGTGACGTCTCCAACAACTTGATCCAGCAAGGAGGAAGGAGAGGTTGGGGAAGGGCTCCAACAGCAGCACGACGGCATGGTGGTGGTGGAGTAGCAAGGTATTCCGACAGGGCTTCGCCTAAGCGCTGCGGAGGAGGAAGAAGAGAGGTAGGGCTTCGCCGTGAGAGAGAGAGATCAAATCCTGTCTCAAAACATCCAAAACCTCAAGTATATATAGGAGGAGGGACGTGGAGGGCTGGCTTGGCCTCTACTCCAAAGAGGAGATGGCCGGCCGAATTAAAGGGAGAGTCCACCTCCCACAAGGGAGGTGGATCTCCTCCTTTTAAATCCTTTTTGCCTTATCTCCTTATCTCCAGCCACATGGGCCTTTAGCAAAAGTCTTGCCCAGCCCAATAAGGGCTGGCACACTTTATCTAACAGCCCATGTGGTCCTTTGGTCGTCACACCCCTCCCGGGGGTCCTCCGGCACCCTCCCGGCACTCCCGGTACACTACCGATGAGCCCGAAAACTTTCCGGTGACCAAAACTGGACTTCCTATATATCAATCTTTACCTCCGGACCATTCCGGAGCTCCTCGTGACGTCCGGGATCTCATCCGGGACTCCGAACAACCTTCGGTAATCACGTATACCATTTCCCTATAACCCTAGCGTCATCGAACCTTAAGTGTGTAGACCCTACGGGTTCGGGAGACACGTAGACATGACCGAGACACCTCTCCGGTCAATAACCAACAGCGGGATCTGGATACCCATGTTGGCTCCCACGTACTCCACGATGATCTCATCGGATGAACCACGATGTCAAGGATTCAATCAATCCCGTATACAATTCCCTTTGTCTATCGGTATGATACTTGCCCGAGATTCGATCGTCGGTATCCCTATACGTTGTTCAATCTCGTTACCGGCAAGTCTCTTTACTCGTTCCGTAATACATCATCCCGTGACTAACTCCTTAGTCACATTGAGCTCATAATGATGATGTCTTACCGAGTGGGCCCAGAGATACCTCTCCGTCACACGGAGTGACAAATCCCAGTCTCGATTCGTGTCAACCCAACAGACACTTTCGGAGATACCCGTAGCGTACCTTTATAGCCACCCAGTTACGTTGTGACGTTTGGCACACCCAAAGCATTCCTACGGTATCCGGGAGTTACACAATCTCATGGTCTAAGGAAATGATACTTGACATTGAAAAGCTTTAGCAAACGAACTACACGATCTTGTGCTATGCTTAGGATTGAGTCTTGTCCATCACATCATTCTCCTAATGATGTGATCCCGTTATCAACGACATCCAATGTCCATGGCCATGAAACCGTGACCATCTATTGATCAACGAGCTAGTCAACTAGAGGCTCACTAGGGACATGTTGTGGTCTATGTATTCGCACATGTATTATGGTTTCCGGTTAACACAATTATAGCATGAACAATAGACAATTATCGTGAACAAGGAAATACAATAATAACCATTTTATTATTGCCTCTAGGGCATATTTCCAACAGTCTCCCACTTGCACTAGAGTCAATAATCTAGTTCACATCACCATGTGATTAACACTTACATCACCATGTGATCATATCATCATGTGATTAACACCCAATAAGTTCTGGGGTTTGTTCATGTCCTGCTCGTGAAAGAGGTTTTAGTCAACGGGTCTGCGACATTCAGATCCGTGTGTACCTTACAAACTTTCCATTTCATATTTGTAGATACTGCTCCCACGCTCCACTTGGAGCTATTCCAAATGGCTGCTCCACTATATGTAGCCAGATTTCTACTAAGAGTCATCCGGATTGGAGTTAAAGCTTGCATCATCGTAACCCTTTACGATGAACTCTTTATCACCTCCATAATCGAGAAATATTTCCTTAGTTCTCAAGTTACTAAGGATAACTTTGACCGTTGTCCAGTGATCCACTCTTGGATTACTCTTGTACCCCTTGACAGACTCATGGCAAGGCACACAGCATGGCATACTATATAGAGCCTAAAGCATAGGAGATGACACTCATCTTTTCTTTATCTTCTGCCGTGGTCGGGTATTGAGTCTTACTCAATTTCACACCTTACAATACAGTCAAGAACTCCTTCTTTGACCCATCTATTTTGAACTCCTTCAAAAACTTGTCAAGGTATGTCTTCGTCGAAAAAACTTATCAAGCGAATTGATCTATCCCTATAGATCTTGATGCTCAATAAAATAGTAGCTTTATCTGGGTCTTCCTTTGAAAAAACTCTTTTCAAGCAACCCTTCATGCTCTTCCAGAAATTCTACATCATTTCCGATCAATAATATGTCAACTACATATTCCTATAAGAAATTCTATAGTGCTCCCACTCACTTTCTTGCAAATACAAGTTTCTCATAAACTTTGTATAAACTTAAACACTTTGATCACCTCATCAAAGCATATATTCCAACTCTGAGATGCTTGCTCCAGTCCATAGAAGGATCGCTGGAGTTTGCATATTATTAGCATCCTTAGGATTTACAAAACCTTCTGGTTGTATCACATACAACTCTTCCTCACAGAAACCATTACGGAAACCTTGTTTTGTCATCCATCTGCCAGATTTCATAATCGAAAAATGCAGCAACTGCTAACAAAATTTTAATAGACTTTTAGCATCGCTACAGATGAGACAATCTCATTGCAGTCAACTCCTTGAACTTGGCAGAAACTTCTTTGCGACAAGTCGAGCTTTATAAACGGTGACATTTCACCATTAGCGTCTATGTTTATCTCAAAGGTCCATTTGTACTCAATGACCCGCCATTCAACAGGCAAGTCTACCAAAGTCCATACTTGGTTTTCATACATGGATCCTTTCTCGGATTTCATGGCTCCTAGCCATTTGTTGGAATCCGGGCCCACCATCGCTTCTCCATAGTTCGTAGGTTCATCGTTGTCCAACAACATGATTTCCAAGACAGGGTTGTCGTACTACTCAGGAGCAGTACGCGTCCTTGTCGACCTACGAGGTTCGATAGTGACTTGATCCGAAGCTTCATGATCATCATCATTAACTTCCTTTTCAACTGAGTAGGCTCTACAGAAACATCTTTCTGTGTTGCGCTATTCTCTGGTTGAAACAAAGGTTCAACAACCTTATCAAGTTCTATCTTCCTCCCACTCAATTCTTTCGAGAGAAACTCTTTCTCAAGAAAGCACCCGTTCTTAGCAACAAACACCTTTTGCGCTTGGATCTGAGATAGAATGTATACCCAACGTCTCATTAGGGTATTCTATGAAGATGCATTTGTCTGCTTTGGGTTCGAGCTCACTATGTGAAAAACCCATTTTCACATAAGCGTCGCAGCCCCAAATACTAATAAATGACAGCTTAGGCTTATATCAAACAATAATTCACACGGTGTCATCTCAACAGACTTAGATGGTGCCCTATTAAAGTGAATGGATTTGTCTTTAATGCATAACCCCATAATGATAGTGGTAAAACGATAAGAGACATCATAGTACTCACTATATCCAATAGAGCACGACTATGACGTTCGAACACACCATCACACTATGGTGTTCCAGGAGGCGTGAGCTGTGAAACAATTTCCACATTGTCTAAAATTGCATACCAAACTCGTAACTTAGATATCACCTCCATGATCATATCATAGACATTTATCTTCTTGTCACGATGATCTTTAACTTCACTCTGAAACTCCTTGAACCTTTCAAACATTTCAGATTCGTGTTTCATTAAGTAAATATCCCCATATTTACTCAAATCATCAGTGAAGGTAAAACAACGATATCCACTGTGTGTTTCAACACTCATTGGACCACATACATCAACATGTATTAATTCCAATAAGCCACTTGCCCGCTCCATCATATTGGATGACGGGGTCTCAGTCATCTTGCCCAAGAGGCATGGCTCGCATGTCTCAACCGATTCAAAATCGAGTGAGTCAAAAATCCATCAGCATGGAGTTTCTTTCATGCGATTTATACCAATATGACATTACGTGGCAGTGCCACAAGCATGTGGTACTATCATTATTAACTTTGTATCTTTTGGTACCAATGTTATGAACATGTGTACTACTACGATCATGATTCGATAAACCATTCCGAGTGGGTGCATGACCATTGAAGGCATTATCCATGTAAATAGAATAACCATTATTCTCTAACTTATATGAATAACCGTATTGCACTAATCATGATCTAATCATGTTCATGCTCAACGCAAACACCAAATAACATTTATTTACGTTTATCACAAATCCCGAAGGTAGAAAGAGCGTGCGATGGTGATCACATCAATCTTGGAAACACTTCCAACACACATCGTCACCTTTCACCTAGCTAGTCTCCGTTTATTCCGTAGCTTTTATTTCGAGTTGCTAGCACTTAGCAACCGAACCAGTATCCAATACCCAGGTGCTACTAGGAGTACCAGCAAGGTACACATCACTAACATGTATATCAAATATACCTCCATTGACATTACCCGCCTTCTTATCTACCAAGCATCTAGGGTTTTTCCGCTTCAGCGAACATTCTCCTCATAACAGAAGCACTTAGTCTCGGGTTCGGGCTCAACCTTGGGTTTCTTCACTAGAGCAACAACTGGCTTGCCATTCCTGAAGTTTTCCCTTCTTGCCCTTGCCCCTTTTGAAACTAGTGGTTTAACTTAACCATCAACACTTGATGCTCCTTCTTGATTTCTACCTTCGTGGTGTCAAACATCACGAACAACTCAGGGATCATCTTATCCATCCCTGGCATGTTATAGTTCATCACGAAGCTCTAGTAGCTTGGTGGCAGTGACTTGGAGAACTGCATTAATCACTATCTCATCTGGAAGATTAACTCCCACTTGATTCAAGTGATTGTAGCACCCAGACAATCTGAGCACACGCTCACCGATTAAGCTATTCTCCTTTATCTTGTAGACAAAGAATCTTGTTGGAGGTCTCATACCTCTCAACATAGGCACGAGCCTGAGAGCACAATCTCAGCTCCTAGAACATCTCATATGTTCTGTGACGTTCAAAACGTTTTGGAGCCTCAATTCTAAGCCGCAATGCATGACGCATTGAACTATCATGTAGTCACCAAAAAGTGCCTGTCATATGTTCACAACATCTACAGACAACACTTGAGGGAGTGGTGCAATTAGCGGTACATCAAAAAACATAAGCTTTCTATGCAGCAATGAGGACAATCCTCAGATCACGGACCCAGTCCGCATTATTGCTACCACCAACTTTCAACTTACTTTTCTCTAGGATTGTATCAATAAAACTGTGGAGCTACAGCGCGAGCTATCTACGACATAATTTGCAAGGACATTTTTAGACTAAGTTCATGATAATTAAGTTCACTTAATCAAATTATTAATGAACTCCCACTTAGATAGACATCTCTCTAGTCTTCCAAGTGATACATGATCCATGTCAACTAGCCCGTGTCCGATCATCACGTGAGACGGACTAGTCATCCATGGTGAACATCTCTATGTTGATCGTATCTTCTATACGACTCATGTTCGACCTTTCGGTCTTCCGTGTTCCGAGGCCATGTCTGTACATGCTAGGCTCGTCAAGTCAACCTAAGTGTTTCGCATGTGTAAATCTGGCTTACACCCGTTGTATGCGAACGTTAGAACCTATCACACCCGATCATCACGTGGTGCTTCGGAACGACGATCCTTAGCAACGGTGCACAGTTAGGGTGAACACCTTTCTTGAAATTTTATTGAGAGATCATCTTATTTACTACTGTCGTTCTATGCAAATAAGATGTAAACATGATAAACATCACATGCAATCAATATAGTGACATGATATGGCCAATATCATCTTGCTCCTTTGATCTCCATCTTCGGGGCACCATGATCATCACTGTCACCGGCACGACACCATGATCTCCATCATCATGATCTCCATCATTGTGTCTTCATGAAGTTGTCTCGCCAACTATTACTTCTACTACTACAGCTAACGTTTAGAAATAAAGTAAAGTAATTACATGGCGTTTATGATTGACACGCAGGTCATACAATAATATAAGACAACTCCTATGGCTCCTGCCGGTTGTCATAGTCATCGACATGCAAGTCGTGAACCCTATTACAAGAACATGATCAATCTCATACATCACAATGCATCACATCACATCCTTTTGGCCATATCACATCACACGGCATATGCTGCAAAAACAAGTTAGACGTCCTCTAATATGTAGTTGCAAGTTTTTACGTGGTTGCTATAGGTTTCTAGCAAGAACGTTTCTTACCTACGTCAAAACCACAATGTGATATGCCAATTGCTATTTACCCTTCATAAGGACCCTTTTCATCGAATCCAATCCGACTAAGGTGGGAGAGACAGACACCCGCTAGCCACCTTATGCAACTAGTGCATGTCAGGCGGTGGAACCGGTCTCACGTAAGCGTACGTGTAAGGTTGGTCCGGGCCGCTTCATCCCACAATACTGTCGAATCAAGATAAGACTAGTAACGGCAAGCATATTAACAAAATCGACGCCCACAACTACTTTGTGTTCTACTCGTGCATAGATTCTACGCATAGACCTAGCTCATGATGCCACTGTTGGGAGACGTAGTAGTAAATCAAAATTTTCCTACGTTCACCAAGATCTATCTATGGAGAAACCAGCAACGAGAGGGGAGAGATTGCATCTTCATACCTTTGAAGATCGCTAAGCGGAAGCGTTACAAGAACGCGGTTGATGGAGTCGTACTCGCAGCGATTCAGATCGCGGTAGATCCGATCAAGTGCCGAACGGACGGCACCTCCGCGTTCAACACACGTGCAGCCCGGTGACGTCTCCAACACCTTGATCCAGCAAGGAGGAAGGAGAGGTTGGGGAAGGGCTCCAACAGCAGCACGACGGCGTGGTGGTGGTGGAGTAGCAAGGTATTCCGACAGGGCTTCGCCTAAGCGCTGCGGAGGAGGAAGAAGAGAGGTAGGGCTTCGCCGTGAGAGAGAGAGATCAAATCCTGTCTCAAAACATCCAAAACCTCAAGTATATATAGGAGGAGGGACGTGGAGGGCTGGCTTGGCCTCTACTCCAAAGAGGAGATGGCCGGCCGAATTAAAGGGAGAGTCCACCTCCCACAAGGGAGGTGGATCTCCTCCTTTTAAATCCTTTTTGCCTTATCTCCTTATCTCCAGCCACATGGGCCTTTAGCAAAAGTCTTGCCCAGCCCAATAAGGGCTGGCACACTTTATCTAACAGCCCATGTGGTCCTTTGGTCGTCACACCCCTCCCGGGGGTCCTCCGGCACCCTCCCGGCACTCCCGGTACACTACCGATGAGCCCGAAAACTTTCCGGTGACCAAAACTGGACTTCCTATATATCAATCTTTACCTCCGGACCATTCCGGAGCTCCTCGTGACGTCCGGGATCTCATCCGGGACTCCGAACAACCTTCGGTAATCACGTATACCATTTCCCTATAACCCTAGCGTCATCGAACCTTAAGTGTGTAGACCCTACGGGTTCGGGAGACACGTAGACATGACCGAGACACCTCTCCGGTCAATAACCAACAGCGGGATCTGGATACCCATGTTGGCTCCCACGTACTCCACGATGATCTCATCGGATGAACCACGATGTCAAGGATTCAATCAATCCCGTATACAATTCCCTTTGTCTATCGGTATGATACTTGCCCGAGATTCGATCGTCGGTATCCCTATACGTTGTTCAATCTCGTTACCGGCAAGTCTCTTTACTCATTCCGTAATACATCATCCCGTGACTAACTCCTTAGTCACATTGAGCTCATAATGATGATGTCTTACCGAGTGGGCCCAGAGATACCTCTCCGTCACACGGAGTGACAAATCCCAGTCTCGATTCGTGTCAACCCAACAGACACTTTCGGAGATACCCGTAGCGTACCTTTATAGCCACCCAGTTACGTTGTGACGTTTGGCACACCCAAAGCATTCCTACGGTATCCGGGAGTTACACAATCTCATGGTCTAAGGAAATGATACTTGACATTGAAAAGCTTTAGCAAACGAACTACACGATCTTGTGCTATGCTTAGGATTGAGTCTTGTCCATCACATCATTCTCCTAATGATGTGATCCCGTTATCAACGACATCCAATGTCCATGGCCATGAAACCGTGACCATCTATTGATCAACGAGCTAGTCAACTAGAGGCTCACTAGGGACATGTTGTGGTCTATGTATTCGCACATGTATTATGGTTTCCGGTTAACACAATTATAGCATGAACAATAGACAATTATCGTGAACAAGGAAATACAATAATAACCATTTTATTATTGCCTCTAGGGCATATTTCCAACATGCTCCCCTCCGGTTGTTCTTCGCTCCAATGTTACTTATTTCCTCCAAAAAAATCAGAAAAAAGATTCGGGCGATTCCAAGAACTACCATTTTCTGCACAAAACAACACCACGGTAATTCTGCTGGAAACAATGTCGATCTGGATTAGTTCTAAATAAATCATATAGAGTGCATCAAAACCATATAAACGTTGGAGACGTATCACCATCACCAAGCTTAATTCTTGCTCGTCCTCGAGTTGGTAAATGGTAATAGGATTAATTTATGAAGTGTGAATGCTAGCATAGTGAATAGTTTTGATCATCGATAATTTTAGTTACTTTCTAGCATCATAAACAGCAATTTTTTCTCATAAAAATCATCATGATAGAGTGGCAATCAATTGACATGTCATGGTTCAAACAATTTATTCACTTGAAACTTAACAATCTATGTTCTTGGTCACCAAGAAATTTTAGTGCATCATCAAGTCTAACTAAGAGATCCACATACTCAATTATCATATAGTCTTTTATGATTGCTAATACTCAAGGCATATTTTTAAAACAAACAACATCCATCGAACATAGAGAAAGATAGGGTTTAGTTTCACCTCCCAACATACTTATCATTAAGATAATTGTCAACAATAATGAATCATGATCAAATATATTTGACTAGATATATATGTTTGGATCTTCCCACACCACATGGTGCTTGCCAACTAATAGACTGAGGTTGGAATAAGAAGTTGACTTGACATGAAAGTAAGTAATCATGAAAGTAAATAGATTATCCCTTTGTAGAGGGAAACATGGATTTGTAGAGGTGCTAGAGCTCATTGTTTCAAACATAGCTGAATATGTAATTTTGGGTGGTGTGCCTTTACTGTCAACATCACAACACAATTTTGAATATCTTCCATGCTAATCACATTATTGGCGGTTCCCAAACATAATTGATTTTTCTACTCCCCCTCCACCATTAAACGCATTCCATGGCTGGCCGAATCCATGCTTTCCTTGCAAACAATCAACTTTCCAGGGGGGTTGTTTATTTCTTTTGTATTATGCATGACTAGGCATCCCTTTTTTCCATCCACTCTTGTGCAATGATAAGTGAAAAAACACTTATCTTGAGAATAACTCGCTTAGCATGGAAGATAATGACTGTCCCGTCGCTCTATGAGTGGTACGAGCACACAAAACGGATGTTTACTAGAATGTTTAGAGGTGGCATGTGCAAATTTACTTGGAACAGTAGTGAAATACCATATATAGGCACGCATGGTGGACTCTGAGGGCGTAAATCATCTCCGGTGGTCATCTTCATCATCCTGACGGAGGCCAATTATACATATCCAATGTACCTATAATTTTTTATTGTTCCATGCTAATATATTATCATTCTAGGATACTTTTGGGGTATCTATTTACCAATTTAAAATATGTTTGACCACTCACCTATTGACCCTGTGCCTAGAGCCAGTTGTTTTTTGCATGTTTTTGACTTTTCAGGTTTACTATACCAAACGAAGTACAGTTGCCATGAAACTTTTTTGATATTTTTTCTGGACCAAAAGAGGACCTGGAAGGTTTGGAGGGAGGCTGGAGGAGCCACGACGGTCCCACAAGCCAACACGGCGCCACCAGGGGGCTCCCTGATGGCTTGTGCCCCCCTCGGGCGCCTCCAGATGCCCCTCTCTGGCCTATATATTCTCTTTTCCCCTAAAACCCAATAAGTGCTCCCGAATCACTTTTTATGCCACCGCAAGTCTTTATTTCAACGGGAGGCCATCTACACCTCCTTTCTGGCATCCTGTGTGAGGGGAGATCCATCACGAAGGGCCTCTCACTACTAGGAAAAGGGCTATAGATGATATGGCCACTAATGGCGCACCAGACAAGTGGTGCGCCACTACTATATAGTAATGGCGCACCATGAGTAGGTGCACCATTAGTGTGGTAGACACTAATGGCGCACCAGACCCACGGTGCGCCATTAGAAACAATTTTTTTTTGCAAAAATTCTAATGGCGCACCTCCACCTAGTGCGCCGTTAGTAACCAGGGTTACTAATGGCGCATTCGTAGCCGGTGCGCCATTAGTAACATTTTTTTTTGCAAAAATTCTAATGGCGCACCTCTAGCTGGTGCGCCATTAGTAACCCTGGTTACTAATGGCGCATTTGTAGGTGGTGCGCCATTAGTAACCTGGGGCCAGCTAGATATTTTGGACAGCCACACCTACACACTCACTTTCCCCACTTCATTCTCTCCACCTCCTCCTCCAAGCTTTTGTCGGCTGCCTCCTCCTCCTCACCTCATTTGCACCATATATTCATCAAAATTAAGTGGTTAAATTACCTTTTTTATAGGTAAGTAAGGGGAAAGCTATCTTTATGTTGTAGATCTACTTTTTTTCTCCCTAGCTCGCTCCAACAACGTGCACATGCACTTTTTATGGCCTTGCTAGATCTATGTATGTTTGTGGTGTTGCATATGTTTGTGGTGTTGCATATATGTTTGTGTTTGCAGGTACCGGTATTTGAAATGCGATAGTTTGCCAATATTTTGCCGGAATGTTGATTCATTTCCGTTTCGGCGAGAATTTTGGCACTATGCATTATTTTTGGTCCTATTTTTAGGGAAAGTCATGCCAAATTTTTCTTGGTTCTAAAATATCGTTTTGCTCTACCCCGCAGGCTACCATGGTCCGCACGATGACCGAAGGCATCGTGAATAGGTTTTTGAGCTCCGCGAAGGCCGAGATGCTTCAAAAGAACGAGACGGAGATAAGATGTCCGTGTCGAAGATGCAAGCTGAAGAGCCTTATTGCGGACCCGGATTCCGGGGAGGTGCGGGACCACCTGCTCTTGCGTGGTTTCATGGATGGCTATCGGTGGCAAGGTGATGAAGATGACTATGAAGTCGTCCATGGGGTTCGGGCAAGAAATGAGGAAGGGCAGCAAGACAACCTCGGCGGCGAGGGCGGGCGAGAAGACGAAGAATCTCCAAGACATGATCATGACGGTGATGCTGTATGCAGTCATCATGTAGAAGATACCGGACATGATGATGAGGAAGATCAAGACGAAGGGCATGATCATGAAGATGAAGATGCCAGAGCAGACGACGATGGAGGCTGGGTGCAGGACCCTCATATTCAAGAGCTTCTTCTCAAGCAAACGGATAACGCAAGAGCTGCCGCCCGAGAGAAAGCCAAGCTGGATCAACTGGAGATAGACGCGGTTACTCCATTGTATGAAGGATGCAGGCCCCAGGATACCCGCCTGAAAGTAACGCTCATGGCTCTAAAGATGAAGGTAAAACACAAAATGACCGACGCATGCTTCGACGAGATCATGTCATTCTGGCACGAACGTCTTCCCAAGGGGAACAAGTGCCCGACCAGTTTCGAGGAGGCAAAGAAAATCGTGTGTCCTCTGGATTTACCGCACATGAAATACCATGTGTGCATGAACAATTGCATCATTTATCGGGACGAGCACGCGGAGTCTACCATATGTCCGGTGTGCGGCGTCACTCGATACAAGAAGAGGAAGAAAGCTCCTCGAAAAGTGGTGTGGTACTTTCCGATCACTCCTCGTCTGCAGCGGTATTTCGTGGACCCTAAGGTAGCAAAGCTCCTGCGTTGGCACGCGGATAGGGAGGAGAAGAAGCGGGAAGATGACGGAAATGATCTGGAGATAAATAAAAAAGACAAGATGCCGAGTCACCCTAAGGATGCGAGCCAGTGGCAAGCGTTGAACTTCGAAGACCCAGAATTTGGGAACGATCCAAGGAACATCGTGCTGGGCACGAGCACCAGTGGAGTCAATCCGTTTGGCAGCCAGAGAAGCACACATAGCACCTGGCCTGTGTTTGTGTGGATGTACAACCTTCCCCCTGGTTGTGCATGAAGAGGAAGTACATTCACATGAGTATGCTAATTGAAGGGCCGAAACAACCAGGGAACGACATCAATCTGTATCTGGGGCTGCTGAAAGAGGAGCTAGACACGCTGTGGGAAACGCCAGCCAATACGTGGGACGCCGCAGAGAAAGAATATTTCCCTATGAAAGTCGCACTGCTCACGACGGTGCACGACTATCTCGGTTACGGATATGTCGCGGGGCAGGTGGTCCACGGATTTTCTAGATGCGTCAGGTGCATGGATGACACAACGTATCGCCAGCTAGATAGAGATCCCGGGTCTTCGAAAACCGTGTTCATGGGACATCGAAGGTGGCTTCGGGACGATGACCCATGGAGAAAACGCAAGGATCTGTTCGATGGTGAAACCGAACCCCGAAGACGCCCGCGTACGAGGAGCGGCGAGGAAATAGACGCGCTGTTGAAAATTTGGAAAGATTGCCCACTGCCGGGAAAGAAGCAAAAGGCGCCAGAGCCGGGAAAGAATTGAAAGGCGCCAGAGCCACTGCTGAAGGTATGGAAAACGAGGTCTGTTTTCTGGGACTTGCCGTACTGGAAGATCCACCGTGTTCCTCACATCCTTGCTGTCATGCATATCATGAAGAACGTGTGCAAGAGTCTGCTTGGTACCCTGCTCAACATGCCAGAGAGGACCAAAGATGGGCCGAAAGCAAGGGCAGACTTGAAATCAATGGGCATCAGGGAGGAGCTTCACGCTAATGATGATGATGATGAGGCAAAGAAGGAGACAGAAAGTCATCGCAAAGGCAAAAAGGCCAAGAAGACCGTAAATGACTACCCTCCCACGTGCTTCACTGTAAGTCAGGAGGAGATCGAGCAGTTTTTCACCTGCCTCGTAGGAGTAAAACTTCCTTACGGTTACGCGGGGAAGATAAGCAGATACCTAGACCCAACGAAGCAGAAGTTCAGCGGGATGAAGTCTCACGACTGTCACATGCTGATGACACAGATACTTCCAGTTGCAATCCGTGGGATCATGGACGCGCACGTCCGTGAAATGCTATTTGGCCTATGCAACTTTTTCCTCGTCATCTCTCGGAAGTCGGTTGGCGTGAGGCAACTCAGAAGGCTACAGGAAGAGATCGTGGTGATACTATGCGAGCTTGAGATGTACTTCCCGCCCGCATTCTTCGACGTTATGGTGCATCTGCTGGTCCATATCGTGGAGGATATCATCCAACTCGGGCCGACGTTCCTGCACAGCATGATGCCGTTCGAAAGGATGAATGGTGTCATCAAAGGATACGTTCGCAACATGTCACGTCCAGAGGGAAGCATAGCCAGGGGCTTTCTGACCAAAGAATGCATCTCCTACTGCACGAATTATCTAGGCATCGAGAACCCTGTTCGTCTGCCCGTCAACAGGCACCTCGACAGGCTCGCTGGATGGGGTCACCGTGAGGGGCGCCGCAAAATGCATGTCGACTTTGAGGGTCGACTCGCCGACTTTGAAAGAGCAAACCTAGTCGCGCTACAACACATAGACGTGGTCGATCCTTGGGTGGTAGAGCACAAAGCCTTTATTGAGAAGACGTACAATGACCGAGGCCAACAGAGGACGGACGGAGATATAATCAAAGAGCACAAATCATGTTTCACGCGTTGGTTCAAGCAGAAGCTTCTGTCATACCCTTTACATGAGGATTCTTCCGCGGAAGAACAACTCATATTCGCCTTGTCACAGGGCGCCGAGCACAACCTGATGACCTATGAGGCGTACGATATCAACGGCTACACATTCTACACCGAGGACAAGGACATGAAGAGCAATGGTTATCAGAACTCCAGGGTAACGATGGAATCCTACACCGGTAACGACAAGGACAAATACTACGGAAGGATCGAGGAGATCTGGGAGCTGAGCTACGCTGGAGAGAAGGTCCCGACGTTCCGTGTCAGATGGGCCAAGAGCGTCCTAAAAGAAGACCGGTATTTCACCACCATGGTTATACCCGAAGCCAAATCCAAGACCGCGGGCGCAAACGTCACTGCGAAAAATGAGCCATGGGTACTGGCTTCCCAAGTGGACCAATGCTTCTTCATTACCGACCCGTCAAAGCCTAGTCGTGTTGTCGTGAGGAGAGGCAAAAGGAAGATCATCGGAATGGATGGAGTCGCCAATGAGCAAGACTTCGACAAGTACGGCGACCCGAAGATGGAACATGACGATGATGATGAAGTAGCAGCATACACCACAAGAAGAAGCAGGACCACCCTACCTAAAGGATGTCCGTTCCACAGAAGAACTCCGTTATCGAAAAAGAAGGGCAAGAAGATTGTGAACAGATAGCTAGCTAAGATCGATTGTATTTAAATCGTAGTCTTCATTTCTCGATTGTATTACATGGGCACTTTTTGAACTCGATCATGAATATTTTTAAATTTCATGGGCACTTTTTGAATTCATGAATATTTTTTCAAATTTGATCTCTATCCCCCTCCATCTCGATCGCTATCCCCCTCCATCTCGATCTCGATCCCCCCCGGCCGCACCCTCCCCCGCTAGCTCCACCGCCGCCGAGACGACCCACCGCACCCTCCCCGGCCCGCTCCACCGCCGCCGAGCACCACCCGCACCGTCCCCCGCTCCACCGCCGCCGACGACCCATCGTCGCTGAGCACCCCCCGCACCCTCCCCCGCTCCACCGCCGCCGAGCACCCCCATTTTCAAATAACAAATTTGATGATATTTTTTCATATTCATAAAAAAATTATTACTGTTTTTATAAAGAAATTATTATTGTTCTTATAAAAGAATATTAAAAAATAGCATTCTAATGGCGCACCTCTCAGGGATGCGCCATTAGAATGTGGAAAAAACGTTCTAATGGCGCACCCGCGAGCGGTGCGCCATTAGAATATAAAAAAACATTCTAATGGCGCGACCCCGAGCGGTGCGCCATTAGAATGTAAAAAACATTCTAATGGCGCACCGCTCGGTGGTGCGCCATTAGAAATATTTACCTAACTAACTCCCCCGACCCCTTCGTCCCTCCCTCTCGCCAGATCCTCCTCCTCTCCCGTCTCCGGTCGCCATCGCCACCACCCCGGTCGCCATCGCCATCGCCACCACCACCATTCTTGTCCCCCCCTCACCATTCTCGCCGCATCCACCATTAGGCCGGAACAATGGTTTCCTCCCTCCTCCCTCCACCGCCGGCGCCCTCCCCTACACTGCGCCACCACGCCGCTCGCTCGGATCGATGCCGCCACGCACCGGGTCGATGGTCTCCTCCCTCCACAGCGGCGCCCTCAATTGGAGCCCGACCCTCGCCTCCAGGAACGAGGTCCGGCCCTCACTTCCAGGAACGGTCCCTGGCCCTCACCTCCAGCAAAAACTCCGCCGCGCCCTCACGCCTCCAGCAATAACGGCGTCGTGCCCTCCAGCAAGAACTCATATGTGTTGTATCCCTCTACCTCTGGGTCTTAGCAATTTCAATGTTGCTAAACCATGAAAAAAATGCTGAACAAAGTGTGCCCTAACCGTAGACATCATGTGTCCGTTTATTACCACGTGATGATTTAATCCCATGAAAACTGATTAGAATTAGAAAATGTCACCCTGAATTTTTTGTGCTCTGCTAACTTGGATTGGTCGCCGGCACCCCCGAGTGGATTTGTTTGTTTGGATCAAGTCTAGTAGTAGTTTTGAAGCATAGAAATCATCATTTTTCTTTGATTAAACCAGTGTGGTAATCTAGTTCGTGTATATGAGGGCATTTGATTGCAAAATTTTATCATTTGAAGCATTCAGCGGTCAGGCTCCAGGCAACCCTCTGCGAGTGGGTGATGCTCTGGAGTTTTTTGGATGTTGAGGATGTGAGAGGCTGGTTTGGTGCTCTGATTCGGTGGTTGCCAAATTTTTCTACTAGGTGACTAGTTACATACGGTTTTTGAAGGCTCATTGCCTATCTCCATGATCTTCAAGCACAAAGGAATAGTTTCAGATTCGAGCAAATAAACAGTAGCTTCAGTATTCTCATCCTGCATGCACACATCACAAGGAAAACCAACTAAATCTCATTTGCAAAACTAGTGGGGGATGGGGTGGCGGCTAGGTGTTGGAGAAAGGAGACGGACATGTTTTCCGTAACCAAGTGTTCGTTTTGATTCGAACAAATATGAATCACAAACGAGGCTGGATAATACGATTGTATGGCATTTTTACCATTTTGATGGATATATTGGTCAAATATAAATAGTGTTGGGTAGAACATAATATGAATGGAATCTAAAAACAATTCATATACTGCAATTGCCGGGCATGCATCAGATTGTACCATACCGTGCATGAGAGCTTAGGGGCATTGACAGGGATTGACTATGATATGTTGCCCGAAGGGAAAATAGATGCAGCCCCTGGAAGTGCTTGAGGCTCAACCTGTGCCTATAGTGCAGTGTGACACTACTCATATATGCTTTGTTTATATTTTTTAAAGCTGCTACAAAACACACACAAACAGACCAGCTGATGAACGACGATGGCCATTGATTAGTTAGATTGGCTGCATTATGCATGCTGGCACCCTTATAGCTAGCTAGCTGGATGGTATAGTATGTACTTAGCGGTTGGCACCCTCTGCTTCAATATTAAAATGTATTTAAAAAATGAAAACAAGTTTATCCTTTTAAGCTTTGCTGGGTAACATATGGTGTTGTAAATTTGCCTTCCAGCTGCACCAACACATTAGTATTACTAACTTACCCATTTTTGCAGGTACTAAAAAGAGAACATTTAGTAAAAGTAGTGATGATGTTGTGGAGAAATGTTGTTCCGAGAAGTACAATAGTCATGGTTCCTAGAAGTACTTTTACTCCACAACATCATCACTACTTTGATTTTTACCCATTGCCGGTTAAGTTTTGGCAATAGTCATGGTTTTACCTGATTTGCACTCAGTTTTATATGACAAAAAATGCACGGGAGAATCTAGCTACTGCTATATATTTTTAATTTTTCCTATCATATACTGAAAGCGCTTAAATGCTGCATTATAGTATCAAAAAGGAGCATGGTTCCTGTCGGTTCGGTGCCAAGTATTCCATTCTCTTGATTAACAGTAGGCATCTGAATCAGAAAATACAGAAACTAAGCATAGAGGCACAGAGTAGGTAGTCTTATTCATATTGCCTTGTGAATGTTGAGTGTGCACAGCATGCTATTGAATTCTGATCGCAACGAACAATGTTGAGTGGTGTCATCTCCGACCATCGTGTCGTGATGATTTTGCAGGTACCTCGAGAGGCCCTTGAATTTGCCGGAATGTCGATTAACTTCCGTTCCGGCAAATTCGGGTACTCCATATGTCCTATATTCAGCAAATGTCATGCTGAAATTTTCCGTGAATTTTAGCATGACTTTGCTAAAAATCGGACATATGGGGTACTTGCTACTAATGCAAGGGCCGGGGTATCTTAGTACTTAATTAAGTAGGATCAACTGCCTCTTGTGTTATCCCAGGAGATGGAGGCCGGCGGTTCGGGCAGCAAGCAATTCTGAAAGCTATCCCAGGAGATGGAGGAACAACCTCACCTCTATGAGGACGCCGCGGAAGACACCGATCCTGACTACACAACCCATAGTGGCGTCGGGGATGACACCATTGATGGTGCCGCCGAGGATGCCACCACTGATGGTGCCGTCGAGGATGCCACCACTGATGGTGCCGACGAGGATGCCACCACTGATGATGGCAGCGCACGCACAGATGGCAGCCAACCGAAGAGGCAACGGAAGGACCGGCGCCCGAACGCGCTCCGCACCGTCAAGGAGGAATTTACTCAAGTGGACTCCGACGGGCATCCAACGGAGCCCAAACATATAGTCAAGGGGTACTCGGTTCAGCTCGGGTGCATTCTTCGGAGCACCGTCTCGATCAACACCGAGAACCTAAGGCATAAGGACCGAGGGAATTTGCGCAACCTCCTCTTCGCAAAGCTGCACGAACGATACAAGTTCCCCGCTGAATTTGAAAACACACGGCTCTCAAGGAATAAAGTGAAAAGTGCCGCCCTCACGAGGATGATAAAGGCCCTATCTACTTGGAGAAGCGCGGTGAAGAGAATGATTGACAAAGGTGATAGTTATGAGAAGATCAAGGCGAAAAATCCTTCGATCAGCGAAGATGACTACAAGGAGTTCAAGATCAAGTGCGACAGCAGCGCAACCTCTGAATCAAGTCAGTGGGGGAAAGAAATGCGGGAGTTGAACTAAGGGGAACACAAACTCGGTCCCGGCGGTTACAGAGTGGCGGAGCCTATATGGGACAAGGAGGACGCGGAGCATGCCGAGCAAGGCCTACCGCCCCGCTTCGAGAAATACAGTGACAAGTAGACTAGGAACTATGTCAGGGCCTGGTACAAGGAGGACACGGTAACAAAGGAGCTTACCACGGATCCGAAGACCAGGGCGCTTGAGTTTGTTCTGGCGAAGGAGACTGAAAGCAGTAGCGTGGGGTCGTCTCAGAGCACCCCTTGGGACAGCACTCTAAATAGGGTGTTGTACGTTATGAAAAACAAGGATAAGCTCACTAAGCCGTCGTCAGCTGGTCGTGTGGCCGGCAAAGGCTTGTCCACAAAATGGTCGTCATACTATAACTCTGGTGGGCGAAAGGAGAGAAAGACCAGCTCGGAAAGCCAGTCGCGCGAGGTTCAAGAACTCAAGGCACAAGTGGCACGGATTTCGGAGATAGTCTTAGAGCAAGTGCGAGACCAACTGGGAGCGACGATCACCGCCATTATGCCTACCTTGGTTGAGGGGCTGCGGGGGTGGATTGCGGGCGGCCAACAGGGGCCGCCCCTGATTCCCAGCTTCACGGCCAGCAACTCGCACAACGCATAGGCGGTGCCATTGGTGTCTCCAGCGGCGGCGCCATTGGTGTCTCCGCGGTGGCGGTATTGGTGTCTCTGACGCCGGCACGGGCATTGGAGCTTAATGCACCCGGGTGTCGGCCGGCCAGCACCTCGGCAGCAAGCGGCCCCTCCGTTAATTGCACACCCGCCGTTGGCGGTGCCTCAACATTAGCCGAGCTCGACGCCATCATCATGGTAACTAATTAAGCCTCTCGGCCGAGGACTTCATCTCCTTGCCTTTGACTGGGCATCCCTGATGCCCTACATGTTTTCGCAGGGCGCCGCCGACGTTCCGTGCACTCTCCTGCACTTCGTGAACGACGAGTTGGTCGATGTCGCCAAGGGCAAAATCGTTCAACCGGGCAACCCCGTGTTCCACGGTAATCCGATGCCACCCACCATGTATAGGGTTCAACTGGTTCGGGTGCTGCCAGGCTGCGACGAGTTGTTACCTCCGATTCGACCCGCCGGGGCCGACGAAGATGATATGATGACCCTCAGCGCCTGCCTAAGCTGGCCCCTGCTTTGGCCGAAGAGCCAGATTCGTTTGGGGGCGGGGGAAACCACCCCAAAGACAACACCGCCAGTCGTGCCGGCGCCAAGCCATGGCAAGACCGCCGCAACGCTACTGGACATGCCGGACATCCCTATGGCACAGGATCCGAACATGCATATGGAACAGGATCCGGACGACGACGACAACGACGACAGTACATTTACTAACATCGATAAGTACTTTGCCGAACATGGGTACGATGAAGAATTCTTGGGGCCTCCTTCTCAAGAACCCAACCCTACAAAAGACGATCGCGATCTAGCTGGTACCGGGGAGAAACCCAATTGCAACAGGCGTTGTCTGGCGTTCAGTTCTCAGGAGACGCCTCCAGCTGCCGACTTCACCGAGCCTCAGATAGCCGAGGTGCGAAATATTATCAGTCCCAACACACTCAAGAAGGCGGTCTGTGAGCAGAACTCGGTCCCATTACAGCAGATCAAGAAGAAGGGACGAAAAATAAAGAGCAACAAGGGTGCGAGCCAGCCGGCACCGAGTACGATCCGTGATCAGTACGGGCCACCTTCACCTAAGGATATCTCGAGGAGGGTGCATGTGGCGGGTAGGCCGATGCTACCACCGAATATGCTTAATGCTGCAACCGGTGCTATGCGGAGTCTCCATGACAGTGTTCTTTCTTTGGAGAAGCGGCGTCTCAGAGAGAATGACGTGGCATACCTAGTTTTCATGGCCAAGGTTACAGAGGCAAGGGCTTTGTGGATAACTCTGTCGGGGGTATGATCGACCTGTGGTTTGATGACATCTTCGCTATGTTTAACCTTCATCCGCTGCAGTACACCTTCGTTCGGCTATTTTCGCTGAGTATGGAGATACAGATCATTAGAGACAAAACCCCGGACATCGTGATAGTCGACCCCTTCTACATGCGTGCCAAGATCTTGGGCAGCGCTGGGGACCGGCAAGTCGCGAGTTCTTACCTCGAAGGCGTCATTCTGGCAAACCCAGATAAGGATAACTTCCTCGTGCCTTACTTTCCCGAGTAAGTCGTCCCCTCAACCGCCCCGTAACATATGATTTCTTAGATTTCGATCGTTTTTTAACATTCTGTGTTTTGTGCAGTGACACACATTGCACACTCATCCTCTTAAGCCCGAAATATTCCATGGCCACGTATTTCGACTCGGACCATCAGTCGAAGAAAGACTACACAAATGTCAAGAAAGTTCTTGATGATGTTCTCCCCGGCTACGCCAAATCTGGAGGCACCTTCACCAGGGCAGTTCGTAAGTACGGCAAGCACGTGTTCGCCCACAATACAACGTTCTACTGCGTCAAGCAGCCGCCTGGCGGTCAGAAGGATGCCTACTATGCCATCCATCACATGCGGGCGATCATACGGGACCTTCATCACCTTCTGCTACCAAGTAATCTCAAAGATTGGGCCGAGAACTTGTCGGCAATCCAGGACGCGGACATCAGACAAGAATTCTTTCGCATCCAGTCGGAGTTTGCGGAAATCATCCATCAAGATGTCCTTCGTTCGTCGGGGCAGTTCAACCTCAGAAATCAACCGTCCAACAGTGAGATAGACACAACGCTACAAATGTAGGCTCACAACGCCCGCGATTTCATGACCATCACGAGAGACGGCGGCTTCATCCATGCTCCGGTCCCTTGAGTCGAGTCCAAAGTAGTGATGCTATGTGTAGTTCTGAAACATCGATTGGCTCATGTTGTAATTAAACTTTAATGAACTTGTATGTCTCTTTGGTTTGGACAGTCGTTCAACTTAGATGTAATCGATGCTATTGATGTATTGCTTTTCTCTTCCGATCCTTTTGTTGCATACTTATATATTGCTTATGTATTGTCCATGAATTGCTACTAACGTTTTGTTTGGCTAGTGCATAGAGATGCCGTCTTATGTCATGTACAAGGGTAAGGTTCCAGGAGTCTACGACGACTGTGAGGAGTGTCGAAGACAGGTTCACCATTTCAATGGTAACAGTTACAAAGGGTACACCACTAGGGAGGAGGCGGAATCTAGATACGCGCGCTATCTAGCGAGAGAGAGGAGGGAGCGTTGGAGGAACCGGATGAAGACCAGTTTCATCGGGATTATGCTCATCGTGATGACCGCAGCTCTCTTCTATGTGATGGTAGTTTAGATGATCGATATCAACTTGTAATGTGAAGACAAACTATCTACTTGCGGTCTCGAGACTTGTAATGTTCTATCTTTGTTCGGTCTTTTGAATTCGGAGACTAATATGATGATTTGTATTCGGAGACTAATCTTCTATTGTATTCAATGAATTTGCTGTTTCTGTGTGGTGTTGCCTAAATTCTGTCCAATAATGTATTTTGTAATATTCATACTAGTGGCGCACCACACAAGAAAATATCAGAAAAGAAAAAAAATTTCCTAATATTCATACTAGTGGCGCACCACACAAGACTCTAATGGTGCATTGTAAAAAAGACTCTAATGGCGCATCAGCCACTAGTGCGCCATTAGTATGCCAAAGCACACGGGTACATATGGCCCCTTGGGAGGCATACTAATGGCGCACTGTTGGCTATTCTAATGGCGCACGGCCTGGTGCGCCATTAGTACACCAGATTCTAATGGCGCACCAGGGGTGCGCCATTAGTATTTAATTCTAATGGCGTGGTGCTAGTGGCGCACCACCAGTGCGCCATTAGTAGGCAAAACTGGTGCGCCACTAGCATGCCTTTTCCTAGTAGTGTCTTCATCAACCTTTCTGCCCTCACCCTCATGTGTGAGTAGTTCACCACATACCTACGGGTTCGTAGGTACTACATAGATGGAAATCTCTCTCTCTCCCTCTCTCCCCCTCTCTTGATCTTCAATACAATGTCCATCACATCTTTGCCTTGATCTATCCAATGCAATCCCTTTGTATGGTGTGTTTGTTTGGATCCGATGAATTGTGAGTTTATGTTCGTATTATTCATCAAAAGTATTTGAGTCAAATCTGAATACTAATATTCTTATTTGCAAGATCATCATAGCTTCATAATGCTCTCCGATCTATTGAGATAGTTTGGCCAACTAGATTGATATTTCTTCAGTGGGAGTGGTGCGTTGTAGTAGGTTCAACCTGGCGAGTTTCTATATCCCAGTGATAGAAGGGTACAAGCTATGTCTTTATGTTGCTGATACTCAGGATAAAATGATGGGGTTTTATTCATTTTGATTGAGTTTACTTTTTCATCATCATGTCATTGTTCTCCAAGCATTACTTCGTTTTACTTAATACTCTAGATGCATGTTGGATAGTGATCGATGTGTGGAGTAATAGTAATAGGTGCAAGCAGAAGTCATCCTATTTGCTTATGGACGCGATGCCTATATACACATGATCATTGTCGCGACAATCGCATAATTATTCGCTTTTCTATCAATTGCCCGGCATTAATTTGTTTACCCACCGTATGTTATTTCTATGAGAGATGCCACTAGAGAACTCTAAGGCCCAGGGTATACTCACTTACATATTCACAAACGCTATCATTACCTTGATGTTATTTATTTTATTTTGCAATTTAAAATTATCCACAATTATCTTCACAACTCACTTGCTTGCAAATAATGAGATCAAAGGGATTGGCAACCCTCTTGACGGCGTTGGGTGCAAGTTGTTTGTTCTTTTGTGTGCAGCTGCTAAAGACGGATGAGGATTGGTATTCCTATTGGCTTGATAAACCTTAGTTTCATAACTAAGGTAAATACTTACCCACTTTCTGTTGCGATAACCCGTTCCTCTTCACGGAAAACCTAACGCAGATCACGAGTATCTACCATTACGAGGAGGAAATAGTTCACACTTGGGGCTAAGGGTATGTACCAGTAGCTATGTGTTTACTCTCTCTCTCTCTCGTGTTCTTGAGATGGAACGATCTTGATGTATCACGGGCTTAGTTAATATAGTTGGATCATATGGTGTTCTTCCCTTGGTTCCTTGTGGTGGTGAATTGAATCTTTCCCTTTGAGATCTCTTTATGTTGGATAGATAATTTTGGTTTGAGAACACTTGATGTACATCTTGCATGTGGATACCCATAGTGACAATGGTGTATTCTATTGATTCACTTTATATATGTTATGGCATCAACTTGCTGATTTCGGTGAACTTGGGGATCTATGCATAGGGGTTGATTGCATGTTTTCATACCATGTTCTCCGATACAAATTTTGGGGTACGATTTGAAGTTCTTTGTGTAGGATCGAATATGGTGAATATCACATTGTTTGATGCATGTCAAATTATTAACCCATAGATACTTGAGCTGACATTGGAGTATCTAGGTGACATTAGGGTTGGTTGATGTGTATCATAGGTTTTATTCTAGTACGAACTCTAGGGTTGTTCTTGAAACTTATAGGAATAGCCCAAAAGATTGATCGAAACTAATAACTTTGAGGTGGTTCTACTACCTACACAAATTTCATCTTATGTTCTCCACTAGATTGGAACTCTAGAGTGATTCTTTATTGCACGTTGAGGGATGATCATATGATCCTATTATGTTAGCATTGTTGAGAGAATGCACTAGTGAAAGTATCAACCCTAGGCCTTATTTCCAAGCATTTATATAACGTTTGGCTCATTGTTTTCAACTTGTTATCTTGTTGTTTTTAAATTTTCGGTTACAACAACCTATATCTACTATCCATATTGCACTTGTATCACCATCTTATTGGGTATGTTGGGGACACAAGAGATTTCTTGTATATAATTGCAGGGTTGTTTTAGAGATACCATCTTCATCCTACACCTCCCACGGATTGATAAACCTTAGGTCATCTAGTTGAGAGAAAATTGCTACTGTCCTACAAAACTCTACGCTTGGAGGCCCAACAGAGTCTACAAGAATAAAACCGCGTAGTAGACATGAATATCACTTAATGTTTATGCAAACATTCACTTGATATTTTTTTGTTATGTAACAATATACTTAACAACTCCAAATTTATGGCGTCACCAAAGATCTTATAACAATAGATTATACTCGTGTAAGATGACATAACTCTTGGCAAGGATCTTCTAGGTTGGAGCTAGCATAAATGGTTTTGATGGGTTATGATATGTTGCCAACGCCAACGACATCCAAGTAGCTGCCACGACGACCACCAAAGGGTGGCTACAATGGCCCGCTGTATGGGATGCAATATAAAATTGCACCCCATGTCATGTATTGGTGTTTGATTTTCCCATTGGAACCAATTTAGCAATTTATTTGCAAAACTAATTAGGGTATGTCATTGTACATGTTTGGAATTTGCACTATGCGCTCTTGGTATCTTACCTGGTCATAAATCAACTTTGATATATCCTGTAATTTGGTTCCGGACTTTAGATTGATTAAAGTTGTTCTGCAAAGATAATATGTAAGTTACGAACTTATGTTATAGTTATGATGAAATGTCTTAGTATTGCCTTCATATATTTATGAAAAATCCTAGAATTCTATTATCAAAATAGATGGGTGCGGCAATGTGGACCATCATAATCTAGTGATAGATAATAGGTGGACAACTCAGAAAATGTGAATGAGGTCGAGCTCCATGGATCTTAGTATTAAAATTCCATTTTACATAGCAAAAAATATATTAGAACAATGTTATGGAGCTCAACCTCCATACATCTGCACTTGCGGACAATCGATATTTTACATAACAAACCATAATAGTTGAGCATCATTCACTATCACTATATTGAGAGAATCTCGAATGAATTCAAAATTTGATGCATCCTTTGGATGTGCAAAAGGCAAACAATATGTAAGCACCATTTTTTGTGGAGGGCGAAGAAATAGAAATTGTAATAAAACCTCATGGAAATAGATAGACATGTTAAGAAGCTTTTGAGGAAATTGTGCCATTTCTACATTTTTTCATCCTTGTAACTTCAAGAACCTATAAGAATAAACTAATGCACACATAGCTTAACTAGAGAACATACAAAATTGACATTTTTTGAGGAGGCGATAGAAGAAATGTTATTCATATAGGTACAAAGAAGTGAAGGAAGATTGTACAACCAATCAAGTTTTGAAGGGAATGCGATAGAAACCCTCACAAGCAAAAAAATAATTAGCCGATGCCCTCAGCTAGTATAGCTACACACAAGTCCTATTGAATTTTCTAATGTCATCCATGGCAATCAAAGCCACCTCAAGGTGGGTTAGGCGAGATCATGATGGAGTTGGACTTGCGAGATCCGGTCCACATCTTAGCAAATTCCCCTAGTTGTTGGATTGTGTGGAGCTTTGCGTCAAAGTTGATCTAATTTGTGCCTTAAGATCCCTGTGCACATAATTGTTCTTTCTAGTCATGATCTTGAAGAGCTCTAGAGCTAGCAGCTTTACATGTCGGACATACTCTCCAACTCCAATTGGCATGCTATAAGAGGGGCATGCGATCATTGTCGATTGTTATGACAATGGAGATACAGAAGAGTTTCATATCATTCTAGTCATAAGGCAACTAGGTTCTAGCCCAATGTCTCTCGGGGTCCATGCATTGGAGCCATGGCCATAAGATGCAAGGCCCTCCCAAATCTATCAAAATCCATGTGACCCAAGCTAATCATTCTAGTCACCAGGGCATGTCTGACGTAGGCGTTCTCTTGGTCTTCAACATGCCATACAAATTTACAGATGATTTTGTTGAGCTTGACCTAAAGCTACCTAGGAGGTAAAAATGGCCATAAGGTGGTAGGTTGTACTATTGACGAGGATTGTCTTTTGTAAGAAGACATGTCTAGACTTCGTGGGATTGTTTCCTTTCTAGCCAGGCAATTTAGAGTCATATGTGTTGATGAATGGTTGTAGGTCAATTTTTCAAAGGGGGCAGAAATGCAGCGGCATACCTAGGTTCTTTCTGAGGAAGGAGGCAATAAGAGCAGGGAAAGTAGACAAGATGTCTCGAAGGTTCAAACCATAGCAGGGAATTGGGAACACCTCATATTTTGCAAGGATGGCGACTAAATCGCTAGCCTGACTCAGGGCTATCAGGATGGTGGAGATCACACGTAGCTCTTCTTTGTTTGGGTTAGAGAAAGTCTGAGCATCATCCTTCACACAAAAATCTAGTAGGTGGACGTGTGGGCCTGTATTGGGGAAAGGATCATCCGCTGATATGTGACCTTGAGAACTACTAGGTGGGTACAATGACCCTCAGAAAAGCTACGTTGTTCAAATTCGCATTTTTTGCATGAGCTCTTTGAAATGTAAGTTTAGCATCAAAGTATGCGTGTTCCAAGAAAACTCGAGCATCTTGGATGTAAAATAAAATCAGTTTTTCTTTGCCATTTTCCTCAAATTTACTATTCATATGGAGCATATGGGTGTGGGCTTAGAGGCAGATTACGGATTGCGCTATCACTAAGCTGCATTTTTTGGCCGGGAACTACTAATTTAACTGTTTCAAAAACTGATCACTTAATTAGAAATTCGCTAGCCCTTACTCGATTGACCAAAATGATAATATAGATCTCTAATTCCATGATATAAAGTATAATACAGGCAGACAAAAACCCATCAACAAGGTATGTGTGAGTAGTACACTCAATGAATCAGACATGACAGTATAATATGAAAGGATATACCACACTTGATATGGAATGATAATTTGTGTGGAATGAAGAAGATCTCCCCAACATCATCTTCGGACTCTCACGAAACTTTGTGGCAACCCTAGCAATTTCACCACTCTCCTGTCTCCCCCTCCACTGCTGTCAGGGGTGTGCTTTAGTTAGTACGCTCGACACTGGTGATGGTGTCGACGAGGATTCGACGGGTCCAAGATGCATGGAGCGCCTCAATGCTTCCTCTTAGCCAGGGAGATGTTGAGCCCCAAGTGCAAGGCTTTGTAGCAAGCAAAAGTTTCTCTCAAGTGAATTCAAGGTTTATCAAACCTACTAGAGCTTAGTAACACAACCAATGATGAGCACGTGCACACAGAGCTACAAAAATTCCTCAACCCCCAACATGAATATTGAGATTGCCAGTCCCACTAGCTTGCTAGTTACGAGGATTAAACACAACAGAAAAGCCTTGGATTGATGAAAAAATAATAGAAATGTAAAATCAGGAAATTAGATGGACCGTTGATTGAGATTGAAATTTTATAGTAAGACAATGGAATGGGGCCTAGGTTCACTAGTGGTTTCTCTCCAAAATAAAGCATGGTGTGGTAAACAAACCATAGATGAGCATCATTTAGACTGCAATATTTATAGCTATGACTATCCATGACATAATTAACATATGAGAATGACATCACAATATATATACCCTTATCCAACTAAATCTATAGCTAACACTTCGCCCAAGACCGCTATCCAATACGCATTTTAAAGTACTAAGTAAAAATAGAGTATTGAAATAAGCATTATGACATCAAGTTGATGGTATATTGTATTCAATCTCCATTCAAAGGAAAAATACACAACCAACTTCTTATCCCTAGTGGCAACACCACAATACAAGCCTTTTCCACTTTTCGTCACTACGATAGATTATTTTTCAAGGTTGAACCCATACTTTCCATCACTACGATAGATTATTTTTCAAGGTTGAACCCAACTATCATACACAACTCCCTCTTGAATATCAAACCCCAACCTTCGCCAAAGAAAGAAGAATAGATCGAAGAGCATATAGAAATAAGAATTATACAGAAAAGAAACCAAAAGCATCTCAAAAAAATCATGCATAAATTTGATCATAAAGGGGCAATTCATCATATCCCAACAAACACCTTAACATATTCAATCACACGGATGACAATCATGTAGGGCCACTTATGTGATATTTTTATGGAGAAGGAAAGGGGGAGAACCATCTAGCTATTGATGTATACCCATAGTACAAAGTAAATTACTTAGGAGAAATCATGATTCCCTTCAAGCAAATGGAGATGGCCACTGCAAAGAATCCCCCCCGATACTGTACCAAAAAAGCCCCTGAGATTGGATGTTCACTAATCCGAGAGGCGGTGGAACTGAGCACCAGGGGGCCCACACAACCCCATAATGAGTGATGGTGTCTTGGTGGGGCCTATGGGTGGATTTCCTGCCTATGTCGGTTACTCGCGGATCCTTCTAAATGACTAACATACGTTCATTTTTCTGGATATTTTTTGTCCCCATAAAAATAATATTTGTTGAAAGTCCAAAAACAAGTAGAAAACAAAAATTGGCACTCAGCACTGAAGTAATAGGTTAGTCCTGGAAAATAATATAAATTGGTACAAAAATGATATAAACATGGCATGAAAATATTAAAAGTTATAGATACGTTTAAATCATATGACTCAGCAACCCGGGCGGCGACCCCGACCGAAGAGTGTAGGGTGGCCCTTGTGGGAGTTCGCTCTTGCATGTGCTGGTGACGCGCCTTCCTCGATCATGCGGGCAATGTGGTGACGATGGTCCTTGGTCCTTATTTTGAAGTTCTCCTCACAGATCTATAACCACTAGTGATGAAGTCTCTCCCTTCTACCCCGATCTTGTCCATCCTTTGCTGGGTCTTGGTTGTAGTGGCTTAGGTCGCTTATTCCGGGCGCTAGTTGTGTGGGTCTTGTCGGGCGAGGTTGAATACGAGTCGAAAACCCTGGCCAGCGCGGCGGCCACACCAAAGTCCATGCCTCTCCCTCGCATTCTGTTCCATGTGCTAAGGTAAAATCCTAGGTTACCTATTCCGGGCGGCGACACGTCTGTGTCGTGTTCCTTCTTGGAGGCATCATCTAGGGATCACAAGGGTGGCGAGAGAATTGGTGGTGTGTGTGAAGGCGGCGGGGGACAGCTTGGTTTTGGTCTTCAATGCCACTTCATCAGCTGCAGGCTTGGAGGGTCCCTGTCGAAGTCGACGATGGATCGATGCCCATGTGTCTGGGCGAAAGGGGATTAGGTCCCCCTCTATGGTAGCGGTATGCCAGTTTGATGGGATCCCTATGATCTTACGAATCTGGCACTTGGCCTTTCCTATGTGTTGTATTTCATTGTCCTTACCGTTCCTTCGATGAGTGTGGTCGACATCTCTCGACCTACAATGTGGCTAAGCTACAGAGGACAATGGTGCTCGTGAGTACAAAAGTGTGGGATTGTTGGTTGGCTCAAGTTACTTCTCCCTATGCCGCTTGGATGCCATTCCTCTAAGTTGTAGGTGAACCGAGTTGTTGGCTACTGGTGCGGCACCCTTCGATTTAGAATGAGAGGACATGGGCCCTTTGGAGCAATGAAAACAGATGGTGGTCCAGACCACTTTTGTCTTCGATGGTGGTTGTAATGACGAAACATGTGCGGTGGCATATTCCTCCCAAGACCCTAATTTTTTTGAGAGAGAGATGAAACTGGGACTTAACCTAGGAGGTTACAATCATTTTTCCAAATTTCATCTAGAGCATCAGGGACCGCGGCCATCTGCAGGAAATCCCGAGTGTTCTTTGCGTGGAATGCCAGCCCATGTGCTATCTTGTTCATGTCCCTCCTAATCCATCCGATTTTGAGGGAGTTGTATCCTTCTGCTAGTGTTTGAATGTCAGAGATAATTGGGAACTGTCCACATTGGTTTACCTCTCCCGGGCCTAGCGATTTAACAAGAGAGAGGCAGTCCATTTTGAGTTCCACTAGGACTTTATAGAACTTCAGTAATTCCTGAAGGCCAAGTAGCGCTGCCATCCCTTCCGCCTCGTCCACTAACGAACACCGCTTCATCCTTCGTCCCACCAAGAATAGGGCTAAGCGCGATGATCTCTTTCTAAGGCTCCACCACCCACTTGCCCCAAGTCTGCGTCGAAGGTAGAGTCAGTATTTAACTTGACCACACCCTCAGGCGGACATGACCATTGCAGAGTAGCATGCATTGATGGGGAGTGGCGTTGTTCTCCATATAGATTATTATTGTAGGCATACCCCATGTTTTCCAATCGCACCTAAGATTCTCTGATCTCCTCTTCATACTTGACAAAAAAAACACTGATCCTGAGATAGGTTCCTTGTCGTTGCCATGCACAATGTTGTCATGTAGGAACCAGGCTCACCAAATCAAGAGCAACACTCGGTTGCACATTTCCTCCCCCCATGTATCTAGCAAAACCTGCAGCCAGTCTTCTGCTGTGTACTAGAATGCTTTTTATTTTGGCAAGACCCAATGATCTCTCATCATGTGTATCAATGCTTTACTTTTTGTGCACTCCACGACCGCGTGGTATTCATTTTCGTCCGTACCGCCACATATAACACATTTGATGTCAATAAGTATTGTCTATTTGCCTTGGTTGCCAGGGTGTTAGTAGCAATCCTCTAGGCAAAGATTTTTATTTTCTCTGGAATTCTTGCTTTCCATATGAGGTCTAACAAGCTTTTGTCATATTTATTTGCCGTGGAGATGGACGTTCGGGGGTCTATCTCCTTGATGGACATGGTAAGCTTATACGCACTCCTCACTATGAAGCGACTGTGGGGAGACGTAGTAGTAAATCAGAAAAAATCCTACGATCACCAAGATCTATCTATGGAGAAACCAACAATGAGTGGGGAGAGATTGCATCTTCATACCTTTGAAGATTGCTAAGCGGAAGCGTTACAAGAACACGGTTGGTGGAGTCGTACTCGTAGCGATTCAGATCGCGGTGGACACCGATCTTTGCGCCGAACAACGGTGCCTCCGCGTTCAACACATGTGCAGCCCGGTGACGTCTCCTACGCCTTGATCAAGCAAGGAGGAAGGAGAGGTTGAGGGAGAGATCTGGCAACACGATGGCGTGGTGACGGTGGAGCTGCGTGGTCTCCGGCAGGGCTTCGCCAAGCACTATGGAGAACGAGGAGAACGAGGAGTAGGGCTGCACCGAGAGAGGAAGAAACTTGTGTTTCTGGCAGCCCCCAAAACCCCCACTATATATAGGAGGAGGGGAGGAGGGTGCGCATCCCCTAGGGTTCCGACCCAAGGGTGTTGCGGAAGCCTTAGATGGCCTTTGGCCGGCAGCCAAGAGGGGAGAAGGGGAGGGCGCAGCCCTAGTGGGCCTTAGCCCATCTGGGTCTAGGGTTTCCCCTCCCTCCCACCTTTCCTACGCCTTGGGCCAGGGTGGAGGGTGCACCAGCCAACTCTAGGGCTGGTCCCTTCCACTCTCGGCCCATGCAGCCCTCTGGGGCTGGTGGCCCCACTTGGTGGACCCCCGGAACCCTTCCGGTGGTCCCGGTACGTTACCGGTAATTTCCGAAACACTTCCGATGGCCAAAACCTCACTTCCCATATATCAATCTTTGTCTTCGGACCTTTTCGGAACTCCTCGTGATTTTTGGGATCTCATCCGGGACTCCGAACAACCTTCGATAACCATGTACAATATTTCCCTATAACCCTAGCATCATCAAACCTTAAGTGCGTAGACCCTACGGGTTCAGGAGACACATTGACATGACCAGGACACCTCTCCGGTCAATAACTAACAGCGGGATTTGGATACCCATGTTGGCTCCCACATGCTCCACGATGATCTCATCGGATGAACCGCGATGTCGGTGATTCAATCAATCCCGTATGCAATTCCCTTTTTCTACTAGTCAGATACTTGCCCGAGATTCGATCGTCGGTATCCCTATACCTTGTTCAATCTCATTACGGCAAGTCTCTTTACTCCTTTCGTAACACATCATCCCATGGCTAACTCCTTAGTCACATTAAGCTCATTATGATGATGTCTTACCGAGTGGGCCCAGAGATACCTCTCCGTCACACGGAGTGACAAACCCAGTCTCGATTCATGCCAACCCAACAAACACTTTCGGAAATACCCATAGTGCACCTTTATAGCCACCCAGTTATGTTGTGATGTTTGGCACACCCAAAGCATTCCTACAGTATCCGGGATTTGCACAATATCATGGTCTAAGGAAACAATACTTGACATTGGAAAAGCTTTAGCAAATGAACTACACGATCTTGTGCTATGCTTAGAATTGGGTCTGGTCCATCACATCATTCTCCTAATGATGTGATCCAATTATCAATGACATCCAATGTCCATGGTCATCAAAACGTGACCATCTATTGATCAACGAGCTAGCCAACTAGAGGCTCACTAGGGGCATGTTTGTTGGGAGACGTAGTAGAAAATCAAAATTTTCCTACGTGTCACCAAGATCTATCTATGGAGAAACCAGCAATGAGTGGGAGAGATTGCATCTTCATACCTTTGAAGATTGCTAAGCGGAAGCGTTACAAGAACACGGTTGATGGACTCGTACTCGCAGCGATTCAGATCGCGGTGGATTCTGATCTAGGCACCGAACAACGGCGCCTCCGCGTTCAACACACATGCAGCCCGGTGACGTCTCCTACGCCTTGATCCATCAAGGAGGAAGGAGAGGTTGGCGAAGGGTTCCAACAGCAGCACGACGGCGTGGTGGTGGTGGAGTAGCAAGGTATTCCAGTAGGGCTTCGCCTAAGCGTTGCGGAGGAGGAAGAAGATAGATAGGGCTTTGTCGTGAGAGGGAGAGTTCAAATCTGTTCTCAAAAGGCCAAAACCTCAAGTATATATAGGATGAGGGAGAGGGAGGGATGCCTTGGCCCCTCCTCCAAAGAGGAGGGCTTCGGCCGAAGTGGGGATAGAGTCCACCTCCCACAAGGGAGGTGGATCTCCTCTTTTAAAACCCTTTGCCCTTTATCTCCAGATCTCTAGCCGCATGGGACTTTCTAAAAGGTCTTGGCCAGCCCAATAAGGGCTGGCACACCTCCTCTAAGGGCCCACAAAGTCCTATGGTCGTCACACCCCTCCCGGGGGTCCTCCGGCACCCTCCCGACACTCCCGGTACAATATCGATGAGCCTGAAATTTTCCGCTGACCAAAACTAGACTTCCTATATATCAATCTTTACCTCCGGACCATTCTGGAGCTCCTCGTGACGTCCGGGATCTCATCTAGGACTCCGAACAACTTTCAGTAATCACGTATACCATTTCCCTATAACCCTAGCGTCATCGAACCTTAAGTGTGTAGACCCTACGGGTTCAGGAGACATGTGGACATGACCGAGACACTTATCCAGCCAATAACCAACAGCGGGATCTAGATAACCATGTTGGCTCCCACTTGCTCCATGAGGATCTCATCGGATGAACCACGATGTCGGGGATTCAATCAATCCCGTATACAATTCCCTTTGTCTATCGGTATGATACTTTCCCGAGATTCGATCGTCGGTATCTCTATACCTTGTTCAATCTCGTTACCGGCAAGTCTCTTTACTTGTTCCATAAGACATCATCCCATGACTAACTCCTTGGTCACATTGAGCTCATTATGATGATGCCTTACCGAGTGGGCCCAGAGATACCTCTCCGTCACACGGAGTGACAAATCCCAGTCTCGATTCGTGCCAACCCAACAGACATTTTCGTAGATACTCGTAGTGCACCTTTATAGCCACCCAGTTATGTTGTGACGTTTGGCACACCCAAAGCATTGCTACAGTATCTGGGAGTTGCACAATCTCATGGTCTAAGGAAACGATACTTGACATTGGAAAGCTTTAGCAAACGAACTACACGATCTAGTGCTATGCTTAGGATTGGGTCTTGTCCATCACATCATTCTCCTAATGATGTGATTCCATTATCAACGACATCCAATGTCCATGGTCATGAAACTATGACCATCTATTGATCAACGAGCTAGTCAACTAGAGGCTCACTAGGGACATGTTGTGGTCTATGTATTCACACATGTATTATGGTTTCCAGTTAACACAATTATAGCATGAACAATAGACAATTATCATGAACAAGGAAATACAATAATAACCATTTTATTATTGCCTCTAGGGCATATTTCCAACAGTCTCCCACTTGCACTAGAGTCAATAATCTAGTTACATTCTGATGAATCGTACACCCGTAGCATTCTGGTGTTGATCATGTTTTGCTCGTGAGAGAGGTTTAGTCAACGGATCTGCAACATTCAGATCCGTATGCACTTTACAAATATCTATATCTACCTCCTGAATGTATTCATGGATGGAGTTGAGGCGGCGCTTGATGTGTCTTGTCTTCTTGTGAAACCTGGGCTCCTTCGCAAGGGCAATAGCTCCAGTGTTGTCACAGAATAGAGTCATCAGGCCCGACGCACTTGGAATTACTCCTAGGTCGGTGATGAACTCCTTCATCAAGACTCCTTCCTTTGCTGCTTCCGAAGCAGGTATGTACTCCGCTTCACATGTAGATGCCGCCACGACGATTTTCTTGCTGCTGCACCAGCTGACTGCCCCTCTGTTCAAAATATACACGTATCCGGTTTGCGACTTGGAGTTGTCCGGATCTGTGTCGAAGCTAGCATCGACGTAACCCTTTACGATGAGCTCTTCGACACCTCCATATATGAGAAACATGTCCTTTGTCCTTTTCAGGTACTTCAGGATGTTCTTGACTGATGCCAGTGTTCCACTCTGGGATCACTTTGGTACCTCCCTACCAAACTTATGGCAAGGTTCACATCAGGTCTGGTACACAGCATGGCATACATAATAGAGCCTATGGCTGAAGCATAGGGGATGAAAATCATCTCTTCTCTATCCTTTGCCGTGGTCGGGCATTGAGTCGTACTCAATCTCACACCCTGTAACACAGGCAAGAACCCCTTGTTGGACTGATCCATATTGAACTTCTTCAATATCTTTTCAAGGTATGTGCTTTGTGAAAGACCTATGAGGCTTCTCGATCCATCTCTATAGATCTTAATACCTAATATTTAAGCAGCTTCTCCAAGGTCCTTCATTGAAAAACACTTATTCAAGTAGGCCTTTCCACTTTCCAAGGGTTCTATATCATTTCCCATTATCAGTATGTCATCCACATATAATACGAGAAATGCTAGAGAGCTCCCACTCACTTTCTTGTAAATACAGGGTTCTCCATAAACCTGTACAAATCCAAATGCATTAATCACTTCATTAAAGCGAATGTTCCAACTCCGAGATGCTTGCTCCAGCCCATAGATGGAGCGATGGAGCTTGTTAGCATCTTTAGAATCGACAAAACCTTCCGGCTGCATCATATATAGTTCTTCCTTGAGGAAGCCATTAAGGAATGTCGTTTTGACGTCCATTTGCCAAATCTCATAATCATAAAATGCAGCAATTGCTAACATGATTCGGACAGACTTCAGCATAGCTACGGGTGAGAAAGTCTCATCGTAGTTAACTCCTTGAACTTGTCGATAACCCTTAGCGACAAGTCGAGCCATATAGACGGTCACATTACCATCCGCGTCAGTCTTCTTCTTAAAGATCCATTTATTTTAAATGGCTTGCTTGTCATCATGCAAGTCCAATAAATTCCATACTTTGTTCTCATACATGGATCCTATCTCAGATTGCATGGCTTCAAGCCATTTGTTGGAATCCGGGCCCACCATCGCTTCTTCACAGTTCGAAGGTTCATCTTTGTCTAACAACATGATCTCTAGGACAGGGTTGTCGTACCACTTTGGTGCGGAACGTTTCCTAGTGGACCTTCGACGTTCATTAGTAACTTGATCTGATGTTTCATGATCATCATCACTAACTTCCTCTCCAGCCGGTGTAGGCTCCATAGAAACAACTTCCTATGCTGCGCTACTCTCCGGTTCGAGTGGAGGTACAATTACCTCATCAAGTTCTATTTTCCTCCCACTTACTTCTTTCGAGAGAAACTCTTTCGAGAGAAAGGATCCATTCTTGGCAACAAAGACTTTGTCTTCGCATCTGAGGTAGAAGGTATACCCAATATTCTCTTTGGGATATCCTACGAAGAAGCACTTTTCCGCTTTGGGTTCGAGATTCTCAGGTTGAAGTTTCTTCACATAAGCATCGCATCCCCAAATTTTCAAAAATGACATCTTAGGTTTCTTTCCAAACCATAATTCATATGGTGTCGTCTCAACGGACTTTGACGGTGCCCTATTTAAAGTGAATGCGGCAGTCTCTAATGTATATCCCCAAAATGATAGCAGTAAGTCGGTAAGAGACAACATAGATCGTACCATATCTAATAGAGTGCGATTACGATGATCAGACACACCATTTCGCTGAGGTGTGCCAGGCGGCGTGAGTTGTGAAACAATTCCACATTTCCTTAGTGTGTGCCAAACTCGTGACTTAAATATTCTCCACCACGATAGACATACCCATATCTACTCAAGTCATCAGTGAGGGTGAGAACATAACGGTAGCCACCACGAGCCTCGACACTCATTGGACCGCATACATCGGTATGTATTATTTCCAACAAGTGAGTTGCTCGCTCCATTGTTCCGGAGAATGGAATCTTTGTCATCTTGCCCATGAGGCATGGTTCACATGTGTCAAATGATTCAAAATCAAGAGACTCCAAAAGTCCATCAGTATGGAGCTTCTTCATGCGTTTGACACCAATATGACCAAGGCGGCAGTGCCACATGTAAGTGGGACTATCGTTATCAACCTTACACTTTTTGGTACTCACACTGTGGACATGTGTAACATCACGTTTGAGATTCATCAAAAATAAACCATTGACCAGCGGGGCATGACAATAAAAGATTTCTCTCATATAAATAGAATAACCATTATTCTCAGATTTAAATGAGTAGCCATCTCGCATCAAGCGAGATCCAGATACAATATTCATGCTCAAAGCCGGTACTAAATAAGAATTATTAAGGTTTAACACTAATCCCGAAGGTAGATGTAGAGATAGCGTGCCGACGGCGATCACATCGACCTTGGAACCATTCCCAACGCGCATCGTCACCTCGTCCTTTGCCAGCCTCCACTTATTCCGCAGCTCCTGCTTGGAGTTACAAATGTGAGCATCTGCACCGGTATCAAATACCCAAGAGCTACTACAAGTGCTGGTTAGGTACACATCAATAACAAGTATATCACATATACCTTTAATGTTGCCGTCCTTCTTATCCACTAAGTACATGGGGCAGTTCCGCTTCCAGTGACAGGTACCCTTGCAGTAAAAGCACTCAGTCTCAGGCTTGGGTCCATGCTTGTTCTTCTTCTTCCTGGCAAGTTGCTTACCGGGCGCGGCAACAGCTTTGCCGTCCTTCTTGAAGTTCTTCTTACCCTTGCCTTTCTTGAAACTAGTGGTCTTATTTACCATCAACACTTGATGATCCTTTCTGATCTCAACCTCTGCTGATTTCAGCATCGAGTACAACTCATGAATGGACTTCTCCATCCCTTGCATGTTGTAGTTGATCATAAAGCTCTTGTAGCTAGGTGGAAGCGACTGGAGGATTCTGTAAATGACCGAGTCATCCGGGAGATTAACTCCCAGCTGAGTCAAGCGGTTGTGTAGCCTAGACATCTTAAGGATGTGCTCACTGACAGAACTATTCTCCTCCATCTTACAGCTAAAGAACTTGTCGGAGACGTCATATCTCTCGACCTGGGCATGAGCTTGGAAAACCAGTTTCAGGTCTTGGAACATCTCATATGCTCCGTGTTGCTCAAAACGCTTTTGGAGCCCCGGTTCTAAACTGTAAAGCATGCCGCACAGAACAATGGAGTAATCATCACAGCAAGAATGTCAATCGTTCGCAACGTCTTGCTCTGCTGGGAGAAGGGGTAGGTCACCTAATGCTGCATCAAGGACATACAATTTCTTGGAAGCTATGAGGATGATCCTCAAACCACGGACTCAGTCCGCATAGTTGCTTCCATTATCTTTCAGCTTGGTTTTCTCTAGGAACGCGTTGAAATTGAGGGTGACATTCGCGTTGGCCATTGGATCTACAATATAGATTGTAAAGATAATTTTAGACTAAGTACATGATAATTAAGTTCACATAATAAAATTATTTAATGAACTCCCACTTACATAGACATCTCTCTAGTCATCCAAGTGACACATGATCCATGTCAACTAGCCCGTGTCCGATCATCACGTGAGACGGACTAGTCATCCATGGTGAACATCTCCATGTTGATCGTATCTTCCATACGACTCATGTTCGGCCTTTCGGTCTTCTGTGTTCCGAGGCATGTCCGTACATGCTAGGCTCGTCAAGTCAACCTAAGTCTTTCGCATTGTAAATCTGGCTTACACACGTTGTATGCGAACGTTAGAACCTATCACACCCGATCATCACGTGGTGCTTCGGAACAACGATCCTTAGCAACGGTGCACACTTAGGGTGAACACTTTTCTTGAAATTTTAGTGAGAGATCATCTTATTTACTACCGTCATTCTAGGAAAACAAGATGTAAACATGATAAACATCACATGCAATCAATATAGTGACATGATATGGCCATTATCATCTTGCTCCTTTGGTCTCCATCTTCGGGGCACCATGATCATCACCTTCACTGGCACGACACCATGATCTCCATCAATCATGATCTCCATCACTTTCACTTCATGAAGTTTTCTCGCCAACTATTACTTCTACTACTATGGCTAACGTTTAGCAATAAAGTAAAGTAATTACATGGCGTTTATGATTGACACGCAGGTCATACAATAAAATAAGACAACTCCTATGGCTCCTGCGGTTGTCATACTCATCGACATGAAAGTCGTGAATCCTATTACAAGAACATGATCAATCTCATACATCACAATGCATCACATCACATCCTTTGGCCATATCACATCACAAGGCATATGCTGCAAAAACAAGTTAGTAGTCCTCTAATTTGTAGTTGCAAGTTTTTACGTGGCTGCTATAGGTTACTAGCAAGAACATTTCTTACGTACGTCAAAACCACAATGTGTTATCCCAATTGCTATTTACCCTTCATAAGGACCCTTTTCATCGAATCCAATCCGACTAAGGTGGGAGAGACAGACACCTGCTAGCCACCTTATGCAACAAGTCCATGTCAGGCGGTGGAACCAGTCTCACGTAAGTGTACGTGTAAAGTCGGTCTGGGTCGCTTCATTCCACAATACCGCCGAATCAAGATAATACTAGTAGTGGTAAGCAAATTAACAAAATCGACGCCCACAACTGCTTTGTGTTCTACTCGTGCATAGATTCTACGCATAGACCTAGCTCATGATGCCACTTTTGGGAGACGTAGTAGTAAATCAAAATTTTCCGACGTGTCACCAAGATCTATCTATGGAGAAACTAGCAACGAGTGGGAGAGATTGCATCTTCATACCTTTGAAGATCGCTAAGCGGAAGCGCTACAAGAACGTGGTTGATGGAGTCGTACTCGCAGCGATTCAGATCGCGGTGGATTCCGATCTAAGTGCCGAACAACGGCGCCTCCGCGTTCAACACACGTGCAGCCCAGTGATGTCTCCTACGCGTTGATCCAGCAAGGAGGAAGGTGAGGTTGGGCAAGCGCTCGAACAGCAGCACGACGGCGTGGTGGTGGTGGAGTTGCAAGGTATTCCGGCAGGGCTTCGCCTAAGCGCTGCGGAGGAGGAAGAAGAGAGATAGGGCTTTGTCGTGAGAGAGAGAGAGAGAGAGTTCAGATCTGTTCTCAAAAGGCCAAAACCTCAAGTATATATAGGAGGAGGGAGAGGGAGGGGTGCCTTGGCCCCTCCTCCAAAGAGGAGGCTTCGGCCGAAGTGGGGATAGAGTCCACCTCCCACAAGGGAGGTGGATCTCCTCTTTTAAAACCCTTTGCCCTTTATCTCCAGATCTCCAGCCACATGGGCCTTTCAAGAAGGTCTTGGCCAGCCCAATAAGTGCTTGCACACCTCCTATAAGGGCACACAAATTCCTATGGTCGTCACACCCCTCTCGGGGGTCCTCCGGCACCCTCCCGGCACTCCCGGTACAATACCGATGAGCCCGAAAACTTTCCGGTGACCAAAACTGGACTTCATATATATCAATCTTTACCTCCGGACTATATATCAATCTTCATATATATACCATATCTAATAGAGTGCGATTACGATGATCAGACACACCATTTCGCTGAGGTGTGCCAGGCGGCGTGAGTTGTGAAACAATTCCACATTTCCTTAGTGTGTGCCAAACTCGTGACTTAAATATTCTCCACCACGATAGACATACCCATATCTGCTCAAGTCATCAGTGAGGGTGAGAACATAACGGTAGCCACCACGAGCCTCGAAGCTCATTGGACCGCATACATCAGTATGTATTATCTTCAACAAGTCAGTTGCTCGCTCCATTGTTCCAGAGAACGGAGTCTTGGTCATCTTTCCCATGAGGCATGGTTCACATGTATCAAATGATTCAAAATCAAGAGACTCCAAAAGTCCATCAGCATGGAGCTTCTTCATGCGTTTGACACCAATATGACCAAGGCGGCAGTGCCACATGTAAGTGGCACTATCGTTATCAACCTTACACCTTTTGGTACTCACAATGTGGACATGTGTAACATCACATTCGAGCTTCATCAAAAATAAACCATTTACCAGCAGGTAATGACCATAAAACATTTCTCTCATATAAATAGAACAACCATTATTCTCAGATTTAAATGAGTAGCCATCTCGCATCAAGCGAGATCCAGATACAATGTTCATTCTCAAAACTAGTACTAAATAACAATTACTGAGGTTTAAAATTAATCCCGAAGGTAGATGTAGAGGTAGCATGCCGACGGCGATCACATCGACCTTGGAACCATTCCCGACGCGCATCGTCACCTCGTCCTTTGCCAGCCTCCGCTTATTCCGTAGCTCCTGCTTGGAGTTACAAATGTGAGCAACTGCACCGGTATCAAATACCCAGGAGCTACTACGAGCGCTGGTTAGGTACAAATCAATAACAAGTATATCACATATAGCTTTAACATTGCCGGCCTTCTTATCCTCTAAGTACTTGGGGCATTTCCGCTTCTAGTGAATGGTACCCTTACAATAAAAGCACTCAGTCTCAGGCTTGGGTCCATGCTTGTTCTTCTTCCCGGCAACTTGCGTACTAGGCATGGCAACATCTTTGCCGTCCTTCTTGAAGTTCTTCTTACCCTTGCCTTTCTTCAAACTAGTGGTCTTATTCACCATCAACACTTGATGCTCCTTTTTGATCTCAACCTCTGATAACCCACAAGTATAGGGGATCGCACCAGTTTTCGAGGGTAGAGTATTCAACCCAAATTTATTGATTCGGCACAAGGGGAGCCAAAGAATATTCTCGAGTATTAGCAGTTGAGTTGTCAATTCAACCACACCTGAAAGATTTAATATCTGCAGCAAAGTTTTAGTAGCAAAGTTGTATGATAGTAACAGTAACAGTAGCAGCAGTAGCAATAGTGATTTGTGTAGCAAGTGTAACAGCAGTAGCGGTAAAGTAACGTAGCAAAGACCGGTATAGGAAAAGCTCGTAGGCATTGGATCGGTGATGGATAATAATGTTGGATGGCATTCATCATGTAACAGTTATAACATAAGGTGATATGTAACTAGCTCCAGTTCGTCAATGTAATGTAGGCATGTATTCCGTATATAGTCATACGTGCTTATGGAAAAGAACTTGCATGGCATCTTTTGTCCATCCCTCTCATGGCAGCGGGGTCCTAATGGAAACTAAGGGATATTAAGGTCTCCTTTTAATAGAGAACCGAAACAATGCATTAACATATGGTGAATACATGGACTCCTCATACTATGGTCATCTCCGGGAGTGGTTCCGGCTATTGTCACTCCGGGGTTGCCGGGTCATAACACATAGTAGGTGACTACAACTTGCAAGATAGGATCAAGAACACACATATATTGATGAAAACATAATAGGTTCAGATCTGAAATCATGGCACTCGGGCCCTAGTGAGAAGCATTAAGCATGGCAAAGTAGTAGCAACATCAATCTTAGAACATAGTGGATACTAGGGATCAAACCCTATCAAAACTAACTCGATTACATGATAGATCTCATCCAACCCCTCACCGTCTAGCAAGCCTACAATGAGATTACTCACGAACGATGGGGAGCATCATGAAATTGGAGATGGAAGATGGTTGATGATGACGATGGCTTCGATTTCCCCTCTCCGGAGCCCAGAACGGACTCCAGATCTACCCTCCCGAGGAAGAACAGGTGGTGGTGGCGGATCCGTATCGTAAAACACGATGATTTCTTGTCTCCTAATTTTTTCTGGGCGAAAGTGAATATATAGAGCTGGAAAAGAGGTCGGAGGAGCCATGTGGGCCCCACGAGCCTGCCAGGTGCGACGGGGGGTGGTCGCGCCTCCTAGGCTCGTGGCCCACTAGCACCTCCCCTCCGGTTGATTCTTTCTCCGGTATTTTTTATATATTCCATAAAAATTCCTCCTAAGTTTTCAGGTCATTCCAAGAACTTTTATTTCTGTACAAAACAACACCATGGCAGTTCTGCTGAAAACAGCGTAAGTCCGGGTTAGTTTCATTCAAATCATGCAAATTAGAGTCCAAAACAAGCGCAAAAGAGTTTGGAAAAGTAGATACGTTGGAGACGTATCAACTCCCCCATGCTTAAAGCCTTGCTTGTCCTCAAGTAATTCAGTTGATAAACTGAAAGAGACAAAAGAAAAACTTTTACGAACTCTGTTTGATCTTGTTGTTGTAATTATGTCTCACTCATATTCAGATTTTCAGCAAGATCATAAGCTAACCACATAGGCAGTAACATTTAGGTCTCATGGTATACTCATATCAATGGTATAATTAACTAGCGAGTCATAATAATAAGTTTCAAACGTCAACACTTCAATCAAAACAAACATGATACAATATGAATAGATAGTATCTTGCTAGCTCTTTCTAAGACCGCAAAACATAAATGCAGAGCACCTTCAAAGACCAAGGGATGACTAGAAATTGTAATTCATGGTAAAGAAGATCCAGTCATAATCATACTCAATATCAATTAATAGCAAAGCATACAAATGATGGACGTGCTCTCTAGCTGGTGCTTTTAATAAGAAGAGGATGACTCAACAGAAATGTAAATAGATAGGCCCTTTGCAGAGGGAAGCAATGATTTGCAGAGGTGCCAGAGCTCAAGCTTTTTAAAATAGAGATGAATAATTTTGGGGTGGCATGCTTTCATTGTCAACGCGATGACCAAGAATTTTCACCATCTTCCATGCTACACATATTATAGGCGGTTCCCAAACAGAATAGTAAAGTTTTGACTCCCCCACCACCAATCAATCCACGGCTAGCCGAATCCTCGGGTACCATCCATACCAACAACAATCCAGGGGGAGTTTTGTTTGTAATTATATTTTTATTTTATTTGAACATGGAACTGGGCATTCCGATTACCAGCCCCTTTCTCATGAGTGATAGTGAATAAACACATATTGAGGATAACACGCCTAGCATGGAAGATACTGACCGCCCCTTGTCACCACATGAGCGGTTCGGGCATACAAAACAAATTATCATTTGAAGGCTTAGAGATTGGCACATGCAAATTTACTTGGAACGGCAGGTAGATACCGCATATAGGTAGGTATGGTGGACTCATATGGCACAACTTTGGGTTTATGGAAGTGGATGCACAAGCAGTATTCCCGCTTAGTACAAGTGAAGGATAGAAAGAGACTGGGAAGCGACCAACTAGAGAGCGATAACAGTCATCAACATGCATTGAGATTAACCAACATTGAGTGCAAACATGAGTAGGATATAAATCACCATGAACACGAATATCGTGGAGGCTATGTTGATTTTGTTTCAACTACATGCGTGAACATGTGCCAAGTCAAGCCACTTGAATCATTCAAGGGAGGATACCATCCTATCATACTGCATCACAATCATCTTAAAATTCATGTTGGCCTTCAAGACAAACCATTATAAAGTCCTAGCTCTGTTAAGCATGGCATAAGAAATTATGATCTCTAAGTTGTCATTGCAACCATGTTTCTCTCATAACAAGGCTGAATTAAAAACGATGAGCTAGCCATATTTACAAAAATAAAATAGGTCGAGTTCATACCAGCTTTTTCAGGCTCAATCACTTCATCATATATCGTCATTATTGCCTTTCACTTGCACGACCGAACGATGTGAATAATAATAAGAGTGTTCGTGCATTGGACTAAGCTGGAATCTGCAAGCAAACTCAGAGGAGAAGACAAACTAATATGGCTCTTTGACGGATAAACAATAATGCATATGTGAGCCATTAATCATTTTAATCATGGTCTTCTACCTCGACCCAAAGAAAAAGAAAACTATTTAAACGGGAAAGCTCCCAACAAGCAAAAGAAGAACGGGAAATCTTTTTGGGTTTTTTACTTTTTACTTTCTTAATTACTACTAAGAATGCAAGAATGTGAAGTTACAACTAATTTTTTTGTTTTTCTCATTTCTAATTTTTGGATTTTCTCAAGTTAATCAAACACACAAGAAGAATGCGAGAAAAAGAAAATAAACTAGCATGGATGATATAATGAAAAAGTGTAAACACCGACTATCAAAGTGAATGTGTGAACATGAATATAAAGTCGGTGAGAAACAAGTACTCCCCCAAGCTTAGGCTTTATGGGCTGATTTGGTCTACTCCCAAGGAGGAAAGTAACCGGCTCCGGGGTACTCTGGGCGACATCCAAAATCATAGAGTGGGTTGTACTGAGACGCGGCAGCTACCGCCTGAATAGCTGCCTCATGGAGGCGAGCAACCTTCACCTCCCTCTCATACTCTTCTGCCTCTTCTCTGGTTATATAATATCTCCGCTTATTCTGAAAATCAAAGAAGGCAGGAGCAGGAAGGGTAATATGAAAAACACGCTGTCGGTTAAATACTAACAGGTATAGGAGGGACTCATCACTCCTCTCAAGGAACTGGAAGCGTATCATAGTAGCACGGTCTAGGAAAGCACGGTGAAGTGGGGGATCTCCTGTCTGGATGGGTATTTTAAAATAATTAGCTAGACGAGTGGCATAGATCCCACCAAAGAAATCTCCTTCATTAGCATTGTTGTTTTGTCTCCTAGCAATTATAGCTCCCATGTTAAAACTTCTATCACCTGTTACTGCACTCTTAAGTAGACTGAGGGTAGGTACGCAGAGGTGGCTATGGCCGTGCTTACCATTAATGCATCTACCTGTGAAGAGGGCAAAATAATGTAAGGCAGGAAAATGAATGCTCGCCATGGTAGCCTGCGTAATATCTCTAGTTTCTCCAACAGTTATACTGGAAATAAAGTCTCTAACAGAGGACTTAGGAGGATCATTGGGACTACCCCAATCAGGTATCTTGCATATTCTATTGAAATCCTCTAACTCCATAGCATATGATTTATCATAAAGATCAAACAGTAAGGATGTGTCACGGCCAACTGAAAATTTAAATCTATGAACATAAAAGGCAGTGAGTATAGTATACTGTTCACATCTGTTAGAGATGAACTCTTCGAGCCCGGCGTTGTGAATAAGTGTATCAAATCCGTCCTTGAAACCTGCATCAATCATGAATTCGTCGGAAGGCCATTCACAGGGTTGCACAAGTGCGTCCCTCGGCTGATAATGATCGGGCTCCCGAATCGCGAGACGGGGACCCTTCTTGCTTGCTCTTCCTAAACATTTTCCTTTTTCTGAAATAATTCTAAAATTTTAGTGACTTAAAATAAAAGTGAATAAAACTTAACAAAACTCATAGCAACTACTCCTACAAGTGCCTAGAGGCCATATATTGCATCAAAACTACTTGGGACCAAATAAAATTAACATGCAAAGCTCAAGAGCAGGATCACCAAGGCAGCGATAATATGCAATGAATAAAGCACTAGAACAAAAACTAATTGGACCAATGGAGGAGTCACATACCAAGGAACAATTTCCCCAAAACAGTTTGGTGAATGGGGCTTTGCACAAGGAGATCGAAAAACGCAGCAAAATGAGCAAGAACATGGGTTTGAGTTGTGGGATGATTTTTTCTGGAGGAAGAAGAAGGAGATGGGTGGTGGAATAAGTGGAGGGGGGCCACGTGGGGCATTCAAAGCTTCCAACAATAATGGATGAAGGTTTTTCAATAAAATTTATGCAATGAACCCGATATTGTTTCTTCGGAAAGTGCACCGTGTGCTCATTACCATTGACATGGAAAGTGACATTGTCTTTGTTGCAATCAATAACAGCTCCTACAGTGTTTAAAAAGGGTCTTGCAAGGATGATTGCCATGGCATCGTCCTCGGGAATATCAAGAATAACAAAGTCTGTTAAGATAGTAACGTTCGCAACCACAACAGGCACATCCTCGCAAATGCCGATAGGTAAAGCAGTTGATTTGTCGGCCATTTGCAAAGTAATTTCAGTAGGTATCAACTTATCCAATTCAAGTCTATGTTATAAAGAGAGAGGCATAACACTAACGTCGGCTCCAAGATCACATAAAGCAGTTCTAACATAATTTCCTTTAATGGAGCAAGGTATAGTGGGTACTCCGGGATCACCGAGTTTCTTAGGAGTCCCACCCTTAAAAGTGTAATTAGCAAGCATGGTGGAAATCTCAGCATCAGGTATCCTTCTTTTATTTGTCACAATATCTTTCATGTATTTAGCATAAGGAGACATTTTAAGCATATCAGTCAAACGCATTTGCAAGAAGATAGGTCTAATCATTTCAACAAAGCGCTCAAAATCCTCATCATCCTTTTTCTTGGATGGTTTGGGAGGAAAGGGCATGGGTTTCTGAACCCATGGTTCCCTTTCTTTACCATGCTTCTTAGCAATAAAATCACTCTTATCATATCTTTTATTCTTAGGTTGTGGGTTATCGGGATCAATAGCAAGTTCAATCTCCACATCATTATCAATATTATCACTAGGCTCATGTTCATCACCTGATTGTGCCTTAGCATCAGAAATAGATATATCATTTTGATTCTCAGATGTAACAGAAACAGGTTTACTAGCATGCAAGATCCTATCATCTTTCTTTTTATTTCTATTACCAGGATGACTAGGTGCATCAGTATTAATTCCTTGAGAATATTGCTCAATTCTCTTAGGGTGGCCCTCAGGATACAAGGGTTCTTGAGTCATTCTACCACCTCTAGTGACGGCTTTAACAGAGTTATCATTCAATTCATTAAGCAAGTCATTTTGAGCCTTAAGTACTTGCTCTACTTGAGTAGTGATCATAGAAGCATGTTTACTGATAAGCTTAAGATCATTAACATTTCTATGCACACAAGCACGTATATGATTAATCATACGAGCATTTTGTTCTAGTTGTCTGCTAACATAATCATTAAAACTTTGTTGTTTGACAACAAAGTTATCAAATTCATCTAAGCATAAGATAGCAGGTTTATCATAAGGAATATCACTCTCATTGAATCTACGAAGAGAATTTACCTCTACTACCTGTGTTGGGTTATCAAGACCATGTATCTCTTCAATAGGTGGTAGATTCTTAACATCTTCAGATTTAATACCTTTCTCTCGCATAGATTTCTTTGCTTCTTGGATATCTTCAGGACTGAGGAGTAGAATACCTCTTTCCTTCAGAGTTGGCTTCGGAGGTGGTTCGGGAATAGTCCAAGCATTATCATTGCTCAAGATATTATTTAATAGAATTTCAGCTTGTTCCACAGTTCGTTCCCTGAAAACACAACCATCACAACTATCTAGGTGGTCCCTAGAAGCATTGGTTAGTCCATTATAAAAGATATCAAGTATTTCATTTTTCTTAAAAGGATGATCAGGCAAAGCATTAAGTAACTGTACAAGCCTCCCCCAAGCTTGTGGGAGACTCTCTTCTTCAATTTGCACAAAGTTATATATATATCCTGGAAGGTAGCTTGTTTCTTATGGGTAGGAAAATATTTTTCAGAGAAGTAGTATACCATATCCTGGGGACAACGCACACAACCAGGAGCAAGAGAGGTAAACCATGTTTTAGCATCACCCTTTAGTGAGAAAGGAAACAACTTAAGGATATAGTAATAGCGAATTTTTTCCTCATTAGTGAATAGGGCAACAATATCATTTAGTTTAGTAAGATGTGCCACAATAGTTTCAGATTCATAGCCATGAAAAGGATCAGATTCAACCAAAGTGATTAACTCAGGATCAATAGAGAACTCATAATCTTTATCAGTAACAAACATAGGTGAAGTAGCAAACATAGGATCATATTTCATTCTAGCATTCAGAGATTTTTCTTTCCACTTGCGTAATAATTTCTCAAGATCATAGCTATCCTTACAAGCAAGAAAGTCTTCAGCTACCTCTCCTTCCATAACATAACCCTTAGGTATATTAGGCAATTCATATCTAGGAGGGCTAGGTCTAACAGGTGTAACAGCAGGTTCCATTTCAATAATTTCATCAGTTTCAGAAGTATCATTTGATTCAGTAGTAACTCTAGCAATTTGTGCATCCAGAAATTCACCAAGTGGCATCTCATTATAAAGCAAAGAATCATCATAATTATCATGTATAGCAGAAGTAGCATCATCAAGCATAGGCGACATATTAGAATTAATAGTAGGTGGCAGTGTTGCAAATTTACTCATAATAGAAGGTGAATCAAGTGCAGAGCTAGATGGCAGTTCCTTACCTATCCTCGTAGTTGAGGGCAGAACTTTAGTTTTTGGATCTCGCAATTTCTTCATAGTGATCAACGGATATAAATCCCAAGTAACTCAGAGAATAGAGCTATGCTCCCCGGCAACGGCGCCAGAAAAAGGTCTTGATAACCCACAAGTATAGGGGATCGCAATAGTTTTCGAGGGTAGAGTATTCAACCCAAATTTATTGATTCGACACAATGGGAGCCAAAGAATATTCTCGAGTATTAGCAGCTGAGTTGTCAATTCAACCACACCTGAAAGATTTAATATCTGCAAAAAAGTTTTAGTAGCAAAGTAGTATGATAGTAACAGTAACAGTAGCAGCAGTAGCAATAGTGATTTGTGTAGCAAGTGTAACAGCAGTAGCGGTAAAGTAACATAGCAAAGACCAGTATAGGAAAAGCTCATAGGCATTGGATCTATGATGGATAATTATGTTGGATGGCATTCATCATGTAACAGTTATAACATAAGGTGATATGTAACCAGCTCCAGTTCGTCAATGTAATGTAGGCATGTATTCCGTATATAGTCATACGTGCTTATGGAAAAGAACTTGCATGACATCTTTTGTCCATCCCTCCCGTGGCAGCGGGGTCCTAATGGAAACTAAGGGATATTAAGGTCTCCTTTTAATAGAGAACTGAAACAAAGCATTAACACATGGTGAATACATGGACTCCTCATACTATGGTCGTCTCCGGGAGTGGTTCCGGCTATTGTCACTCCGAGGTTGCCGGGTCATAACACATAGTAGGTGACTACAACTTTCAATATAGGATCAAGAACACACATATATTGATGAAAACATAATAGGTTCAGATCTGAAATCATGGCAGTTGGGCCCTAGTGATAAGCATTACGCATAGCAAAGTAGCAGCAACATCAATCTTAGAACATAGTGGATACTAGGGATCAAACCCTATCAAAATTAACTCGATTACATGATAGACTCATCAAACCCCTCACCATCCAGCAAGCCTACGATGATATTACTCATGAACGATGGGGAGCATCATGAAATTCGTGATGGAGGATGGTTGATGATGACGATGGCTTAGATTTCCCCTCTCCAGAGCCTAGAACGGACTCCAGATCTGCCCTCCCGAGGAAGAACAGGTGGTGGTGGCGGCTTCGTATCGTAAAACGCGATGATTTCTTCTATCCTAATTTTTTCTGGGAGAAAGTGAATATATAGAGCTGGAAAAGAGGTCGGAGGAGACACGTGGGCCCCACAAGCCTCCTGGGCTCGCAGCCCACTAGCACCACCCCTCCGTTTGATTCCTTCTCTGGTATTTTTTATATATTCCAAAAAAATTCCTCCTAAGTTTTCAGGTCATTCCGAGAACTTTTATTTCTGCACAAAAACAACACCATGGCAGTTCAGCTGAAAACAGCGTCAGTCCGGGTTAGTTTCATTCAAATCATACAAATTAGAGTCCAAAACAAGGGCAAAAGAGTTTGGAAAAGTAGATACGTTGGAGACGTATCAACCTCCGCTGATTTCAGCATCGAGTACAACTTAGGAATGGGCTTCTCCATACCTTGCATGTTGTAGTTCATCACAAAGCTCTTGTAGCTCCGTGTTGCGCAAAATGCTTTTGGAGCCCTGGTTCTAAACTGCAAAGCATGCCGCACTAAACAAGGGAGCAATCATCGCAGCGTGACTGCCAAGCGTTCATAACGTCTTGATCTGTTGGGGAAATGGGTGCATCACCTAGCGGTGCATCGAGGACATACAATCTTTTGGAAGCTATGAGGATGATCCTCAAGCCATGGACCCAGTCCACATAGTTGCTTCCATCATCTTTCAGGTTGGTTTTCTCTAGGAACACGTTGAAGTTGAGGGTGACATTCGCGTTGGCCATTGGATCTACAATATAGATTGTAAAGACAATTTTAGACTATGTTCATGATAATTAAGTTCACATAATCAAATTTTTAATGAACTCCCACTTAGATAGACATCTCTCTAATCATCCAAGTCATATATGATCCATGTCAACTAGCCCGTGTCCGATCATCACGTGAGACGAACTAGTCATCCATGGTGAAGATCTCCATGTTGATCGCTTCTACTATACGACTCATGTTTGACCTTTTGGTCTTCTATGTTCCGAGGCCATCTCTGTACATGCTAGGCTTGTCAAGTCAACCTAAGTGTTTCACGTGTGTAACTCTGGCTTACACCCGTTGTATGTGAACGTTAGAACCTATCACACCTGATCATCACGTGGTGCTTCGGAACAACGATCCTTAGCAACGGTGCATAGTTAGGGTGAACACATTTCTTGATATCTTAGTGAGAGATTATCTTATTTACTACCGTCGTTCTAAGCAAATAAGATGTAAACATGATAAACATCACATGTAATCAATATAGTGACATGATAGTGCCAATATCATCTTGCTCCTTTGATCTCCATCTTCGGGGCACCATGATCATCACTGTCACCGGCACGACACCATGATCTCCATCATCATGATCTACATCATCGTGTCTTCATGAAGTTTTCTCGCCAACTATTACTTCTAGTTAATATGGCTAACGTTTAGCAATAAAGTCAAATAATTACATGGCGATCTTGATTGACACGCAGGTCGTACAATAAAATAAGACAACTCCTATGGCTCCTGCCGGTTGTCATACTCATCGACATGCAAGTCATGAATCCTATTACAAGAACATGATCAATCTCATACATCACAATGCATCACATCACATCCTTTGGCCATATCACATCACAAGGCATATGCTACAAAAACAAGTTAGACGTCCTCTAATTTGTAGATGCAAGTTTTTACGTGGCTGCTATAGGTTTCTAGCAAGAACGTTTCTTACCTACGCCAAAACCACAATGTGATATGCCAATTGCTATTTACCCTTCATAAGGAACCTTTTCATCGAATCCAATCCGCAAAGGATGGAGAGACAGACACCCGCTAGCCACCTTATGCAACAAGTGCATGTCAGGCGGTGGAACCGGTCTCACGTAAGCGTACATGTAAATTGGTCCGGGCCGCTTCATCCCACAATACTGCCGAATCAAGATAAGACTAGTAGTGGAAAGCAAATTAACAAGATTGACACCCACAACAACTTTGTGTTCTACTCGTGCATAGATTCTACGTATAGACCTAGCTCATGATGCCACTATTGGGAGAAGTAATAGTAAATCAAAATTTTCTATGCGTTCACCAAGATCTATCTATGGCGAAACCAGCAACGAGAATGAAGAGATTGCATCTTCATACCTTTGAAGAATGCTAAGCGGAAGCGTTACAAGAACGCGGTTGGTGGAGTCGTACTCGTAGCGATTCAGATCGCGGTGGACTCCAATCTTAGTGCCGAACAACGACGCCTCCGCGTTCAACACACATGCAGCCCGGTGACGTCTCCTACGCCTTGATCCAACAAGGAGGAAGGAGAGGTTGAGGGAGAGCTCCGTCAGCATGACGGCGTGGTGATAGTGGAGGTACATGGTCTCCGGCAGGGCTTCGCCAAGCACTACGGAGAAAGAGGAGAAGGAGAAGTAGGGTTGCACCGAGAGGGAGAGAGATGTGTGTCTCAAACAGCCCCAAAGGCTCAACTATATATAGGAGGAGAGGGAGGAGGGTGTCCACCCCTAGGGTTACAACCCTAGGTTGTGTGGCAGCCCTAGATGGGGTCTAGGACGGCGACCAAGGGGGAGGGAGAGGTGGTGCGGCAGCCCTAGCTGCAATAGATGGGCCTAGGACCCATCTAGGCCTAGGGTTTGCCCCCCTCTCTCCCCTTGCTGCGCCTTGGGACAGGTGGGAGGGGTGCACCAGCCCACCTAGGGGCTTATTCCCTCCACATTCTTGTGGTCCCGGTACGTTACCCGTGACGCACGAAACATTTTCGGTAACCAAAACCTCACTTCCTATATATGAATATTTGTCTCCGGAACATTCCGGAACTCCTCTTGACGTCTGGGATCTCATCTGGGACTCCAAACAACCTTCTGTAACCACATCCACTATTTCCCTATAACCCTAGCGTCATCGAACCTTGAGTGTGTGGACCCTAAGGGTTTAGGAGACACGTAGACATGACCGAGACACCTCTCCGGTCAATAACCAACAGCGGGATCTAGATACCCATGTTGGCTCCCACATGCTTCACAATGATCTCATCGGATGAACCACGATGTTGGGGATTCAATAAATCCCGTATACAATTCCCTTTGTCTACCGCTATGATACTTGCCCGAGAATCGATTGCCGGTATCCCTATACCTTGTTCAATTTTGTTACCGCCAAGTCTCTTTACTCATTCCGCAACACACCATCCTGTGTTTAACTCCTTAGTCACATTGAGCTCATTATGGTGATGTCTTACCGAGTAGACCCAGAGATACCTCTCCTTCATACACAGTGACAAATCCCAGTCTTGATTCGTGCCAACCCAACAGACACTTTCGGAGATACCCATAGTTTACCTTTATAGCCACCCAGTTACGTTGTGACATTTCGCACACCCAAAGTATTCCTACGGTATCCAGGAGTTGCACAATCTCATGGTCTAAGGAAATGATACTTGACATTAGAAAAGCTTTAGCAGACGAACTACACGATCTTGTGCTATGCTTAGGATTGGGTCTTCTCCATCACATCATTCTCCTAATGATGTGATCCCGTTATCAACGACATCCAATGTCCATGGTCATGTAATCGTGACCATCTATTGATCAATGAGCTAGACAACTAGAGGCTCACTAGGGACATGTTGTGGTCTTTGCATTCACACATGTATTATGGTTTTCGGTTAATACAACTGTAGCATGAACTATAGAGAATTATAATGAACAAGGAAATATGATAATAACCATTTTATTATTGCCTCTAGGGCATATTTCCAATAGTCCAGACTTTGTTCTCATACATGGATCCTATCTCGGATTTCATGGCTTCAAGCCATTTGTTGGAATCTGGGCCCGCCATCGCTTCTTCATAGTTTGAAGGTTCACCATTGTCCAACAACATTATCTCCAGGACAAGGTTGTCGTACCACTCCGGTGCGGAATGTGTCCTAGTGGACCTTTGACGTTCAATAGTAACTTGATCTAAAGTTTCATGATCATCATCATTAACTTCCTCTCCAGCCGGTGTAGGCTCCAGAAAAACAACTTCCTGTGCTGCGCTACTCTCCGGTTCGAGTGGAGGTAGAATTACCACATCAAGTTCTATTTTCCTCTCACTTACATCTTTCGAGAGAAACTCTTTCTCGATAAAGGATCCATTCTTGGCAACAAAGAATTTGCCTTCGGATCTGAGGTACAAGGTATACACAATAGTCTCTTTGGGATATTCTATGAAGACGCACTTTTCCGCTTTGGGTTCGAGCTTCTTAGGTTGAAGTTTCTTCACATAAGCATCGCATCCCCAAACTTTCAGAAACGACAGCTTAGGTTTCTTTCCAAACCATAATTCATACGGTGTCATCTCAACGGACTTTGACGGTGCCCTATTTAAAGTGAATGCGGCAATCTCTAATGCATATCCCCAAAATGATAGCGGTAAGTCGGAAAGAGACATCATAGGTCGCACCATATCCAATAGAGTGCGATTACAATGTTCAGACACACCATTTTGCTTAGGTGTGCCAGGCGGCGTGAGTTGTGAAACAATTCCACATTTCCTTAGGTGCATGCCAAACTCGTTACTTAAGTATTCTCCGCCACGATCAGATCGTAGGCACTTTATTTTCCTATCACGTTGATTCTCCACCTCACTCTAAAATTCCTTGAACCTTTCAAAGGTTTCAGACTTGTGTTTCATTAAGTAGACATACCCATATCTTCTCAAGTCATTAGTGAGGGTGAGAACATAACGGTAGCCACCGCGAGCCTCGATGCTCATTGGACCACATACATCGGTATGTATTATCTCCAATAAGTCAGTTGCTCGCTCCATTATTCCAGAGAACGGAGTCTTGGTCATCTTTTCCATGAGGCATGGTTCGCATGTGTCAAATGATTCGAAATCAAGAGACTCCGAAAGTCCATCAACATGGAGCTTCTTCATGCGTTTGGCACCAATATGACCAAGGCAGCAATGCCACATGTAAGTGGGACTATCATTATCAACCTTACACTTTTTGGTACTCACACTATGGACATGTGTAACATCACATTCGAGATTCATCAAAAATAAACCATTGACCAGCACGGCATGACTATAAAACATTTCACTCATATAAATAGAACAACCATTATTCTCAAATTTAAATGAGTAGCCATCTTGCATCAAGCGAGATCCACATACAATGTTCATGCTCAAAGCTGGTACTAAATAATTATTATTAAGGTTTAAAACTAATCCCAAAGGTAGATGTCGAGGTAGCGCGCCGACGGCGATCACATCGACCTTGGAACCATTCCCTACGCGCATCGTCACCTCCTCCTTTGCGAGTCTCCGCTTATTCCGTAGCTCCTGCTTGTAGTTACAAATGTGAGCAACTGCACCGGTATCAAATACCCAGGAGCTACTATGAGCACTGGTTAGGCACACATCAATAACAAGTATATCACATATACCTTTAACATTGCCGGCTTTCTTATCCGCTAAGTACTTGGGGCAGTTCCGCTTCTAGTGACCGATACCCTTGCAATAAAAGCCCTCAGTCTCAGGGTTGGGTCCATTCTTGTTCTTCTTCCCGGCAACTTGCTTACCAGGCGCGGCAACAGCTTTGACATCCTTCTTGAAGTCCTTCTTACCCTTGCCTTTCTTCAAACTAGTGGTCTTATTCATTATCAACACTTGATGCTCCTTTTTGATCTCGACCTCCGCTGATTTCAGCATCGAGTACAACTTAGGAATGGACATCTCCATCCCCTGCATGTTGTAGTTCATCACAAAGATCTTGTAGCTAGGTGGAAGTGACTGGAGGATTCTGTCAATGACCGAGTCATCCGGGAGATTAACTACCAGCTGAGTCAAGCGGTTGTGCAACCCAGACATTTTGAGTATGTGCTCACTGACAGAACAATTCTCCTCCATCTTACAGATGAAGAACTTGTCAGAGACTTCATATCTCTCGACCCAGGCAAGAGCTTGAAAAACCAGTTTCAGCTCTTGGAATATCTCATATGCTCCGTGTTGCTCAAAACGCTTTTGGAGCCCCGGTTCTAAACTGTAAAGCATGTCGCACTGAACAAGGGAGTAATCATCGCAGCGTGACTGCCAAGCGTTCATAACGTCTTGATCCGCTGGGAAAATGGGTGGGTCACCTAGCGGTGCATCAAGGACATACAATATTTTGGAAGCTATGAGGATGATCCTCTAGCCACGGACCCAGTCCGCATAGTTGCTTCCGTCATCTTTTAGCTTGGTTTTCACTAGGAACGCGTTGAAGTTGAGGGTGACATTAGCGTTGGCCATTGGATCTACAATATAGATTGTAAAGACAATTTTAGACTAAGTTCATGATAATTAAGTTCACATAATCAAATTATTTAATGAACTCCCACTTAGATAGACATCTCTTTAGTCATCCAAGTGATACATGATCCAGGTCAACTAGCCCGTGTCCGACCATCACGTGAGACGGACTAGTCATCCATGGTGAACATCTCCATGTTGATCGTATCTTCTATACGACTCATGTTCGACCTTTCGGTCTTCCGTGTTCTGAGGCCATGTCTTTACATGCTAGGCTCGTCAAGTCAACCTAAGGGTTTCGCGTGTGTAAATCTGGCTTACACCCGTTGTATGCGAATGTTAGAACCTATCACACCCGATCATCACGTGGTGCTTCGGAACAACGATCCTTAGAAACGGCGCACAGTTAGGGTGAACACCTTTCTTGAAATTTTATTGAGAGATCATCTTATTTACTACCGTCGTTCTAAGCAAATAAGATGTAAACACGATAAACATCACATGCAATCAATATAGTGACATGATATGGCCAATATCATCTTGCTCCTTTGACCTCCATCATCGGCGCGCCATGATCATCACTGTCACCGGCGAAACACCATGATCTCAATCATCATGTCTTCATGAAGTTGTCTCGCCAACTATTACTTCTACTACTATGGCTAACGTTTAGCAATAAAGTAAAGTAATTACATGGCGTTTATGATTGACACGCAGGTCATACAATAAAATAAGACAACTCCTATGGCCCCTGCCGGTTGTCATACTCATCAACATGCAAGTCGTGAATCCTATTACAAGAACATGATCAATCTCATACATCACAATGCATCACATAACATCCTTTGGCCATATCACATCACAAGGCATATGCTGCAAAAACAAGTTAGAAGTCCTCTAATTTGTAGTTGCAAGTTTTTACATGGCTGCTATAGGTTTCTAGCAAGAACGTTTCTTACCTATGCCAAAACCACAACGTGATATGACAATTGCTATTTACCCTTCATAAGTACCCTTTTCATTGAATCCAATCTGACTAAGGTGGGAGAGACAGACACCCGCTAGCCACCTTATGCAACAAGTGCATGTCAGGCGGTGGAACCGGTCTCACGTAAGCGTACGTGTAAAGTTGGTCCGGGCCGCTTCCCCACAATACCGTCGAATAAAGATAAGACTTGTTGTGGTAAGAAAATTAATAAGATCGACACCACCAACAACTTTGTGTTCTACTCATGCATAGATTCTACGCATAGACCTAGGTCATGATGCCACTGTTGGGAGACGTAGTAGTAAATCAAAATATTCTACGCATTCACCAAGATCTATTTATGGAGAAACCAGCAACGAGAAGGAATAGATTACATCTTCATACCTTTGAAGATCGCTTAGCGGAAGCGTTACAATAACGCGGTTGGTGGAGTCGTACTCGTAGCGATTCAGATTGGGGTGGACTCCGATCTTAGCGTCGAACAATGGTGCCTGCGTGTTCAACACACGTGCATCCCGGTGACGTCTCCTACCCCTTGATCCAGGAAGGAGGAAGGAGAGGTTGAGGGAGAGCTCCGGCAGCACGACAGCATGGTGACGGTGGAGCTGCCTGGTCTCCGGCAGGGCTTCGCCAAGCACTACGGAAAACATGGAGAAGGAGAAGTAGGGCTGCGCCGAGAGGGAGAGAGATGCGTGTCTCAAACAGCCCCAAAGGCTCAACTATATATAGGAGGAGAGGAAGGATGGTGCCCACCCCTAGGGTTCCCACCCTAGGTGGTGCGGTAGCCCTAGGTGGTGCGGTAGCCCTAGTTGGTGTCTAGGCCGGCGGCCAAGGGGGAGGGAGAGGTGGTGCGGCAGCCCTAGCTGCAATAGATGGGCCTAGGGCCCATCTAGGCCTAGGGTTTGCTACCCTCTCTCCTTGGTGCGACTTGGGCCAGGTGGAAGGGGCGCACCAGCCCACCTAGGGGACGATTCCCTCCACCTTCGGCCAATGCAGCCCTCCAGGGCCCGTGGCCCCTCCCGGTGGACCCCTGGAACCCTTCCGGTGGTCCCAGTATGTTACCGGTGACGCCCGAAACATTTCCGGTAACCAAAACCTCACTTCCTATATATAAATCTTTGACTCCGAACAACCTTCGGTAACCACATCCAATATATCCGTATAACCCTAGCATCATCGAACCTTAAGTGTGTAGACCCTACGGGATCGGGAGACACATAGACATGACCGAGACATCTCTCTGGTAAATAACCAACAGGGGGATCTGATACCCATGCTGGCTCCCACATGCTCCATGATGATCCCATCGGATGAACCACGATGTCGGGGATTCAATCAATCCTGTATACAATTCCCTTTGTCTACCGGTATGATACTTGCCCAAGATTCGATCATCGGTATCCCTATACCTTGTACAATCTCGTTACCGGCAAGTCTCTTTACTCGTTCTGCAACACACCATCCCATGGCTATGTCCTTAGTCACTTTGAGCTCATTATGATGATGCCTTACCGAGTGGGCCTAGAGATACCTCTCCGTCATACTGAGTGACTGAACCCAGTCTCGATTCATGCCAACCCAACAGACACTTTCGGAGATACCCATAGTGCACCTTTATAGACACCCAGTTACGTTGTGACGTTTGGCACACCCCAAGTATTCCTATGGTATCCAGGAGTTGCACAATCTCATGGTCTAAGGAAATGATACTTGACATTAGAAAAGCTTCAGCGGACGAACTACACGATCTTTTGCTATGCTTAGGATTGGGTCTTGTCCATCACATCATTCTCCTCATGATGTGATCCCGTTATCAACGAGATCCAATATCCATGGTCATGAAACCGTGAACATATATTGATCAATAAGCTAGCCAACTAGAGGCTCACTAGGGACATGTTGTGGTCTATGTATTCACACATCTATAATGCTTTTCGGTTAATAGAATTGTAGCATGAACAATAGACAATTATCATGACCAAGGAAATATGATAATAACCATTTTATTTTTGCCTCTAGGGCATATTTCCAACGGTCCACACTTTGTTCTCATACATGGATCCTATCTCAGATTTCATGGCTTCAAGCCATTTGTTGGAATCCGGGCCCACCGTCGCTTCTTCATAGTTCGAAGGTTCACCGTTGTCCAACAACATGATCTCTAGGATAGGGTTGCTGTACCACTCTGGTGCGGAACGTGTCCTAGTGGACCTTCGACGTTCAATAGTAACTTGATCTGAAGTTTTATGATCATCGTCATTAAATTCCTCTCTAGCCAGAGCAGGCTCCACAGAAACAACTTCCTGTGTTGCGCTACTCTCCGGTTCGAGTGGAGGTACAATTACCTCATCAAGTTCTATTTTCCTCCCACTTACTTCTTTCGAGAGAAACTCTTTCTGTAGAAAGGATCCATTCTTGGCAACAAATACTTTTCCTTTGGATCTGAGGTAGAAGATATACCGAATAGTCTCTTTAGGATATCCTATGAAGATGCACTTTTCTGCTTTGGGTTCGAGCTTCTCAGGTTGAAGTTTCTTCACATAAGCATTGCATGCCCAAACTTTTAGAAACGACAGCTTAGGTTTCTTTCCAAACCATAATTACTATAGTGTCATCTCAAGGGACTTTTATGGTGCCCTATTTAAAGTGAATGCGGCAATCTCCAATGGATATCCCCAAAATGATAGCGGTAAGTCGGTAAGAGACATCATAGATCACACCATATCCAATAGAGTGTGATTATGATGTTCAGACACACCATTTCACTAAGGTGTGCCAGGCGGCATGAGTTGTGAAACAATTCCATATTTCCTTAGGTGCGTGCCAAATTGGTGACTTAAATATTCTCTGCCATGATTAGATCATAGGCACTTTATTTTCCTGTCACGTTGATTCTCTACCTCACTCTGAAATTCCTTGAACCTTTCAAAGGTTTCAGACTTGTGTTTCATTAAGTAGACATACCCATATCTGCTCAAGTCATCAGTGAGGGTGAGAACATAACGATAGCCACCGCGAGCCTCAACGCTCATTGGACCGCAGACATCGGTATCTATTATCTCCAATAAGTCAGTTGCTCGCTCCATTGTTCCGGAGAACGGAGTCTTGGTCATCTTGCCCATCAGGCATGGTTCGCATGTGTCAAGTAATTCGAAATCAAGAGACTCCAAAATTCCATCAGCATGGAGCTTCTTCATGCGTTTGACACCAATATGACCAAGCGGCAGTGCCATATGTAAGTGGGACTATCGTTATCAACCTTACACTTTTTGGTACTCACACTATGGACATGTGTAACATCACGTTCGAGATTCATCAAAAATAAACCATTGACCAATGGGGCATGACCATAAAACATTTCTCTCATATAAATAGAACAACCATTATTCTCAGATTTAAATGAGTAGCCATCTCGCATCAAGCGAGATCCAGATACAATGTTCATGCTCAAATCTGGTACTAAATAACAATTATTAAGGTTTAAAACTAATCCCGAAGGTAGATATAGAGGTAGCGTGCCGACGGCGATCACATCGACATTGGAACCATTCCCGACGCTCATCATCACCTCATCCTTTGCCAGTCTCCACTTATTCTACAACTCCTGCTTGGAGTTATAAATGTGAGTAACTGCACCGGTATCAAATACCTAGGAGCTACTACGAGTGTTGGTTATGTACACATCAATAACAAGTATATCACATATACCTTTAATGTTGTCGGCCTTCTTATCCGCTAAGTACTTGGGGCAGTTCCACTTCCAGTGACTGGTACCCTTGCAATAAAAGCACTCAGTGTCACGCTTGGGTCCATTCTTGTTCTTCTTCCCAGCAACTTGCTTATCGGGTGCGGCAACAGCTTTGCCATCCTTCTTTAAGTTCTTCTTACCCTTTCCTTTCTTGAAACTAGTGGTCTTATTCACTATCAACACTTGATGCTCCTTTTTGATCTCGACCTCCACTGATTTCAGCATCGAGTACAACTCAGGAATGGACTTCTCCATCCCCTGCATGTTGTAGTTCATCACAAAACTCTTGTAGCTAGGTGGAAGCGACTTGAGGATTCTGTCATTGACCGAGTCATCCCGGAGATTAACTCCCAGCTAAGTCAAGCGGTTGTGCAACCCAGACATTTTGAGTATGTGCTCACTGACAGAACTATTCTCCTCCATCTTACAGCTGAAGAACTTGTCAGAGACTTCATATCTCTCGACCTTGGCATGAGCTTGGAAAACCAGTTTCAGCTCTTGGAACATCTCATATGCTCTATGTTCCTCAAAATGCTTTTAGAGCCCCGGTTCTAAATTGTAAAGCATGGAACACTGAACAATGGAGTAATCATCACAGCGTGACTGCCAAGCATTCATAACGTCTTGATCCGCTGGGAAAATGGGTGGGTCACCTAGCGGTGCATCAAGAACATACAATCTTTTGGAAGCTATGAGGATGATCCTCAAGCCACGGACCCAGACCGCATAGTTTCTTCCATCATCTTTCAGCTTCGTTTTCTCTAGGAACATGTTGAAGTTGAGGGTGACATTAGCGTTGGCCATTGGATCTACAATATAGATTGTAAAGACAATTTTATACTAAGTTCATGATAATTAAGTTCAAATAATCAAGTTATTTAATGAACTCACTTATATAGACATCTCTCTAGTCATCCAAGTGATACATGATCCATGTCAACTAGCCCGTGTCCGATCATCATGTGAGACGGACTAGTCATCCATGGTGAACATCTCCATGTTGATCGTATCTTCTATATGACTCATGTTTGACCTTTCGGTCTTCCGTGTTCCGAGGCCATGTTTGTACATGATAGGCTCATCAAGTCAACCTAAGTGTTTCGCGTGTGTAAATCTAGCTTACACCCGTTGTATGCGAACGCTAGAATCTATCACACCCGATCATCATGTGGTGCTTCGGAACAACGATCCTTAGCAATGGTGCACAGTTAGGGTGAACACCTTTCTTGAAATTTTATTGAGAGATTATCTTATTTACTACTGTCGTTCTAAGCAAATAAGATGTAAACATGATAAACATCACATGCAATCAATATAGTGACATGATATGGCCAATATCATCTGGCTCCTTTGATCTCCATCTTCGGGGCACCATGATCATCACTGTCACCGGCACGACACCATGATCTCCATCATCGTGTCTTCATGAAGTTGTCTCGCCAACTATTACTTCTACTACTATGGCTAACGTTTTGCAATAAAGTAAAGTAATTACATGGCGTTTATGATTGACACGCATGTCATACAATAAAATAAGACAACTCCTATGGCTCCTTCTGGTTGTCATACTCATCGACATGCAAGTCGTTAATCCTATTACAAGAACATGGTCAATCTCATACATCACAATGCATCACATCACATCCTTTGGGCATATCACATCACGAGGCATATGCTGCAAAAACAAGTTAGACGTCCTCTAATTTGTAGTTGCAAGTTTTTACGTGGCTGCTATAGGTTTCTAGCAAGAACGTTTCTTACCTATGCCAAAACCACAACGTGATATGTCAATTTCTATTTACCCATCATAAGGACCCTTTTCATCGAATCCAATCCGACTAAGGTGGGAGAGACAGACACCCGCTAGCCACCTTATGCAACAAGTGCATGTTAGGCGGTGGCACCGGTCTCACGTAAGCGTAAGTGTAAAGTTGGTCCGGGCCGCTTCATCCCACAATACCGCCGATTTGTATGCGCAATGGGTGCTCTGGGGCAGCTTACTATGCTGGATTTGGTGGAAGCACTCAAATGTGATCAGTGCATTATCTGTTATCATGCGATCAGGGATGAAAGCACTTTGCATTTCTGATATAAGATCATCGAGGAGCGGCCTTAGGCGGTTAACCAGACACTTGTAGATCACCATATAGATCACATTACAGAGGCTTCTTGATCTAAGGTCTTTTAGGCAATTTGGGTGATTCCCCTTGGGTATTAACATGATCACCGTATAATCTACTCCATTCAGCATCGCTCCTTCCTTGAAAAAATTGTACGTCTATCGACACATCCGCTTTTATCACTCCCGTGTTCCTTTGGTAAAAACGCGCATGGAAGCCATCCGGTCCCGGAGCTTTCACTGGCCCTATTTGGAATAATGCATCACATATCTCCTTCTTTGTGAATTCCTTCTCCAGCTCCTCTGACATATCCTGAATTACCAGCCGTGAGAACAAACCTAGCATCTCCTGTGGAACTGCGTTCTTGTCTTCAGTGAACAGTTCCTTGAAGAAACATGTCGCCATTTTTTGGATATCCTCTTTTTCTTTAATCCATTGGCACTTGCCATCTTTAAGTTTCATTATGGCGTTATGTTTCCTCCTCCATGTGGCTTGGCGGTGGAACCAGCTCATGTTCCTATCTCCCTCCCGTAGATAGGTCGCTCTAGACCTCTGTCGCCATAACATGTCCTCACGTAGTAGCATTTCATTCAATTCAGCAGAAACCTTCTGGATCTCCCTATCGATGGTCGTACTTGTTGGTTTGTTTATGACCGTATGTAAACGCTTTTGCAGCCCGCTAGTTTGCCGAGTGATGGACCCAATTTTATTTGCACTCCATTTACTTAAGCTCTATTGCATAACACTGATTTTCTTCTGAATTTCCTGTAGATTCATCGATGCTCCTGTGCTCCTCCAGCAGTCCTCCACCGTGGCTTGCAGAGAAGCCTCTCTTTCCCAAAGAGCCTCATATCTAAATTCTTTCTTCCTTCTATACTCGAGTCGGCCTCCAAACTGCAATAGCAACGGTAGATGGTCTGATCTAGTGGAGCACAGGTGTTCTACTAGGGCGTTTTCGTATTTCATAGACCAGCTTGGGGAAGCCATTGCCCTATCCAATCTTGATTTCACGTTACCCTTTCCAATTTTCTTATTATCGTACGTCCAACCCGGCCCTCGGTATCCTAGATCATGTAAGTCGCACCAATCTAAAACTTCCCAGAAATCTTCCATGTGTTTTCCGAGCGGTTTGCGTTTGAAAAGTGCTCGCTCTGCCACAAGATTTCATTGAAGTCCCCAATCATCATCCAGAGTGCCCCCGATTTGTTCCTTATTCTTTTGAGAAGATTCCACATATGTGTTCTTTCATGTGCCTTCGGTTCACCATACACAAAGGTGCCACTCCACCATTGTTAATTGGGGCTGTTACACATCAACACATCCATATACCGCGGGCCAACTGAGAGCTTTTTTTATTTCAATTGGTGCATCCCAATACATGGCAATGCCTACCCCTTTCCCTACACCATCATGCAACATGCAGTTCTTGAGGTCGAGCCTCCACCTAAGACTACTAACCCTCTCTTCATTCTGCCTAGTTTTTGAGAGGAAGATGATAGACAGGCGATGTGTGCTCACCAGGCACACCAATTCCTGAACTGTCCGGGGCTACCCTAGGCCCCGGCAGTTCTAGCTCAGGATCTTCATGGCTCCTGACGGACGCCCTCATCTGCTACCATCAGTTCATTGGGAGCCCCTTGCCCAATTGCTTCCCATTCTTCCGCTTTCCCAATATCCACCCAGTCCTCACCATTGTCATGTCCATTTTGCTTCGTGTGATGTTCTCGTATCTGATCCTCCATATTGATTCTAGCCTGGGGTACCTTTTCCTCTTTGCGTCCACCTTGCTTGCCCAGCACATAGAACCCTGGCTATCCTACCTTCATGTTATTTCCCCCCCCCCCATGATTGTTTTTTATCTGTCCCTGCATGGTACCAGGCCCTACCTGCTTCATTGTCTTACAAGCCTCTTTTTCCCGCTGTCCGATCTGATCAACTGGGATCATGTTTGTGTCCTTCTCGCTACCAACAGCGCCTTCTCCTAGCAGTCCTTCCTGCCTTATCTCCCATGTATAAGCCTTCTGGCCACTCATTGTTTCCCCTGTCTGAGTGGACATGCTCGGCGTGATAGCCAGCAGGCATGTAGCAGGTTCAAAGCCAGGTGGATATTTGAGGCTCTCTCCGCTGTTTTCTAGCTTCTATTTCGGGGTGGGGCTACTGGCATTGTTGTCTCCTACTCCATCAGGTTTATTGTCCGTCAGCAACTTCCTGTCGTCGTTGGCATCTTGGTCCTGCAGAGCATATTTGTTCTTCTCTGGTCCGAGCTTGATGGCACTAACTACTGCAATTGCCTCCTGCACCAGCAGGTCAGCCAAAATCTCATCTGGCACATTTCTGGTTCTCATTCCAGTGAGCATCGGGGGAGCTGATCTTGCGACTTCAGGGGTCTTTGACGTGAAGTGGATGAATCTCCTGGCGCTAGCTGTCTCTGACACCACAAACCCACCTCTACTACTACTACTTTTTAACAGGGAGGCATGCAATGCTACCGAGAACCTCATCTTCTTGAGGTTTGCTGTCATCGTTTTCCCACAGGGGGGCGCGCGAGACAGCAGATGCCATGGGGTGGCTTATCAAGGTGAGAGCAAAGCAGTCGTGGATGATCCGGTATGGGTATGCGAATAGCACGCAGTGGTTTACCTAGGTTCGGGGCTCTTCGGAGAGATAATACCCCTACTCCTGCATATCTGTATATCTGTGGAATATCTGGTACATGGTTGCTCCTGGAGCTGTATGGGAGAGGAGATCCATGAGGCTTCTTGCCTCATGTGTGTGTATGTGTGAGCACGTGAGAGTGGAACCCCCATATGTGGTGGGCATGAGGCTTTTATATAGGCACGAGTGGGTAGCTTGGGATGTAAGCCACAGTGGATAGCCTACATCCCAAGCAGCTTGAGATGTAAGCTACCATGGGTAGCTTACATGTCAAGCCATATGTAGCTTGTGAACTAAGCTAAGTCTGTCCCCTAGTGCACTTTAGATCTGCATGAAGTGCATATGTTGCGCTACTGCTTGCCAATAGCGGGACGCCACTGGATGCGGTCGTCTGGTTCGTGCGTGTCCGAAGGGACGTCGTAGTTGCCTCTGGGCTACCGGTCGGCAGGGGCAGCCGGCTAGTTGGAGCAGCCGGACACATGTGTGAGTCGAAGCGGCCGGCTCGGGCGGGCGTGCACCCCGGGTACCCGGGGGTCATCCCCCCGACAATAGCCTCTGAGCCTCTCGGTGAATCGCAGAGTCAGCGGAGGGTTTTTGTGGTCGTTGTCGTTGTTGTTGCAGAAGTTTCTGATGTCGGTCAATCGCGGGTTGGGGACGACGCGACTTGCTTCCAGCGGCGGCGCGCCAATGCACCCGCTAGGTGTATGTTGGGGAACGTTGCATGGGAAACAAAAAATTTCCTACGCACATGCAAGATCTATCCATGGTGATGAGCATCTACGAGAGGGAGAGTGGATCTACATACCCTTGTAGATCGCTAACCGGGAAGCGTTAAGAAACGCGGTTGGTGTAGTCTAACGTCTTCGCGATCCAAATCACCAAGCATCCCGACATCTCATCACGATCCATCCCGTGATCCAATCATGACCCGACCCACGAACTCATCATGATCCGTCCCACGATCTCATCATGATCTGTCTCGCAATCTTGATCATGGTCCTTCCGATCTAGCACCGAACGGACGACACCTCTGCGTTCAGCACACGTATAGCTCGATGATGATCTCCGCCTTCTTGATCCAGCAAGAGGGAGTGGAGAGGTAGATGAGTTCTCCAGCAGCATGATGGCATTGCGGCGATGGTGGTGGAGCTATTCTAGCAGGGCTTCGCCTAAGCACCGCTAAAAACCGATCTAGAGGAGAAACTATGATCTAGAGGAGAGGTAGCACATGGCTATTAGAGTTAGCTTTTTCTTGTAAATCCTCTAGTATATATAAGAGGGAGGGAGGGGAGGAGGAAGCCTCAAATCCTCAAGGTTTGGTCAAAATTGGAGGTGGAGGAGTCCTACTCCAATCCTATTAGGAGTAGGATTCCTCCTTTCCACTTGGAAACTCTTTCCACCTCTCCACCTTTGGATTTTTTTCCTTCTCAAACCACTCCAGCCACATGGTCCCTTAGAGGAGGCTTCAGCCAGCCCACCATGGGCTGGTTTACCTCCTCCCACAGCCCATGTAGCCTCTTGGGTCGAAGTACCTCTCCCGATGGTCCCCCGGTACACTACCGGCACTCCCGGTACACTACCGATGAGCCCGAAACTTTTTCGGCGACCAAAACAGAACTTCCTATATATGAATCTTTACCTATGGATAATTCTGGAGCTCCTCGTGACATCCCAGATCTCATCCGGGACTCTGAACAACCTTCAGTCACCACCATACATAACTCTATACTACCAAAACATCACTGAACCTTAAGTGTGCAGACCCTACAGGTTCGAGAACTATTGAGACATGACTGAGACACCTCTACGGTCAATAACCAATAGTGGGACCTGGATACCCATATTGGTTCCTACATATTCTACGAAGATGCTTATCGGTTGAACCTCTATGTCAAGGATTCAGTTAATCCCGTATGATGTTCCCTTTGTTCTTCGGTATGTTACTTGCCTGAGATTCGATCGCCGGTATCTCCATACCTAGTTTAAACTTGTTACCGGCAAGTCTCTCTACTTATTATGTAATACAAGATCCTGTGACTAACACTTAGTCACATTGCTTGCAAGGCTTATTGTGATGTTCTATTACCAAGTGGGCCCTTAGATACCTCTCCGTCACGGAGTAACAAATGCCAGTCTTGATCCATGCCAACCCAACAGACACCCTCGAAGATACCTGTAGAGCACCTTTATAGTCACCCAGTTACATTGCGACGTTTGATACACACAAGGTACTCCTCCGGTGTCAGTGAGTTGCATGATCTCATGGTCACAGGAACAAATACTTGACATGAAGAAAACAGTAGCAATAAACTGACATGATCATATGCTACATTTGTAGTTTTGGTCTTGTCCATCACATCATTCTCCTAATGACGTGATCCCGTTATCAAATGACATCTCATGTCCATGGCTAGGAAACCATAACCATCTCTGATCAACGAGCTAGTCTATTAGAGGCATACTAGGGACATGGTGTTGTCTATGTATCCACACATGTATCTGAGTTTTCGATCAACACAATTATAGCATGGATAATAAATGATTATCATGAACAAGGAAATATGATAATAACCAATTTATTATTTCCTATAGGGCATATTTCCAACAGTGTAGCCTCCGAGCCTCTAGGATACTCGAAGAGTCAGGCAGAGGGTCTTCGCTATTGCTGAAGTAGACGGTGGCATCAAGGATGCCGGGCGCGAATGCCGAGTCCGTCGGCTGAAGGGCGCAAGGCGATGCCGAGGGCGAGCGCGAAGTCCACCGGCTGGCGGTTTCCAATGGGGTCACGCCAGCGCACCCGCTAGGTGTAGCCTCCGAGCCTCCGGGCGACTCGAGGAGTCGGGCGGAGGGTCTTTGATGTTGCTGAAGCAGACAGTGGTATCGAAGATGTTGTGCGTAAATGCGGGGTTCACCGACTGAAGGGCGCGAGGCGCTACCGAAGGCGGACGCGGGGTCCGTCGGCTGTCGAGCACGAGGCACTGCCGGGCACGGACGGAGGGTCCGTCGGCTGATGGGCATGGAGCCCTGCCCAAGGCGGACGCGGGGTCCGCCGAATATCGAGCGCAAGGTGCTGCCTGGCACGGACGGAGGGTCCGCCGGCTGGTGGGCGCGAAGCCCTGCCGAAGGTGGACGTGGGGTCCGCCGGCTTTCGAGCGCGGAGCCCTGTCGAAGGAGGACGCGGGGTCCACCGGCTGTCGAGATCGAGGCGCTGCTGGGCACAGACGGAGGGTCCACCGGCTGATGGGTGCGGAGCCCTGCCGAAGGCAGAAGCAGGGTCCGCCGGCTGTCGAGCACGAATGGAGGGTCCGCCGGCTGGTGGGCTTGGAGCCCTGCCGAAGGCGGACACGGGGTCCGTCAGCTGATGTGCGTGCAGCTCTGCCGGAAGTAGCCTCCAGGCGAGAAGGTTTCTCATGGAAACGATCATGCAGAAGACAAGGTTAAGTTGGCACAGATATATCAAATATTTGACTTTGGTAGTGCGAGTTTGCGGAGAGGGTGCCGACTCGGTTTCCTCCGATCCCCCTTAGGTCTTTTTCGTGTTCTCTCTGCTCTTTGCCTTTTTGCTCTTGCTAGCCAGACAGCCGGGAGCCGGTCTGTAATGAGTGGGCCACGGAATGGAGCGTACAGTACTCGAACCCTGGGAGCAGGCTCGACCGAGCAAACAATCGGGTCGCCCAAGCCGTTTTGTCCCTAGAAGCCTTTCGCGTGTGGTGACGTCTAGCTTTTGCTCTCGCTAGCCGGACAGCCGCGGTGTGGTCTGTAGCTGAGACGAAGAGTGGGCCTTCGGTCCCATGCACACTATTAAGGCGTCTCATGGGAACGAAGGTATTGGGCCAAGCGGCCAACCCCGGGCCGAGACTAGCTGGCACTGGGGAAAATAGTAATGTTGCAGAATAAATGCGGAGATGGCCACCGAGGGTTGCTCGGGGTTGTGCGGGTGGAGACCTCACATTGCTTTTGGGTGCCGGCGAGGCGGTTTTGTCGAGGTCGGCCAATGTGGTTTGTAGCCAGCGTGGTCCTGCTGATGCGCGCGAGGTGCTGCCATGCGCGGACTTGGGGTCCACCGGCTGATGGGCGCAAGGCGCTGCAGTGCGCGAACGCGGGGTCTGCCGGCTGTCGAAGGCGAGGCGCTGCTGGGCGCGGACACGGGTCCGCTGGCTGTTGAGCGTGAGGTGTTGTTGGGCACGGACGCGGAGTCCGCCGGCTGATGGGCGTGGAGCCCAGCCGGGCGTGGACGTGGGGTCCCTGACTGATGAGCGCGAGGCACTGCCAGGCACGGACGCAGAGTCCGCCGGCTAATGGGCGTGGAGCCCTGCCAGGCGCGAACGCGAGGTCCACCGACTGATGTGCGTGAGGTTCTATCGAGGATGGACGCGGGGTCCGCTGGCTGATGAGCACGAGGCGCTGCTGGGCACGGATGGACGGAGTCCGCCGGCTAATGGGCGCGGAGTCCTGCCGGGCGGGGACGCGGGGTCTGCCGGCTGATGTGCGCGAGGCGCTGCCGAGGGCGGACGTGGGGTCCGCCGGCTGATGAGCGCCAGGCGCTGCTAGGCATGGACGGACGGTCCGCCAGCTGGTGTGCGCGAGGCGCTACCGAGGGTGGACACGGGATCAGCCGGCTGATGAGCGCGAGGCGCTGTCGACGGCGGACGCAGGGTCCGCCGGCTAGTGTGCACGAGGCGCTGTCGAGGTCGGACGCGGGGTCTACCGGCTGATGAGCGTGAGGCGCTGCCGAAGGTGGACACGGGGTCCACCAGCTGATGAGCGCGAGGCGTTGCCGAAAGCGGACGCGGGGTCTTCCGGCTGATGAGCGAGAGGCGGTGTCGGAAGTAGCCTCCGTGCCTCCGGGCGAGGAGGTTCATTGATTTTCGCGTGGGTGGGACGGTTGTTGTCGATGACGACCGGCGCGACTTTGTGCCAACAGAGTGTGCTGACGTACCTGCTGGGTGTCACCCACTGAGTGTATCTTTCTGTTGGCAATATGCCCTAGAGGCAATAATAAAATGGTTATTATTGTATTTCCTTGTTCATGATAATTGTCTATTGTTCATACTATAATTGTTTAACCGGGAACCGTAATGCATGTGTGAGTACATAGACCACAACGTGTCCCTAGTGAGCCTCTAGTTGACTAGCTCGTTGATAAATAGATGGTCATGGTTTCATGACCATGGACATTGGATGTGTTTATAACGGGATCACATCATTAGGAGAATGATGTGATGGACAAGACCCAATCCTAAGCATAGCACAAGATCGTGTAGTTCGTCTGCTAAAGCTTTTCCAATGTGAAGTGTCATTTCCATAGACCATGAGATTGTGCAACTCCCGGATACCGTAGGAATACTTTGGGTGTGCCAAACGTCACAACGTAACTGGGTGGCTATAAAGGTACACTATAGGTATCTCCGAAAGTGTCTGTTGGGTTGGCACGAATCTAGACTGGGATTTGTCACTCCGTATGACGGAGAAGTATCTCTAGGCCCACTCGGTAAGACATCATCATAATGAGCTCAATGTGACTAAGGAGTTAGCCACGGGATGATGTGTTATGGAACGAGTAAAGAGACTTGCCGATAATGAGATTGAACAAGGTACAGGGATACCGACGATCGAATCTCGGGCAAGTATCATACCGGTAGAGAAAGGGAATTGTATACAGGATTGATTGAATCTCCTACATTGTGGTTCATTCGATGAGATCATCATGGAGCATGTGGGAGCCAAAATGGGTGTCTAGATCCTGCTGTTGGTTATTGACCAGAGAGGTGTCTCGGTCATGTCTACGTGTCTCCCGAACCCGTAGGGTCTACACACTTAAGGTTCGATGATGCTAGGGCTATAGGGAAATAGTGTACGTGGTTACCGAAGGTTTTTCGAAGTCCCGAATGAGATCCCATACATCACGAGGAGCTCCGGAATGGTCCGGAGGTAAAGATTCATATATAGGAAGTGAGGTTTTGGTCATCAGAAATGTTTCGGGAATTACCGGTAACGTACCAGGACCACCGGAAGGGTTCCGGGGGTCCACCAAGTAGGGCCACCAGCCCTAGAGGGTTGCATGGGCCGCAAGTGGGAGGGAACCAGCCCCTAGGTGGGCTGGTGCGCCCCCCCCACAAGGGCCCAAGGTGTAGCTGAAGTGGGAGGGGGGCAAACCTAGGACAGATGGGCCCTAAGGCCCACCCTAGGGCAGACGCACCCCTCTCCCTCTTGGCCGCCGGCCAGATGGGATCTGGTGGCTGCCGCACCACCCTGGGGTGGAAACCCTAAGGCGCAACCCTCCCTCCTCCTCCTCCTCCTCCTATAAATAGAGGAGCCCATGGGGCTGCCAGGGGCACGCATCTCTCTCTCCCACGACGCAGCCCTACTCCTCCCTCTCCTCATCCTCTGTAGTGCTTAGCGAAGCTCTACCGGAGTACCACGCAGCTCCACCATCACCATGTTGTCGTGCTGCCGGAGATCTCCATCAACATCTCCTTCCTCCTTGCTAGATCAAGGCATAGGAGACGTCACCGGGCTGCACGTGTGTTGAATGCGGAGGCTTTGTTGTTCAGCGCTAAGATCGGAGTCCACCGCGATCTGAATCGCTGCGAGTACGACTCCACCAACCGCGTTCTTGTAACGCTTCCTCTTAGCGATCTTCAAAGGTATTAAGATGCACTCTCCCCTTACTCGTTGTTGGTTTCTCCATAGATAGATATTGGTGAACATGTAGGAAAATTTTGATTTACTACTACGTCTCCCAACACTTTTGGGGCGGTTGATGGGCGTGCCGGTCGGCCAGGCCAGATTGGCTAGCGTCGAAGTGGACTGGCGGTGGAGCCGACTCCCCAGCCTGCCCGGTGTCGAAGTAGACAGGCATGCCAACTGGTCAGGTGGTCAATAGGAGGAGAAGTTTTTCACATTTTTCTGTTAAAAAATTCTTCACTTTGGGTGCTGAAGTTAGAGATAACAAAACTGGAAGGAGGCATGTCATTAACACTGAATTGCATGATTGCACTTGCCTCGAGTGGCAACTCACTGGTAAACCATGTGATCATGCCATTCTTTTCTTAGCCTCCCAACCGAAGATAAATATGCACCCATATTTGCATGAATACTATTCGGTAGCAAAATTCAAAGCTGCATATGCTACTCCAATTCGAACACTTATAGATCAGTCTCAGTGGCCTGAAGTGGAGATTGAATTTTCCATGTGTCCTCCCTTGACGAAAAGAAAGTCTAGCAGGCCTAAACAGAGTAGATTCAAGGCATGGTTTAAAAATGGTGGGAGTAGTAAGAAGGGAAAGAAAGATGGAAAGCCAAAAAGGGCCCAAAAAGGTAACAAAAATAGATGCAAGTTATGCCAGGAACTTGGGCACAAAGTAGAATCTGTCGGATGCCATTACACTCCTGAAAAGCCAAATTATGTTCTTTTTTATTTGTGTGTGTTTTCATTTGGTGCTTTGTTCCTTTTACTATATCTATGACATTTTTTCCAATGGCCAGGAGGAAGCGTGCAAGTCAACCCCTTGTTGTTAAAGAGTGTTGGCCAACAAAAAAAGCAAGATGCAATGGCCGCAGAAAAAAGAGAGGTGTGCCTAAAGAAATTGCTCTCGAGGTTCAGACTGACGAGGTGCACACTGAAGAAACTGCTCTTGAGGTTCAGACTGATGAGGTGCACACAGAAGAAACTGCTCTTGAGGTTGAAACTGAACCAGAGAGTGTCGAGGTTCAGACTAAACAAACTCATGTCAAGGTGCACACCGAAGAAACTGCTCTCGAGGGTGAAACTGATAAAAATGAATCACTAGTGTGTGTTGATGAGGTGTTGAAACCAGTGAAGAAAAACAAGAAGATCGGTGAACTTGTGTGTGTAATAGAACCGAAATAAGAAGTGCTAAGGCGCGGAAGGGCACACGGCGTGGTAGGAAGAGGTAGAACAAAGAACTGTTGGAAAATTTGTGTCACGTAATAATATTTGCAACTTGGTGCGTACTTGTACGCACAATGTATCCCTGTATTCGTATTCGAACTTGTTTGGTTCTTTTTTAAAATTCAGATTTGGACTCAATTTGAATTAGGGCTAGTGTATTGATGTTTTAATGCTATCTCAAGTCCCTCAACTCAAATATGTTTGTTAGTTGATCAATCCGAGCCCTTTTCCTAAGTTAAACTCATAGTCATGATAAGTGTCTTTGAAATGACCTCCAACGGTAGGGTAAGCGGCCTCATTTCTAAGCAAAATTCTTTTGCACCCTGTCTAAATCAGCCAAATAAATTTTCTATACATCTATTCTACCTATATAGGGTACATCTAAAGTCTCACTATTTATTTAATTAATATTCTTTTCTATTATTTTCTTTTGAAAAAACATGGTTTAATAGAAAATCATATATAAAACAAGTTTAAAACATGAAAATCAGAAATTAAGTTCACATCTTTCTTAGTCACTACAAAATGAAGCTTTGGTGAGGTTTTGACACTTTCCATTTTCAAAAAACCACGTACTCTCGGGCGCCCCCCTACTATCTCCCTTGAAATCCATACTACATTGTTCGAGAAATGACAATCTAGTGAAGGATTTTTCGTAAAAATGTATGTAAACCATATTTATATTTTTTTTCATTACTATACGACATAATAAGACTATGTGCACGCGTTTTATATTTTTTTGATTTTTTTGAATTAGTTATGCTCAACCCTAGTCACATAAACCCTCTCAAAACCCCTCGAAACTCCGCACACTCCCGGGTCGTCGATCGTTGTGTTTAGACGGTTGAGATCAGGCGCTAGGGTTGCTACAGTGTGGATCGATCCGCATGAGTTGCGTTGATTGGCTGAATCTGTTGGGTTTGGATCAGCCTCTCTCATTGGGGCATCTGGACCGTTTATTTAAATCCCATGGCACAAGTTGAAGCGGTGCATGGACCAAGTTTACGCATCGTCCTTTCCATCCTTGCATGCATGCCCACCCGCGCCTGTAGTAGCATGCATGCCCGCATGCCGTCGCAGCGCCCGTGCTCGCCTGCAGGCCCACCATGTGTGTCGCCTGCCTGGCATGCATAACGCCCGCCCTGCTCTATTGTGCCCTCGACGTAGCCCTGCCCTGCACCCCTCTCCACGCAGTAAATGTCGCATGCCTACTATTAACACCAATGAACCATCGCATCAAGGCATGCACGCCACGGGCCAGTGCAGGGGGCAGGGGCGACCACGACGACCATGATGCAGCGGGCGGGCAGGGCATTGGCAACCACGGCGACCACGATGCAATGGGCGGGCAGGGCGTTGGTGACCACGATGCAGAGACGCCCACCAAAAACCAGCGGGCAAGCCCCTCTTCGGATCGATGTAGTGAGTCATGCTCCTCTTTCCCACTACACAATACGGCGGGCTGGTATCAATGAGGGGGATGCTCCTCTTTCCACGACGATGCAGTTATTAGGCGTTCAATATTGTCACCGGGTGCCCATTGTATCGTTTCACACCGGGCACTTTCCCACCACGATGAAGGGAAACGGCGTCATGGAACTCCCTATTTAACCCCACCTCTTCTACCTATAACTCGCACCTCTCTCCCCTCTCAATCCCCAAACTACACACGCGTCACCTCACATCTTAGATCCAAGCCCCGCTCGCCATCGACACCATGCAGTACGTCGGGCCAACCTTCCTTGTGTTGGACATCGTGCCAGAGAGGGAGTACCCCGCCGGGGTCATGGTCGACAACGAGCTCCGGGTGTGGGCAATCTTGAGGTGGAGAGGTCCAATAGAGTTCGCCACCGTGTTCATTAGGGCCAGTTACCATCACTTACCTCCTGGATCTCCGCTCATGTTCACCATCAGGGAGGCTCGCATCGAAGGAAGTGGCCTCATCGTCCGCTTCGACTTGAAACATTCAGAGCTAATTTATTTAAATTCATAACATAGTTCATCTAACAAACAACTCCTAAATCGAAATTCCTAACCCGAACGACAAAGAAACGGGCTGCCCCAAAGAAACACCGAATAAATGACAATAACACCAAATAAACACACATAAAATGCTCCGGCCATCATGTTTGATTGCTTTTTCAATTGCACAATCTGGCTCAACTGCTTGTTCAACTTCTGCAACTCCCTATTCACCAAAAATTCTCCAATGGACGATCGGCTCTGTTTGAGATCTCCTCCTCCACAACAGACGAGATGGGAGCCGCTTGAATTGGGGGCAGCACTTCAACTTGAAACCCTCGATCCCGAATGTACTTATCCATCCACTCAAAATGGCCGCATTCCTCCAAATCTTGAAAAGGGGAACGGAAACCCTAATTTCCAAATCCATACTGCAAAATCAAAATCACGTCAAATCGAGACAAATCAGGACAAACGCTACCTTCCCATCCTGCCCACGATGCCGGGCGCTCTCGCATTTGACAAATTCCCGACCGACATTGCCCCTCCTCGAGCGCACACATGTCAAGCACTTCAATGGATCTAGGCGAGGGCAGTCCGGGCATCTTGTCATCGGGACTTCTCCATAACACGACCATGACTTCTGGGGCCCTGACTTTTGGGAGCCAGAAGCGGAGCTAGACATCCCTCACCGTCGCCGCCGTCGACCGTTGCCGGAGAAGAGGAATAAGAAGGTGCGCGGAAGAACAGGGGAAGGGAGGCAACGATTATGTCGGGGGTAGGGCACGAGCACAGGAGCGGGGGCAGTCTGCCTCTTATAAAATCGATAAGGTTGACGTGGATAAGTGGTGGATCCCAGTCTGAGATGGCACGCAGTGGGTCCCCTGTAGCAATGGGCGACTGGTGGGTCCCGCGTAGCAACGGACGACTGATGGGTCCCGCATTCCACGCCCCAGCTCACATAATCCAAATTTGTTAACAGTTTCCTTCCGTTTGAGGGCTTAAAAGAGCCGCATCGGGCCGTTCCTATTTGGGCCATTCCAACTGTCGCCTCTGAGCTATTTCATCAAACGACGCCGTTGTCAAGTGAATAGCAGGGAAATACGTCGCACATGAGTTATTAGCCCATTACCAATCGCCTCTGTCTCGCCCCGACAGGGTCTCCGCTCATTCCAGTCATTCCGAGAGCGCCCTCTAGTATATTTTCGTAAGGAAAATAGTTTAGAATGACTACATGACGTGATGTTGTAGGTAAAGATGGTTTCAGACACAACCCCAAGACCCTACTTTAGTTCTCCTGGTGTAGGTCGTTCTGTAGGGTGATGGCCGGAGACTGGTTACGCTTCTGGTTTCAGACACAACCCCAAGACCCTACTTTAGTTCTCCTGGTGTTTGTTTGCTTGTACTCCTTGCATTAGCCGTTTTGTTCTCCGTGTTTTCCCTTGTAATTGGTGTTCTTGTAATTCTTGTGGGTTGATGACTTTGTTGATTAATTCATGATCGGGCAATTCTTGAAACTTGCTTCTAAAAGAAACAGTATAACGACATTTACATATCTAATCTGACTAAATTGTCTAGCTGCGAGAGTGATCACTTTGGAAACCGACTAGCTAGCAGGCTTCGATTCAGAAGACAATAATCTCAGCCTTCAAGCACGTCCCATGACCGAGTCACGATACAACTAATCCTACACAGTACAGAAATTTCAACAGTCAAGATCCTAAGCGCTTCTCAAAAACCTACGGCTCCACTAGACCAGCTATTGGCCGCCGACGACGCCGGGATCGTCTGGTACCCCCCGGGCCCCGCAGCCGGATGCAGGTTAGCGTTGCTCAGGTACTGGCGTACCGGGTCGACGCTGGCGGCCGGCGCCACGGCGGCCACGGGCGCCCCGGCCACCACGTACTGCTGCACCACCAGCACCGACACCCTCATGGAGAACTCCGACGACACGAGCATGTCGCCGATGGGCCCCAGCTCCGGGCACTCCATCCAGTCCTCCAGCGCCGACGTCATCGGCGACCCGACCTCGCCGGGGCGGCGGCCCACGATGTACATCTCGTGCATGCTGCTGTCCATGCTCCGGATGGCCGCCACCGTCTCCTCGCTGTTGGTCACCGTCTTGTCCGCGTACGTGATGGCGCCGTTGCCGTGGTTGCGCGCATGGAACTCGCCCAGGTACTCCTCGTCCATCTCCAGCTCGGTCTTGCCCTCCACACCGATGTTGATCGCGCGTGAGTCCGCCGTGTCGGCCGACCGGTAGGTTGGGCTGGAGAAGGATCGCTCCCGGTAGTCCGGCGGGAGGAACCGCACGATGGCGAGGCTGACGCTGGGGTTCTCCACCATCCTCCACGCGTAGGCGAGCGCCTCTCGGTCGTCGGGGCCGCCGAAGAAGAAGAGCACCAGGCGGTGCTCGTCCGCCATGCGCGCCGCGGCGGCGCTGAGGCCGCGGTCCACGAGGATGGCGACGGAGCACGGGGACGTGGACAGGAGGCTCTCGTTGAAGCCGCGGATGGAGGGGTTGATCGCCTCCATGCCGCCGTCCACCGTCTGCTGCTTGTGGAAAGGAACGACGATGAGCGACACGTGCTTGTCCTCCGCGAGCACGGACACGTCGTCATGCATGGTTTGGTACGGCGACACCGCCGTCAGCGTCTGGATGGAGACACCACCTGCATCGCACAAGCACCGTGCATGCTCCGTGTCAGCGTACGTAGACATGTAGCCTTACGAAATGTATGTGCTGACTTACTACTGACCAGTGTGCAGCTCGTAGTTCTCGAATGCATTGAAGATGTGCTCCGTCGTAGCCGGCAAGGCAGAGGAGCCTGACCGGTTATCATTTGTCGAGGCAGAGGCGGCGGCGGCGGCGGCGAGCATGTTGGAGGCTCGCCCCGTGAGCTCGACGAGGTGGAGCGCGTAGATGAAGATGGGGGAGCGCTTACTGGGGTTCGAGAGATCGAGCAGGGACAGCACGGAAGGCACGTTGCGGGTGGTGTGCACGCAGGTCAGCATCCGGAGCTCGCTGTCGTGCCTGATGCGTTGTAGGTTCCTCCGCTTGTACCCGACGAGCCGCCGCGCCGGCTTGTGCAAGCCTGTCACGATCGGCGTCACCAGCGCCGTCATCCCGACCGACACCATCACCATCACCGCAAACGACTCGTCATCCAACACCTATATATGCATGCTTAATCTGATCAATGGCTGGCATTGGCATTGCTAAAAATAAGGGGGGAATTTGATGTTCGTGTGACGGTGACCGTGTGAGTACCTGTTTGTCTCTCCCAATGTTGAGCACGATCATTTCCACGAGCCCCCTGGTGTTCATGAGGAACCCGAGGGCGATGCCCTCACGGAATGGCATGCTGTAGAGCGCCGCGATGATGATGGTGCCCATGATCTTGGCGAAGCTGGCCATGACGAACACGAGCACGAGCAGGCCGATGGTCACAGGGTCGCGCGCCTTGGTGATGTTGGTGCGCAGGCCGCTGATGGCGAAGAAGAGCGGGAGGAGGAGCCCAGTGATGAAGTCCTCGAGCTTCTCGATGAGCGTGACGCCGAGTGGACCGCTCGGGATGACCAGCCCATAGATGAAGGCGCCGAAGACGGAGTGGATGCCGATGGCGTCGGTGCATACACCGGCGAGCATGACGCCGGCAAGGATGAGCGACACCTCCATGTCGCTAATGCTCTCGCCCTCGGGGATGCGGTGGATGAGCCACCACATCGCTGGGCGCACGACGTAGAAGCATATGAGCACAAAGACCACCCCGGAGAGGAGCACCCACAGGGACGACAGCGCCGTGCTGTCCACCTCCGTCATGGCGATGGCCATCGCGAGCAGAATCCACGCACACATGTCGTTGACGATGGCGGCGGACATGGCGATGCGGCCGAGATCCGTGTTGAGCAGCTTGATCTCGGCAAGGATGCGGGCGAGCACCGGGAACGCCGTGACGGAGAGCGCGACGCCAAGGAAGAGCAGGAAGGCGGTCTGGTGCACGTTCCGGGACACCTGGTTCCGGAATATGAAGGACGTGGCGGTGCCAATGCAGAAGGGCAGCGCCATCCCGGCCAAGGCCACGAACAGCGCCTTCTTGCCGGACCGCTTGATCACGTCGATGTCCATCTCCAGCCCGACGAGGAAGAGGAAGTAGAGAAGGCCGAGGTGCGCCACAGTCTCGAGCGTGAGCAGGCTGCGCTGCGGGAAGACCATGTTGCCCCAGACATCCATCTGGCCCATCAAGGACGGCCCGAGCACGATGCCGGCGAGGATCTCAGCGATGACGCGGGGCTGGCGGAAGGGCTTGAGGAGGAGGACGATGACGCGCGTGGTGATGACGATGACGGCGACCTGAAGGATGAAGAGCGGGAGGGAGAACTCGAGAGGGTTGACGCCCTGCCAGATGCCGTTGGTGGTGATCATCATGGGCGAGTAGCACACCACCATGTTGGTGATCTTGGACGCCGTCGCATTGTGGGTCTGCGCGGTCACGTTCGTCGGCAGGTCGACGTCGGTGTTCAAGGGCGCTACGGTGGATGCCATCTTGCCGCATGGCACGGCACGGGGGAGCCCTCTCGCGCGGTGATCACGCGCTCCCTGCTAGCTAGATTTGCCACCCGGCCGGCCGTGTGAGTTTTCCTCCGGAGAACCTTGGGGAGGTTGCACCGGGGGCACGAGGGACGAGACCGAGGCCGAGGCCGAGGCGCAACTCGGAGAAAGTGGGAGGAAAGGGTCAAACGAGAGAGACGAGAGGGAATCCGGGTCACTCAACGTTGTATCGGCCGGCTGCCGATCGGTTGCCCGGACACTTCGGAGTTTGCGCAGGATCTCCGGTTTTGAGTCACCGCTCATCCTCATTTCTAATTCTATCGCGAATTGTGTGGTTCTCATTAAGGATCGGGGCCATGCATCTCGCATGCACTTACCACTTGATGCTCCAAAGTAAAGTCTCCTTACTGCTTCACCAGTCCAGGTTTATCGAGAGCGTCGTTCTCTCCCGTGTCGCCCCTAGTGGACACTAGGGGACCAAACCCTAGCACCGGGCAATGCCCCCCCCCCCCCCCCCATCTCCTCATCACCATCGGCGGGCGTTGCTGGGCAAAAGCCGTCCAGCACTGGCGGCGGTGAGGCCGTTTTCTTCCTCCTAGCTAGTGGCGCGGGGCTTATTGGTTTCGATGGGGGTTCGACCGGCACGATGCACATGAGGGGGGAGGGAGTTGGGTTGTGTGGTGGTGGTCCACCCATGGAGCGCTCGGATCTAGGGAGGCGACTGTAGTCATGAGCACCTTCATTCTGCGACGAGTGGTGGGCGTGGATGTTGTGCAGTATAGCTCCTGGCCGTGTCGGCATGAAGCGACAAAATGTGATCTCGGTCTTGGGCCACCTCGTTGGCCCTTGGCACCTATTTGAACATGGTGGTCCCTTCCCTTGCTCTTCGTCCTACCATGCCGACCCAAGATGCCAGCGGCCTCCAGTTGACCGGATCTAGAAGTTGGTTAGATCGTTGGGGCTAGGTGCTCTGGATCGGGGGAAAACCTTGACCGGCGGTGGTGGTCACGATGTCGCCAACGCTCCACATGTCGGTGTTCGGCGACACCGAGATCGATCCCCTGCCCTTCACCGTCATGTCATGGGTGAAAACCCAAACTCTCTCGGAGTGTGTGGATCCAACGCTCAGGAATCGTATTTCTTCTTGAAGGTCACGCCTTATGACTGTGGGGTGGTGGTCGGGGCTTCGATATGGGTCGTGGATTGTCGGTGGATATTCAGTGGTGTTCCTGCTCGTGAGATTGTGATAGCCGTTATAATCTAGATTTATTGGGCCAGATAAAAAGTTTCTCAGGGACCAAGGCACTCGGCCATCTTATTCGCACGTCCTTCAATATCTCCCCAAGCTTAGCATGTGTTATCTATCCCACTTTCATACACTAATCTATATCATGCATGCAACATTTTCTTTACCATGGATGCATGTGTATTCAGGATGGGAATGGGTTGGCCCGCTCTGTCCCGGACCTGGTCCCTACTGGGCCCTCTGTTGTTTTCAAGGACATGGAGTCGGTCCCATATTGAGCGGCCTCATGTCTCATTGTGCAAGATGGCCTAACCCATTTAATACTAGATCGCAAAATAATAAAGAGTATTTACACCACAACAATATTTCAACTAGCATAGTTTTAGTTGTAGGGACTTCTATAAGTTAAGACATTTAGAGTTTTCTATCCAAGTTGATGGTATAACTTCCTCTCGTTTTCCTCCCCTAACTCTCGGTGAGTAGAGCACACTCTCCCCTCCAGACTTCACCGACGAGCCCATGGATTCACCTTCCCTTTGATAGCCGCTATGGCAGCGGTGTCACACCCAAGATGCGGTTCTATCCTTATTTCGGCACGAGGGCCTCGACAGGGATAGAAGCGCATCTCGTCGTGTTGCAAGAATGGATATCATTACAAATACATGTACAGAAGAGATGAGTATGTGAAATTGGCTTACACTCGCCACAAGCTACATCAGAGTCACATCAATACAACAACATAGGCAAACATCATACGGAAAAGCAGGGTCCGACTACGGACGAAAACAAACGATAAAATGACATCCATCCTTGCTATCCCAGGTTGCCGCCTGAAACCCATCCTAGATTAATGATGAAGAAGAAGAAGAAGAACTCCAAATCAAAACAAGCATCGCGCTCACGTCAAATCATCGCATTACATGTACCTGCAACTGTTGTTGTAGTAATTTGTGAGCCACAGGGACTCAACAATCTCATTTCCAAGGGTATCAAGACTATTAAAGCTTAATAGGTGAGGTATGGTTAAGTAGTGAGGCTGCAGCAAGCGACTAAGCATTTATTTGAGTGGCTAAGTTACGAGTACAGAAATTAAAGTATGGTGGTCTACGCGATAGAAAATGAGACATCTAGCATGGCAATGATAGTAATGGTATCCAATAAAATGTGTCATCTTGCCTGAGATCCCACTTGGAAGAAGATTGAGTCCATGAAGAAGACGGGCCAACGTAGTCGAACAAATCCTCACACTCCGAACGCTTTCGGAGCTCTATCGAGAAGAAGCAATCCGAAACAAACAATCAACACAAGATACACCACAACATATGCAAGACACGATGCGCAAACAAATATGATGCATGTCCGGTTTAAATATGCAAGGCATGACAATTCACATCAAACAACTACTACACAGTAAAGTGAAGCTCAATATGCAACGAGTTGCATATTGACGAAACTCCACGTTCGAATTATTTAGTTCACTCCCGTTTAGTTACTCTTCAATGTTAAATGTTGTTAGGCATGGAAAGAGGTGAAGCACAAACAACTACACAACTAGGCATTTTAAATGAGGCCGAAAACAACTTATAGCATTTTCGAAATGACCCCATATGGTAATTTAGAGATTGGTCCAGATCTGAACTAACCATATTTTAGAGTTGTAAACAGCAAAATAAATGTCATCATGCAATTCTACACGTCATTCTAGTTAATTTACATATATAGAACATCTCAAACAGAGCTACGGTCGAAAATATATGACCCACACTAGATGATCATGCCATGAATGCAAAATGCATGAGAACGACAACCACAACACTTAAAATCATGAATGTAGCAAGATATTATGACACTATATGAAATTCTAATCAAGTTTCATATATGGTTCATCCAAAACGGAGCTACGGTTCAACCACAACAACCAATACAAGTTTTATAAGAAATCTGTCCAAAACAGCAACATAGCATTTTGCACGCATGAAAACAACAAACTACAAGATTCTAAAATGCACAAACAAATCATGGGGAAGTAGCTTATAACACACACTTCATTTTATCTTCACATATCATATTCAAAACATGCATGGATCACATGGTAGGAAGCTCACGAGGTGGCTACTTGAAAACAGTTTCAGGCTTGGGGAAAATAGCAGTTTTTGACAGTGCAGTCTTATCACGAAGGCATATTGACAACAGTAAAACTATATTCTACAAGTCATATTATGGCATTGAACTGAACAGCATACTAAAGGTCATCATCTACTACAAATAACTCCATTACACCAACCCCAAATGAGTTCTAGATCACTAGCAAAGCACATGGCAAGACAGCAACAAAATATTACAGATTCCAGACTTAGAAATATTTTGGACCCTCAAAACAGCAGTATTTTTATAGCATGTTGTCAATAAAAAAATAACAGCTATACATGCATTTCTATGGCAAGCAAAATGTCCAGGGATTAGGACACATATCAAAGGGCATATCTCATGTTCAAAATTAATTCAAATCATGCATCTATTAAATCACACGAAAAAGACAAAAGAGCATCACAACAAAAATGACATGCCCACAAAAATGCTCAAATGACAAAAATAAATGCACAGATAAATTATATGGATTTTTCTACCCCGAAACCTATATAATATGCATAGGTTCATGTGAGAAAATATGTCACAATTATTTATGCAAGTTTGTGGAATAACCCCGTTAGCAATTATAAATGCAAGTTAAATGCAATTATTACCATGAACAGGTTTATCATGCATGACAATGCAAAGCCGATAACATGGACATTTTTAAATATATGATTGGATTAAATCCTGATGCACGTTAAATAAATATGTCAATGCAGCATAATGTTATTTATGCAAAATGATGCAAAACAGCAAGCTACTATATATATCATGGATGAAAATTACATATACACAAACGATGCATTTATTTTTGCAATCTCCATATTTAGAATTTTTTTATTCCGGTGAGCGGTTAATTAATTGTTAACGTATTCACAACATGCAAGTGGGCCTACACACGAGAAAAAAAATAAAAACACGCGAGGCGCGGGGGGGGGGGGGGGGGTGGGGAGAGGCTAGGCTCACCAGGCCTCATGGGCCGGTTTGGAGGCAGCCTGGCGGGGCCGAAGGGAGGTAGATCTAGGCCTCGGGCGTGGCCCACGCGGGCGAGCGAGCGGGACAAGCGGAGGCTGGTCCTCGCCCTCTCCCGATCCCGCCTGGATCAAAGGGAGGCCGGGGCGGCGCCGACGGCTGGCCGGGCTCCGGCGAGGGGGAGGCAAGGGCGGCGAGCCCGGGGATCAATAGATCCAGCCGAGGGCCACCGGATCCGGCCATCGGCGGGGGCCTACGGCGAGCAAGGGACGGCGACGGAGCTGTGCATCCATGGCAGCAGGGCTAACCTGCGGGGAAGAGAGGAAGAGGTGAGGCGCAGGGAAGGAGAAGGGAAATGAGGAGAGGGAGGAGCTCGGGAGTAGGGCTGCTGCGCTCTGTGGTTGCTGGACATTGTTCGGGTTGACCGCCGGAGATGTCCGGTAGGTGGGATTTGGGCGAATCTGAGCCCCAGATTTCAGATCTGAGGGCCAGATTTGGCTTTGTTGCTAGGGCTGCGGAATTGGAGGGAGGTGGGGCTAGAAGGAGGGATATTTGGAGGGGGTGGCTGCAAAATGGCAAGAGGGAATCCCTAGATGGTGGCAGGCTCTCTCCAGGAGGTGGTTTATATAGGGAATGCACTAGGGGGGATGACCTCGTCCGTCAGATCGCGATCCGATGACCACGAACGGAGGGGAAATCTTAGATGGGCTAGTGACTGTGTAGTTGGGCTAGGTGGGGATGAGAGAGAGAGATGATGTGCGGCCCGTGACACGAGGTTTTAAAACACCAGAAATGCCCGACGAATAACCGATGACCGCACTGCTACGGTTGACCGATGGGTTATCAAACGAACTCGGAACGCAACGAAATTGGCAGGCGGTCTACCTACGGTATAACAAGACCGCACGTCAAGATTCAACCCAATCAGAGAATATTGTTCGCGTAAAAACATTTTCTTAAAACGAAGTCGCGGCGCTTGCATGTGTGGTTGGTCTCGAAACAGGCAACGGCAAGAACGGAGAGAACCGGCAACTACGAACAGATGCAAGTTTGAAAACCATGACAACAACAAAGTGCCGATGCAATGTCGATAATGCAAATGATGCGAAGATGAAGAATGCAACCCACAAACGAAACACATGACGAAAATGGTAAGAAAGGGGAATCTTCTGGAGTGTCGGTCCCGGGCTGTTAGAACTCTCCTCCACTACACGAGGATCTCGTCTCGAGATCTAGAATGAGAAGGGAAAGAGAAAGAGCTAGCAAAAGGAAAAGGTAAAACTTAGTTGCTTCTTTGACAAACGAGTGAAACCAATGAACTTGAAGGTTTCAAAGCGATGACGAATGGCAAAAGCAATAAGCGAGAATTCACGGAAAATTTCGGCAACACTTCGGTAGGCTAGAGAGGAAAAATTGATATGTTGGAAAGAAATCGAAAGAGATACAACAAACTTCAGTTGGATTAGAATCAAAACTTCATAAGATGGAAGGATCATGAAAACATTGCAAAGCACTTTGGTTAAATGAATAAGCAAAGAAAGAAGATGATCTTGACAAGGCAAGATGATAGATTGAAGAGAGCAAAAAGATATGCAAAACTTCTTTCACCAAGAGGAGGAGGAGAAAACTTGAATCATTTATGACACCATGATAGCAACAATCCTTAGGAAATGCTTTAGGTGCAATCCAACCCAAGATAACTCCGAGAAAACAAGATAGGTTAACTTATCTTATACTTGACAATTTTCCTTCGAGACTCCTCATAATCAAGAATTTATTAGCACCATCTCAAAAGACAAAGGATAAGGAATTGAACTTAGACATCCAAGAGAAAGAACACTTGAGCACCTCCAACAAGAATCTTGCAGAACACTTGAAAATGAAAGAAATCTTGATGAACCACCATGAAGAACCTCCGGAAGAACTTTGAAACGAAAGGACGATAGAAAAGAATTGAAGGTTGAAAAATAACAAGATTGGGGCCTTCCAATGAATTAGATGAGGCTTTGGGATAAGATACTTGAGCAAAACTAGGAACTCCGGAAAAGAAAGATGACCACTTGGGATAAGGAATTTGATATCGTGAATTACTCCGGAAGAAGGATTCAAACCACTTGGATGAAACAAGAATAAGAATTATGATATGTCTATCCTTCATCAAGTTAAATTGATGAAAAATAGCGGATTTGGCATACCACTTATCCTTTTGGAAATGATAGGAAAGATAGATAGAGCACAAACTTGAAGAGGTCTTGAACAAGAACACCGGTTAGAATTCACAAATGAATGAGGATACAACGATTGAACAAAGACACATGGGAACAAAGAGATCATGATCCACCTAATGGAAAACTTCACAAGGCACCGGAATAATTGAGATACAAAAGAAGGGACCACAATTGAGAAGAAGTTGAGAACGAAAGCTGAAAGCTTAGAACGAAGAAATCTTCTAAAATGATGGCCTTCGGAGCATCTAGAACTAACAACAACTATGAAATGCACCGGAGAGATATGGGAGAAATTTCTCATGAATGGAAACAAATTGAGATGATAGCAACACACTAAAACCATGAGTATTCGGAAGAACGAACAACAATTGAAGAGAACTCTCCTTCGGTCTTCAATACTTAGAATAATGACGAGAAGCAACACCATGACTTATTGAGACACTCTGGAATACGAATAAAGAAGGTTGAGCCAACCATGAAAAGAAATAAGAAGCAATCATGGAGAAGGAATATGACTGATGAAAATCATTCTTACATCATATTGAAAAGAACTTGAGGACATCACCGGAAAGAATAGAAGAGCCAGGTAAGATCCCGGGGAAAAACTATGGGTTATGGGGCCACTCAAGAAACACCATTTAGACAATTGCTTAGAAAGAGAGATTGCATCGTTACACATGAAAACTTGAAGAGGTGAGAACCTCAAAATAATTTGGGAGGAATGAAAGAAAACATGAATCTCTGTGATATCTTCAGCACTCCGGATAGAATAGAGATAAGAATAAGCAAGAGAGGCTTGATACAGAATTCCAACATGGGAGAGCAAATAGAGATTGAAAATGATATGATGAACACCAAGAACTTGAATTGAGTCCACCGGAAAAGAAAACAAGGTGAATACTAATAAATGATAACTTGAGCACTAAGCATCTTCATAAAGGATCACGAAGAAGAATAACAACGAGAACAGGGAATATGAGGATAGATCTTGAAATGAAACTCTTGAGAATCTGCACAAGAATTCACCGGATACAAGATAGAAGAAAAGATAGCGGAAGCATTACATGAATAGAAAGACACTTGGATGAGAATTTAATCATTGAAGAAAAAGGGTGGGAGGGATGGAAACACAAAGAAAACTTGGAACAGATGAGACAACTCCGGAACGAAATGAGAATTGATCTTGCAATATTGAAGAGGATAGAATTATCTTAAAGAGAAGCACACCGGTAGGAAAAGAATTGATATGATAACTTGATTGGGATAAAGAATTAGCATTCCCACAGAAATACGAGAACACTACTTAGCAAGATATGAAATCACCACTTGACATCGAAGCAACTCGAATTACCATATTAAAAAAAACGAAGGATGAGGCTTACGAAACAAGCCAGAAAAATACATATCCACTATGCACTTGTTGGAAAGACGATCCTAGGTACCTACCTGAATTCCCACCTAAGAACTTCCGAAAACTTTCTGGTTATGCAATCCGGTGTTGGGGATACAAGGAGGAAATATCTCACACAACTAACAAACCTACACCCCAACTGTATACATCCTTCAACACATAACCAGAGGCTTTCGCAAATCCATCTACTCGAATCCTCGAAAACACAACGATACCAATCATGGCGGTACCCCGGACGCCTCCCTAGTACTGGGTGACTCCGATCTTATCTCACCACGATAAGTATTGAAGCAATTTCGAACATCCTCCGTCCTGAGATACTAAGAAAACTGAATGATAACGATGTGCCAAGAATCCCCTGAAGCTCAACTCCCTGGAAGAAATCAAGTCAGACAGGAGGCACCAAGACAGAACTCCGTCACATCGGTATCATATAGTCTCGAAATACCCACGTGATCCTAAAAAAAATTGAGCGAGAAGAGGAGTAGACTCAAAATTCCTAAGTCGAATACCTCACCAAAGCATAGAAGAGGAGTAAAAAGAATCCTACTCTCCGATATAACTAGACTTAAAATAGTTTTTCACTAGACTCGCCTCGGCCAAGTTCGTTCAATCAAGGGGGCTCCTAGGTCGGAACAGGCTCTAATACCAACTTGTCACGCCCAAGATGTGGTCCTATCCTTATTTGGGCACGAGGGCCTTGACAGGGATAGAAGCGCATCTCGTCGTGTTGCAAAACTGGATATCATTACAAGTACATGTACAAAAGAGATGAGTATATGGAATTGGCTTACACTTGCCACAAGCTACATCAGAGTCACATCAATACAACAACATAGGCAAACATCATACAGAAGAGCAAGGTCCGACTATGAACGAAAACAAACGATAAAATGACATCCATCCTTGCTATCCCAGGCTGCCGCCTGGAACCCATCCTAGATCGATGAAGAAGAAGAAGAAGAAGAAGAACTCCAAATAAAAAAATCATCATGCTCACGTCAAATCATCGCATTACCTGTACCTGCAACTGTTGTTGTAGTAATTTGTGAGCCACATGGACTCAACAATCTCATTTCCAAGGGTATCAAGACTATTAAAGCTTAATAGGTGAGGTATGGTTAAGTAGTGAGGCTGCAGCAAGTGACTAAGCATTGATTTAAGTGGCTAACTTACGAGTACAGAAATTAACGTATGGTGGTCTACGCATAACAGACGTGAACTAGTAATGATCACTAACTGATCCTGAACACCTACTTACGTCAGTCATAACCCCATCGTGTTCTCTCTCGGATAAGGACTCACGAGAAGAGACAGTCACAGTTACGCACACAGTTGGTGTATTTTCTTAGAGTTTACTTCAAGTTTGCTATGACTGGGTGTTAAACAAAGTATCCAAGTTTGCCACATAACCGCGGGAACGGCTTCTCAAAAAGATTTAACCCTATAGGGGTGCTCCAACTTATCCATCACAAATAAACTAGATGCACCGAGAATAACCTCAACCATGGATCTCGTGATCTTCCTAAGCAATTCCAAAGGAAATCCGACACCTCGAAATATCCCGAAGAAAAATCAAAATTCCTTACTCAAGACGTTCGAGAAAGGTAAAACAAATCCAGCAAGGCCACCCGACGTGTCGACGAACCCGATAAGAGCCACGTATCTCGTTCTCAGGACACGGCCGGATGGGCCTAGATACGAGGAAAAGCAATCCCCGAGTATCCTCGAGGCGGCCTCGCAGGCAGACCGTTTTGGACCAACACTCATGAGGAGCACTAGCCCGGGGGTTGATTAAATTATCTGCGGGTGCCATCGGGTCCCTATGCAATTTTATTAGTTATTAGGCAAATGTAGTACCAATGTTGGGCCTTGCCGGACAAGCTTTATCCTAAAACGAAAATCAAGGGGGTCCCCATAACAACCCCGAGCATGTTAGGAGCGCTCAATTATGGAACATAACATCGGTTCACAAGTGACTAGGGCGGCAAGAGTGGAACAAAACACCAAGCATAAAGCCAAGCCTTCCACCTTTACCAAGTATATATGTGTATTGAATTAAATAGCAGCAATAATGTGATATAACAAAAGAATTTCCATGTTGACACATGGAAGCAATTGCACCTGCAACTAGAAACGCTATAAGAAGGGCTGAGCAAGCGGTAACATAGTCAAACAAAGGTTTGCTGGGATATGGAGGGGTTAGATGCTTATCATGGCAATGTTGGGAGGCTTGACAAATGAGTGGTAGGTAGCGTGACATAGCGATAGAAAATGAGACATATAGCATGGCAATGATAGTAATGGTATCCAAGGAAATGTGTCATCTTGCCTGAGATCCCGCTCAGAAGAAGATCGAGTCCATGAAGAAGACGGGCCAACGTAGTCGAACAAATCCTCTCACTCTGAACGCTTTCAGAACTCTATCGAGAAGAAGCAATCCAAAACAAACAATCAACACAAGATACACCACAACATATGCAAGACACGATGCACAAACAAATATGATGCATGTCCGATTTAAATATGCAACGCATGACAATTCACATCAAACAACTAATACACATTAAAGTGAAGCTCAATATGCAACGAGTTGCATATTGAGGAAACTCCACGTTTGAATTATTTAGTTCACTCCCATTTAGGTACTTATAAATGTTAAATGTTGTTCTGCTTGGCAAGAGGTGAAGCACAAACAGCCGCACATCTAGGCATTTTAAATGAGGCCGAAAACAACTTATAGCATTTCCGAAATGACCCCATATGGTAATTTGGAGATTGGTCCAGATCTGAACTAACCATATTTTAGAGTTTTTAAATAGCAAAATAAATGTCACCATGCAATTCTACATGTCATTCTAGTCGATTTACAAATATAGAACATCTCAAACGGAGCTACGGTCGAAAAGATATGACCCACACAAGATGATCATGTCATGAATGCAAAATGCATGAGAACGACAATCACAACACTTAAAATCATGAATGCTTCAGTATATTATGACACTACATGAAATTCTAATCAAGTTTCATATATGGTTCATCCAAAACGGAGCTACGGTTCAACCACAACAACCAATACAAGTTTTATAAGAAATCTGTCCAAAACAGCAACATGGCATTTTGCACTCATGAAAACAACAAGCTACAAGATTCTAAAATCCAAAAACCAAGCATGGGATAGTATCTTGTAACACACACTTCATTTCATCTTGACATATCATATTCAAAACATGCATGGATCACATGGTAGGAAGCTCACAAGGTGGCTACATAAAAACAGTTTCAGACTTAGTGAAAATAGCAGTTTTTAACAGTGCAGTCTCTTATCACGAAGGCAAATTGACAGCAGTAAAACTATATGCTACAGGTCATATTATGGCATTAAACTTAACAGAATACTAAAGGTCATCATCTACTACAAATAACTCCATTACACCAACCCCAAAGGAGGTCTAGATCACTAGCAAAACACGTGGCAAGACGGCAACAAAATATTAGAGATTCCAGACGTAGAAATATTTTGGACCCTCAAAACAGTAGTATTTTTATAGCATGTTGTCAACAAGAAAATAACACCTATACATGCATTTCTATGGCAAGAAAAATGTCCAGGGGTTAGGACACATATCGAAGGGCATATCTCATGTTCAAAATTATTTCAAATCATGCATCTATTAAATCACACGAAAAAGACAAAAGGGCATCACAACAAAAATGACACGCACATAAAAATGCTCAAATGACAAAACTAAATGCACAGATAAATTATATGGATTTTTCGACCCCGAAACATATATAATATCCATAGGTTATTGTGGGAAAATATGTCACAATTATTTATTCAAGTTTGTGGAATAACCCCGTTAGCAATTATAAATGCAAGTTAAATGCAATTATTAGCATGAACAGGTTTGTCATGCATGAAAATGCAAATCCGATAACATGAACATTTTTTAAATATATGATTGGATTAAATCCCGATGCACGTCAAATAAATATGTCAATGCAACATAATGTTATTTATGCAAAATGGTGCAAAACAACAAGCTACTATATATATCATGGATGAAAATGACATATACACAATCGATGCATTTAGTTTTGCAATCTTCATATTTAGAACATTTTTATTACGATGAGCGGTTAATTAATTGTTAGCGTATTCACAACATGCAATTTGGCCTACACACGAGAAAAAAAATAAAAATGCGCGGGGGGGAGGCTGGGCTCACCAGGCCTCATGGGACGGTTTGGAGGCTGTTGGCAGGGCCGAAGGGAGGCGGATCTGGGCCTCAGGCATGGCCCACGCGGGCGAGCGAGCGGGACGAGCGGAGGCTAGTCCTCGCCCTCTCCCAATCCCGACTGGATCGAGGGGAGGCCGGGACGGCACCGGCGGCTGGCCGGGCTCCGGCGAGGGGGAGGCAGGGGCGGAGAGCCTGGGGATCGATAGATTCGGCCGAGGGCCACCAGATCCGGCCATCGGCAGGGGCTTACGGCGAGCAAGGGATGGCGGCGAAGTTGGGCATTCATGGCAGTGGGGCTAACCTGTAGGGAAGAAAGGCAGAGGTGAGGCACGGAGAAGGAGAAGGGAAAGGAGGAGAGGGGCGGCGAGGGTTCCAGTGAGGCGGTGGCCTCGGGGCTCGTGGGAGGAGCTCGGGGGCAGGGTTGCTGTGCTCTGTGGTCGCCAGACATAGTCCGGGTTGACCGTCAGACATGTCCGGTAGGTGGGATTTGGGCGAATCTGAGCCCCAGATTTCAGATCTGAGGGCCAGATTTGGCTGTGTGGCTAGGGTTGTGGAATTGGAGGGAGGTGGGGCTAGAAGGATGGATATTTGGAGGGGGTGGCTTCAAAATGGCAAGGGGGAAACCCTAGATGGTGGTAGGCTCTCTCTACAAGGTGGTTTATATAGGGAATGCACTAGGGGGGATGGACCTCATCCGTCAGATCGCGATCCGATGACCACGAACGAAGAGGGAATCTTAGATGGGCTAGTGACTATGTAGTTGGGCTAGGTCGGGATGAGAGAGAGAGAGGATGTGCGGCCCGTGACACGAGGTTTTAAAACACCGAAAACGCCCAACGAATAACCGATGACCGCACTGCTACGGTTGACCGATAGGGTATCGAACGAACTCGAAACGTGGCGAAATCTGGCAGGCGGTCTACCTACGCTATAATAAGACCGCATGTCAAGTTTCAACCCAATCAGAGAATATTTTTCGTGCGCCTTAAAAACGGTTTTTTTAAAACGAAGTCGCGGCGCGTGCATGTGTGGTTGGTCTCGAAACGGGCAACGACAAGAACGGAGAGAATCGGCAACTACGAATGGATGCAAGTATGAAAGCCATGACAACAACAAAGTGCCGATGCAATGCCGATGATTCAAATGATGCAAAGATGAAGAATGCAACCCACATATGAAACACATGACGAAAACGGAAAGAAAGGGGAATCTTTTGGAATCTTCTGGAGCGTCGGTCCCGAGCTGTTACAAGCGGTCATTGGGAGGCGAATCACAACGCCTTCATTCTGGCTAGTAGTTTAGGTTGATGTTTTTTAGGTCTCACAGGTTCGGTGCTCGGGGGATGGTGGCGCTTATTCTTTGAGTATGAGTTCCGGGCTCCGATCCTCCTCGAGTTCGTCTGTCTGTACATAGTCGATGGAGCTCCCGTATAGATTCTTGTCACCTCCTTGGGACGGTGAGGTTAGGGTTTCTCGTCATTAGGTGATCCTTGGGGAGAGAAGTCAGAACCTTAGGTGCGGAACATATTTTTTAGGCGAGGCTTGACGAACACTTACAGTACAGGGCATTACTCCCGGTGACTCCAGAAGGAGAGACATCTCACGACCATCTATGCTCTCATGATAAAAATCCCATCCTTCAAAATGATGGATAGCTCAGGATTTTCATGGAAACTAGGGTCGTCATCATGGGAATAAGACTCTGGTTGAGGAGCTGGACAGTTAGGTGTCTTCACCCAGAGCCTCCACCTCTGCTCGGGTACATTGAAAAACTTTCCAGAAGAATTAATACACTACTCGGACAGGATGCATAGGCAAAGGTTACTCACTACCTCGGCAGGTCTATAGTACGAGAAGCCACCCATGAACTTTCTTCGGTAAATTCTTCTTCTCCCTTGAAGATTATGGCTAGTGCACCAGCTAAAGTTGTCTGGTATGCAAATTTCTTCTACAAGGAGCGAGTAGCATCACCCATTCCATTGTATAGGTTGGACGCCCCGAAGAATAGTTGTAGACATCACATCAATGATGGTGAGCTTGTTATGAACCAGGCATGATACTTGAGCAGCTAAGCGCCTGACTTCGGCATCCATTGCTTGAGATGGACTCCTCGGACGCTAGCTAAATGTTTCTTTTGAGGGAAAGTGGAGAACTCGGGAAGTCCTCTATGAGCTGGATCATAGAGTGTGACGTCGGCTATCTAAAACCACTTTGAGGCCCAAGTCTCGGTATTCTCCTTGGGAGTGTCGGGTAGATAACCGGTTCTAGCAATTTGGCATACCCCGGCTCTACCAACTTCATAAATTACTCCTCCTTGTGAGCGAGGAATGAGGCAGAAGTATTTTTGCCATAGTCTAAAGTGAGCCTCACATCCAAGGAACATCTCACAAAGAAAAATGAACCACAATATGTGAAAAATAGAGTTGCGGGTAAGATGATGGAGTTGGGTCCCATAAAACCTCAAAGGACCTCTAAGGAAGGGGTGGATATGGAAGCCTTGATCTCGTAAGATGAAAGGAAAGAAACAAACCCTTTCCGCCCCATAGGGGACAGATGATTTTGAGTGTGCACATGACCGTTGACAGAAGTTTAGCCTACGCAGGTGGAAGCCATTGCTGGAAAGATGCCCTAGAGGCAATAATAAATTAGTTATTATCATATTTCGTTGTTCATGATAATCGTTTATTATCCATGCTAGAGTTTTATTAATCGGAAACTCAGGTACATGTGTGGATACATAGACAACACCATGTCCCTAGTATGCCTCTAGTAGACTGGCTCATTGATCAAAGATGGTCAAGGTTTCCTAGCCATTGACATGAGATGTCATTTGATAACGGGATCACATTGTTGGGAGAATGATGTGATGGACAAGACCCAAACTATAAACATAGCATGTGATCATGTCAGTTTATTGCTATAGTTTTCTACATGTCAAGTAGTTGTTGTTGGGAGACATAGTAGTAAATTAAAATTTTCTACGTGTTCACCAAGATCTATCTATGGAGAAACCAGCAATGAGAAGGAAGAGATTGCATCTTCATACCTTTGAAGATCGCTAAGTGGAAGCATTATAAGAACTCGGTTGGTGGAGTCGTACTTGTAGCGAGTCAGATCGCGGTGGACTCCGATCTTAGCGTCGAACAACGGCGCCTCCGCATTCAACACACGTGTAGCCCGGTGACATATCCTATGCCTTGATCCAGCAAGGAGGAAGGAGAGGTTGAGGGAGAGCTCTGGCAACACGACGGCGTGGTGACGATGGAGCTGCATGGTACTCCGGCAGAGCTTCGCTAAGCACTATGGAGGACGAGGAGAGGGAGGAGTAGGGCTGCACCATGGGAGAGAGAGATGCGTGTCTCCGGCTGCCCCAACGGCTCCACTATATATAGGAGGAGGAAGAGGGAGGGCTGCGCCCTAGGGTTTCCACCCTAGGGTGGTGCGGCAGCCACCAGATCCCATCTGGCGGGCGGCCAAGACGGAGACGGGTGCAGCTGCCCTAGGGTGGGCCTTAGGGCCCATCTGCCCTAGGGTTTGCCCCCCCTTCCCACTTCAGCTGCACCTCGGACCCTTGTGGGGGGCACACCACCCCCCTAGGGGCTGGTTCCCTTCCACTTCCGGCCCATGCAGCCCTCTGGGGATGATGGCCCCACTTAGTGGACCCCCGGAACACTTCCGGTGGTCCCTGTACATTACCGGTAATTCCCGAAACATTTCCGGTGACCAAAACCTCACTTCCTATATATGAATCTTTACCTCCAGACCATTCGGAGCTCATCATGATGTCCGGGATCTCATCCGGGACTGCTAACAACCTTCGGTAACCATGTACACTATTTCCCTATAACCCTAGCATCATCGAACCTTGACATGACCGAGACATATCTCCGGTCAGTAACCAATAGCAGGATCTGGATACCCATGTTGGTTCCCACTGGCTCCATGATGATCTCATCGTCTAAACCACGATGTCGGGGATTCAATCAATCCCGTATACAATTCCCTTTCACTACTGGTATGATACTTGCCCGAGATTCGATCGTCGGTATCCCTATACCTTGTTCAATCTCGTTACCGGCAAGTCTCTTTACTCGTTCTGCAACACATCATCCCGTGGCTAACTCCTTAGTCACATTGAGCTCATTATGATGATGTCTTACCGAGTGGGCCCAGAGATACCTCTCCATCATACGGAGTGACAAATCCCAGTCTCGATTTGTGCCAACCCAACAGACACTTTCGGAGATACCCATAGTGCACCTTTATAGCCACCCAGTTATGTTGTGACGTTTGGCACACCCAAAGCATTCCTATAGTATCCGGTATTTGCACAATCTCCTGGTCTAAGGAAATGATACTTGACATTGGAAAAGCTTTAGCATACGAACTACACGATCTTGTGCTATGCTTAGGATTGGGTCTTGTCCATCACATCATTCTACTAATGATGTGATCCCGTTATCAACGACATCCAATGTCCATGGTCATGAAACCGTGACCATCTATTGATTAACGAGCTAGCCAACTAGAGGCTCACTAGGGACACATTGTGGTCTATGTATTCACACATGCATTACGGTTTCCGGTTAACACAATTATAGCATGAACAATAGACAATTATCATGAACAAGGAAATACAATAATCAATCTTCCAAGCTGGTTTGAAAAACCCCAATCTTTCAATATTGGTTATGATAAACCATGATGAAGATCTAGCCATGTTGGCTATTAAATATTTATTTGTTCCTACAGAAGTTTTTTCGTCATACTTAATGGGGGCTCATCTTTATAGCCTTGCGTCTTGTTTCATAATCTTGCTCTGACCTGGTTTGGCAAACCAGCATGATATGTAAGTATGATGCAATGCATGATGTAATGTATGATGGAATGCACGATGCAATGTGTGATGCAATGTATGATATTCTTGCTTTTTTTTTCTTTTCAAAAAACTCATATGATGGTTCTTCCTGGCTGGACTCAATGCTTGAACTCATACCAGTGCTGGATCTCCAACGAGAGTGACCGTCAACTCCTTTGAGTCGCTCAGGGTCTCTAGGCGAGATTAACTTATAAGAGCGCAACGAACCAGAAAGAGACACATCCACCGGCTCTTCTGGTGGACTTGATACTTTAACACATAACAATACTCTATTTCCAGGCGAGATTGAAGAGCGCAACGTCCCAGAAAGAGACACGAATGCTGGTTCTTCTGGGTGGACTCGCTGCTTGAACTCATAACAATACTCGGTTTCTAGGCAAGGATTAAAGAGCGTAGTGTCCCAGAAAGAGACACAACAGGGCATGTGTATCCCTAGGGCCCATAAGCCCCCTCTCACGTGACATAGTCCGCCGTTTGAACCTTAACCAGTGCTTAGGGTCTCCTAGCGAGTTTAACTGTCCGGTATGTTGGACAGACAGTGTCTCTAAGCGGTGATTAACTGATAAGAGTTCGGCAGGTCACATATTGGAGAGGCATCAAAAAGGGGGAAGTGTACAACTCGCTGCACCCCTAGCGATCTTGTTGATGGATTCAATGATTTGGGTCCATGATCCGCCTTACAGTGACTGAAAAGCCTGATCAAGAGGGTTGAAGCTTAACCCGATGGGTTGAAAGCCCCCAAACGACCTTGTCGATGATATCAACTTGTGCACCATCTTGTAAGCTCTCGTCTTGTGGATCGTCATCTTGTAAGCCACCGTCTTGTTTACTATTATGGCTGAAGAGCCGATCAAGAGGGTGAGCAAGCTAAACCCGGTGGGTTGGAAGCCCTCGAATGACCTTTGTTGAAGTATCCACCTTTGCACAATCTGAAATGCACAGAAAATAGAAACTCCAAGTTACTTTATGATGATCCAATAAATCTGGGCACCCATGTTTAACCGGTGCATTAGGCGGTTCATCCTCTTGGGCAACTTTTAATTCTTCCGCCAATAATATGGTAGCCCCCGGGATTGGGTTAACTTCCTTGCAATGACCCGGGGCTCTCATTGAAAACGACCAAGTGTGTCGAGCCATGTCTGTAGCCCACGAGCCTTGAGTCGACTTGAAGAGGCGGCTTGAGAATCTCCACTGAAGGTTGATGTTGACCGTGGCGGGTTATAGATGACCCCGTATGAATTGCTTCAATAGTCCAGTCGATGGTTTGTCCTAGCTGGTTATTGAAGTTTAACCAAACCGCCATGGCGGCGACTTGTGCGCCTATTCGTTTGGGCGGCTCATATAGACGAACACTGCTCGATATGCTGATGTAGATCAGACTGCGATGACGTCTTGCGTGCATCCGTTGTGCGGTTTAAACGGACAAGCACAACACCAACATGCTAATGTAGATTGGACCGTAGGGCGGCGACTCATAAACGTCTGTTGGGCGGCTTATACTAGTGCATGCGGCTCCTGGCATGTTGATGTAGACAAGACCGCGGGGCGGCGTCTTGCGCGCGTCCGTTCGGCGGCTCGTATAGGCGAGCACCACACCGGTGACTTGGCACAAACATGAGAGACGGTCGCGGTGTTGTAAGCTGGTGCGGTCGCGAGAAACGACCGTGGTGTTATAAGCCGACACAGATGGAGAGTCGGCCGTGGCGTTGTTGATGAAAACCATCTCGCGGCTTTGGCGGCTTGCCAAAGTCATTTGGGTGGCTCATACTAGCGAGTGAGCATGTGCGGTACCGATGTGTTGATGTAAATTGGGCTGCGACAGTGACGACTCGCGCGTGTCTATTGAGCAACACGCCACAAACGAACACCAGTATGTAATGATGTTGTCATGCGCTTCATCTTCGCGGTATGATGCCACTTGAGTAATTGTCCTACGTAAAACATTGCAGGCCAAAGTAACTATTCTTCACAGAAAATAATATGTGCTAAAAAAGAGATAAAATACGTATCACCTCATGATCTTCGTAAAAACTACCGATGATTCGTATGCAGATGTAATTGGACGTAACAGTTGTCCTTCATCCAAACAGGCCCACCTTTGATTTTGTTTACCGGATCCCCATGCTTTCCTTTACCTTATCCTCCACCAAAATTCACGGGAGCAGAGGGGAGCAGCAGTGACAGGCAGCAGTGGCGAGCTAGAACGGGCATGAGGCGCACATCGGAGGCGCGGCGTGGGCATGAGCTAGAACGTGCATGCCACACCGCGGAGGTGTGTAGCGGTGCCGGCTGTTGGTGTGCACATAGCGGATGCGAGCTCATGAGCACGGGCGGCGCACGACTGGCTTCTGATGGGGGCGACGCAGAGCTGGTGTTGCTTGCCTGTGGCCGGAGGTGGAGGCGCTCGATGAGGATCCGGGCGCAGCGTGAATGGGCAGAGCCACAATGGTGGAGGTCAGGCACGGCGACGACAAGAGGTCTGCGCGTGTGGGAGTCGATGCTGACGGAGTGGTGCAACTGCCATTGGGCGCGCAAGGACGAGCCATGGCGGCGGCTGAGGCGACAGAGACGCAGCGATGGAGTGAATCCGGCCGGGGCGGAGTAGAGCCAGACCGCGGCGCAGGGCATTGGCGGCTCAAGCCAGGATAGCACATAGGTAGTTGAGCAACGACACGGAGGCGGCTCAGGGGCGAGCAACCGTGGCGACGGAGCGAACTCGACCCGGAATGAGGCACATCGATGGCGAGCAGGCACGCGGTGACGCGACGTAGTAGGCGTGATGGGGCAGAGGTAGAGCCGAAGTAGACGCAGTGAAGGATCAAAAGCATAGGTGCTGCGGCGGAGAGGTCGTAGTAGCAGAGGTGAGCCGTCACTGCGGACGGGGACGAACCCGAACTGGCGGGGCGCGGGCATGGCAGCCGCTCAAGGGCGCGATGAGCTGACTCAAGGGCACAGGAGCAGAGTGAGGCCAAGTCACGGTAGAGCCGAAGCGGCTCGAACTCACGACGGTGAAGCAAACCCGACTCAAAGTGATGCATGACAAGGAGAGGGCGACACGACGTAGCAGGCGCGATGGGGCAGAGCCAGCATGGCTGAGACGCGCGGCGGCTAGGCGTGCAAGTGAGCGAGGGCGAGCCACCGGTCAGAGCAACGCGTGGAGGCAGGTGTGCAAGTTGGAGAGGGAGAGCCACCGGTTAGAGCAGCGCGTGGAGGCAGGCGTCCAAGTGGGCGAGGTGCGCCACCGGTCAGGGCAGCACGTGGAGGCAGGCGTGGCCAAGGTGCGCGGAGCAAACCAGAGCCAACACTGCAGGCCAAGGCAAGCGGTAGAGGTGGCCCGCTGCGGCTCGAAGATGCAAGGAGGCTAGCAAAACCTGAGTCTGCCTCCGGGTTGGGGTCGTGGAGTCGAAGTCGTGGCAGAGTCAGGTAGTCGAGGCCAGGCAAGACGAATCTGGCGACGTGAGCGGAGGCGTTGATAGGAGGCCGAGTCTGCGGTCAACCCATGCTCGGGTCGTGACCCCTTTCCTCTTTTCATTGATGTGTTCATCAGCCGGATTCAGCGAGTTTTCTTTCCTTAATACCGAATTAGCCTCTTGGTGGTAGTACTTGAAACCATCCGGTTTGGATGCTTTATATAGAAATAATATGACTTGATGTCGTTGTTGTCTCTGTTTTTCGTGCTAAGGAGTAGCATCAATGACCTCAGCCATTGCCCTTGGGACTGTACATAGAGGCAATAACTCAATGAATCTGACAAAAATAACCGTCGTCTGATGATTTTGACGCATATAGATGGAAACTTCTTTGTACTTAGCTTCTTGCGGTGGTGCAGCAGAAATTGACCCGGTTTCAACACATCACTCGGTTGCATGTGACAGCACACATGACGTAACCCTAAATTTCTCGTGATCTCAAATCTCATATCTACCATTCCGACTGATTGTCATGAAGACGATATAGATCCTTTTGTAGCGATGCTTTATTCATCTGACCACAAGCTTCTCGATCCCTTGCATAGATTCCTTCAAGAATGCAATACGACCATGCATGGCCCCACGGTGGGCACGAAATGTCATGGATTTGTCATGGCAAGATGTCTGGGTTAGCGGACTTAGGTGTGAGGCCATCGCAACTATGTGGTGGCTTGAGAGGGGTTGGTCGGAATCGTGAGATGCAAGTTTACCAAGGTTCGGCCCCTCTGATCGAGGTAAAAGCCTACATCCTGCTTCTCTTGTATTGATGATGAGGAAGACCTCTCGGTTAAAAGGATGTTGTCTTGCTACCTCTAATCCCGAGAGCCTCCAATCTGTCTATCTCTAATGACTTGTGTCTATCTTAACTTGTCTATTGAGATGTCTAAAAATCTGACCCTCTTGGGGTGACCAGCCCCTCCTTATATAAGTTGAAGGGGCGGCTTACATGTAGACTCTAAGTCGGATTGAGACTTAACTTATTATGACTTCCCATCGTGGGCTTCTCTTCATGGGCTTCTGAGCCCCCACGGCTTGACTAGGCGGCTTACACCCAGGTCTTATCTTCAATACTCATCTTTAGAGACTCTTCTTCGAGACCTATCTGTTTGACGGGTCATACCCTACTCCGTCTTAGCATTGTCTGTCGGCTTAGAACTGTCTGCCGGCTTAGAACTGTCTGTCGGCTCATACCACGGGGTATATCCCCAACAGTGACCAAATGTTGTTCGGAGTACCAGATGAGATCCTGGACGTCACGAGGAGCTCCGGAATGGTCCGGAGGTCAAGATTGATATATAGGAAGTCCTGTTTTGGTCACCAGAAAAGTTTTGGGCTCATCGGTAGTGTATCGGGAGTGCTGGGAGGGTACCAGGGAACCATCGGGAGCGGTGTCTCAACCCAAGGGGCCACATGGGTTGTAGGAGGAGGAAAACCAGCCCCTAGTGGGCTGGCCGAAGCCCCACTAAAAGCCCATGCGGCTGGGGTGGAGAAACCCTAAGGTGGAAGGAGGATTCCAAGTGGGAGAGATTCCGCATCTAGGCATCACGTCCGTGTCAAGTAAACTAAAATGATTCTGCATCTACTACTATTACTCCACACATCGACCGACTCCTACCTGCATCTAGAGTATTAAATTCATGAAGAACAGAGTAACACATTAAGAAAGATGACATGATGTAGAGGGATAAACTCAAGCAATATGATGAAAACCCAATCTTGTTACGCTTGATGGCAACAATACAATACGTGCCTTGCTACCCCTACTATGGCACTGGGTGAGGACACCGCAAGATTGAACCGAAAACGAAGCACTTCCCCCATTGCAAGAATTACCAATCTAGTTGGCCAAACCAAACCAATAACTCGAAGAGACTTGCAAGTATATGAAATCATGCAAATAAGAATTCATAGGAGATTCAAATAAGATTCATGGATAATCGGAACATAAACTCACAATTCATTGGATCTTGACAAACACACCACAAAAGAGGATTACATCGGATAGATCTCCATGAAGAACATGATATTAAAGATCAAAGAGAGATAAGAAGCCATCTAGCTACTAGATATGGACCCATAGGTATGTGGTGGACTACTCACGCATCATCGGAGGGGCAATGGAGTTGATGTAGATGCCCTCCATGATCGAAACCCCCTCCGGCAGATTACCGAAAAAGGCTCTAAGATTGGATCTCTCGGGAATGGAGGCTTCTGGCGGCGGAAAGTATTTGCGTGGCTTGTTCTGATGTTGGGGAATATTTGGGTATTTATAGGCCAAATAATAGGGTTAGGAGACCTGCCAGAGAGCGACAAGCCTGCTAGGCGTGGCCAGGGCCACCTTGCAGGCTTGTGGCACCCTGGCACCTCCCCTAACGTGCACTCCAAGCTTGATCGAGTTGTTTCCTTCCAGAAAAATTCCTTCCGAAGGTTTTATTCCATTTGGACTCCGTTTAATATTCCTTATATGCAAAACTAAAAATAAATTAAAAACAGAAACTGGAACTTTGCTCTAGATTAATAGGTTAGTGCCAAAAATAATATAAAACAACATATTAATGCATATAAAACATCCAAAATAGATAATATAATAGCATGACATCATCAAAAATTATAGATACGTTGGAGACATATCAACATCCCCAAGCTTAACTCCTGCTCGTCCTCGAGTAGGTAAGTGATAAAAACAGAATTTTTGATGTGGATTGCTACCTAACATATTTATCCGTGTAATACTCTTTATTGTGGCGTGAATATTCAGATCCGTAAGACTCAAAACAAAAGCTTAACATTGATATAGAAACGATAACATTTAAAGCATACTAGCAAAGCAGTCGTATCTTTTCAAAATATAATGGCAAAATAAAGTTATCCCTACAATATCATACGGTCTGGCTATGCTCCATCTTCCCCACACAAAGTATTTATATCATGTACAACCCCGATGAAAAGTCAAGCAATTGTTTTCACACCTTTATTTTCTCAAAAAAAATTCAACTCTCATGCAATACATGAGCGCGAGCCATGGATATAGCACTACAGGTGGAACAGAATATGGTGGAGGTTGTCAAGGAAGGGGAGAAGATAGTCTCACATCAACTAGGCATATCAACGGGCTATGTAGATTCCATCAATAGATATCAATGTGAGTGAGTTGGGATTGCCATGCAATGGATGCACTAGAGCTATAAGTTTATGAAAGCTCAAAAAGAAACTAAGTGGATGTGCATCGTGAAGAAAATTTTCCACTAGCTATATGAAAGTGACAAAATATGAGACTCTCCATCATGAAGATCATGGTGCTACTTTGAAGCACAAGTGTGTAAAAAGGTAGTAGCAATGTCCTTTCTCTCTTTCTCTCATTTTTTGTGGGCATCTAAGGCCTCTTTTATTTCATTTTTTATCAGGCTTCGCTGGCCTCTTTTATTTTTTTCATAATGTCTGGACTCTCATACCTACTAGTAAGGGAGTCATAGCTTACATCATCCTTTCCTCACATGGGACATGCTCTATTAATGAAAATCATCACACTTTTATTTACTTACAACTCAAAAGGAAAATTACAACTCGATACCTATTACAAAATATGACTCTATATGCAATATGGAAGTGATGGTGCATGAAATAAAATGAAACGGTGTAAGTTGCATGGCAATATATCTCGGAATGGCTATGGAAATGCCATAATAGGTAGGTATGGTGGCTGTTTTGAGGAAGATATATGGTGGCTGTTTTGAGGAAGGTATATGGTGTACCGGCAAAAGTTGCGCGGTACTTGATAGGCTAGCAAAAGTGGAAGGGTGAGAGTGCGTATAGTCAATGGACTCAACATTAGTCATAAAGAACTCACATACTTATTGCATAAGTCTATTATTCATTGAAACAAAGCATTTAATGCATGCTCCTAGGGGGGAGGTTGGTAGGAGTTCACCATCACACGCCCCCGACCCTCACATAAAGGCTGAAAATCAATAAGCAAGTCATGCTCTGACTTCCTTACATAATAGTTCACCATACGTGCATGCTACGGGAATCACAAGCCTTTGCACAAGTATTTTTACCAAATCACAATTTGCTTACTGTAACGACCCGAACTTGATAAGATTTGATATCTGTGTGCTTACTGTGCTAGTCCCTGGATCAATATCTAGCACATACAGTACATGATGTAATATCAAGAATAAACCACATGTCATAATATTACATCGTAGATCCAGAATTACACCATTACATACCTCTATAGCTCAAAGGTAACATACAAATAAAATACAGTGGAAAGCAAATATAAACTCCATGGAATCCATAAACACCACAAGAAATTATTGAGTATTGACATCGTAACCCTACATCGTATCACTCACTCGTCGAAGTAAAATCTACAACATGATAAGTTACAACCACAAGGGTCAATACTTTGAATGTACTCGCAAGTCACACAATGAATGATATAACAGACCTACTTTATATGCAAGGTATATCAAGAGGAGATTGAAGTGGTTGTTTTGCAGAAAGCTAATTTTTCCCTGATAACTACATAATATAGTAGTCAAGTTTTATTTATCTTGCTACAATTAAATGCATATGGTTGAATTGGGCACTCCAACTCCAACCTATTCCCATTATTAAGTTTTCCACTCCAATTTCAGTAAGGTGTATCATCTGTCAAGATCATCCAACAACTATAATGGCCTAGCTGCTCAAAGTTGTCCATAACCGGGGACGCGACTAATCATGATTAGTTTTTTACACTCTGTAGAGGTTTAGTATGCTTTACCCACTTGACCCAACCCAAAGATTGTGACGAAGTCTTTCACAAGCAGTCACCTAGTCCCACAGGAGGCCCATCCCAACTATCACATGTACATCTGCTGGCACATCCGGGTAAGGTTTCCATAACGGATCAACTAAGCCAGAGCCCATATAGCAAGTGGCCGCACATGGAAGCTACTAGTCACTAAGTCTCTAATCTTTTTGAACCTGGGCGGCATTCTACTTACATGCAGAGGGTCGAAACCATGATTTTCTTAAAACCACCCAGCAATACCACATCCGCCCAGAGATGAATTATATATATTAAGTTTCAACATAAGTTATATCATAGACCTCACAAAATCTCAATGGATGCACGAACCAATCCCCGTCTACATAGCCTAGCAAGAATACACTACCACAGTCTACAAAAGGCTCTACTAAGTTGAATCCCAATAGAAATAACATACTACCATAGTATTCCTACACATGCATAATATAGTATTGTGATGTATAACTACATGCATAGAAACAATAATAGGATGAAGGATGATCAAGATGTAACTTGCCTTATACATTTTTGTTGAAGTCAATCGCACTCACAATCCTGGCAACACTAATATTCGCCCTCCAGACAATCTAACGTTTCAAACAAAGTATTGATCAATAACACCAAAATAACACCAAACAATAGGAAATCATTTTTTATTCCAAGACAGTAGCATAACAATAGTTACAAATCATCTACAAATTGTAGGAACACAACACAAAAAGAAACGATTAATTTCACTAAACGGTTTGCAAACTATGGCCTACGGAAGGTAGAATTCAAATTCACACAAATTCAAATTTGAATAGTTCAAAATATTGAAATTTCTGTGCTACTGGATAGAGGGGATCATGATGAACAATTTGGTATTGGTTTCATCAATTTTGGATAAACGGTTGCAAAGATATGAAGTTTTGAAAATCAGGAACAAATCTGCCATATTTTCTCTATTTAGCAAATATCTTCGCCACGTGGCGCAATATGAGTGGCTAGCACCTGTCCACTACGAGGCTAAAGGAGTGAGCTTCTGTTAAATAGAGGAAAACGGTTTAGGAGAAATAAAACAAAACAGATATCTAACATTGGCCGCACACGACAGATCAAATGACAGGAGAGACTCACCGGAGAGAAAGGGCTGGGCACCCACCGGAGTTGAAGCAGAACGGTGATGGGTGGCATGGGATCGACGATTCCTATGGGTATAGAGCTCTCAGAGGCTCGGGGGTAGGAGGACAAGATGCATGAGACTACTACGAAGTCAAAAACAAACACGGGGATGACCGGGGAATCCTCCAATGTCGGCTACGTCCGGCTAGAGCACGACGGGCGGCAGTGATTTTCGGTCAGAGTTGCGAGCATCGTCCTGGTGCTCCCCTACATGCGTTAGAAGTTGAGGGACAGAGAGAAGACCGAGAGTAATAGGACAACAGCGGAAAGGAGGTGCAGGGACCTTCATACAGCAACGACATCGATGGAAGGAGAAGTGCGTCGAGGGGGAACTCCGGCGAGATCTGAACAAGGTCAAACGGGCATGGGAGTCCAAGGTTTTGCCAAAAACTGGTCGAGGAGAGGTTGGGGGTCTTATATATGGTCATAGGCATGATGGGGAAGCAGCTGATCGACCGCTTCGATGAGGATTTAGATCGGGAGCGAGGGTGCTCCAGGACTCCCTGATGAACACTCTTGGAGGAAGGAGATGACAACATGGTGTCAGCTCGTCAGCGGAAGGGAGAAACAAAAAAAGAAACATAAAGAAAGAGTGGTGGGGTGCTGGGCTGCTCGCTAGGCTTGGCCGACTATTGTGACGTTCTCACGGCGCGCTAGGCGTTGAATAGGAGTGGCATGTCGCTCGTCATGCATGTGTAACCCAAGTGAATATTGAAACCTCGCTAATAAAAATATATGGGGAATAGTTCTTGCCAAAATAAATTATCACATAAAATCCAAATATTCTTGGAGATAGAATAGTTCATAAAATATTCTTACTAGTATAATAAACATTGAACGTTTTTTCCAAATCAAAAATAAAGAAGAAAATTATAACATTTTTTACTAACTTTATTTTGGACCTTATTAATATTCCATAAAATCCTTTTGATCTCCAGATAAGTAAATAAAATAACAATAAAAGAACTTCAGAACGAAAATATATTGAAGGAGTCATATTTCCTTCTCTCATCATATTTTTCTTCGTGGGATTTGTTTTAAACATTCAAAATCCAAATGGGAGAGTATTCAATTATTCACAAATAGTACTCTTGAGGAAGTCATGTCATCCTCTCTCATACGTGAATTGGAAATGTTCTGAATATTCTCAAAATGAAAACAAGATCCAAATTTATAATCGGGAAAGTCATTTTATTCCCTCTCATTTGATATTCGAATTAAACTCCAAAAGCTTCAAATCGTCCTCAAAATTGATAAAATAGCAAGCAACACAAGCAAGTCTAAAAAAATCTATTTAAATAAATAACATTCCAAATTTCTAAATTTTTGGATGTTACAAATCTACCACCCTTAAAATGAATCTCGTCCCCGAGATTTGAAGAGGCTACAAAGAAAAGGTTCAGGTTGGGATTCTCCTTGAATATCCATTTATCATCTGATTGTCTGTGGTACTACCACCCTTAGAATCAAAGTCACGAGGTCTTCAGAAATCTTACTTGTTGATGACATCCTTCATGGATGAAAGTCTTGCGCCATTACTAAACAACTATCAATTCTCTCATGGTGGTCATCATAAATGGTTCCTAAAGAAAATGGGTCTTAGCTTATTCTCACCATATAACTTACTATAGGCATCGATTGCCTTTTACAGGGGTCATATGTCATGCCAGTCTAAGGTTTAGGCTTAGCATAATTGTCTCTCTACTATAGGTAAGTCACTCTAGATTTATCATCCCACATAGCAAGAGCTAATAATAAGAGTAAGTCGGCATGGTGATCAATCCATTCCGCACCCAAATCATTACTTTGTATATGATTTAGCAAATCTTGCATTCTAACTCTCACACATCCTCACAAGCATTGCAGAAATTACCCTTGTTCACGAACTATGTTCGGATAATCCATTGGTTATGCATGCCAAACAAAACAACTATCGTTCCTTTCAACTCTCAGGTTTGCGTCAACTACTATAAAACGTTGTAGCTTCCTCCAGGCTTCTTCTTTCGTCAAGACTGTGCTTGCTTCTTGGTCGATCTTGGTGCTTGGGGTTAACCAGAACTCATCATTGGGGTTGTGACATAGATTGGATATAGACAGATTAAAGACCTAAGGGGAAAAACACTACCCATATCATGCTAGCAAAAAAAACTCCAAATCAAACAAAACAAACAAATCACACAAGTCACACCACATAAGCAAAACCTACAGGTAAGGTCATATCCACAGGAGATATGATCTCGTCATACTACACATGAATCGTTTATAAAACTCAACATAGTAGGGGTGGTCTGCTAACTAAAACTTGTCAAATGATACTAATACAACTACAAGGGACATCTACATTTGAAAAGAGAAGATGAGAGTACGAGAGTAAGAACTTCCAAGTAGAGTAAGGTTGAAAAATAAAATTTTCATTCCTACGGCTTTTCCTACTCCATTTTCTAGGGTGACGACCTATAGTCAACATGGGCTGTGATACCGTCTGTAACGACCCGAACCTGATAAGATTCGATGTCTCTGTGCTTACTCTGCTAGTCCCTGGATCAATAGCTAGCACACACAGTGCATGATGTAATATCAAGAATAAACCACATGTCATAATATTACATCATAGATCCACAATTACACCATTACATACCTCTGTATCTCAAAGCTAACATACAAATAAAATATAGTGGAAAAAAATATGAACTCCATGGAATCTATCAACACCACAAGCAATTGTTAAGTATTGACATTGTAACCCCACATCGTACCACTCACTCGTCGAAGTAAAATTTGCAACATGATAAGTTACAGCCACAAGGGTCAGTACTTTGAATGTATTGGCAAGTCACACAAGGAATGATATAACAAACCTACTTCTATATGCAAGGTATATAGAGAGGAGATTGCAGTGGTTGTTTTGCAGAAAGCTAATTTTCCCCTAATAACTACATAATATAATAGTCAAGTTTTATTTATCTTGCTACAATTAAATCATATGGTTGAATTGGGCACTCCAACTCCAACCTATTCCCATTATTAAGTTTCCCACTCAAATTTTAGTAAGGTGTATCATCTCTCTTATTAAGTTTCCCACTCAAATTTTAGTAAGGTGTATCATCTCTCAAGATCATTCAACAACTATAATGGCCTAGCTGCCCAAAGTTGTCCATAACCAGGGACACAGCTAATCATGATTAGTTTTTTACACTCTGTAGAGGTTTAGTACGCTTTACCCACTGGACCCAACCCGAAGATTGAGACAAAGTCTTTCAGAAGCAGTCACCTAGTCCCACAGGAGGCCCATCCTAACTATCACATCTACATCTACTGGCACATCCGGATAAGGTTTCCACAACTGATCAACTAAGCCAGAGCCCATATAGCCAGTGGCCGCACATGAAAGCTACTAGTCACTAAGTATGTCTGATCTTTTTGAACCTGGGCGACATTCTACTTACATTCAGAGGGTAGAAACCATGATGTTCTTAAAACCACCCAGTGCTGCCACATCTGCCCAGAGATGAATTGTATATATTAAGTTTCAACATAAGTTATATCATAGCCCTCACATAATCTCAATGAATGCACGAACTAATCCCCGTCTACATAGCATAGCAAGAATACACTACTACGGTCTACAAAAGGCTCTACTAAGTTGAATCCTAATAGAAATAACATACCACCATAGTATTCCTACACATGCATAATATAGTATTGTGATATATAAATACATGCATAGAAAAAAATAATAGGATAAAGGATGATAAACATGTAACTTTCCTTATACATTGTTGTTGAAGTCAATCGCACTCACAATCCTAGCAACGCCAATATTCGCATTCTGGACAGTCTACATGTTTCAAACAAAGTATCGGTTAATAAAAAAATCAATCAATAACACCAAAATAACACCAAACAGCAAGAAATCATTTTTTTATTCCAAAACAGTAGCATAACAATAGTTACAAATCATCTACAAACCGTAGGAACACAACACAAAAAGAAACGATTAATTTCACTAAACGGTTTGCAAATTATGGCCTCTGGAAGGTAGAATTCAAATTCACACAAATTTAAATTTGAATAGTTCAAAAGATTGAAATTTTGGTACTACCTGATAGAGGGGATCATGATGAACAATTTGGCGTTGGTTTCATCAATTTTGGATAAACGGTTGCAAAGATATGAAGTTTTGAAAATGAGGAACAAATCTGCCATTTTTTGTATTTAGCAAATATCTTCGCCACGTGGCGCAATATGAGTGGCTAGCACCTGTCCACTGCGAGGCTAAAGGAGCGTGCTTCCGTTAAACACGGGAAAATGGTTTGGGATAAATAAAACAAAACAAAGATCTAATCTTGGCCGCACATGACAGATCGAACGGTGGGAGAGACTCACCGGAGAGAAAGGGCTGGGCACCCACCGGAGTTGAAGCAGAACGCCGACGGGCGGCTCGGGATCGATTATTTCGATGGGTATAGGGCTCTCCGAGGCTCGGGGGTAGGAGGACAAGATGCGTGAAACTACTGCGAAGTCGAAAACAAACACGGGGATGACCGGGGATTCCTTGCATGTCGGCTACGTCCGGCTGGAGCACGACGGGCGGCGGTGATTTTCGGTCAGAGTCGCAGGCGTCGTCCTGTTGCTCCCCTGCATGCGCTAGAAGGTGAGGGATAGAGAGAAGATCGAGAGTAAGAGGACAACAGGGGAAAAGAGGTGCAGGGACCTTCATACAGCAACGAAATCAATGGCAGCAGAAGTGCGTCGAGGTGGAACTCCGACGAGATCTGAACGAGGTCAAACAGGCACGAGAGTCCAAGGTTTTGCGAAAAATTGATCGAGGAGAGGTTGGGGTCTTATATATGGTCATAGGCATGATGGGAAGCAGCTGATCGACCGCTTCGGTGAGGATTTATATCGGGAGCAGGGTGCTCCAGGACGCTTGGAGGAAGGAGATGACAGCATGGTGTCGGCTCGTGAGCAGAAGGGAGAAAGAAAAAAAATAAACAAATAGAAAGAGTGGTGCGGTGTGGGGCTGCACACTGGGCTTGGCCCACTATTGTGACGCGCTCATGGCGTGCTGGGCGTTGAATAGGAGTGGCCTGTCGTTGGTCGTGCGTGTGTAACCGAAGTGAATTGTGAAACCTCGTTAATAAAAATATATAGGGAATAGTTCTTGCCAAACTAAATTATCACATAAAATCCAAATATTCTTGGAGACAGAATAGTTCATAAAATATTCTTACTAATATAATAAACATTGAACGTGTTTTCCTAGATCAAAAATAAAGAAGGAAAACATAACATTTTTTATTAACTTTATTTTGGACCTTATTAATGTTCCATAAAATAGTTTTGGTCTCCAAATAAATAAATAAATAAAAATAAAAGAACTTCAAAACGAAAATATATTGAAGGAGTCATATTTCCTTCTCTCATCATATTTTTCATTGTGGGATTTGTTTTAAACATTCAAAATCCAAATGGGAGAGTATTCGATTATTCACAAATAGTGCTCTTGAGGAAGTCATGCCATCCTCTCTCATACGTGAATTCGAAATATTCTGAATATTCTCAAAACAAAAACAAGATCCATATTAATAATTGGGAAATTCATTTTATTCCCTCTCATTTGATATTCGAATTAAACTCCAAAAGCTTCAAATTGTCCTCAAAATCAAGCAAATAGCAAGTAACACAAGCAAGTCTAAAAAAATCTATTTAGATAAATAACATTCCAAATTGCTAAATTTTGGGATGTTACACTTCCTAACATGTCTCTCAACATTACCATATTTATATCTCAAAACTTTATGCAAGGAATCAAACTTCTCATAAATACTCAATGCACTTAATATGGAAGTTTTTATTATATCCCTCTTTGATGCCTAGCATATTAGGACTAAATTCATAACATATACCAATTACCATGCTGTTTTAGAGACTCTCAAAATAATATAAGTGAGGTACGAGAGTTCAAGTATTTCTATAAAATGCAAACACCACCGTGCTCTAAAAGATATAAGTGAAGCACATAGAGCAAAATTGCCGAACTCAAAAGATATAAGTGAAGCATATAGAGAATTCTAATAAATTGACAATTTAGCGTGTCTCTCTCAAAATATGTATGCAGCAAGTATGATTGTGGCAAACTAACAAGCAAATCCTCATATCATACAAGACGCTCCAAGCAAAACACATATCACGTGGTGAATAAAAATATAGCCTCAAGAAATTTACCGATGGTTTGAAGACAAAAGAGGGGATCCCTTCCAAGGCAACCCCAAGCTTAGGCTTTCTGGTATCCTTGAATATGACTTGGGTTGCCTTGGGCATCCCTAATCTTAGGCTCTTTCCACTCCTTATTCCATAGTCCATCAAATCTTTACCCAAAACTTGAAAACTTCACAACACAAAACTTAACACAAAACTCGTGAGATCCGCTAGTATAAGAAAATAAATCACCACTTTAGGTATGGTCATGAACTCATTATTTATTATATTGATGTTATACCTACTTTAATCTAACTTCTACATGGCTCATACGACATGATACAACCCATAGATTCATCAAAATAGCCAAACAACTCAAAGAAAACAGAATCTCTCAAAAACAGAACAGTCTGTAGCAATCTAGGAACTTCGTATACTTATGTAACTCAAAAAATTCTGTAAAATTATGAAAACCTGGTAAATTTATATATCAATCTGATGTCAAAATTTCAGCTCAATTCGACTCCCTGGAAAATCTGGAAAATTCCTGGACTGAGCGCAAAAGTTTCTGTTTTTCAGCAAGATCAAGTCAACAACTACCATAGATAACCCCAAAGGTTTTACTTGGCTCAAACACTAACTAAAACACTCAAAAATAGAATCAAAAGTATAACACAAAAATAAAATTGGGTTGCCTCCCAACAAGCGCTATTGTTTAATGCCCCTAGCTAGGCATAATGATTTCAATAATGCTCACATAAAAAGTAGTGTTTGAAACATGCAAGAGAGCATCATGAATCTCATGAAAAGCACATTTAAGTCTAACCCACTTCCTATGCATAGGGATTTTGTGAGCAAACAATTTATGGGAGAAAGAATCAACTAGCATAGGAAGGCAAAACAAGCATACCTTCAAAACTTTGAACACATAGAGGGGAAACTTGATATTATTGCAATTCCTACAAGCATATGTTCTTCCCTCATAATAATTTTCAGTAGCATCATGAAGGAATCTGACAATATAACTATCACATAAAGGACTCTTTTCATGATCAATTATAGCATATGTGTCATCACCAAATTTGGGGCACAAAAAATATCATATTCATCAAGCATAGCATCCCCAAGCTTGTGGTTTTGCATATCATTAGCATCATGGATATTTAAAGAATTCATACTAACAACATGGCAATCATGATTTTCATTCAAGGAACTATCATGAATCTCCTTACAAATTTCTTCATTCAACACTTCATCAAAAAATTCAGATTCATGATTTTCAAACGAAACTTCATAGACATAATCAAGTGCACTCAACTCTCTAGCAATTGGTTCCTCATAATTTGGTCTTTTGAAAAGATTAGCAAGTGTATGAGGTCTATGTCAATAGATTTTTAGCAAGTGAATATGCAAGCAAATAGAAGGCACATGGCAACACAAGCAAACATAGAACCGAAAAGGCGAACGGAAGAAGGGCGAATAAAAAGGCAAATATTTTTGGTATTTTTTGAAAATCGTTTTAGAAGTATAAGAGAGGAAAACGAGAGGCGAATGGAAAATGATGTAAATGCAAGAGATGAGTTTGTGATGGGTACTTGGGAGGCTTGATATGTATCCTCCCCGAGCAACGCAGCCAGAATTGGCAAGTTGGCGGGAAAGTTCTTGTCTTGACTTGCTATGTATCCTGCTCGGTAACGGTGCCAGAAATCCTTCTTGCTACCTCTTGAGGCTATGTTGGTTTTCCCTTCAAGAGGAAAGGGTGATGCAGCGAAATAGATAAGTATTTCCCTCAATTTTTGAGAACCAAGGTATGAATCCAATAGGAGGAACAAGCAAGTCACCAATGGATGCACCTACACAAACAATCAAACTCTTGCACCCAATGCTATAAAGGGGTTGTCAATCCTTCACGGTTATTTGCAAGGATTAGATCTAAAAGAGATAGATGTAAACGAGTGTGGAAAGTAATAGGTAAATAAATTACAACAAGATGTTTATGGGTTTTCTAGTTTATAGATCTGAAAGTATATGATGGAAAATAGACCCGGGGGCCATAGGTTTCACTAGAGGCTTCTCTCTTGAAGGCAAATATCATGGTGGTTAAACAAATTACTGTCAAGCAATTGATAGAAAAGCGAATAATCATGTAGTTATCCAAGGCAATGATCATGCATATAGGCATCACGTCCGTGTCAAGTAGACCGAAACGATTCTACATCTACTACTATTACTCCACACATCGACCGACTCCTGCCTGCATCTAGAGTATTAAGGTCATGAAGAATAGACTAACAAATTAAGAAAGATGACATGATTTAGAGGGATAAACTCAAGCAATATGATGAAAACACCCATCTTGTTACCCTTGATGGCAATAATACAGTACGCGCCTAGATACCCCTACTATGTCACTAGGTGAGGACACCACAAGATTGAACCCAAAACCAAGCACTTCTCCCATTGCAAGAATTACCAATCTAGTTGGACAAACAAAACCAATAACTCAAAGAGACTTGCAAGGATATGATATCATGAAAATAAGAATTCAGAGGAGATTCAAATAAGATTCATGTATAATCTGAACATAAACTCACAATTCATCGGATCTTGACAAACACACCACAAAAGAGGATTACATCGGATAGATCTCCATGAAGATCATGAAGAACATGGTATTGAAGATCAAAGAGAGAGAAGAATCCATCTATCTACTAGCTATGGACCCGTAGGTCTGTGGTGGACTACTCGCGCATCATTGGAGGGGCAATGGAGTTGATGTAGATGCCCTCTGTGATCGAAACCCCCTCCGGCAGATTACCAGAAAAGGCTCCAAGATTGGATCTCTTGGGAATGGAGGCTTCTGGCGGAGGAAAAGTATTTGTGTGGCTCGTTCTAATGTTAGGGGAATATTTGGGTATTTATAGGCCACAGAAAAGGGTTAGGAGACCTGCCACGGAGCGACAAGCGTGCTAGGCGCGGCCAGGGGACATGCCTAGCAGGCTTGTGGTGCCCTGGCACCTCACGTGACGTGCACTCCAAGCTTGATCGACTTGTTTCCTTCCAGAAAAATTCCTTCCGAAGGTTTTATTCTATTTGGACCCCGTTTAATATTCCATATCTGCAAAACTCAAAAACAAGGAAAAACAAAAACTGGCACTTGGCTCTAGATTAATAGGTTAGTCCCAAAAATAATATAAAATAGCATATTAATGCATATAAAACATCCAAAATAGATAATATAATAGCATGACATCATCAAATATTATAGATATGTTGGAGACGTATCATTCTCCTGCAGCGCGACGGCGTGGCAGTCATAGTGTTGGAACTATTCCTGCAGGGCTTCGATAAACACCGTCGAAACGATATAGAGGGAAAACTACGATCTATAGGCCAGAGGGCAGCACGTGGCTTGTCGTATGTTGGATGCCCTAAAACCTCTAGTATATGTAGGAGGAGAGGGATGGGAGGTCTTGTCCCCTCCTTCAAGGAGGGCTTCGCCCGAAGGAGGTGGAGGAGTCCACCTTCAATCCTACTAGGAGTACGATGTCTCCCCTATTTGGAAAACACTTCCACCTCTTGGGTTTTTTCCACCTCTAGCTGCATGGGCCTAAGTGGGGGGGGGGGTCCGGCCATCCCACTAAGGGCTGGTTTAAATCGTCCCACAACCCATGAGGCCCTTTGGGTCAAGACACCCGTCCCGATGGTCCTCGGTACCCTCCCGACACTTCCGGTACACTACCGATGAGCCTAAAACATTTCTGATGACCAAAACAAGACTTCCTATATATCAATCTTTACCTCCGGACCATTTCGGATCTCCTCGTGACGTACGAGATCTCATCCGGGACTCTAAACAATCTCCGGTCACCAACATCTATAACTCAACTATACTGAAACATCACCGAACCTTAAGTGTGTAGACCCTGTGGGTTCGAGAACTGTAGACATGATCGAGACACTTCTATGGTCAATAACCAATAGCGGGACCTAGATGCCCATAGTGGTTCCTATATATTCTACTAAGATCTTTATCGGTCGAACCTCTATGTCAAGAATTCAATTAATCACGTATGATGTTCCCTTTGCTCTTCAGTATGTTACTTTCCCGAGATTCGATCGTCGGTATCTCTATACCTAGTTCAATCTCGTTACTGGAAAGTCTCTTTACTCGTTATGTAATACAAGATCTTGTGGCTAACACTTTAGTCACATTGCTTGAAAGGCTTGTTGTGATGTTATATTACCGAGTGGGCCCTGAGATACCTCTCTATCACACGGAGTAACAAATCCCAGTTTTGATGCATGCCCACTCAATAGACACCCTCAAATATACCTGTAGAGCACCTTTATACTCACCCAGTTACATTGTGACGTTTGATACACACAAGGTACTCCTCCGGTGTCAGTTAGTTGCATGATCTCATGGTCATAGGAACAGATACTTGACATGCAGAAAACTATAGCAATAAACTAACACGATCATATTCTATGTTTCTAGTTTGGGTCTTTTCCATCACAACATTATCCTAATGATGGGACCTCATTATCAAATGACACCTCATGTCCATGGCTAGGAAACCTTAACCATCTTTGATCAACGAGCTAGTCTACTAGCGGCATACTAGGGACATAGTGTTGTCTATGCATACACACATGCAATTGAGTTTCCAATCAATACAATTATAGCATGGATATTAAACGATTATCATGAACAAGGAAATATCATAATAACCACTTTATTATTGCCTCTAGGGTATATTTCCAACACTAACACCATCACGAAAGGGTTCATCTTCATCATAGGTGCCGCTATGATGATGCGTCAGTAGTCCACCATAGACCTACGGGTCCGTAGGCAGTAGCTAGATCGCTTCCTATCTCTCTTATGATTCTCAATACAATGGTCTCTTTGAGATCTATTTGATGTAATGAGTTTTGCAGTGTGTTTGTTGGGATCCGATGAATTTTGAATTCCTGATCAGTTTCTATCCATGAATATGATTTGAGTCTTCTTTGATCTCTTATTTGCATGATTACTTATAGCCTCGTATTTCTTTTACGAATCTTTGGTTTAGTTAGGCCAACTAGATCGATTTTTTTATTGCCATGGGAAGAGGTGCTTGTGATTGTTTTGAGCTTGTGGTGTTCTTTCCCATTGACAGAAGGGGCAGCAAGGCATGCATGTATAATTTCCATTAAGGATAACAAGATGGGGTCTATTCCTACATGAATAGATCTGTTCTAAATCATGTCACCATTCTTATTGCATTAGTCTGTTTTCCCATGAACTTAATACACTGGATGCATGTTGGATATCAGTCGATGTGTGGAGTAATAGAAGTAGATAGTGGACGTGATGCCTATATAATGATCATTACGTGGATATCGTCATGATTATTTAATCTTCTATATATTACCCAACAATATTTGTTTCACCCATCGTGTGCTACACTCATGAGATAAACCACTAGTGAAACCTATGGCCCCGGGTCTACTTTCCCAACATATTGCTTTCCGATCTACTATTTTGCCTTTTTGTTTTCAGATCTATTAATCCAAAAAAACAAAAATACCTTGTTTCACTTTTTTTTCACTTTTTTTGTTTTGTGTTCTTACGAGATCTATTTGCCAACACTATCACTACCTAATCCATCTTTTTATCGTTGAGAGCTTGACAACCTCTCTTACGCGTCGGGTTGCAAGTATTTGTTATTAGTGTGCATGTCTTGTTTACGTAGGTGCTTTATCTTGCTCTACGGATTGATACCTTGGTTTCATAACTTAGGGAAATACTTATAGTCGCTGTGCTACATTATCCCTTCCTCTTTGGGGAAATACCGACACGGTCTCAAGCCACGTCAGTCACCAGAATCCGCAAGTTGATGCCATAACATATATCAAGTGAATCAATAGAACACCCCATTGCCACCACGGGTATCTACATGCGAGACATGGATCAAGTGTTCCTAAATCCAATATTCAGTCCAACATAACAAGATCTCAAAGGGAAAGATTCAATTCATCACAACAACATAGAGAGGAAAGAATACCATATGATCCAACTATATTAACAAACCCCATGATCAAGACTATGCCATCTCAAGAACACGAGAGATAGAGAGAGATTGAACTCATAGCTAGCGGTACATTCCTTAGCCCTATGGGTGAAATACTCCCTCCTTGTCATGGCCTCTGCCGGGATGATGAAGATGGCCACTATGATGATCTCCCCCTCCGACAGGGTATAGGAAAGGCTCCAAATGGATTTTTCTTTGATACAGAGAGTTGCGACAGCGGACTGGAAGTTATAGGTTTATTTCCATGGGTTTATGTATATATAGAATTTTTCAGCAGTGGAATCACGCTAACCGGAGCCATGAGGGCCCACAAGCAATCAGAGCACGCCTAGGTGTTAGTGCATCTAGTGCCCCTTAGTGAGTTTGGTGTATTGAAGACTTATAGGTTAAGGTACTAATGTGTTTGTGAGTGTACACAGGATCTATAAGTCGATGAGGAGTTTGATATATTCGGAGATTATTGACCCCTAAAAATGTATGTCTTCAAGTGAAGACTTTGCTGAAGACTTTGTGAAGACTTTGGTGAAGACTTTGTGAAGACTTTGAAGATGAAGAAGTTGGTGTGACCTTGAAAATATGAACGAGGAATATGAAGCATGAAGACTTTTATTTTCTTAGTTTCATTTCTTTATTTTAGTCATAGGAAACACCGTACTGTTAAATGGGGCCAAGGTAATACAAAGGAAAATTTGCAAGTGATGCTCAACTCCAAATTCCTCAACATATACAGTCCTTCGAGTGAAGCCTTTGGAAATCTCATATGGCTCAGACAAGTTCTTTAGTGACAGTGATGAAGTTCTTCTGGTCTCTAAGGAAATTGATCTGACTGAGGAGTTAGGATTTTGTCAGTGCGAATTACCTACAAGTGAGGAACATGATAAGCCTGAGGACTTTCATAGTTCGAAATTCCGACCGTTGTTGTGCTTAGCGCCAGTTGTCCCCAGTCATAACATCCACATAACGGTCATATCATTGGGGGCATTTATGTCTTATCATGCCAGGTTGCACCCTGGGTATAAATAGCCACCCCCCACAACCACTAGTTGGTTGGCTGCTCCGAGAGAGAACTGACACTTGTCAATTGAGAGCGACCCATCCTCCGAGGACTTTTAGAGAAAATCATCAGTGAGGAAAAACCCACAACCAAACCACAAAACCCATAGTGATTGAGCATCACTGAAGAAATTCCTGTGTTGATCCTATGCTTGTTACCTTTGAGGACTGTGCATCCTCCACATGGTTAGGCATCATGGTCTAGTGCCCTTGCAGTCAATTGGGGATCACGAAGTGACCTTGGTCTAGAGCATCCAGCAGAAAATTGTGGATCGCCGGGTGACCAGTTTGTGAGGGTTTTGGAAGTCTACCCTGAAGACTTACCATGAGTGTTGGGCGAGGACTATGTGACCTTATCTCAAGGAGAATACGGTAAGGACTGTGTGTCCTAGGACTGTGTGTCCTAGGACTGTGTGTCCTAGTACTGTGTGTCCTATGGTTTAAATACCAGGCCGCTCCAAAACAGATGTACGACTGTCACAGTAGTTGGAACTGGGTTATCAAACCATTGTCTTCATCGAGCTATCTGGTTCTATTTCCTCGACCCCTCTATTCCTCATATACCTGTTGATGAAATTGATTGTTACTGTTTGAAGAATTTGACTGAAGACTTTCACAAATTCCTCACCTCAAATTTTTCAGGTTACCTTATTCATCACTGCTTATACTGTATCACGCTACTCACTGTTTGTGCATGTTTCATTTCATCATGAAGTCTATGTTGTTACTATGTTCCTCATGGACTTGAGTACTTATTCCGCTGCTAGTTATTCATCACATTTCAAAATTCTCAAAGTTGAAATTCCTCAAGTGATGAATTTGTAAAAATCGCCTATTCACCCCCCCTCTAGTCGATATAACACACTTTCAATTGGTATCAGAGTAGGTACTCCCTCGCTCTGTGTGATTTTGGTTTAACCACCTAGAGTTCTAGTTATCTCGACTGCAGGTATGATTAAGGTTTCCGTGGGGTGTCCTACCTTTGATGGGACGGACTACCCCTATTGGAAGAACAAGATGCGTATGCACCTTGAAGCTATTGACAACGATCTCTGGTATGTTGTGGAAAATGGTGTGCCCTCTATCACTCCCACTGTTACTACTGCTGATGTGAAGAGATTCAAGCAACTCGATTCTCAAGCGAAGAATATCATCTTTGGCCATCTGAGCAAAGGTCAGTGTGGCAGAGTGAGTGCTTTGGAGTCTGCTAAGCTTATCTGGGATAGGTTGTCCAAAGTCAACGAAGGTGTTTCCACTCAACGTGACTCTCATGTTGATGTTCTTCACAATCTCTTCAACCGCTTCAAGAGACTTGACAATGAAAATGTTCAGCAAACTTTTGATCGTCTCACTGATATCTCCAATGAGCTTCAAGCACTAGGTGCCAGCGATATCACTGACCATGAAGTGGTGAAGAAACTGCTAAGATCTCTTGACTCCTCATTTGCTACTCTGGCTTTGATTATTCAAGAACATGGAGACTACAAGTCACTTGATCCTGCTGATATTCTTGAGAGACTCAATACTCATGAATTCCAACAAGCTGAGAAGAGAGACCTCTACGGGCCAAGCTATGGAAGATCTCGTGCTCTAAAGGCAAAACCAATTTCCTTATCCGAAGAAGAAGATTCAGACAGCAGCCTTGGTGATCCTGAAGAACTAAGTCAGGAACTGGCAATCCTCGTGAGGAAATTCTAGAAGTTCTGAAGGAGAGGTGGATTTGGAAAGTCATAAAAAAGTGGCCTGAGGAAATCAGATTCCTCAGAAGATTGCAAGAAAAGAACCTATTATCGTTGCAAGAAGCCCGGTCACTTTATCTCTAACTGTCCTCTCTGGGAAAAAGATTCAAAGAAGAAGAAGAAATACAAGGAGGATAGTTCTGATGACTCGAAGAAAAAGAAGAAATCTTCAAAGTCCTCATCTTGAAAGTCCTCAAAGCACAAGAAGAATGGTTCCAGAAAGGCTCGAGCCTTCATCGGCAAGGAAATGGATTCTGAGGAAGAATCCGAAGAATATGAAGAAGACGAAGAATCTGAGGAGGAATCAGAATCTGGTGTCGCTAGCCTTGCTCTCGCTACTTCTTTCGACAGCAAGTCCATCTTCAATGATGAAGAATATGACTACTCCAACGACTCTGACGTCAGCAATGATGATTATGCTCCCACCTATTGCTTCATGCCAAAAGGATCAAAGGTACACAAACATCATTCCTCTTCTAAATCAAGTGAAGGTGAATGTGATGAATTTGTGAAACCTAGCTACGCTAAACTTGTTAAAATTGCCACTAATCAACAAAGTGCACTTGAAAAGCTTGAGAAAATGCTAGACAAGAGTGATGATCTGTTGAACTATGAAGTGGATCGGACTCAAACTCTATCTGACGATCTCAAAAGTCTTTAGACAAAGTATGATAACCTTCAGAGTCATCATAACGACCTCTTAGACGATCATGAGAAGCTTTGTTATGAATTTCTTCAAAGAGAGCAAGATCTTGAGAAACTGAGGATGTCATATGAGGATCTCCAAAGGGAAAACGATTCCTTACTAGCTCAACAGATCAGTACTGCTTAGGAAGAATTTTTTCCACCTTGTTTGAAATGCATCGAACGTGAAACTTCTAATTCTTCACCTGAATGTTCAAATGCTTCTATTGCTGCAAATTCTTCAACTATTCTGGTGGTCTCAAATTCCTCATCTGAGGATACCACAAGTATCACTGACGACAATGCAGGGTTGAAGGAATTGTATATGACAGGCATGTACAAAAGTCTCAAAGGGCATCAAATCCTTTGCGATGTCCTCAAAAAGCAGATTCTGAACAGGAACCCTAGGAAAGAGTGTATTGCCTTTGTGAGGAAACTCAACGCTGATGGATCCTACTGGACACCTGAGCAGTACCCCAAAATCCCATGGGTTGCTGCGAAAGGATCTCCTATAGATCCATCCACTTTATCTGGCTTTACTTGTGAAACTTCATATTCCTCTGCTGAGTCACTTGACTCCAACTACAAATTCTTCAAAAATCAGAAAGGTGAAGTATTTGCTAGATTTGTTGGAACTAACTGCAGGAACGGTTCTCCTATGAAGAAAATCTGGGTTCCCAAGAACTACCTACAAAATCTTCAAGTGAATGTCCTCACGACATCACTCATGAAGAATAGGATCCCCAGATCAAAGTCCTCACTTGGACCAAATTCCTCAAATGGTCAAAAATATCATTCTCGCGCTAATGCTTCTGTTTCGCAGGGAAAACCTAAGAGTTATGAATATGTGCATTATTCTTCAAACCATCATGTTCATAAGTCCTTGAAGAACTTCTCTACTTCTTCATTTGAGTACTCTAATCCTCGCCCTGTGAAACAAAGCACACTTGCTTCAATGCCTCCTTTCTCACATGGTACTCACGGAATGATGAACTCCTTGCCACCCCTCCAGATGTGGGTGGTGAAGAAATTGAACTAATTTCTTATGCAGGGTCAGGTCTCCAGATGAAATTGAACATCTAATGAACTTGCTGGAAACCCGAGGAAATGCTTGAAAGGACGCAAGCTAACCATGATGAAATGAATTCCTCATTTCTCACGTCCTCACACTACTTGCTTACTATATTGTGTGATGAAATCCTATCTGATGAAATTGATGTCATATTCTTCACTCTGAAGCATATGAGTTCGTAAGTTGTACTAATTCATCTGCAGGATGATACTCCAAAAGCTACTGAGTGGGTCCTCAATAGTGGATGCACAAACCACATGACTGGTTACAAGAATCTACTGATGAATTTGCCACTCACTCCATCTCCCCTAAAGCATATCACCTATGCAGGCAAAGGAAAAATAAAGGTATTGGGACTTGGTAAGGTTGCTATCTCAAAGGACCGAACCATGGATAAGGTGATGCTTGTTGAATCCCTTGTGTTCAACCTTATGTCTATCTCAATGCTTTGTGATCTTGATATGATCGTCGTATTTGTAAAATATCGTTGTGTTGTCATCATGGAATCTGACAATTCCAAAGTATTCGAAGGCTTTAGGAGAGGATACTTGTATATTATTGATTTCTCTACAGGTCCTCAACCTGCCACATGCTTACTTGCAAAGTCTTTAGAAGACTAGCTATGGCATCGACGACTTGGACATGCGGGTATGAGGAACTTGCACACACTCGTGAAGAAAAAGCACGTCATCAGCATCAAGGGTGTCAAATTCCTCAAGGACCACCTCTGTGGTGCATGTGAATCTGGGAAGATGACCAGATCCAAGCATCCCTCAAAGACAATCATGACCATGACTCGACCCTTTGAATTGCTTCACATGGATCTCTTTGGCCCCACTCATTACTCCATACTAACAAATGCGTCAAGTTTGTATGGCTTTGTCATTGTTGATGATTAGTCTCGCTACACTTGGGTGCATATCATTCTGTACAAAAATGAAGTGCAGGATGTCTTCGGATGATTTGCTTCAAGGGCCTCCACCAACTTCGGCGTCAAGATCAAGCATATTAGGAGTGATAATGGGACTGAATTCAAGAACACTAATCTTGATGAATATCTTGATGAACTTGGTATTACTCATGAGTTATCTACCCCTTATACTCCTCAACAGAATGACATCATGGAGCGCAAGAACAGGACTCTAGTTGAGATGGCTCACACCATGCTTGATGAATATAAGACTCCTCGTCGCTTCTGGCCTGAGGCAATTGATACTGCATGCCACATCATCAACAGGGTATATCTTCACAAATTCTTCAAGAATACTTCATATGAACTTATGACTGGCAAGAAACCCAACGTAAGTTATCTCAAAGTCTTCGGTGCAAAATGCTGGATCAGAGATCCTCACCACAGTTCTAAGTTTGCACCGAAAGCACATGAAGGTTTTATGCCTAGTTACGAAAAGGACTCGCACACTTACAAAGTCTTCAACACCTACCATCACAAGGTTGTTGAAACTGTAGAGGTGCGGTTCGATGAAACTGATGGCTCGCAAAGAGAGCACCTGCCTTCTGTGTTAGATGAACAGTCTCCTGAGGAATCCATCAAGCTGAAGGCAACTGAAGATATCATACCCACTAAGGAATTCATTCCAACGAATGAATACTTTCATGTTGATACACCTGAAGAAAATGGTGCTGAAGGAAGTCCTCGGCCTCGTCAACCTGCTCATCCTAGAGTTGCAAACGAAGTGCAAATTGACAAAATCATCGATGACATCAATGCACCAGGTCCCCTCACTCACTCAAAAGCTTCACATTTAACTAACTTTTGTGGGCACGTTGCCTTTGTCTCTATCATAGAGCCCACCAAAGTTAATGAAGCATTCAAGGAGCCTGAGTGGATTCAAGCTATGCAAGAGGAATTGCATCAGTTCAAGCTCAACAACGTGTGGGAACTTGTCAAGTGGCCAGATCCTTGTAAACATAACATCATAGGTACCAAGTGGATCTACCGCAACAAGCAAGATGAAAATGGCCTTGTGGTGAGGAATAAGGCTCGTCTTGTAGCTCAAGGCTACACACAGGTTGAAGGAATTGACTTTGATGAAACGTTTGCACCTGTTGCTAGACTTGAAGCTATTCGCATATTGCTTGCTTATGCTAACCATCATAATATCATCTTATATCAAATGGATGTGAAAAGTGCATTCCTCAATGGTAAGCTTGAGGAAGAAGTATATGTTGCTCAACCCCCAGGTTTTGAAGACCCTAAGCATCCTGACAAAGTCTTCAGACTCAACAAGGCCCTTTATGGCCTCAAGCAGGCCCCTCGGGTGTGGTATGACACTCTGAAGGAATTCCTCATGAAAAAAGGCTTCAAACCCTGTTCACTCGACCCAACTCTTTTCACAAAATCCTATGACAATGAACTGTTCATATGCCAAATATATGTAGACAATATTATCTTTGGCTGTACTGACAAACGTTAAAGTGATGAATTTGCCTATATGATGGGTGAAGAATATCAAATGTCTATGATGGGAGAATTGAAATTCTTCCTAGGTCTTCAAATTCGTCAGCAAGACAACGGCATCTTCATGTCACAAGAGAAATACCTCAAAGATGTTATGAGGAAATTTGACATGCAAGATTGCAAAGGCGTCAAAACTCCAATGCCTTCAAAAGGCCACCTCTGCACTGATGAAAATGGTAAAGATTTCGATCAGAAGGTATACCGCTCCATGATTGGTTCATTATTGTATCTGTGTGCCTCTAGGCCTGATATTATGCTAAGTGTTTGCATGTGTGCCCGATTCCAAGCAACGCCGAAGGAATCACACCATAAGGCTGTGAAACATATTCTTCGATACTTAGCTCACACACCAACACCTGGATTATGGTATCCCAAGGGCTCAAATCTTCACCTCATCGGATACTCTGATGCTGACTATGCTGGAGATCATGTGGATCGTAAGTCAACCGCAGGCACATGTCATTTCCTTAGACGATCCTTAGTCTATTGGTCCTCGAAGAAGCAGAACTGCGTGTCACTCTCTACTGCTGAAGCTGAGTACATTGCTGCTGGCTCATGTTGTGCTCACTTACTATGGATGAAGCAAACCCTCAAGGACTACGACATCAAGTTGAAGAATGTGCCTCTCTACTACGACAACGAGAGTGCCATCAAGATTGCTTACAACCCAGTTCAGCACTCCAAGACCAAGCACATCTAGATTCGTCATCACTTTCTTCGAGATCATGTACTCAAGGGCGACATCTCCATCGACCACATAACCACTGAAGAACAACTGGCCGATATCTTCACAAAGTCCTTGGATGAAAAGAGATTTTGCAAGTTGAGGTGTGAGCTAAATATCTTAGAATCTTCGAATGTTCTTTGAAAAAGGACACTCATCCTAACACTTATGCAAAATTGATGACTTAGATGTGCAACACATGAAGTAACGTTTTTCTTCAATCAATGAAGAATAACCCTCTAAGTGTGAAGAACTTAAGGAAGAATTTGATTCTCAGAACCCTACGACAATTGTACGTGGTGTTTGAAATCATCATTCTTATACGGTGGGTCACGCCACCAACCAAATTTGAAATTCTTCAAAATTTGAGTTTTTCGTCATTTTTGCAAATTCTTCAAATTATCAAATTCCTCAAATTTGCATATTCCTCAAGTTTTCAAATTCCTCAACTTTTCAAATTCTTCAAACTTTGAAACTCATGTTCTTCACTGACTATATATACATATATATATTTGAGTTTTCAATGTCCTCAACAGCATTCACATATTGCTAATTCTTCAAGTTGATTTTCATCTAAGTGAATGTGACCGGACCCTTTCCCTCCTATGCTAAACTCAACCCAGTCTGTTCACAAATTATTCATATGCGTTCTACATTGAAACTCATTCAAAGTCTTCACTGTGTCCTTGACAGCTGAAGAATTTGCGAACGGAAACTTTGAAATGTTCACTATCAAAATTTTCAGCGGTTCCCGCTGAAACGGTTCCAATTCCCACGCCTGGAGAACCCACGACCCCCCACTATTGCCACCTCTAAGTATGTGGGTGACACCTATCGCGTGGAGAGCAAGGGTCAGGGGCAATCATGTCCAAAATCTTCAAGTAGATTGGATTTCACTCCCTCTATAAATACCCCCTCCCCTTCAACTCTGCTTGGTTACTCCTCATCTCATCCCTCTCCCGAGCTCCAATGTAGCGCCGCTGCTAAATTCATCATCGCCGGTGAGGAAGAGCTTCACTGGCTCGACCTTGTCACCATCGAACTCGCATCGTCTGCGGAAGTAGCCATGTCGTCGCTGTAGCTGTCTCCCTCTGCCAAGCTAGGGCGTGGGAGATGTGAACGGACGAACTTCCCAATCTCATCTCTTGTTCATCGTGTTCTTCACCAAGGTAAATAAAATTTATTTTTACTGCCCTTGTTTGATCCTCAAATGCTCTTCATATTCCTCAAAATGTGTTTATTCTTCATGAACCTTATTCTAAAACCACCTCACATCTTCACATACTTGATGTTTTTCCCTAAGTAATAATTTTCTTCAAGATTCCCCAATTGTGTGAATCCTCAAAATTTGCACAACTCTGGAACCTGAGACAAAGAACACTTAGTGAAATTCCTTAAGACACCCACGGTCAAATTCCTCTCACCTATTTTATTTAGAAAAATTTCTGAGAACGCATATGACCTCTTCAAATTTCTCGCACCTATACTCTGTTCACAGGTACAACATGTCCGCTGATGAATCACTAGGTTCTCATCAACTTAACTTATTTGTAGCGCTCCTTGAGGAAAAGCTGTGTACTTCTTCAGAGTCCTGAAGAGTTCACATTCCTCAAGTGAACAAAATGGCTAACGGAAAGAAACCTCAGAAAGGTGGAAAGAAGCCAGATGTGCACACTACCTTTGAGATTCCAGATGACGTGTATGAGGAATACTGTACACCCAATGAAGAAACTCATGGCAAAGAAACGACCAAGCAGAGAAAAATTCATCGACAGAAAATTGAGAGGAGATGGGCAAGGGAATGGAAGGAATATCGTTATGCAACTCCAAAATACATGATGAAATTCGCAGTGAAACCTCCGTGCAGCAGGCCTCCCCTTGCTCCAAATCAAATTGATGATCCCACTAGCCTCAAGACTGGGGAGGACTTTCCTCACATGTGGGAGAAGCAACAAGCTGGCGAGGAAAGCCAAAGAGGCAGTGAAGAAATTCAATGAAGATTCTGCTGCTGCTGCTGCCTCTGCCGGAGCCTTTGCAAGTGCTCCAAAGAAAATCATGATGAAGAAATCTGCATTGAAGACAAGTTCTTCAACCTCAAAACCTTCACAGCAGATTCCTCAAGATCAAAGGCCTCTGCCTACAAAGTCTTCAGCTGTTGGAACTGTTGCTGCTCAGTCTTCTGCGGCAGCTGCAAAGTCCTCAACCCTAGTGCATCTGCCATCATGTAAGAGGACTGAGGGATTCTCAAGAGTTCCAAAGATCTCAGCAAGCCCCACCACTACAACAAAGTCTTCAACTAGCCCTTCTGCGTTGAAGCTAAAGAAAACTGCTAGACGAGGTCAAAGACCAAGTCCTCACTCAAGCAAGGCTGTGGTGACCATACCCTCAGGTTCTGAGGATGATGATGATGAATCTGATGATGAGGAATTGGAAGAAATCATCAGGCAAAGTCAGCAAAGGGTTGCTATAGCAAAGGGCAGTTCTGTTCCTCTCATGCTGGATCCCAAGATGATCCTCAACTTCATCGATATATGGCATCAAGACCCAAGCACCCCACTTTCTTCACTAAAACTGCCTCTTGGAGTGGATCATGTCCTCACCCACTTCATCTCTAAAGAAAAATGGAAGAGAGAGCAAGCTCTGAGAGCTAAGAGGAACAGGGCTCGGACGGAAATTTTTTTGAGAGATAATGTGATGAATTTGACCCCAAATCAACTTTTCACTGTTCAGTCTAAAATTCGCACACTCTCTGAGGATCAACAGAGATATGATGCTGAATGAAATGGCACCAAGGTGAGATTCGTCAGGGCTGCTCAAGCTGCAATGAAGGATCACAACACTAGGGTTGCAAATCGATCGCAACCACAAAATCCTAAGGCTGATGAAATTCCTCAAGCCACTAATGAAATTGCTCAGCCTGCTGAGACTGCTGATGAAAATGCTTCTGCACCAGAAGCAACTGCGAGTGCTGCTGAGGAAACTCAGACCACTAATGATCATGCCAGGATAACCACCACTGTTGTGCCTGAAGAAAGTGAAAGGCCAGCTGAAACTTTTGTTGTGCCTGAAGAAATTGACCACACCAGGGAGGCTGCATCAGTCGTTCCTGAAGAAACTGACACTGCTGAGGAAAAGACTCTCAAAAGAAAAGCATTAGATTCAGAAACCTCAGCCGTGAAGAAGTTGAAGACTATGCCAAGTTCTTCAACTGGACCTATTGATGCTACACCAATTTCCTCAGCACATGCCTATGAAATTGTACCATTTGGGGTGGAATATGTCATCCTAGAAGAAGATGAACATCATTCTGCTGCTTCGATAGAGAAGATTGATGAAGACATTGAAGTTGAAGACATTGTGTCAACTCCAAAGGTATCATCGCGCCAGCTTCAATTCACTGTTGAAGAAGCTGGAGTTGAAGAAATTGATGAGGAAGTACACATTGGCGACACAACTCCTGTCATCAATGATGAATATTGGGAATCAGCACACCCAAATTTACCAGTGACTACTCCTCTGACACAGATTCTTCAGTCGCCTGCTCCGACTGAAGAAATGCATGAAGAATCTGCCAATCTGAACATCCAAGTCACTGAAGAAATTCCAGCTACAACGGCTGATGATCTTGATGCTCCCGCCACAACTAAGGAACCAATCCTCCAAATTGTTCAGTCGGAAGGAGTTCCTCCCATGCCAACGGAGATCAAGGGGTGCTTCAAGCCAAATCTTCAACCAAAGCCAAGAATGCCATTCAAAGGCTCAGTTCGCCCCAAATTCCTCAAGAGCAATTTCTTCAATGAACGTATGTTCTTCACTGGTCCAAATCCCTATGTCTTTGCAAGGGTCGGTCGCAACAGATTCTGGACGGCAACACATCTCAACTACTATGCATCAGTTCTCTTTGAGAAGAAGAAAGTCTTCGAGCACTACCAAATTCCTCATGCTGACATGGAAACCCTTCCATCATTCACACCGGTGCTCCAGGTTCTTCATGATGCAATCATTCTCCCATTCTGCATCGACATCTGCGACTGGAATGAAGAACTCATTCTTCAGTTCTATGCCACACTGCATATCAACGGAAATGCTTCAGACGTCAACTCCTGGATATTGGACAGGATGACATGATCAACACACTTTACTACTCAAGCTTCTGAATTGCTTTAGTGTGTACCAGTTCCAATTCCCTCAGATGAAGCTCGCAAACTCTTTGATGAGCCTGCACTTCCAAATCAGCTGATGCAAGTGTTGATGAAGACATTGCCTCCTGGAAAGCCTCAACGAAAAACCTTCCTTGTGAAGGATCTGCTATATGTGCCCAGGACTGTCTACCGTATCCTCACAAATATGCTATGTCCTCAGAAGGCCACAATTCCGAAGAAGAAGTGGAAGGAGTCATGAAGAATATGCTCTTCAACATCATTCATGGGATTCCCATTGACTTGCACGATTTCTTCATGAGGACTTTGGCTAGTGCTGCTTTAGCTCCATTTGAACAGAAGCCCTATGCGCCTTGGATAATGAAATTCATCAAGGCAAAGTCCTCAGTTCCATTCAAGGCTGATTTCCAAAACCACTTTGGCTTCCTGCCTCCAATTGAAGTCATCAAGAGCACAATTGCCTCAGTTGAAGGAAAAGGCAAGGCTGTCATTGATGAAGGCACTCGTCTATTACATGGACAGTTTTGCAAAGCCGCTTCCTTATCCACCAATTATGACACTGCCACTCAAGACTCCGATGCAAAGGCCTCTGCTCACAAATCTCAAGAGTCTGCCCCTCGTGTGATGACTGATCGCGAGCTTCTAATAAGTCTTCATAAGAAGGTCGATCGCAATCACAAGTGGGTGAAGCACCAACTTGGTTACATTGTGCAGAACATGACCGTGACACAAAACACTGTGAAGAGGAATCACTACTATGCGCATGAAAACCTCAACCGCTCTTGGGCCGTACTGTCTCACCTCATGCCTTCTGAAGAACTGGATGATCTGGATCTTGAGCAACATCCTGACTGGGCTCATCGACCTCAAAACAAATTCAGGAAAGTTCAAGTTCCTCTGATGGTCACAAATTCTTTTTCTTCACCTTGAAAGCGCAATGATTATGAAGACATTGACGACACTGCGGTAGGCGCTGCATCGACGGATGACTCAACAACGCTGGAGCTCCTTCCTCACCAACACGATAAAATTCTTCAAAGGGGCATTAGTCCTCACTTTTTCGTCCCTTTTGGTCTTCGATGACAAAGGGGTAGAAAATTGGAGTTAGTCTTCAAGCGGGTCTCTCTATATGGGCTATTTTTGTTTAATTTACAACTCTCGCTCTTCTGAAACTTTTGTTGGTTGAGTTGTAAACTTAAGTCCGATGGTGGTCTGACACTTTTGAACTATTTCCTCGCATGCTTATTTCCTCAAGTACCTTAATGCATACATGCTGAATTTTGTCAGACACTATTTCCTCACGCATTTCAAATTCTTCATATCATATGTTCAAATGTGTGTATGAATTACAAGATGTAGGGGGAGTTCTCCATGTTTTAACCTACCATGTGCATTTGCAGTCCAAAGCAAATTCCTCAAATATGCACATCTTCAGGGGGAGTTCTTCTATATCTTGCAATCAAATTCCTCAAAATTTGTACTTTCACTTCATATGTTTATCCCCGTTGAAAACTTAACCTATTTGTCATCAATCACCAAAAAGGGGGAGATTGTTAGTGCATCTAGTGCCCCTTAGTGATTTTGGTGTATTGAAGACTTATAGGTTATGGTACTAATGTGTTTGTGAGTGTACACATGCTCTATAAGTAGATTAGGAGTTTGATATATTCGGAGATTATCGACCCCTAAAAATATATGTCTTCAAGTGAAGACTTTGCTGAAGACTATGTGAAGACTTTGGTGAAGACTTTGTGAAGACTTTGAAGATGAAGAAGTTGGTGTGACCATGAAAATATGAACGAGGAACATGAAGCAAGACTTTTATTTTCGTATTTTCATTTCCTTATTGAGTCATAGGAAACACTGTACTGTTAAAGGGGGCTGAGGTAATACTAAGGAAAATTTCCAAGTGATGCTCAACTCCAAAATCCTCAACATATACAATCCTTCGAGTGAAGCCTTTGGAAATCTCTTATGGCTCAGACAAGTTCTTCAGTGACAGAGACGAAGTTCTTCTGGTCTCTGAGTAAATTGATCTGACTGAGGAGTTAGGATTTCGCCAATGCGAATTGCGTACAAGTGAGGAACATGATAAGCCTGGGGACTTTCATAGTTCGAAATTCCGATCGTTGTTGTGCTTAGCGCCAGCTGTCCCCAATCATAACATCCACATAACAGTCATACCATTAGGGCCATTTATGTCTTATTATGTGAAGTTGCACCCTGGCTATAAATAGCCACCCCCACAACCACTAGTTGGTTGGCTGCTCCGAGAGAGAGAACTGACACTTGTCATTTGAGAGCAACCCATCTCCGAGGACTTTGAGAGAAAATCATCAGTGTGGAAAAACCCACAACCAAACCACAAAACCCATAGTGATGGAGCATCACTGAAGAAATTCCTGTGTGGATCCGATGCTTGTTACCTTTGAGGACTGTGCATCCTCCAGACGGTTAGGCATCATGGTCTAGTGCTCCTGCAGTCAATTGGGGATCACGAAGTAACCTTGGTCTAGAGCATCCAATAGAAAATTGTGGATCGCCGGGTGACCAGTTTGTGAGGGTTTTGGAAATCTACCCTGAGGACTTACCACGAGTGTTGGGCGAGGACTGTGTGACCTTGGCTCAAGGAGAATACGATAAGGACTGTGTGTCCTGGGACTGTGTGTCCTCTGGTTTAAATACCAGGCCGCTCCAAACCAGACGTACGACTGTCACAGCAGTTGGAACTGGGTCATCAAACCATTGTCTTCATCGAGCGATCTGGTTCTATTTCCTCAACCCCTCTATTCCTCATATACCTGTTAATGAAATTGATTGTTACCGTTTGAAGAATTTGACCGAAGACTTTCACAAATTCCTCACCTCAAATTCTTCAAGTTACCTTGTTCATCACTTCTTATCCTGTATCATGCTACTCATTGTTTGTGCATGTTTCATTTCATCATGAAGTCTATGATGCTACTATGTTCCTCATGCACTTGAATACTTATTCTGCTGCTAGTTATTCATCACATTTCAAATTCCTCAAGTGATGAATTTGTAAAAATCGCCTATTCACCCCCCTCTAGTCGATATAACGCACTTTCACTAGGGGGTTGGGTGTGCCCTATCGGCTTGTGGCTAGCAGGTGGCCTCCCTAGGGTGGTTCTTCCCTCCGATATTTCTTATATTTTCCAAGAAAATCATCAAAAAGTTTCTGGCGATTCCGAGAACTTTTTTCTTGCATTAAAAACACCAGCACGGTAATTCTGCTAAAAACAACGTCAGTTTGGGTTAGTTATAATTAAATCATATAGAGTCCATCAAGACCATATAATAGTATTGTAAACATAGGTGAATGTGGCTTGAAAACTTCATAAATTATCGATACGTTAGAGACGTATCAACATCCCCAAGCTTAATTTTGACTCATCCTCGAGTAAGTAAATGATAAAATAAATAATTTATGAAGTGTGAATGTTAGCATAATGTATAATTTTGATCAATGAAAATTTGAATCAATTTTTCTAGCATCATAACTAACAAGCATTTCTCATAAAACTCATCATAATAAAGTATCGATTAATTCACACACTAAGGTTCGAACAATTCATTCTCTTGAAACTTAACGACATATGTTCTTACTTGTCAAACAATTATAATTGTTCAAAGTCTAAGTAACAGATCCACTTACTCAATTATCATATAGTCTTATATGATTGCCAATACTTAATGCGTATTTTTAGAAGAAACAACATCCATCGGAAACATAGAAAGATAGGGGCTTAATGTTTCGCCTGCCAACATACTTATCTTAAAGATAATTGTCAACAATAATGAATCAAGATCAAATATATTTGACTCGACATATGTGTTTGGATCTTTCCCCACAACATGATGCTTGCCAACTAATAGATTGAGGTTGGAACAACAAGTTGACTCAACATGAAAAGTAAATGACATGAAAGTAAATAGAATGTCCTTTCATAGAGGGAACCAGGGATTTGCAGAGGTGCTAGAGCTCGTTGCTTAAAACAGAGATGAATATATTTTGGGTGGTGTGCCTTTCTTGTTAATGTTACAACAAGGGATTTCAATATATTACATGCTAAACACATTAATGTCAGTTCCCAAACGGAATTGAAATTTTACTCGCCCCCACCATTCAAACATATTCCATGGATGGCTAAATCCACGGTTGTCCTCCAAACAATCAACTTTCTAGGGGGGGTCTTGTTTATTTGTTTAATTTTTTGTATTATGTAGGATTAGGCATCCTTTTTACAAGCCTCTATCGTGCAATCACAAGTGAATAAACACTCATCATGAGTTAAACACACTTAGTGTTGGGGAACGTTGCATGGGAAACAAATTTTTTCCTATGCACACGAAGATCTATCCATGGTGATGAGCATCTACGAGAGGGAGATTGGATCTACATACCCTTGTACATCGCTAAGCGGGAAGCGTTAACAAACGTGGTTGGTGTAGTCGAACGTCTTCGCGATCCAAATCGTTGTGCGTCCCGCGATCCAATCACGATCCGTCCCGCGATCCGATCACAATCCGTCCCATGAACTTGATCACGATCCGTCTCACGAACTTGATCACGATCAGTTTCACGAACTTGATCACGATCCTTCCAATCTAGCACCGAACGGACGGCACCTACGCGTTCAGCACACGTACAACTTGATGACGATCTCCACCGCCTAGATCCAGCAAGAAGGAGTGGAGAGGAAGAAGAGTTCTCTAGAAGCCTGACGGCGCTCCGGCGATGGTGGTGGAGCAATTTTGGTAGGGCTTCGCCTAAGCACTGTAGAAAACCGATCTAGAGGAGAAACTATGCACTGGAGGAACGGGTAGCACGTGGCAGAAAATCTAGTGCAAAAACCCTCAATACCACTAGTATATATAGGAGGAGAGGAGGAGAGGAGGCAGCTTGGCCTCCAAGCCTTCTAGGCTTCGGCCAAACTAGGATAGGAGGAGTCGACCTCCTCCACTCCTAGTAGATTAGGATTCATTTTTTTTCCTTTTTGCCTTTTTCCACCTTTTTCCTTTTGGGTTTTCTTCTACAGCCACATGGGCCTTGTGTGGGAGTTTCCACCAGCCCACTAAGGGCTGATATTCACTCTCCCACAGCCCATGAAGCCTCTTGGGTCGAAATACCCCTCCCGGAGGTCTCCCAGTACACTACCGGCACTCCCGGTACACTACCGATAAGCCTAAAACTTTTCCGGCGACCAAAACAGGACTTCCTATGTATGAATCTTTACCTCAGGACCATTCCGGAGCTCCTCGTGACGTCCAGGATCTCATCTGGGACTCTGAACAAACTTTGGTCACCACCATACATAATTCTATACTACCAAAACATCACCAAACCTTAAGTGTGCAGACCCTGCGGGTTCGAGAACTATGTAGACATGACCGAGACACTTGTACGGTCAATAACCAATGGTGGGACCTGGATGTCCACATTGGTTCCTACATATTCTACGAAGATCTTTATCGGTCGAACCTCTATGTCAAGGATTCAGTTAATCCTGTATGATGTTCCCTTTGTTCTTCGGTATGTTACTTGCCCGAGATTGGATCGTAGGTATCTCCATACCTAGTTCAACCTCGTTTCTGGCAAGTCTCTTTACTCGTTCCGTAATACAAGATCCCGTGACCAACACTTAGTCACATTGCTTGCAAGGCTTATTGTGATGTTGTATTACCGAGTGGGCCCTGAGATACCTCTCCGTCACACGGAGTAACAAATCCCAGTCTTGATCCATGCCAACTCAACAGACACCCTCGGAGAGACCTGTAGAGTACCTTTATAGTCACCCAGTTACGTTGCGATGTTTGATACACACAAGGTACTCCTCCGATATCTGTGAGCTGCATGATCTCATGGTCATAGGAACATATACTTGACATGCCAAAAATAGTAGCAATAAACTGACACGATTATAAGCTACGTTTGTAGTTTGGGTCTTGTCCATCACATCATTCTCCTAATGATGTGCTCCCGTTATCAAATGACATCTCATGTCCATGGCTAGGAAACCTCAACCATCTTTCAATCAACGAGCTAGTTCACTAGAGGTATACTAGGGACATTGTGTTTGTCTATGTATCCACACATGTATCCATGTTTCCAATTAATACAATTATAGCATGGATAATAAACGATTATCATGAACAAGGAAATACAATAATAAACACATTATTTATTTCCTCTAGGGCATTTTTCCAACACTTAGCATGGAAGATATTGACCTCCCCCTCGCTCCAGGAGTAGTACAGGAAAACAAAATGGATATTTATTTGAAGGTTTTAGCTTTGGCACATGAAAATTTACTTGGAATGGCAATTAAACACCATATATATATATAGGTATGGTGGACTCTCATGGAAGAAATTTGGATCATGTTTTTTGGATGCACAAGTAGTATCTCTACTTAGTATGAAGTTTTGGCTAGCAAAAGGTTCTAAACAAGCACCACATGTTGGAGGATCCATAACAATATAACTCCTATGCAAATATACCCAAACATAACCATTATGTTTCTTCCTTGTCCAACTTCAAAAATTTTATCAAGGTTGAAAATATTTAATGGGTATTCACAATCATAAAAGATGTCCAAGATAATATATTTCTATGTGAAATTCTCTTCCTTACTAATCATTCATGAATTGCCTGTATGACCAATATTGTGATTGTCAAACTTTAATATTATTTACTTTATAAACCTAATGTGAAGCTAAAATTAATCATAAAGCACATGGATAATTTTATATTTATTATATTCAATTCATCCAGAATTTACTATTAGCATATAAGTGAAGTACAAGAGTAAACATTAAACTACTCTCAAAAGATATAAGTGAATATCAATGAGTAGTCAAACAATAAAGTAGCTATGTGAGGGCTCCTTATAATTAAGGATTTTCATATCTTAGTATTTTATTCAAACAACAAATAAATCAAAAATGGCACTCCAAGAATAGCACATATCATGTGAACGAATACAAATTTAGACTCAACATAGGCTAACCGATAGTTGACGAAGAGAGGTGGGATGCGTAGCATCCCCAAGTTTAGATGCTTGAAACTTCTTATCATATGTGACTTGGGGAGACTTGGTAATATCCAATCTTGAGTTTTTGTGTCTTCTTAAGTCTTCTCATGTCACGGTTTCAACTAGGTCTTATGAACTTCATCCACACAGAACTTGAAATGAACTCGTGAGATAGGCTAGTGCACAGAATAATAAATCAACACTCTATGTAATACTTTTAAAACATTATATACCATTTACTAACATTTACAAAATTTATATCTACCAATATAAGCTATGGAAACACTAGTATAAGCAGATAACAAAACTATGGCAGCAATCTATCTAAACAGGACAGTCTGTAGCAATTAATTCAAATAGTGTACCTCTGTAAATCAGAAAATTCTGAAATTTTAGGACATTATAAAAATTTTATAGGAAAATAATTATTAAAATTTTCATAAACTTTCCATGTTACATTAAAATATGACAATTTAAACACTACAGCAAACGTTTATTGTTTTACACAGCACACATCAAACATGCAATTGAAGAAACCTAAAAGGGAATTCTTTGTGATTTTTTATTTAAAAAATGATTATAGATAACATATAACAGAGAATAAACAAAATAAAATGACTCTCCAAGAAAAATACATATTATGTGATGAATAAAAATATAGCTCCATTAAGGTATACCGATAGTGTTAAAGACCAAAGAGGGGACGCCTTTCGGGCCATCCCCGGCTTAAACGCTTGAGTCTTCCTTGAATATTGATTGGAGGTGTCTTGGGAATCCCGTATATTGGGTTATTACCACTCCTTATTCTCCTCACATTGGTATCTCACCCAAAATTTGAAAACTTCAATCACACAAAATTCAACGAAACTTCATCAATTGGGTCAGTATAATCAATATAGACCATTCACTTAGGTACTATCAAGCCAAGATTAATAATTGTTATCACATAATAACTAATGTATTATATCATTATCATAATTTATATCACTAAATATAATCTATGGAAACACTAAAACAAGCAAACTATGCATGCAAAACAGAATCTGTCAAAAACAGAACAGTCTCTGAAGATCTGAATGAAAACCATACTTCCCTGACTCTAAAACTCTAAAAACATAGGAAAACACAGATAATTTGCATATAAATTCTTCATAAAAATTTAAGAATATTTTTGACACTCCAAAAAAATAAAATAAAATATACTAGAAGCAAATGTTTGTGTTTTTTTGCACAGAATCAAATCAACAAGTATCCACACTATCCCAAAGGCTTTACTTGGAACATTATTGAAATAAAAGGAGCACAACGTGATTAATACAGTATATTAATCATTTGAATGCACAAAAACATAAAGGATAAATATTGGGTTGTCTGCGAACAAGCGCTTTTCTTTAATGCCTTTTAGCTAGGTATGATGATTTCAATGATGCTCACGTAAGAATAGTAAATGAAACATGCAAAAGAGCATCATGAAACATATGGAAAGAACATTTTAGTCTAACCCTATTCCTATGCATATGGATATGTGAGCAAAAAATTTATGGGATCAAGAATTAACTAGCATAGGAAGGCAAAACAAGCATAACTTCAAAACATTGAACACATAGGGAGGAAACTTGATATTACTGCAATACCTACAAGCATATGTTCTCCCCTCATAATAATTTTAAGTAGCAACAAGAAGGAATTACATAATATAACTATCACACAATTCATTATTTTTATTATCCACAAGCAAAGAAATTTTATTACTCTCCCTACAAGCAAACTTTTCATACATAATAGTGGGAGTATGATAGGATACTCCAATTTTATAATTTGTTTCCACATTAGAGTAATATTCAGAAAAAAGGTATTCATAATTTTGACAAATTTTATAATAATGATCATCACTACCTTTTATAACATAAGTATCATCACAATAATCATCATAAGTAGCAACTTGGTTCTCATAATAATCAATTGAAACCCCTTCTAACATCGTGGAATCATTACTAAATAAACTCATGACCTATCCAAATCACTTTTATCATTATAATAAGATTAAACACCCTCCAAAATAGTGGTATAATAATCAGCTAAATTTCACACTCTTTCAAACCCACTTTCATAAAAATTAAAATTATCATAACAAATTTGATCTTTGAAAGTAGGGGAACTAAAAAGATCATTCATACGTCTCCAACGTATCTATAATTTTTGCTTGTTTCATGATGCTATATTATTATTCTTGGATGTTTTACAATCATTTTACCACAACTTTATATTATTTTTGGGACTAACCTATTAACCTAGAGCCCAATGCCAGTTCCTTTTTTTCTGTGTTTTTGGATTTTACAGAAAAGGAATATCAAACGGAGTTCAAATGGAATAAAACTTTACGGTGATTTTTTTGGACCAGAAAAGACCCACGGAGCATCAGAGTTGGGCCAGAAGGTTCCCGAGGAGGCCACAAGCCTCAGGGGCGTGGCCACCCCCTAGCCCCGGCCACCAGTCTTGTGGGCCCCTCGGGAGTCCACCGACCTCCCTCTCACCTCTATAAATCGTCAAATATTCCAGAAACCCCAACGCAGAACCTAGATCGGGAGTTCCACCGCGCAAGCCTCCAGAGCCATGAAAAAACAATCGGGAGCCCGTTACGGCACCCTCCCAGAGGGGGAAACCGTCACCAGAGGCCATCTTCATCATCCCGATGCTCTCCATGACGAGGAGGAGTAGTTCACCCACGTGGCCGAGGGTATGTACCAGTAGCTATGTGTTTGATCTCTCTCTCTCGTGTTCTTGAGATGGCACGATCTTGATGTACCGCGAGCTTTATTAATATAGATGAATCATATGGAGTGTTTCCCCTCTCTATCTAGTTGTGATGAATAGAGTTTTCCCTTCTGAAGTTTACTTATCGGATTGAGTCTTGAAGGATTTGAGAACACTTGATGTATGTCTTGTGACGAGATATCTGTGGTGACAATGGGATGTTCTATTGATCTACTTGATGTATGTTTTGGTGATCAACTTGCGGGTTCCATGACCTTGGGAATCTATGCATAGGGGTTGGCACATGTTCTCATCTTGACGTTCCGGTAGAAACTTTGGGGCACTCTTTGAAGTTATTTGTGTTGGAATGAATGAATCTGAAATTGTGTGATGCATATCGTATAATCAAGCCCTAATTGTGGTGACATTGGAGTATCTAGGTGACATTAGGGTTTTGGTTGATGTGTATCTTAAGGTGTTATCTTAGTACAAACTCTAGGGCTGTTTGCGACACTTATAGGGATAGCTCATAAGATTGATCAGAAAAGATAACTTTGAGGTGGTTTCGTACCCTACAATAATTTCTACGTTTGTTCTCCGCTATTTGTAACTTTGGAGTGAACTATTTCTCGCACGAGAGGGATTTGCATATGATTCAACTATGTTAGTATTGTTGAGAGAACTTGCACTAGTGAAAGTAAGAACCTTAGGCCTTGTTTCTAAGCATTGCAATAGCGTTTTTGCTCACTTTTGTTACTAGTTGCCTTTCTTTTTTCATATTTTCAGATTACAAAAACCTATATCTACCATCCATATTACACTTGTATCACCATATCTTCGCCGAACTAGTGCACCTATACAATTACCATTGTATTGGGTGTGTTGGGGACACAAGAGACTCTTTGTTATTTGGTTGCAGGGTTGTTCGAGACAGACCATCTTCATCCTACACCTCTCATGGATTGATAAACCTTAGGTCATCCACTTGAGGGAAAATTGCCGCTGTCCTACAAAACTCTGCGCTTGGAGGCCCAACACGAGTCTACAAGAAGAAGATTGTGTAGCAGACATCAATCATGTTCATATAACATGGCATCCCCAATCTTGGGATAAACATTATTTTCAGCAAATAAATTCTCAAACATGTCCTTTTCATCAAACATAGCATCCCCAACCTTGTGGGTTTGCATATCATTAGCATAATCATCAATAGTATGAATAGCACCAATAGTGTAACAATTATTATCATAATTTTCCAAGTTGGTGTTAATATTATAAAGAGTATCAATATCTTCCCAATAATAATCATCACAACAAGTAGTAGGCATAACAAAATAATCATTAAGTGTATCATCATCCATGCTACTTTCAGATTCATTCTCAACAATGATAGGAGCAACATTGTTTGAGAGAGATACATCTTTACCTTTACATTTTCTTCTACTCTCCTTCTTCTTTACCACAATTTGTGTTGGTTCAACTAAAATTTTCGAGCTTCGTATTGAAGAGATTGGTTGGATGGGAAGCTCCTCCTTGCAACCCGATTCATTATGAGAAACAATAGGAGGGTATTGGGAGACCTTTACCCTTTCAATAGTATTCCTTTTATATTCTATAGGTTTTCCCATCTTTCTATAGTTGGCAATATAAGCATTCTCATTGCATTTTACTACGCAAAACATATACATTTGTTGTAGATTAGTTTCATTGTCATTAGTGATAATGATTATATCAAACCAATCATTTTTATATGATAATTCTTCACACACCCAAAATAAGAAAAGTTCATTATAGCGTTCACGGGTGATCAAATTATCACAATATTTGGAAACAAATTGATATTGAAAATGCATGCATTGGAAATTAAGATGACCAACCCTATTGCAAAGTTCACAAGTAATGGGATGCAGAGAGCATAATCTTGTGGCAAATTCATCTATCACTTTAATCCACCAATTGATTTTTATCATGTTTATGCATCTTACAAAATCTATCATCCCTATATGTCACGTCTTCAAAAAAATTTATTAACTTTGCAAAATATGACATGCTTATAGGAAACCTCGTTATCATGACTAGTGCAATCATTAGTAGCATTATGGATATTCAGAGAATTCATAGTAACAATATTACTACCATGCTCAACATTCAAGGAATTCACATTAAACACTTTTATAAATTCTTTCTCTAACAATTAAGCACAATTTTCCGAACCATCACTTTCACGAATGACATTATAAAGAGGAAGCATTTAAGTCAACATAAACTTTATTTCTGTAGTTTTCTAAATAATAAACTAAAATATTTAATTGCAACATCTAAATATATATCTTCAATCACTCATCTCCCCGACAAGGGCGCCAGAAAAGAACTTGATGTCTACTACGCAACTTTATTCTTATAGACGTAGTTGGGCCTCCAAGTGAAGAGTTCTCTAAGAAAATGACAAATTTCCCTCAAGTGGATGACCTAAGGTTTATCAATCCATGGGAGGCGTAGGATGAAGTTGGTCTCTCTCAAACAACCCTGCAATCAAATACAAGAAATCTCTTCTGTCCCCAGCACACCCAATACAATGGTAAATTGTATATGTGCACTAGTTCGGCAAAGAGATGGTGATACAAGTGCAATATGGATAACCCGCAAGTATAGGGGATTGCAACAGTTTTTGAGGGTAGAGTTTTCAACCCAAATTTATAAATTTGACACAAGGTGAGCCAAGAATATTTGAGAGTATTAGCAGTTGAGTTGTCAATTCAACCACACCTAGAGATTAAATATCTACAACAAAGTGATCGATAGCATAGTAATATGATACTTTGATAGCAATGGTAACAATAAGAGTAGCGGTAATAGTAGTAGTAATAGTTTTGTAGCAAGTGCAACATTAAGAGCAAAACTAGTAACTTAGCAAGAACAATAAGTGGAAAACTCATAGGCACCGGATCGGTGTATTCGTTGGATGATATTCATCATATAACAGTCATAACCTAGGGCGGCACCAAACTAGCTGCAGTTCATCAATGTAATGTAGGCATGTATTCCATAAATAGTCCCATGTGCTTATGGAAAAGAACTTGCATGACATCTTTTCTCCTACCCTCCCATGGCAGCAGGTTCTGTAAGGAAACTAAGGGATATTAAGGCCTCCTTTTAATAGAGAACTGGAACAAATAATTAACACATAGTGAATACATGAACTCCTCAAACTATAGTCATCATCGAAAAGTATCCTGATTGTTGTCACCCCGGGGTTTACGGATCATAACATGTAATAGATGCATATGACTAAGAAGGATCGGATCAAGAACATAGATATAATGAAGATAACATAAACGGTTCAGATGTAAAATCATGGCACTCGGGCCCTAGTGACAAGCAATAAGCATGGCAAAGTAATAATAACATCAATCTTAGAACATAGTGGATACTAGGGATCAAGCCCTAACAAAACTAACTCGATTAAATGATGAATATCATCCAACTCCTACCGACCAGCAAGCCTACGAAGGAATTACTCACTCTCGATGGGGAGCATCATGAAATTGGCGATGAAGGAGGGTCGATGATGAAGAAGACCAAAGATTCCCCTCTCTGGAGCCCCAAACGGACTCCAGATCTGGCCTCTCGATGAAGAACAGGAGGTGGTGGCAGGTCTATCTAAACGTGATAAAACTTTCTACTTAATTTGTTTTCTGGAGAAACAGGAATTTATAGTGCCAGAGTTAGGGACAACGGGGCCACGAGATGGGCACAACCACCAGGGCGTGCCTGGGCGGCTGGCGCGCCTTGGTGTCTTCTGTCCAGCCAGGCCCCCTCCTCTGGTGGTTTTTGGCTCCAGTATTTTTTATTTATTGTAAAATAAATCTCCAAAATGATTCTTTTGATTCTAAGAACTTTTATTTCTACGCAAAAACAACACCATGGTAGTTCCCCTAAAAACAGCGTCAGCCAGGGTTAGTTCCATTCAAATCATGCAAATTGGAGTCCAAAACAAGAGCAAAAGTTTTAGCAAAAATATATACGATGGATACGTATCAACTCCCCCAAGCTTAACCCCTTGCTTGTCCTCAAGCAATTCAGTTGACAAACTTAAAGTGATAAAGAAAACTTTTACGAACTCTTTTGTTCTTGTCTACATACATATGCTTAAGTAGCACCCAGGTTTTCAGCAAAGATTATGACTAACCATGTCAACAATAACTCTTAAATATTATATTAACTCATATCAATGACATAAGCAACTAGGGAGCAATAATGAAATATGTCAAATGCAAACACTTTGTCTAAACAATCATGATATAATATGACAACAGTTGTATCTCGCTTGCCCTTTTTGAGACCGCAACACATAAATGCAGAGCACCTCCAAAGTTCAAGCAACGACTAGACTATTGGGGAACATTGCATGGGAAACAAAAAAATTCCTACGCACACGCATGATCTATCCATGGCGATGAGCATCTACGAGAGCGAGAGTGGATCTACATACCCTTGTAGATCACTAAGCCAGAAGTGTTAAGAAACGCGGTTGATGTAGTCGAACGTCTTCGCGATCAAAATCGCCGAGCGTCCCGTGATCCCATCACGATCCATCCCGCGAAAAAATCACGAATCGTCTTGCGATCTTGATCACGGTCCTTCCGATCTAGCGCTGAACGGACGACACCTTCGCATTCAGCACACGTACAGATCGATGACGATCTCCGCCTTCTTGATCCAGCAAGAGGGTGCAAAGAGGTAGATGAGTTCTTCGGTAGCGCGACGAAGTGGAGGCAATGGTGGTGGAGCAATTCCAGCAGGGCTTCGCCTAAGCACCGCTGAAATGATCTAGAGGAGAAACAACGATCTAGAGGAGAGGGTAGCACGTGGCTGATTTCTATGTCTCAAAACCCTCAAAACCTCTAGTATATATAGGAGGAGGGAGGGAGGAGTCTTGACGCACAAGGGACCAGCCCTTGTCCTTGGCACAAGGAGGAGATGAGGAGTCCTCCTCCAATCCTAGTAGGATTAGGACTCCTCCTTCCCACTTTGAAACTCTTTACACCTTGTGTTTTTTCCTTCTAAAACCACTCCAGCCACATGGGCCCTTAGAGGAGGCTTCGTCCAGCCCACCAGGGGCTGGTTTACCACCTCCCACAGCCCATGTAGCCTTTTGGGTCGAGACACCCCACCCGATGGTCCCCCGGTACCCTCCTAACACTCCTAGTACACTACCGATGAGCCTGAAACTTTTCCGGCAACCAAAACAGGACTTCCTACATATCAATCTTTATCTCCGGACCATTCCGGATCTCCTCGTGACATCCGAGATCTCATCCGGGACTCCGAACAACCATCGGCCACCACCATACATAACTCTATACCACCGAAACGTCACCGAACCATAAGTGTGCAGACCCTGCGGGTTCGAGAACTATGTAGACATGAACGAGACACCTCTACGGTCAATAACCAATAGCAGGACCTGGATGCTCATATTGTTTCCTACATATTCTACGAAGATGTTTATCGGTTGAACCTCTATGTCAAGGATTCAGTTAATCCCGTATGATGTTCCCTTTGTTCTTCGGTGTGTTACTTGCCCGAGATTCGATCGTCGGCATCTCCATACCTAGTTCAATCTCATTACTAGAAAGTATCTTCTACTCGTTCCATAATACAAGATCCCGTGTCTAACACTTAGTCCCATTGCTTGCAAGGCTTATTGTGATGTTGTATTACCGAGTGGCCCTGAGATACCTCTCCGCCACACAGAGTAAGAAATCCCAGTCTTGGTCCATGCCAACCCAACAGACACCCTCGGAGATACCTGTAGAGCACCTTTATAGTCACCCAGTTACGTCGCAACGTTTGATACACACAAGGTACTCCTCCGGTGTTAGTGAGTTGCATGATCTCATGGTCATAGGAACAGATACTTGACATACAGAAAACAATAGCAATAAACTGACATGATCATATGCTACGTTTATAGTTTGGGTCTTGTCCATCACATCTTTCTCCTAATGATGTGATCTCATTATCACATGACATCTCATGTCCATGGCTAGTATACCTTAACCATATTTGATGAACGAGGTAGTCCATCAGAGGCATACTAGGGACATGGGGTTGTCTATGTATCCACACATGTATCTGAGTTTCCGATTAATACAATTCTAGCATGGATAATAAATGATTATCATGACCAAGGAAATATGATAATAACTAATTTATTATTGTCCCTAGGGCATATTTCTAATAGTCTCCCACTTGCACTAGAGTCAATAATATAGTCCACATCACCATGTGATTCGCATTGTTATGAATCTAACACCCAATGATTTCTGGGGTCAATCATGCTTTGCATGTGAGAGAGGTCTTTTAGTCGACGGGTCTACGATATTCAGATTTGTGTGTACTTTGCAAATCTCTATGTCATACTATAAATACTGCTACCACACTGCACTTGGAACTATTCCAAATGGCTGCTCCACTATACGTATCCGGATTGCTACTAAGAGTCATCCGGATTGGTGTTAAAGCTTGCATTAACGTAACTCTTTACGACGAACTCTTTATCACCTCCATAATTGAGAAACATCTCCTTAGTCATCTAGTTACTAAGGATAATTTTGTCCGATGTCCAGTGATCCACTCCTGGATCACTTTTGTACCCCTTGACGGACTCATGGCAAGGCACACACTAGGTGCGGTACACAGCATGGCATAATATAGAGCCTATGGCTAAGGCATAGGGGATGAGCTTCGTCCGTTCTCTTTCTTCTGCCATGGTCGAGCTTTGTGTCTCACTCAACTTCACACCTTACAAATCAGGCAAGAACTCTTTCTTTGACTGATCCATTTTGAACTCTTTCAAAATTTTGTCAAGGTATGTACTCATTGAAAATCTCATCACGTGTCTTGATCTATCTCTATAGATCTCAATGCCAAACAATTAAGTAGCTTTATCCAGGTCTTCATTTGAAAAATTCTTTTCAAACAACCCCTTATACTTTCCAGAAAATCTACATCATTTCCGATCAACAATATGTCATCCACATATGCTTATCAGAAATTCTATAGTGCTCCCACTCACTTTATTGTAAATACAAGTTTCTCATAAACTTTGTATAGACTCAAAAACTTTGACCACCTCATCAAAGCATATATTCCAACTCTGAGATGCTTGCTCCAGTCCATAGAAGGATCACTAGAGCTTGCACACCTTTTAGCATCCTTAGGACTAACAAAACCTTTTGGTTGTATCTCATACAACATTTCCTTAAGGAAACGATGTTTTTGACATCCATCTGCAAGATTTCATAATTGAAAAAATGTAGCAAATGCTAACATAATTCCAACAGACTTTAGCATCGCTACAAGTGAGGAAGTCTCATCGCAGTCAACTCCTTGAACTTGACGGAAACTTCTTTGCGACAACTCGAGCTTTATAAATGGTGACATTCACCATTAGCGTCTGTCTTCATCTTAAAGGTCCATTTGTACTCAACGACCTGTCGTTCAATGGGCAAGTCTACCAAACTCCATACTTGGTTTTCATACATGGATCCTTTCTCGGATTTCATGGCCTCTAACCATTTATAGGAATCTGGGCCCATCATCGCTTCTCCATAGCTCGTAGGTTCATCATTGTCTAACAACATGACCTCTAAGACAGGGTTGTCGTACAACTCAGGAGTAGGACGCGTACTTTTTGACCTACGAGGTTTGATAGTAACCTGATCTGAAGCTTCATGATCATCATCATTAACTTCCCCTTCAACTAACCTTGGCTCCACAAAAACATCTTTCTGCACTGCGCTACTCTCTGGTTGAAGCAAAGGTTCAACAACCTCATCAAGTTCTATCTTCCTCCCACTCAATTCTTTCGAGAGAAACTCTTTCTCGAGAAAGGACCCGTTTTTGCAACAAACAATTTGCACTCAGATCTGAGATAGAAGGTATACCCAACTGTTCTTAGGGTATCCTATGAAGTTGCACTTTTTCGCTTTGGGCTCAAGGTTATCAGGCATAAGTGTCACATTCCCAAACTCTAAGAAATGATAGCTTAGGTTTCTAACAAACCATAATTAATATGGTGTCATCTCAACGGATTTAGATGGTGCCCTATTTAAAGTGTATGCAGTTGTCTCTAATGCATAACCCTAAAACGATAGTGGCAAAAACGATAAGAGACATCATAGGACGCACCATATCTAATACATCACGACTATGACGTTCGGACACTCCATCACACTATGGTGTTCCAGATGGCGTGAGTTGTGAAACAACTTTCACATTGTCTAAAGTTGTATGCCAAACTCGTAACTCAGATATTCACCTCCATGATCATATCATAGACATTCTTATCTTCTTGTCATGGTGATCTTAAACTTCACTCTGAATTTGTTTGAACTTTTCAAACGTTTCTGACTTCTGTTTCATTAAGTAAATATACTCATATATATACTCAAATCATTAGTGAAGGTAAGAAAATAACGATATCCACTACACAATACAACACTCATTGGATTGCATATATCAACATATATCATTTCCAATAAGTCACTTGCCCATTCCATCAAGCTAGAAAACGGGGTTTTAGTCATCTTGCCCATGAGGCATGGTCCACATGTCTCAACCGATTCAAAATTAAAAGAGTCCAAAGATCCATCAACATGGACTTTCTTCATGCGCTTTACACCAATATGACAGCTTAGGTTTCTATCAAACCATTGTTTCAGACGGTGTCATCTCAACGGATTTAGATGGTGCCCTATTTAAAGTGAATGTAATTGTCTCTAATGCATAACCCCAAAACTATAGTAGCAAAACGATAAGAGACATCATAGCATGCACCACATCCAATAGAGCACGACTATGACGTTCGGACACACCATCACATTATGGTGTTCCAGGTGGCGTGAGTTGTGAATTTTTTTTTCACATTGTCTTAAGTTGTATGCCAAACTCGTAACTCAGATATTCATCTCCATGATCATATCGCAGATATTTTTACCTTCTTGTAACGATGATCTTAAACTTCACTCTGAATTTGCTTGAACTTCTCAAATGATACAGACTTGTGTTTCATTAAGTAAATATACTCATATATACTCAAATCACCAGTGAAAGCAAGAAAATAACGATATCCACTACACGTTACAACACTCATTGGACCGTATACATCAACATGTATCATTTCCAATAAGTCAATTGCCCGTTCCGGAAAACGGGGTTTTATTCATCTTGCCCAAGAGGCATGGTCTGCATGTCTCAACCGATTCAAAATCGAATGAGTCCAAAGATCCATCAGCATGGAGTTTCTTCACGCGATTTATACCAATATGACATTTAGCGGCAGTGCCACAAGTATGTGGTACTATCATTATTAACTTTGATCTTTTGGCATCAATGTTATGAACATGTGTATTACTATGATCAAGATTCAACAAACCATCCATTGGGTGCATGACCATTGAAGGTATTATTCATGTAAACATAATAACCATTATTCTCTCACTTAAATGAATAACCGTATTGCAATAAAGACGATCTAATCATGTTCATGCTTAACGCAAACACCAAATAACATTTATTTAGGTTTGTCACTAATCCCAAAGGCAGAGAGAGCGTGCGATGTTGATCACAGCAACCTTGGAAACATTTCCAACACACATCGTCACCTCACACTTAGCTAGTCTCCGTTTATACCGTAGCTTTTATTTTGATTTACTGACATTTAACAACCGTAGCGGTATCCTATACCCAGGTGCTACTAGGAGTACGAGCAAGGTACACATCAATAACACGTATATCAAAATATACTTCTGTCGACGTTGCCAGCCTTCTTATCTACCAAGTATCTAGGGTTGTTCCGCTTCAGCGACCGCTCTCCTCATAATAGAAGCACTTAGTCTCGGGTTTGGGCTCAACTTTGGGTTGCTTCACTGTAGCAATAACTGACTTGCCCTCCATGAAGTTTCCTTCCTTGCCCTTGCCCTTGCCCTTCTCGTGACTAGTGGTTTTACTAACCATCAACACTTGATGCTCCTTCTGTAACATCCCAAATTTTAGAATGTTTTAATAAATATTAGAATGAATGTTTGTTTGTTTGAGTGATTGAATTGAGTGAAAATTTGAAACTTTTGAAAACTTTTGAATGAGAGGGAATAAAATGACTTTCCCATGTGATTTGACTTCAAATCCAATTCAAATCTGAGAGTGAAGATGATATGACTTCTTCCATTTTTAGAAATGAAAAAAAAAGATTTGAAAATGGTTTGAATTCCATTTTGAAAATATTTCAAATTCAGAAACTTTATGCAACTCAATGATTTTCATGAGAGAGGATAAAAGGACTTCTTCAAAACTATATGAAATATGAGTTGGAAGTTTAAAAGAAGGATATGAAAACTATTTGAGAAATTCTCATATGGAGCTTCAGTTCCATATTTGAATTCCCTATTTGAATTTGTAAACATTCAAACCCCTGGACAAATTTTTTTCGAGAGGTGTAATGTGACACTCCAAACCAGGGGGTATTTTGTGAAGTTTTTGAATCATAAAACTCAAGGGGTTATATGAAACATTATTTGCAAAAATAAATAAAGCCATTTAGGCATTTTCTGAAAATAATTTTTTTTCAAGTATGTAATTTGGCCGTGGAAAAATGTCCATTTAATGGAATTTAATTCCCTGGTCATTTTGATACATAAGTTTTATTTTTTGGACAGGATTTAAATGTCTTAATGATGTTTTTAATGCTCCAGTATTTATAAAAGGAAAAAAAATTACGCGCGTATTAAGACCCAGCCGGCCCAGCCCCCTGATCCCACCCTAAAACCCCTCCCGACTGGTCGCCCGATGACAGCGCCCTCTCTGTCTCTCTGACCGCGGGTCCCACCGCCCAACGCAAATCCTCCCGCGGTCGTCCTCTCCATCGCTCCCCCGGTACCTCGCCGGCGACGAATCCGCGTCGAAATCAGCTCCTCCTGTCCCTCCCCTGACCCCGCACTTGGCCTATATAAGAGCCCCTGCCTCGCCGCACCCATTTCCCCCCGAACACCCCCTCCCCTCGCCAGAGCGTCACCCCACAGCTCGCCGGAGTTCCGGTCATCACCGAAGCTCTGTGAGCACACGCCACTCGCCTCCGTCACCACCACACGTCCCTGACGCGACCAACCTTCACCGGAGACTCCCCGTCATCGCCTGGTGCCCTCACCATCGCCGGAGACCCTCTGGGAACACCACGCCACCACCTCGCCAGAGTATCCTCTCAACCCGAAACCCCCACCGCACCTGCCCGTCGCCACCGTCGTCCCCTCGCCTCTCCAACGCCACCAGCCATCCCCGGAGGATCCCCGCCGTCGATTGGAGGCCACGTCATCACCGGAGGACCGCCGGAACACTGCCCCCGATGACCTCGTCGCTTCGGCCTCGTCGGAAAAGCTCCATCACCGGCAACCCCTTCTCGGTGAGGCTCTCACCCTCTCCCCTCCGTTAGATCTCGATCCATCGGCTAGGATTAGATGACTTCAATCGCCGAACCGTTTTCTTTTAGTGCTGGCCGTTCGCCCATTTAGCACTCACGCACACACCCCGTAGCCTATCAGAACCTGCCACGTAGCACTCCTGTTCGTTAGATTAGATTTTTTCTTTTTCTGTTTCTGTTTAATAAACAGATTTAGTCCTGTTTTTGTTTTTAGCATATCTTGTTTATTTTTAGGTGTTTTAATTTGATTCTTTTTGCATTGTATCAAAAAATTCCTCTAGTTTCTGTAGATACAAAGTTTGACTATATTTGAATATTTAAATTTGAATTTAAACAGATTTGATTTAAATCTTGTTTTCTGAATAACTTGAGTTTAAAAATATATTTTTATTTGATTCTTTTTGCTACTTGTCTCTAGTGATCTTAGTTATGAGTAGCTAAGGTTTGAGATTTTTTTTTGAATAAATTTTCTTAGGGTTCTTAACTAAAACATATTCTGTTTAGTTCATACTAGAGTTTAATTAGTTTAGTTTTATTTGTAAATTATTTTAAATCTGAATTAGTTTAACTTTTTGTTTTAGTTTTCTCTAGTTGTGTTGTACAATATTAGGTGACTTATTTTCTCTGTTAATAAAAATAGTTTTGCCTTGTTTTTATATTCAAATGATATAGGAAACTATATTCTTTTTCATAAAGAAATGTTTTATAAAACAATTTAGTTTTAGTAGTAAATCTTTTTCACAAGAGTTTTAGATGATTTAATTCTGTTTTATAATAAATATTTTTATTAATTCTTTTCTGTTAACTATTAGTTTGGTTACGAAAAAAATAGTATTGTTTTATATTAATAACAGTTTAGCCAGCTAAACTTAGAGCCCATAGCTTTGTCTTGTTTTGTTTTGATTGAGATGCTCTAGTACTGCTAGTTGAGTTCTTTTTTGAAAATATTTAAAATAATTGTTTTACAAAGTTTTACTTTCTATTAACTGAGTTGTTATGTATTTTGTTATTTATTTTGTTTGTTTTCTTGATGTTAGTTTATTATGCAAAAACATATGTTAGTTTAGAGTGTTGTTTTCATGATTTGTAGTTGTTCTTCAAAAGTAATTCTTTTTGCTAAGTAAAATATTTACTAAAATACTTTTGTTATACTTTACTTTGTTTTTGTTTTGTCACTATTGAAAATAGTTGTTTGTAGTGGAAAACCAATCTTAGTTCTGTCGATGTAGTTTTGTTGATTCTAACTTCTGTCTTAAGTATTTCCTTCATCGCAACCTTGTTGTCTTTAGTTGTGTGTTTCCTATTGAGTGTTAGTATTGATTGATAGTATGATTGCTTATATGAATGCAATGTTTGATTATAGATTTTCATCAGAGAGTGACGAATAGTTCTATCAAGTTATTTCTAAGAGCGATATCTTATCTTCATCAAAAGTACAGGCAAGTTCACTTTGACCATCTATTTCATACCTATGTTTTATTGCATGTAGTGACATCATTCAACAAATCCCTCCCGTAGTGTTATTGAAATTCTTGTAGTTGAGTAGAATGCATGAGGTAGGAACCCACCACTTGTTACTAAAGACCCGGGAACGCTAGTTAGTGCAATGCTATGCTAAAGTAGACGGGGTCTGGTATTAGTGTTCGTGAGTGGTGTGAGAAAAGGATTCTGCGTCAAGACGACAACTTCATGAAGGTACCTTCAAGTCCTGCATCTTCAAGACCTCAAGACTTCGAGACTCGAGAAAACAAGTTTTCAATACACACTACTGGGTGAAGGATGGAATTGATGGGCACCCTGGAGTATCAAGTGGATGGCCGGGATGCATGGGGAAGTGCCATGACATCTTGCGGAAAGCTTCACCCAGACTCAAAGAGAAGGATAAATACTTTATGCCTGGAAGCTTACTTGTGTAGCCACAAGTCATTATGGGCTCTGGCTTGGTTGATCTTTGTTGTGACTCTGTCTAGGCAGTGCTACGAGATGTAGTCGATGTTAGGATTGGATGGGCACTGTCGGATAGTCAGGGAAGCACTCTGAAAGACCATGTTTCGTTGATCCTGTCCTCAAACACCATGAAGTGCGAGGACTTACCAGGAGAGAACGAATCTTGTGGGTAAAGTACACAACACTCTCCAGAGTTAAACCTAATCGATTAGCCGTGTCCCCAGTTATGGACAATTTTGAGCCTTTGGACTTGGATCTATCTCTGAACTCTCAACACTGGACTGATAATTAATTGTGGGCAACTTAATGATACTTGTGGGCATTTGGACATCGGTTGGCGGAACCATGTCATGATAGGTAACTCTATAGTGAAAACTCCTGATATTCTTTTGTTGTATGAAAAGAAATAAAATCAGCTTTTATGCAAAAACTCAGACTCAGAGTGTTGGGGGACGTAGTAGTAAATCAAAATTTTCCTACGTGTCACCAAGATCTATCTATGGAGAAACCAGCAAACGAGTGGGGAGAGATTGGATCTTCATACCTTTGAAGATCGCTAAGCGGAAGCGTTACAAGAACGCGGTTGGTGGAGTCGTACTCGCAGCGATTCAGATCGCGGTAGATCCGATCAAGTGCCGAACGGACGGCACCTCCGCGTTCAACACACGTGCAGCCCGGTGACGTCTCCTACGCCTTGATCCAGCAAGGAGGAAGGAGAGGTTGGGGAAGAACTCCAGCAGCAGCACGATGGCGTGGTGGTGGTGGAGTAGCAAGGTATCCCGGCAGGGCTTCGCCTAAGCACTGCGGAGGAGGAAGAAGCAGAATAGGGCTGCAGCGAGAGAGAAAGAGTTCGTCTCAAACCTGCCCAAACCCTTGCATCTATATAGTAGGAAGGAGAGGGAGGGCTGGCTTGGCCCCTCCTCCAAGGAGGAGGGATTCGGCCGAAGTGGGGGGAGAGTCCTCCTCCCACACGGGAGGTGGATCTCCCCCTTTTAAATCCCTTTTGCCTCTATCTCCAGATCCCTGGCGCATGGGCCCTTTCTAGAAGGTATTGGCTGGCCCAATATGGGCTGGCACACCTCCTCTAAGGGCCCATGAGGTCCTTTGGTCGTCACCCCCTCCCGGGGGTCCTCCGGCACCCTCCCGGCACTCCCGGTACAATACCGATGAGCCCGAAAACTTTCCGGTGACCAAAACTGGACTTCCTATATATCAATCTTTACCTCCGGACCATTCCGGAGCTCCTCGTGACGTCCGGGATCTCATCCGGGACTCCGAACAACCTTCGGTAATCACGTATACCTTTTCCCTATAACCCTAGCATCATCGAACCTTAAGTGTGTAGACCCTACGGGTTCGGGAGACACGTAGACATGACCGAGACACCTCTCCGGCCAATAACCAACAGCGGGCTCTGGATACCCATGTTGGCTCCCACGTACTCCACGATGATCTCATCGGATGAACCACGATGTCAGGGATTCAATCAATCCCGTATACAATTCCCTTTGTCTATCGGTATGGTACTTGCCCGAGATTCGATCGTCGGTATCCGCATACCTTGTTCAATCTTGTTACTGACAAGTCTCTTTACTCGTTCTGTAATACATCATCCCGTGACTAACTCCTTAGTCACATTGAGCTCATAATGATGATGTCTTACCGAGTGGGCCCAGAGATACCTCTCCGTCACACGGAGTGACAAATCCCAGTCTCGATTCGTGTCAAACCAACAGACACTTTCGGAGATACCCGTAGCGTACCTTTATAGCCACCCAGTTACGTTGTGACGTTTGGCACACCCAAAGTATTCCTACGGTATCCGGGAGTTACACAATCTCATGGTCTAAGGAAATGACACTTGACATTGAAAAGCTTTAGCAAACGAACTACACGATCTTTGTGCTATGCTTAGGATTGGGTCTTGTCCATCACATCATTCTCCTAATGATGTGATCCCGTTATCAACGACATCCAATGTCCATGGTCATGAAACCGAGACCATCTATTGATCAACGAGCTAGCCAACTAGAGGCTCACTAGGGACACGTTGTGGTCTATGTATTCACACATGTATTACGGTTTCCGGTTAACACAATTATAGCATGAACAATAGACAATTATCATGAACTAGGAAATACAATAATAACTATTTTATTATTGCCTCTAGGGCATATTTCCAACAGTCTCCCACTTGCACTAGAGTCAATAATCTAGTTACATTGTGATGAATCGAACACCCATAGCATTCTGGTGTTGATCATGTTTTGCTCGTGAGAGAGGTTTAGTCAATGGATCTGCGACATTCAGATCCGTATGCACTTTACAAATATCTATGTCTCCCTCCTGAATGTAATCACGGATGGAGTTGAACCGGCGCTTGATGTGTCTTGTTTTCTTGTGAAACCTGGGCTCCTTCGCAAGGGCAATAGCTCCAGTGTTGTCACAGAGTAGAGTCATCGGGCCCGACGCATTCGGAATCACTCCTAGGTCGGTGATGAACTCCTTCATCCAGACTCCCTCCTTTGCTGCTTCCGAAGCAGCTATGTACTCCGCTTCACATGTAGATGCTGCCACGACGCTTTGCTTGCTGCTGCTCCAGCTCACTGCCCCTCCATTCAAAATATACACGTATCCGGTTTGCGACTTGGAGTCGTCCGGATCTGTGTCGAAGCTAGCATCGACGTAACCCTTTACGACGAGCTCTTCGGCACCTCCATAAACGAGAAACATGTCCTTTGTCCTTTTCAGGTACTTCAGGATATTCTTGACCGCTGTCCAGTGTTCCGCTCCGGGATCACTTTGGTACCTCCCTACCAAACTTATGGCAAGGTTCACATCAGGTCTGGTACACAGCATGGCATACATGATAGAGCCTATGGCTGAAGCATAGGGGATGGCACTCATCTCTTCTCTATCCTTTGCCGTGGTCGGGCATTGAGTCGTACTCAATCTCACACCTTGCAACACAGGCAAGAACCCCTTCTTGGACTGATCCATATTGAACTTCTTAAATATCTTTTCAAGGTATGTGCTTTGTGAAAGACCAATGAGGCGCTTTGATCTATCTCTATAGATCTTAATACCTAATATGTAAGAAGCTTCTCCAAGGTCCTTCATTGAAAAACACTTATTCAAGTAGGCCTTGATACTTTCCAAGAGTTCTATATTATTTCCCATTATCAGCATGTCATCCACATACAGTATAAGAAATGCTATAGAGCTCCCACTCACTTTCTTGTAAATACAGGGTTCTCCATAAACATGTACAAACCCAAATGCTTTAATCACCTCATTAAAGCGAATGTTCCAACTCCGAGATGCTTGCACCAGCCCATAGATGGAGCGCTGGAGCTTGCATACCTTGTTAGCATCTTTAGGATCGACAAAACCTTCTGGCTGCATCATATACAGTTCTTCCTTGAGGAAGCCATTAAGGAATGCCGTTTTGACGTCCATTTGCCAGATCTCATAATCATAAAATGCGGCAACTGCTAACATGATTCGGACAGACTTTAGCATCGCTACAGGTGAGAATGTCTCATCGTAGTCAACTCCTTGAACTTGTCGATAACCCTTAGCGACAAGCCGAGCTTTATAGACGGTCACATTACCGTCTGCGTCAGTCTTCTTCTTAAAGATCCATTTATTTTCAATGGCTCGCTTATCATCAGGCAAGTCCACCAAAGTCCATACTTTGTTCTCATACATGGATCCTATCTCGGATTTCATGGCATCAAGCCATTTGTTGGAATCCGGGCCCGCCATCGCTTCTTCATAGTTCAAAGGTTCACCGTTGTCCAACAACATGATCTCTAGGACAGGATTGCCGTACCACTCTGGTGCGTAACGTGTCCTAGTGGACCTTCGAATAGCAACTTGATCTGAAGTTTCATGATCATCATCATTAACTTCCTCTATAGACGGTGCAGGCTCCATAGAAACAACTTCCTGTGATGCGCTACTCTCCGGTTCGAGTGGAGGTACAATTACCTCATCAAGCTCTATTTTCCTCCCACTTACTTCTTTCGAGAGAAACTCTTTCTCGAGAAAGGATCCATTCTTGGCAACAAAGACTTTGCCTTCGGATCGTAGGTAGAAGGTATACCCAATAGTCTCCTTGGGATATCCTATGAAGACGCACTTTTCCGCTTTGGGTTCGAGCTTCTCAGGTTGAAGTTTCTTCACATAAGCATCGCATCCCCAAACTTTTAGAAACGACAGCTTAGGTTTCTTTCCAAACCATAATTCATACGGTGTCGTCTCTACGGATTTAGACGGTGCCCTATTTAAAGTGAACGCGACAGTCTCTAATGCATATCCCCAAAATGATAGCGGTAAGTCGGTAAGAGACATCATAGATCGCACCATATCCAATAGAGTGCGATTACGACGTTCAGACACACCATTTCGCTGAGGTGTGCCTGGCGGCGTGAGCTGTGAAACAATTCCACATTTCCTAAGGTGCGTGTCAAACTCGTGACTTAAATATTCTCCGCCACGATCAGATCGTAGGCATTTTATTTTTCTGTCACGTTGATTCTCGACCTCAGTCTGAAATTCCTTGAACCTTTCAAAGGTTTCAGACTTGTGTTTCATTAAGTAGACATACCCATATCTGCTCAAGTCATCAGTGAGGGTGAGAACATAACGGTAGCCACCGCGAGCCTCGACACTCATTGGACCGCATACATCGGTATGTATTATCTCCAACAAGTCAGTTGCTCGCTCCATTGTTCCGGAGAACGGAGTTTTGGTCATCTTGCCCATGAGGCATGGTTCGCATGTGTCAAATGATTCGAAATCAAGTGACTCCAAAAGTCCATCAGCATGGAGCTTCTTCATGCGTTTGACACCAATATGGCCAAGACGGCAGTGCCACATGTAAGTGGGACTATCGTTATCAACTTTACACCTTTTGGTACTCACACTATGGACATGTGTAACATCACGCTCGAGATTCATCAAAAATAAACCATTGACCAGCGGGGCATGAGCATAGAACATTTCTCTCATATAAATAGAACAAGCATTATTCTCGGATTTAAAAGAGTAGCCATCTCGTATCAAGCGAGATCCAGATACAATGTTCATGCTCAAAGCTGGTACTAAATAACAATTATTAAGGTTTAAAACTAATCCCGAAGGTAGATGTAGAGGTAGCGTGCCGACGGCGATCACATCGACCTTGGAACCATTCCCGACGTGCATCGTCACCTCGTCCTTTGCCAACCTTCGCTTATTCCGCAGCTCCTGCTTGGAGTTACAAATGTGAGCAACTGCACCGGTATCAAATACCCAGGAGCTACTACGAGCGCTGGTTAGGTACACATCAATAACAAGTATATCACATATACCTTTAACGTTGCCGACCTTCTTATCCGCTAAGTACTTGGGGTAGTTCCGCTTCCAGTGACCGGTACCCTTACAATAGAAACACTCAGTCTCAGGCTTGGGTCCATTCTTGTTCTTCTTCTTCCCGGCAAATTGCTTACCGGGCGCAGCAACAGCTTTGCCGTCCTTCTTGAAGTTCTTCTTACCCTTGCCTTTCTTGAAACTAGTGGTCTTGTTTACCATCAACACTTGATGCTCCTTTCTGATCTCGACCTCTGCTGATTTGAGCATCGAGTACAACTCAGGAATGGACTTCTCCATCCCCTGCATGTTGTAGTTCATCACAAAGCTTTTGTAGCTAGGTGGAAGCGACTGGAGGATTCTGTCAATGACTGAGTCATCCGGGAGTTTAACTCCCAGCTGAGTCAAGCGGTTGTGAAGCCCAGACATCTTGAGGATGTGCTCACTAACAGAACTGTTCTCCTCCATCTTACAGCTGAAGAACTTGTCAGAGATGTCATATCTCTCGACTCGGGCATGAGCTTGGAAAACCAGTTTCAGCTCTTGGAACATCTCATATGCTCCGTGTTGCTCAAAACGCTTTTGGAGCCCCGATTCTAAACTGTAAAGCATGCCGCACTGAACAAGAGAGTAATCATCGCAGCGTGACTGCCAAGCGTTCGTAACGTCTTGGTCCGCTGGGAGAATGGGTGGGTCACCTAGCGGTGCATCAAGGACATACAATCTCTTGGAGGCTATGAGGATGATCCTCAAGCCACGGACCCAGTCCGTATAGTTGCTTCCATCATCTTTCAGCTTGGTTTTCTCTAGGAACGCGTTTAAATTGAGGTTGACATTTGCGTTGGCCATTAGATCTTTGATATAGATATTAAAGGCAATTTTAGACTAAGTTCATGATAATCGAGTTCACATAATCAAATTATTCAATGAACTCCCACTCAGATAGATATCTCTCTAGTCATCTAAGTGACACATGATCCATGTCAACTAGCCCGTGTCCGATCATCACGTGAGACGGACTAGTCATCCATGGTGAACATCTCCATGTTGATCGTATCTTCTATACGACTCATGTTCGTCCTTTCGGTCTTCCGTGTTCCGAGGCCATGTCTGTACATGCTAGGCTCGTCAAGTCAACCTAAGTGTTTCGCGTGTGTAAATCTGGCTTACACCCGTTGTATGCGAACGTTAGAACCTATCACACCCGATCATCACGCGGTGCTTCGGAACAATGATCCTTAGCAACGGTGCACAGTTAGGGTGAACACTTCTCTTGAAATTTTATTGAGAGATCATCTTATTTACTACCGTCGTTTTAAGCAAATAAGATGTAAACATGATAAACATCACATGCAATCAATATAGTGACATGATATGGCCAATATCATCTTGCTCCTATGATCTCCATCTTCGGGGCACCATGATCATCATTGTCACCGGCATGACACCATGATCTCCATCATCATGATCTCCATCATTGTGTCTTTATGAGGTTGTCTCGCCAACTATTACTTCTACTGCTATGGCTAACGCTTAGCAATAAAGTAAAGTAATTACATGGCGTTTGTGATTGACTCGCAGGTCATACAATAAATAAGACAACTCCTATGGCTCCTGCCGGTTGTCATAGTCATCGACATGCAAGTCGTGAACCCTATTACAAGAACATGATCAATCTCATACATCACAATGCATCCAATCACATCCTTCTGGCCATATCACATCACAAGGCATATGCTGCAAAAACAAGTTAGACGTTCTCTAATTTGTAGTTGCAAGTTTTTACGTGGTTGCTATAGGTTTCTAGCAAGAACGTTTCTTACCTACGCCAAAACCACAACGTGATATGCCAATTGCTATTTACCCTTCATAAGGACCCTTTTCATCGAATCCAATCCGACTAAGGTGGGAGAGACAGACACCCGCTAGCCACCTTATGCAACTGGTGCATGTCAGGCGGTGGAACCGGTCTCACGTAAGCGTACGTGTAAGGTTGGTCCGGGCCGCTTCATCCCACAATACTGTCGAATCAAGATAAGACTAGTAACGGCAAGCATATTAACAAAATCGACGCCCACAATTGCTTTGTGTTCTACTCGTGCATAGATTCTACGCATAGACCTAGCTCATGATGCCACTGTTGGGGGACGTAGTAGTAAATCAAAATTTTCCTACGTGTCACCAAGATCTATCTATGGAGAAACCAGCAAACGAGTGGGGAGAGATTGGATCTTCATACCTTTTAAGATCGCTAAGCGGAAGCGTTACAAGAACGCGGTTGGTGGAGTTGTACTCGCAGCGATTCAGATCGCGGTAGATCCGATCAAGTGCCGAACGGACGGCACCTCCGCGTTCAACACACGTGCAGCCCGGTGACGTCTCCTACGCCTTGATCCAGCAAGGAGGAAGGAGAGGTTGGGGAAGAACTCCAGCAGCAGCATGACGGCGTGGTGGTGGTGGAGTAGCAAGGTATCCCGGCAGGGCTTCGCCTAAGCACTGCGGAGGAGGAAGAAGCAGAATAGGGCTGCAGCGAGAGAGAAAGAGTTCGTCTCAAACCTGCCCAAACCCTTGCATATATATAGTAGGAAGGAGAGGGAGGGCTGGCTTGGCCCCTCCTCCAAGGAGGAGGGATTCGGCCGAAGTGGGGGGAGAGTCCTCCTCCCACACGGGAGGTGGATCTCCCCCTTTTAAATCCCTTTTGCCTTTATCTTCAGATCCCTGGTGCATGGGCCCTTTCTAGAAGGTATTGGCTGGCCCAATATGGGCTGGCACACCTCCTCTAAGGGCCCATGAGGTCCTTTGGTCGTCACCCCCTCCCGGGGGTCCTCCGGCACCCTCCCGGCACTCCCGGTACAATACCGATGAGCCCGAAAACTTTCCGGTGACCAAAACTGGACTTCCTATATATCAATCTTTACCTCCGGACCATTCCGGAGCTCCTCGTGACGTCCGGGATCTCATCCGGGACTCCGAACAACCTTCGGTAATCACGTATACCTTTTCCCTATAACCCTAGTGTCATCGAACCTTAAGTGTGTAGACCCTACGGGTTCGGGAGACACGTAGACATGACCGAGACACCTCTCCGGCCAATAACCAACAGCGGGCTCTGGATACCCATGTTGGCTCCCACGTACTCCACGATGATCTCATCGGATGAACCACGATGTCAGGGATTCAATCAATCCCGTATACAATTCCCTTTGTCTATCGGTATGGTACTTGCCCGAGATTCGATCGTCGGTATCCGCATACCTTGTTCAATCTTGTTACTGACAAGTCTCTTTACTCGTTCTGTAATACATCATCCCGTGACTAACTCCTTAGTCACATTGAGCTCATAATGATGATGTCTTACCGAGTGGGCCCAGAGATACCTCTCCGTCACACGGAGTGACAAATCCCAGTCTCGATTCGTGTCAAACCAACAGACACTTTCGGAGATACCCGTAGCGTACCTTTATAGCCACCCAGTTACGTTGTGACGTTTGGCACACCCAAAGTATTCCTACGGTATCTGGGAGTTACACAATCTCATGGTCTAAGGAAATGACACTTGACATTGAAAAGCTTTAGCAAACGAACTACACGATCTTTGTGCTATGCTTAGGATTGGGTCTTGTCCATCACATCATTCTCCTAATGATGTGATCCCGTTATCAACGACATCCAATGTCCATGGTCATGAAACCGAGACCATCTATTGATCAACGAGCTAGCCAACTAGAGGCTCACTAGGGACACGTTGTGGTCTATGTATTCACACATGTATTACGGTTTCCGGTTAACACAATTATAGCATGAACAATAGACAATTATCATGAACTAGGAAATACAATAATAACTATTTTATTATTGCCTCTAGGGCATATTTCCAACACAGAGCCACAAAGCCTTATTGCATATAGTATAGTTTCTATCTTCTGTTCTGCTATGGTGATCTTGCCGGTACATTCAATGTATTGACCTACACGGCTGCAACGTATCATGTTGCAGGTACTCTTCTACAATGGGTAAGAGTACGATTCAGGGTTACGGTCCGCACTCAACCTGCCGTTGGTGTTTTGGGACTCCACTCCCGTTGACTGTATCCACTGCTATTTTAAGGTATATATCAGTTTTACGTTAATTACATGTGATTGCACTTTGATATATACATTGATGTACTGTGTGTGCCAGCATACTGATCCAGGGATGGCACAGAACACACAGAGGCTTGACCTTTCCAGGTCGGGTCGCTACACCTTCTTGATTTCTACCTTCATAGTGTCAAATATCACAAACAGCTCAGGGATCATTATTTCCATCCCTGGCATTTTTTAGTTCATCACAAAGCTCTAGTAGCTTAGTGACAGTGACTTGGAAAACTATATCAATCACTTTCTTATCTAGAAGATCAACTCCCACTCGATTCAAGCAATTGTAGCACCCAGACAATCTGAGCACATGCTCAACAATTGAGCTATTCTCCTTCATCATGCAGGCAAAGAATATTGTTGGAGATCTCATATCTCACAACACGGGCACGAGCCTCAGATCCCAATTTTAGCTCTTAAAACATCTCATATGTTCTGTGACATTCGAAATGATTTTGGAGCCTCAATTCTAAGCCGTAAAGCATGATGCACTAAACTATCAAGTAGTCATCAGAACGTGCCTGTCAGATGTACACAACATCTACAGACGACGCTTGAGGGGATGGTGCACCGAGTGGTGCATTAAGGACATAAGCCTTCTATGCAGCAATGAGTACAATCCTCAGATCACGGACCCAGTCCGAAATATTGCTACCATCATCTTTCAACTCTATTTCTCTAGGAACATATAAAAATTAAAGGGAGCTACGACATGAGCTAGTAATCTACAACATAAGTTGCAAAGACACTACTTACTATGTTCATGATAATGAGTTCAATTAATCATATTACTTAAGAACTCACACTCAAATTGACATCCCTCCGGTCATTCAAGTGATATTTGTATCAAAATTCACCAACTCAAGTCCGATCATCACATGAGTTGAGGTGGATTCAATGGTGAACATCATCATGTTGAGCATATCTACTATATGACTCATGTTCGACCTTTCGGTCTCTTGTGTTCCGAGGCCATGTCTGTACATGCTAGGCTCATCAAGTTTAACCCAAGTGTTCTGCATGTGCAACACTGGCTTGCACCTGTTGTATGTGAGCGTAGAGTCTATCACACCCGATTATCACGTGGTGTCTCGACACGACGAACTTTCGCAATGGTGCACACTCGGGGAGAACACAATTGATCTTGAAATTTTAGTGAGGGATCACCTTATAATGATACCATTATCCTAAGAAAAACAAGGTGCATAAAAGGATTAACATCACATGCAAATAATAAGTGACATGATATGTCCATGAACTTGTGCTTTTCATCTCCATCCTTAAAGCACCGGCATGATCTCCATCGTCACTGGCATGACACCATGATCTCCATCAACGTGTCACCATCGAGGTTGTCGCGCCCACCATGCTTCTATTACTATTGCTACCGCTTAGTGATAAAGTAAATCATTACATAGCGCTTAATGATTGACACGTAGGTCATTCAATAATTAAAGACAACCCTATGGCTCCTACCGGTTGCCGTACTCATCGATGTGCAAGTCGTGATATTCTGTACAATACATGATCATCTCATACATCACGTATATGTCATCATGTAATTGGCCATATCACATCACAACATACCCTACAAAAACAAGTTAGACGTCCTCTAATTGTTGTTGCAAGTTTTACGTGGCTGCTATGGGTATCTAGCAAGAACAATTCTCACCTACGCAAAAAACACAACGGTGATACATAAGTTGCTTTTCAACCTTCTCAAGAACCGCCTTTGCACCAGCCATCTTTGTGAAACAAAGTTAGACGTCAGTCGATGGAACCGGTCTCTCGTAAACGTACGAGTAAGTTTGGTCCTGGTCGCTTCATCCCACAATACCGGTGAACCAAAACATGACCAAGGGAGGAAGCAATCTAAGAATCAATGACCACAAACTCCTTTGTGTTTTACTCGAGATCTCATCTACACATAGTCCTAGCTCTGACACCAATGTTGGGGAGCATTTCATGGGAAAAATCATAGGTACACACAAGATCTATCCATGGTGATGAGCATCTACGAGAGGGAGAGTGGATCTACATACCCTTGTAGATCGCTAAATGGGAAGCGTTAAGAAAAGTGGTTGATGTAGTCGAACGTCTTTGCGATCCAAATCACCGAGTGTCCTGCGATCCCATCACGATCCATCCGGCGATGAAATCACGAATCGTCTCGCAATCTTGATCACGGTCCTTCTGATCTAGCGCCGAACGAACGACACCTCCGCGTTCATGTCACGCCCAAGATGCGCGCCTATCCTTTTTAAGGCACAAGGGCCTTGCAAGGGATAGAGGCGCATCTTGCCGTTCGCAAGTAGAGCATCATTGCATCAAACATTACAGAAGAGACGAGAATACAAGTTGTCTTACATTCGCCACATACTAAATTACAATTCCACACAGAGTTCAATCATCAAGATGAAGACAGGGTCCGACTACGGACGAAATCAAACGATAAAACAGATGCAAATGATACTATCTCGCTATCCCAAAGATCACGACCAGTGTCCTCTACTCATCTGAATAAGTCACGTACATCCTGCCTCTTTCCTCATTACATTCCCACTAGAGCTGCGTCAGATCATCCTGCACGTACTCATCTGTACCTGTACCTGGAGTATGGTAGTAATCTGTGAGCCACAAGGGACTTAGCAATCATGTGCCCGGATACTGAGACTATCCAAGCTTAAGGTAGGGATGGGATATGTGTTTAGTTTTCAGCCGCACTAAGCATTTATGATGGCTAAACATACGTAACATGAAGATAAATATGAGTGGCCTACGATGAACGATCGAAACTAGAATGACCGCGATGAGATCCTGAACACTTACTTACGTCAAGCATAACCCCACCGTGTTCTCTCTCGGATCATGTTCACGAGCAGAGACAATCACGGTTACTCACACAGTTGTTGTATTTTATTAGAGTTTACTTCAAGTTAACTATAACCGGGTGTTAAACAAATATCCAAGTTGCCACATAACCGCGGGCATGGATTCTTGAAAAGATTTAACCCTGCAGGGGTGCTCCAACTAGTCCATCACAAATAACCATACTCTGTGGGAATAGCCTCGACCACGGATCTCGTTATCATCATAGGTAACTCCAAAGGAATTCCAACACCTCGAGATAACCCAAAGAAAGTCAGAGCCCTCACGCAATACACTCGATAAAGGTAAAACAAATCCAGCAAGACCACCCGACGTGTCGACGAACCCGATAAGAGTCGCGTATCTTGTTCTCAGGACACGATAGATAAGCGACGCGTATGGAGGCCTAATAGAAATCTCCCAAGTTGCCCTGGGTTTGCCCCGCACAGTGCTCTAGTTTGGACCAACACTAATGAGGAGCACTGGCCCGGGGGTTGATTAATTATCCACGGGGTTGCAAAGCCGTATGCAAATTTTATTAAGTTATTAAAAAATGTAATACCAAAGTTGGGTCTTGCCAGACAAGTTTTAATCTTAACCGAATAAACAAGGGGGTCCCCATAACAACCCCGAGCATGTTAGGAGCGCAAAGTATGGAAACATAACACTGGTAACAAGAACTATGGCGGTAACGACGGAACAAAACACCTAGCAAAAGGTCAAGCCTTCCACAAACACCAAGATATATATATGCATTAAATTAGATAACAAATAATATTGTGATATGTCAAAAACCATGTTATCACTTAGTACAACCTGCACCTGCAACTAAGAACGCTATAAGAGGGCTGAGCAGCGGTAACTTAGCCAATCAAAGGTTTGCTAGGATGTGGAGGGTTAGAGGCTATCATGGCAATTAGGAGTCTGGTATTCAAGTGGTAGGTAGTGCAATTGTAATGATAAGAGAGAGAAACTAGCAAGTGAAAATAGTGTTGGGATCCGGGTACGATCATCTTGCCTGTTGGTTCTTCAGCGGAACAAGTATCGAGATCCTCGTAGTTGTACTCGCCTAGCTCTTCGTACTCAGGTTCAATGTTCGCGTCTACCCAAGATAAACAGCAACAATAAACATCCAACCAAGGTGCAATGCACAACCAAGATGATGCATGATTTATTTATGAAGAATTTAACATGGCAATCCAAAACTAGTCATGTTTCACATGCACTGGTTGATAAGTTTCCATTCTGGACAGAACCTCATGTTAAGTTATTTAAACATGCATGAACATGGCAAATATGGATGCGTCATGCAAAATCGATAAAAATGCATATAAAGAACACAAGAAACGGAGTTACGGTTCTCACGCTACGCTCTCGGCAAGGTACGAAGCAAAACACAAGACAACAAGGCCATGGGCTAATTCTTGGCATTCCAAGGTAGCCAATGGTTAGGCAATGAAAACCCAACCATAATAGACTCAAAGATCAAGAAAATCCATGGAGTATAGCTCCCACAAGTCACAAAACAATAAAAAAATAAATCTACCACAAATAGCCACATAGTAACTTACACAGCCCACAACTTGAGCTACAGGAATCCTACAACCACAAACAAGGTATTGACAGAAACTACATACATGCTTATCAAATTATCCAACTACACAATCTGGAAAGGAGGCAAACATCAATAAGCATAAAGCTATCAAGTTGGCATGATGAAACAATTTTTTGGGACTTAGTGAAAATAACAGTTGCTGGAATCTGAGATAATCTGGTAGCATGTTGACAGCAGAAGTTGAAGGTGCTAGAGACCACCTCTTGGCATAAAAATTAACAGGGTGGTAGTAGACAACATCTACTTCAAAATACTACCACTGAGCATCAGCTAATTCTCAACATATCACTAGATGTCAACCACTCTTCATGACATAAAAATAACAACAGATTCTCAGACTTGGAAATATTTAGCATGGTGAAAACAGTAACATTAAGTTAACCACTTTGCAGCAAGTTTCCCATTTATATGTGTGATTCTCATGTCAAACAAAAATACCATGGCATAATAGACATAAAACACTAACACTTCAATGTTGGCACATGCCCCAAAGCAAGCATGGATTAATTCATGCAAAAATGACAAAGTAGCTTCACAACAGAAAATGGCAGTTTTATTAACTTGCTCAAAAGTGAAATCTGATTGCACCAATGAATTCATTGGCTCTTTATACCCCAATATCATGTGTCATACTCATATGTTCATGTGAAGCGACATGGCACAATATACTAGCAAGCAACCATCCACTTTCTTATAAGTTAAAACTTACTCTAAATGGACATGAGCATAAATGCACATAACCAGATTGGAAACTTAGTTTAATATGGAAATGATCTAACAAACCTACAAACATGCATAAAAAACAAAGGGTATGGCAAGTGGGGAAAAGGACCCACTTGTCACACACACACACACTACACACACCACTACATAGCATACACACACATGCTCCATATGCCTAAGGGCATATGATCTCAAACACTCATGAACATACCACCTAAGAGGGGGGTATTCATCCAGACGCACACACAAGCACCATATATGCATAATGCATATTGGCACATACAAACCACCACACATGCACAAGTGCACATGGGCACACACACTCACACACATGCTCATGTGTGTGTGGGTGTTCAACCACCCATTTATGCACAAGGCATATATGCATATGCTATGCATATGCCAACACACTCACACACACACACACTCACATACACACATACATTTATGCATACCACACTATGCAACACACAACACAAGCACCACCCTAAACACACACATTTAAGCATACCACACTATGCAACACACAACACAAGCACCACCCTACACACATGCATAAAAAAATAAAAGAATTAAAACACCTACACATCTAGGTATGCACACACACATTTTTGGGGATATAACTCCATGGTGAGACCCGCCCTGAGGGCTCCGGGTCATACCTGGCGGCTCGTACACCAGCCCAAGAGTGAGCCGTGGAGACTTAAGGCCCAAGACACTTGGCGGCTCGACAGGATGGGCCGGCAGGTGGCCTGGATGAAGAAGACCCGGGCGTGTAAGCCGCCCGGGGACAACTTGGTCAGGAAAGACAAGAGAAGATAGAGGTAGACTAGGACATGTAATGAGAGTCGGTTGCAACTTGTATGATCCGTGGTCTTGACCTCCTATTTAAAGGCAAGACCCGGGGCGACTTAGAGATCGGGTTAGCATGAACTAGGTCGAGCAATAGCTCCCTTGTAATTGATACATCAAGCAATACAAGCACAAGCAGGACGTAGGCTATTACCTCGACTTGAGGGGCCGAACCTAGGTAAACTCATGTCCTTCGTCCTAAGCAACCCCTTTGAGTCCATCATGTCAGCAATGGCCCCGAACCCAAGTCCGTTCACCCAGACATGTGCCGTGATAAAACCACGACAGTTGGCGCCCACCGTGGGGCTTGCGCTCGGTGGTGTTGAGTTCTCAAAGGGCTCTCTCCCAGGGCACGAGGGATACGTGGTCGGAAGGATGAGCAAGAGTCACCGTGGCCGTCTCTACATCGATGATGCTGGCTGGGGGCTTGTTGTCGATTCTGTGGAATATGGAATTTCGGGTTCCTTTCGGCGGAATTCACGTCTTCATCGGAAGGACCGATGGATCTACACCCGAGCCGGACGTCTGCACCAACATTGTCGAGCCGGCTCGGCGCGTGCAACCCGCCCGTAATGTGTGGCCTGCCTATGTTAACCCGGGCAGGAAGCACGTCTTCATAGGCTTTACTCAATGTATGAATCTAGAAGCTTCTGGGTCACAGGAAACTCTTCTCTATTCAGAAGATGAATCTTCGAGCGGGAAGACGGAGTCGATTTATCAGCTTCACCATGGCGGGCTCGGGGGCTATGATGAGCTCTGTCGTGAGTCGGATTGTTCTTGCGCCGCTGGTTCGTGCTGCCGTGTTTATAGTAGGGTCGGCCCCAGGCATGAGCAGTACAGCCGCATGAGTGGCAACCTCGGGTGCTGACCCGCCGCCGTCGGCTCAAGTTCTTCTGGATTTGATGAACGAGCTCGCGGCCCTGATGGCCACTAAAGTTACACAAGATAATCAGGCTGCCCGGAACTTAGAGATTGTGAGGCTCAAGGACCGGATGATTGAGGAGCAACAGAGGATAGCTGAGCTGAAAGTCCAGATGGATGAAGAGGCGGAACGTATTAAAACGGACGCTTTTTGCCTAGGGCTGGAACAGCAATCGGCGGTTGCAGTACATCAGATGAGGCATCAATCCCGCTTGCCAGAATGATATGAGGGAAGGAACCTCTTCAACACACCAGGAACAGGACGAGCCGCGGATGTTCCTGGAAGTCGCCCGGTGGCTCGGCCGGCATCTCACCCGGCCCGACGAAACCAGGCCACGCCAGTGGTCTTTCCAACACTGGCGAATCATTATTCTAACCCGGCCGAGAACATGGTGGCCGTGGCCACCCAGCTACAAACAATTCCTATTCTAGATGAAACACCTTTTGCGGAAGAGGTTCGGAATGCCATTGGATAACTTCAGACAGCGCTGGCCCAACAGGAGAAGTATACTCACAGCCGGAGCCGCGTCCATTCAACCCCTCTCCCTAGCCGGAGCTTTAGCCGACGCTATGAGTCGCTTGCGGTTTCCAGTAGCGATCGGTAGAGAGGACCTCCGAGGGACGATCAGGCGGTTTCCACCAAGCGCTCATGAACCGGGCGAGAAACCAACAAGAGGCGGCAGCTTTAGCCACGTCGACTCGCCAAGAGCCCGCGCCCTGTGTATCGGTGGGGGCCGGAATAACTGCCAGGGCCGTGGGAGTGACATGCTTATCATCGGCTCTGCGAAGTGAACGGTTGCCGAAGGACTTCAAAGGACCTTGCAAGGTTCCGAATTACACTGCAGATTTGCCTCCGGAGGCCTGGGTTGAAAGTTATGAACTGGCTATGGAGATGCTAGATATCAGTGAGGCGGTGTGTGCTAAATAATTTATCATGATGCTTGAAGGTCCGGCTCGCACGTGGTTAGAGGGGTTGCCTCCCAATACCATTAATTCGTCGGCAGAATTAAGAGCAAGGTTCATCAAAAAAATTCAAGGAACTTGCAAACAGCCTATGACCATCGTGGATCTCGATCATTGTGTCCAGCGGGAGGGTGAGTCGTCTCATCATTGGGTCCGACGAGTGTCAACCATCATCCACTCATCTGAGCAGATCACAGTGGCTCAAGCCGTGCTGATCTTAGAGAAGAACTATCACTTCGTCCCGCTAAAGCAGAAACTTGGCCGACTCAAGCGTACGTGACAGGACATGGGAGAGCTCATGACGGCTCTCACAAAGTATGCCGACTCTGATAACATGAAGGATCCAGGCTCTAATGAGGAGAAGGCCGGCCAAGGCAAGACGAACAATCAGGGAAAGGGTGAGACTAACAATGGTAACCCGAGTAAGCGGAAGAACCCCGATGGCGGATCAGAACTGGTGGCCAATGCAAGCACCGGCCAAAATCATCCTAAGGGCAATGGGAAGTTCAAGACACCTTTTAATAAGAACATGACTCCCTTCAATTTGGAGGAGGAGCTTAAGAAGCCCTGTCTAGAACACAACCAGCCCAATAAACCTTTGTCGCACACGTGGGGTGATTGCCACATTATGCAGAAGTTCAAGAATTACCACACGCTACCCAACAACCAGGGCGGTGGCCCGCCCGACGGCTCAGGATCGGGCGGGTCAGGGGCCAGATTTGGATCCGGCGGCTCAGGGCCCAGTCATCATGGTCAAGGTAATCAAGGAGGACATCCGCAGCACTCTGGTAACAACAACCAGCAGCAGCATAACCAATCTAGGTATCAAAGTAATCCAAAGCAGCTCAGTTCGGGCCAGTATCATGTTTTCACGACCAGCCTTAACAAACGGCATCAGAATTTACACAAGCGGGCGGTCAATGCGGCTACACCGTCTCTACCATAGTACTTGAAGTGGTCTGAATATAACATAACGTGGAGCTGGGATGATCACCCGTCGTGTGTTGATGACCGACGGCGGCTGGCTTTGGTTGTTGCCCCCCAAGTGGGAGGATATATGGTGAATAAGGTGCTTATGGATGGAGGCAGCAGTATCAACATCCTCTATTATGACACCTTCTGACGGATGAAGTTGCTTGACAAGGATCTTATGCCCTCAACCACCATTTTTCATGGTGTGGTGCCAGGCAAGTCGGCTTATCCGGTGGGCAGGATTTCTTTGGAGGTTGCCTTTCGTGACGAATATAACTACAGGGTGGAGTCCTTGTGATTTGAGGTGGTCAAGATCAAGAGTCCTTACCATGTGTTGTTTGCACGGCCGACTTATAATAAGTTCATGGCTAGGCCCTGCTATGTCCACTTACAGCTCATGATGCCCGGGTTAAAAGGTAAATTGCCATTCATGGTGATCGGAATACGGCTATTGAGTGCGAGGAAGGAGACACGGCTTATGCAGAATCCAGTTGTGCTCGGGAGGAGCTTAAGTTTTACAAGGAGAATGTTGACCCAGAGGATATGAAGCCGCTGAAAAAGCCCACAATGGAGGTTGAGCCACCCCTTAAGTTTTCAGCAGATGATACCAAGGCAATAGACTTGACTTCGGGTGACTCATCCAAACAGTTCATCATTGGGCCTCACATGGATCCCAAATAGGAAAGCGCGCTCATCGAATTCATCCGTGAGAATCGGGACATCTTTGCATGGAAACCTTCTGACATGCCGGGTTTTCTGAGAGAGTTCGCTAAGCACAATCTTAATGTGGATCCTAACTTTAAACCCATCAAGCAGTTTCTACGGCGGTTCAATGAGGAGAGGCACAAGGCCATCGGGGAAGAGTTCGCCCGACTCTTAGCAGCGGGTTTCATCATCGAGGTATTTCACCCGGAGTGGCTTGCTAACCCAGTACTGGTGCTCAAAAAGAATGGCACGTGGCAGATGTATGTGGATTACACGGACCTTAAGAAGGCTTGTCCAGCTGATCCCTTTGCTCTCCCTTGTATTGATCAGATCATTGATGCTACGGCGGGTTGCGAAAACCTGTGCTTCCTGGATGCTTATTCAGGATATCATCAGATCAAGATGGCAGTTAAGGACCAAGAGAAGACGGTTTTCATTACGCCTTTTGGAGCCTTCTATCATGTATCTATGCCTTTCAGGCTCAAGTGTGCCCAAGCAACTTTTCAGCGTTATGTGCAGAATTGCCTTCACAGTCAGATCGGGCGCAACGTTCACGCTTACGTAGATGATATTGCGATCAAATCAAGGAAGAAGGAGACCCTTTTGGACGACTTAAGGGAAACTTTTGACAATCTCTGGGTCTATAAGATGATGCTTAACCCGGCCAAATGTGTCTTTGGTGTTTCGGCTGGCAAGCTCTTGGGATTTTTGGTTTCTGAGAGTTGCATTGAGGCTAACCCGGATAAAATCAAGGCTATCACCTCTCTGGCAGAGCCGGCCTATGTTAATGATGTCCAACGCCTGGCGGGGCGAATCACCGCGTTAAGACGGTTCATAAGCCGCCTCGGTGAGAAAGCTATTCCCCTATATCAGATGATGAAAAAGACAGACAATTTTGTCTAGAGTACGACGGCGGGTGAAGCATTGGAGGCACTCAAGAAACAGCTCACTGAGCCGCCAGTATTGGCCGCTCCAGCTGACAAAGAGCCTTTGCTCCTGTACGTGGTGGCTAACAACCGGGCAGTCAGCACCGCAATTGTGTTCGAACGCAAGGAAGCCGGAAAGGAGTATCCGGTTCAAAGGACGGTTTACTATATCAGTGAGGTCCTGACCGAATCCAAGCAGAGATATCCACATTGGCAGAAGCTGGTGTATGGAGTGTTCATGGCCAATCGCAAGTTAAAGCACTATTTCTTAGGGCACCCGATCACCATGGTCAGCTCTGCTCCGTTGGGGGACATAATTCAGAACAGAGAAGCCACCGGTAGGATTGCTAAGTGGGCGTTGGAGCTGGGACCTCTTAATCTGATATACGTGCCTCATACGACTATTAAATCCTAGGCACTTGTGGATTTTATAAACGATTGTACAGAGTGTCAAGCTCCCAAGGAAAAGCCAGTAACACATACTAGACTATACACTTTGATGGATCCAAGCAGCTGGAAGGATCAGTGGCAGGAGTTGTTTTGACATCTCCAAAGGGTGATAAATTTTGTTATGTGCTCTGGCTGATGTTCCCTTGCACCAATAATGATGCTGAATATGAGGCTCTGCTTCATGGTCTCAGGGTAGCCAAGGAGATTAATTTAAGCCAGGTAAGGTGTTTGGGCGATTCAGATCTTGTGGCTCAGCAAGTTTCAGGCACTTGGGATTCCAGGGACCCACGGATGGCGGCTTATCGATAGGCGGTGGATGTCATTGCTGGTCACTTCAAAGGTTATCAAGTAGATCACATTGATCATCGCAGGAATGAGGAAGTTGATGTCTTATCACGGTTAGGCTCTCAGCAAAAGCCGGTGCCACCCAATATATTTTTCGACGTTTTATATCACCCTGCTGTGAAGTTGCCTTGAACGGAAGATTTGGTTGTTCCTGACCGGGAGGGGCAATTGGTGGCAGATCTACATGCTATTCCAGATTGGATTGTGCCTTACTTGGCCTATTTGACTCGGGGCGAGTTACCTGATGATGAACACCTGGCTAGACAGATCACCTGGCGGTCTAAATCCATTACAATAGTTAATGGTGAGTTGCACAAGTGCAGTGTTATCGGGGTTTTTCAGTGTTGTGTCTCACCAGAGGAAGGTCAAGAAATCTTGAATGAAATTCATGCTGGGGACTGTGGACATCACGCCGGCTCAAAATCTCTAGTGGCCAAGGCTTTCCGGCATGGTTTCTTCTGGTTGACGACTCACAAAGATGCAGAGGCTCTGGTCCGTAAGTGTGACGGCTGTCAAAAATTCGGTTGGCGTGCTCATGTTCTGGCTCAAGAGTTGCGAATGATACCAATTACTTGGTCGTATGCAGTCTGGGGGCTTGATATGGTAGGACCTTTCAAGAGATCCAAGGATAAGAAAACACACCTCTTGGTGTCGGTTGATAAGTTCACCAAATGGGTAGAGACTGAGCCGATCAGCAAGTGTGACGCACCTATGGCGGTTCAGTTTGTTAAAAAGCTGATCTACCATTTTGGTTACCCCCACAGCATCATCACTAGTAATGGCACAAATTTGTCCAAGGGGGCTATGAAAAAATTATGCGATGAAGAGCACATCCGGCTTGATGTTTCAGCAGTTGCTCATCCATAGTCCAACGGTCAGGCGGAGCGTGCGAATCAAGAAATCTTGAGGGGTATCAAGCCATGACTCATGGTTCCTTTACAACGAACACCCGGTTGTTGGGTAGAAGAGTTGCCCTCCGTCTTATGGAGTATCAGAACCACCCCCAACAGAGCCACAGGGTATACACCTTTCTTCATGGTTTACGATGTTGAGGCCGTGTTGCCAAGTGACATCCGACATGACTCACCACGAGTGGCGGCTTACGTTGAGATGGACAATGATATAGCGCGTCAGAACACATTGGATGCTTTGGAGGAGGAACGAGAACTGGCGGCTGCCCGTTCGGCGATTTATCAACAAGACCTGCGCCGCTATCATAGCCACAGGGTTAAGACCCGGACGTTTCAAGAGGGCGACTTAGTCCTACGGCTGATTCAAGACCACACAGATATGCATAAGTTATCTCCTCCATGGGAAGGGCCTTTTGTGGTCAGCCGAAATCGCAACAACAGGTCGTATTACCTCATTGACATCCGGGACGACTCAGATACTTCGGGTCAGGAGATCGGCCAGCCATGGAACATAGCGCATCTGCGGCCTTATTAAACTTAAGGTTGTTGTGAATCATCACTATACATTATCATTGTACATATCATATTTATATGAATAAAATAGCATCCCTGCAAGCCGGGGCCTCTACAACGTCGCACATCTTCATCGATGCAAGTAAAATCTAATATATTGGTTGTCAAAGGGGGCTTCTTACCTTCGGGTATCGCTTATCTCACCCTAACAATCGGGTTTATGCCATTCCAGTTGACATGTCAGCTGCGGCTGTCAAAGGGGGCTTCTTACCTTCGGGTATCGCTTATCTCACCCTAACAGCCGGCTTTATGCCATTCCGTTTAACATGTTAGCCGCGGTTGTCGACGGGGGCTTCTCACCGACGGGTGTCTCCTATCTCACCCTAACAACCGGCTTTATGCCATTCCAGTTGACATGTTAGCTGCGGCTGTCGAAGGGGGCTTCTTACCTTCGGGTATCGCTTATCTCACCCTAACAGTCGGCTTTATGCCATTCCGGTTAACATGTTAGCCGCAGTTGTCGAAGGGGGCTTCTTACCTTCGGGTATCACTTATCTCACCCTAACAACCGGCGTTCGGGCCAAAAATGTTGACAAGTCAACATTGGCTGTCGAAGGGGGCTTCTTACCTTCGGGTATCGCTTATCTCACCCTAACAGCCGGCTTTATGCCATTCCGGTTAACATGTTAGCTGCGGTTGTCAAAGGGGGATTCTTACCTTTGGGTATCGCTTATCTCACCCTAACAACCGGCGTTCGCGCCAAAAATGTTGACAAGTCAACATTGGCTGTCGAAGGGGGCTTCTTACCTTTGGGTATCGCTTATCTCACCCTAACAGCCAGCTTTATGCCATTCCGGTTAACATGTTAGACGCGGTTGTCGAAGGGGGCTTCTTACCTTCGGGTATCACTTATATCACCCTAACAACCGGTGTTCATGCTAGAAATGTTGACAAGTCAACATTGGCTGTTGAAGGGGGCTTCTTACCTTCGGGTATCGCTTATCTCACCCTAACAGCCGGCTTTATGCCATTTCGGTTAACATGTTAGCCGCGGTTGTTGAAGGGGCTTCCCACGTCCGGGTGTAGCTTATCTATCCTTAACAACCGGCGTTCATGCCAAAACTATTGACAAGTCAACATAGCCATATAGGGGGCTTCTTGCCCTACGGGTGAAGTTTATCAAGCCTTCTCGGCCGGCTCTTGAGCCAAGCAACGGTCTCTGTCAGCATGTTAGGAAGACACAGCATCTTCGGGTTGCGCTTTTAAGCTGCCCTGCTAATGGTGTAAGGATACATCTATGAATGCTGGAGATTAAGCCGGTAAGGCATACAATGAGAAGGACAAGGAAGATGGCACACATCTATTTTAAAGCCGTACTTTCATATGTGTGCGATGGCACAAGTTCAACAAAGGCAAAAGTCATGGCTATCCTATTACAGGCGCTCTCTGTGGAGCCCAAAATATCATCAAGTTTTTTACACCGCCGCCGGCGGGTCATGGAAAGCTGGCTATTTTACTACAAGGTGCTCAGCTGGCTGGCGGGTCATCCTGCTTCGGCTCTTTGGCTGCCTTGATCTGGAGATTATCCAAGTCCCAATTGTAGTCGGTTAAAGCCGCAAAAGTTCCTTCTTAAAAGAAGGGGGATGGGTCAAGATAAGAGGCGAAGAGAGTCTTACTCCAAGCGGGTGTCAAATCCTTGCACTCAAAGAGCAGACCACGGATCCTTTTTGATCAGCCACCTGGTAAGTCGCCAGATTAACCTCTTCTGCTAAGACGGAAGCTAGGACTTTGGAATCCTTCATGCACCGGGCATAGTCAGCGTCTGTAAAATCAGAGCCGTCATCCTTCTTAGAGGGAAACCCATCCATCATTTCAGCCGGCGTAAGTTCTGGAGCGAAAGCCAAGGACCGGCTTATGGCTGCGATTGCCCCTTAACGGGCGGCTGATCTCTTCAACTCAACAATTTGTTTTGGCATTATCGACAGGAGATCCAAGACCCCTTTGAGAGCTAAAGGGATGTTTTCTTTATACTGCACGGCCTTGATTGTGCATACTGCGCCACAGTAGAGTTGCTCTGTCAAAGTATATATGGCTTTCAGAGGCAGTAGACTGTCGGAGGCAAGTTGGCGGCTCCTAGGACCTGCAGGAGATGGAGGCCTCATTATGAGTCGCTAGCACAAGTCCAAAAATCCAGATCAAGCCAAGCTATTAAAAAACATACCAAAGTGGGCGGCTGGCATCTTCGTGATGTGGCGCTTCAAAGACTGCAGCTCGTCAGATACAATCATGAGTCACTGATCGGCATCATCCGCCCGTTTAGTCAATGTAGCTTTTTCAGCCTCGGTAGATTCCTTGAAGGTAGTGAAGTCAGCTTTGATCTTAACTAGATCCTCGGTGAGGAGCCGGCATTTCTCGTTAGCCTCACTCTGGGCGGCTTGCTGAGTAGCTAGGTTGGTTTTTAAGCCGGCCAATTCTAACCCGGCCTCGATCAAAGCTTCCTGTGGCATATCAAAATATGGAGTAAATAAGCAAGTCTCAAATAGATTGCAAGCAATATGCATGACACTTGGGGGATAATGTCTATTTTCAAGACAGTTCCGACTCAACCTCGACAAGATTGACCCAGAACTTGGGGGCTACATATTGGTTTTCTAAGGAGGTTCAGCATGAAAGTCCCAGCTTAACTTTCGAAAAGAGTAAGCCGGCCCTTGAGGGATACGATTGGCTCTATTAACTATCTTCTAGGAAGTCCCGACTCAACTTTGTAAAAGATTGAGCCGGCCCTCGGGGGCTAACATTGGCTCTTCTATTTATCTTCTAGGAAGTTCCGGTTTAAAACTTCCAATTATTTAGCCGGCCCTTGGGGGCTAGGACAAGGATTTGAGATCAAGGCTAAGTAGATTCAGGCATACATATTACATGTTTCTACTTCTACTAAAATGGAAGAGCCGGATTACTATCGGTCAATATTAACCCGGCTCTTGGGGGCTACGTAAGGGTATAAGGAGGAAAAAGGAATTCCTCATATCTTCTCTTCATCAAGTTAACCAGTTTGAGCTCCAAATCTTGGCTTGTAGACGGTCGGTTCATATAGCCAGCATGAAGTTCGTCGGCTGTCATTTTCTCTAAGGCAGGGAGCTCAAATTCCAGCTTCCTCGGAGCTTCAACTGTTTCACTATGCTTGGTTAGCACGTGAGGTGAAGGAGTGTGCAAGCCAGCATAGTAATCACGACGTCCGGGGCAGCGGCATCATGAGCAGCTTTGGCAGGGCTCAGCGGCTTGGAAAGGTCCCTTTGCAGGGTCTCAAGAATAATGTCATCCGCAGCCGGCTCTGCAGAAGTCGCTGGGGGGTCTGGCTTAGCAAGCTCCGGCTCTTGGGCAGTAGGGCCAGGGGAGGACTTGTTGGTTTTCCTCCGTTTAGCTTGAGCCCTAGAAGAAACATAAAAGTCAGAATTCAAGGGTACAACATACTTTGGAGGTGGAAGAGCGGTGGCCGTAGAGACGCCAGAACAAGGTGACCCCTGAGAGACAGTTCAGATAATATAAGGCAGTGTTGAGATTATAAAGGAAAAGCTAATAAAATCAAACAGAGATACATAGCTCTGTGGGGTGTTTCTTCTGAGCCGGGGAGTTAGGCACCCCGGACATGAGATCAATAGAGCCGGCGCTCCAGGTCTGACAGCGGTCGACTTGCTGTTGCTTTTTCAAAAGAAATTGGGGATCCAAATGAGCGAGAGGATGAGCAAGGGGAACTTTTCGAACAACCCGCCGTATCTTCTGGGGTACAAAACATTCTAAGTCGGATGAAATATAAGTTACCTCAGGGATGTTGGCGCGGCTCGTCTCTACCTCGTCCAGTGAATAAGTTGTCATCAATAAGGTGAACCGGGAGGTTATAGAAATAGTCAAACTATACCTCTGAGCCGGATGATTCTGGCGGGTCAAACCATTCCTCCTGAGGGGTGGTCTTCTTCATTTTCCTGGCTGGGGCTTTCTTCTTGCTCTTCTTCAAAGGAGGAACATACTTCTTCTTCCAGACTTTAGAGTCAGCCTAAAAAGGTAAGCCGGGTAATAGCGATGAATTGACAAAGTCACAGCTAACCAAAGAAAAGAGACGGTGAAGAGTCGCCTTACATCAGGGGCAGAATTAACGGCACTGAAAGGCGCCAGCCCAATAGCGCTGCAAGCTCCTGACATCTCATGAACGAGACTCCGGATGACAGTGGTGATATCATCTTCGGTTAAAGTTGTTCGGTTGAAGCATAAGGACTCATCATACTGGCTCGGGTATTCACACATAAGTCGGTTTCTCAGGCTCAAAGGCATGATCCTCCAGGAGATCCAATAGCGGATCAAGTCCAAACCCGTCAAACCATTGGCCATGAGGGCTCTAATCTTGGCGTGAGTCGGCTCGTGCCTTTCCCGTTCGAAAGATGATAGCCGGCCAGGAAGCTCAGAAGTTGTCTTGAGCCAGGAAGGGCGATAACCCGGCAGCGGATGGTCACCCTCCGGGGAAGTATCCTTACAGTAGAACCAAGTCTTGTTCCAATCCTTTGGATGACTCGGCATTGGTACAGCCGGAAAGGTAATGTCCCGGTGCCTTTGTATAGAAATTCCACCAAGTTCTAAGATTGGGTCGGCCTTTACTTTAGTTTGCCGGTTCGCATAAACGAATTCTCCGAAGAGACCTACAAACGGCTGAGTCTGTAGATAGACCTCGCTGAGCACTTGGAAGTTGCAGATGTTTGAGAGGGAGTTGGGGGCAAGGTCTTGAGGATGCAGCTTATAGAAATGAAGGATGTCCTGGAAGAATTTTGAGCTGGGAGGTACGAATCCATGTTCAATATGATCCGAAAAAACAACTACCTCACCCTCCTAAGGAATGGCCTTCAGTTCATTACCCGGAACCCACCAATGGATGACCTCTTTGGCAGGAAGGGTGCCCGCAAGTACAAAGTCCGTCAAAAACTCTTCGGTAATGCATGAACCCACCCAGATGCATGAGTTAGATGTGTGAGACATGGCGACAGTTTTTAACTGTACAAAGTAACCATATACGGCGAGTCAAGAAAATGGAAAATAAATATGGGCGGCTTAAAAGCTTAAAGACCTTAAGGATGAGACGCCAAGATCCAGCTGATAAGAGCCGGAACAGCATGGCGGGTCAACATCACGAAAGGATAGAGTGAAATTTGGCTAAGTACTGAAAATAGGTTCTACAAAATATTGCTAAGATTGTAGATCTACAAAAACAAAGGAAATGTTTCTATTTCCAGACCTAGAGATGAACTGGTGATGTAAAGAAAGTCTAAAAACGACGGGTGGAGCCATGGCGAATCTAAATAGCATCAGTGTCGATCTCCTACCTAGCGGCGCCACGGAGACAGGATATGGTCGAGGGCTCATGGACTAAGCATGTCTGGCATTGATGGAACCCGAGTTCTAAGAACAGTGGCGACGGAGCTCCATGGAAACCCTACCAGAACGGTTGCACATCTAAAGGGAGAAGGACTCATCGGCGATGGCGCGATGAATGCGGAAGATACTCTGGATCGCGTCAGGTTGATGCAGCAGGCCCTGTCGATGGAGAGGAGGAGAAGGCGCCAGAGCGGGAGGCGCTGGAAGCGGAAGCGTCAGAAGGAAGAAGATGACAGACTGAGTGGAAGAAGGCAAATGCCACCCCGGGCGGTCCTATTTAATAGGGAAAAGGCGGAACGGGCGCGAAAATCCAAGCATCGGATGTCGTTTGATCGAGGCGGACGCCTCGATCTTGGGGCTATTCATTTAATAAGAAGATTTGTTGTGCGCGTCAGAGGATCTTTTTTGTAGCTTTGACATGACGTCACGACGGGTCATTTCCGGGCAACTCGCCGAGGAGTAAGAAGAAAGGCTGAAGTGAGCAAGCTTAAATCAACCTGGGGCCTAATGTTGGGGATATAACTCCACGGTGAGAGCTGCCCTGAGGGCTCTGGGTCATACCTGGCGGCTCGTACACCAGCCCAAGAGTGAGCCGTGGAGACTTAAGGCCAAAGACGCTGGCGGATCAACAGGATGAGCCGGCAGGTGGCCCGGATGAAGAAGACCCGGGCGTGTAAGCCGCCCGGGGACAACTTGGTCAGGAAAGGCAAGAGAAGATAGAGGTAGACTCGGACATGTAATGAGAGTCGGTTGCAACTTGTATTATCCGTGGTCTTGACCTCCTATATAAAGGCAAGACCCGGGGCGACTTAGGGATCGGGTTATCGTGAACTAGGTCAAGCAATAGCTCCCTTGTAATCGATACATCAAGCAATACAAGCACAAGCAGGACATAGGCTATTACCTTGACTTGAGGGGCCGAACCTGGGTAAACTTCTGTCCATCGTCCTAATCAACCCCTTTGAGTCCATCACGTCAGCAATGGCCCCGAACCCAAGTATGTTCACCCGGACATCTACCGTGATAAAACCACGACACACATGCATACAATAGCAAGAATAAGCAAAATAAAAAAACAAAAGGAAGAAAAACAAACAAAAAAGGGGGGAGGGGTTCAGGTTCGAACCCGCGACCTCGGGTCGCTACCCCGAGCCGGTTGCCACGACACTATCGATGCAGCACTTAACAGGAGAGGGGAATGTCTGCTCAAATACACACACAGACGCGTTACTCTGACGAAACTGAACTAGAACAGCCCGGGGACGACAGCGGCAAGGCGACGGCGATTCCAGTGACTATAGGGCTGCTCTGGCGATGCAAACGGGCACACACGCAGAGGGGACATGCGGGGTTCCATTCCTTTACTCATCTTGCGATGAGGAGGACGGAGGCGAGCGACAAGCTCACACTTTTCGACCGGCGGCGATGAACACGACGGCGATGGACACGACAGCCTTCTCGAACGAGAAGGGGCCTGTGGGGATCGGCTGCTCACCGAGGGGGAAGCGAAGACGCAGGGGAACGCGGACGACGGCGAGCCAGAGGGGAAGAAGGCAAAGAAGACTGGTGGTGACGCTCTCTACTTGTGATGGCGCGGTGAGCAGGGCACGCTGCAGGGGAGGTGCTCCTCACCTCCCTAGCGGCAGGAATGGAGCGCAGGCGACGAGCGAGAGCTCCATGCCATCTCCACAGGCGAAGAGGGAACCGGAGACGCGGCGACGGCGGCCAAGATGACTGGCGGGCTCTCTGCCTCTCACTCTGAAACTCTCTGCTCTCTGAATCCTTACCTGACAGAGGGGAAAGAAGAGAGGAAGGAGAGGGATGGAGAGGGAGAAGGAATCTGCGGCAGCTGGAGGGGAGAGAGGAACCCTAGCGGAGGAGGCACGCACGCTGAGGGGCTTTAAATACCCCCAAGGCTGACGGCAACGGGCGATGGAAAAGGGGACGACGGAAGCGCTCTCTCTCTACTCCCTGACGGAGACGACGAACGGAGTAGGTGGCCGTTCGCTCGAGCAGGCTGGGCCACGCAGAAGGAGAGGCCCATCTCTCTGCTCTCTCTCTCTCTCGCAAGAAAAGAAATGCACAGGGTTTTCCTTTAAACAAAACAGCAAGAAATAGAGAAAACCCCAGAGGAAAATAGAAGGGTTTTTGAAAAGGCAAAAATTTATTTGACTACATAATATTGGAACTATTTAATAAAATTATCTAGGGGATTTGTAAAACAAGTAATTTTCATAGTTTTTAAAATAAAAGCCCCTGGTTATTTAAACCTCACATGCATACAAACTCCAAACATCACAAGAACCCTACTCATAATTAATAAAACATAATGGGCTACCTCATGAACATTTTTAAACAATTTAACTAGCAACTTAAATCTGCTGATATAATAACATAGAAGGAAAAGGCTATTTAGTGGGGTTTGTTTGAAAGGGAATTAGAGGGGAAGAAGGAGGAGATGCACCACCCCACTCAAACCACAACACACCACACCATACAAGAACACAACCTACCACACAAGGTCACAAAAGAATCAAGCATGGCATGAAGAATGAAATGATGCATGATGCATGAATGCAAGAACAAGACATGGTATGACAAGGTGCAAAATCATTCATTAAGCTTATGGCAACAAGGTTCATACAAGACACATGCCATAAAAGGTAGGGACAACACTTGGGCTGTCACAACTCACCCACACTACAAGAGGATCTTGACCCGAGATCTAGGAACGAAAGAAGTCTGGAAATTCGGAACGGAGAAGGTCCTCACGTTCCCAAGTAGCTTCTTTGTCAGAATGATGAGACCACTTCACCTTGAGGAACTTGATAGACTTGTTGCAAGTCTTACGCTCAGTTTCTTCGAGAATTGCAACTGGATGCTCACGATAAGAGAGGTCTTCTTGGAGATCAATGTCTTGGAGGTCAATGGTGCGCTCTGGAGTCTTGAAGCACCTCCGGAGCTAAGAAATATGGAAGACATCATGCACATTTGGGAAATTTGGAGGAAGCTCTAGTTGATATGCAAGTCCACCTCTCTTGCCAAAAACTTTGAAAGGACCAACAAAACGAGGAGCTAGCTTCCCTTTAATTCCAAATCGCTGAGTGCCCTTCATGGGAGAGACTCTGAGATAGACTAGATTATCCACTTGAAAGGAAACATCCCGATGTTTGTTATCGTAATAACTCTTCTGTCGGGACTGAGCTGCTTTGAGGTTCTCACGAATGACATGGCACATCTCTTCTGCTTCAGTGATCATGTCATTACCCAATATCTGACACTCACCGGTTTCAGACCAGTTAAGCGGGGTATGACACTTTCTGCCGTAGAGAATCTCGAAAGGGGCCTTACCTGAGCTAGCTTGAAAGTTGTTATTGTATGAGAATTCAGCATATGGAAGGCAGTCTTCCCATTTCATGCCGAACGAAATCACACATGCTCTGAGCATATCTTCAAGGATCTGATTGACTCTCTCGACTTGGCCACTTGTGTGCGGATGGAACGCAATGCTGAAACGGACCTTGGTACCCTTAGCAGTCTGGAAGGACTCCCACAACTTGGAAGTAAAGAGGCTTCCACGGTCAAATGAGATGTGCTGAGGAATACCATGCAAAGACACTATCCTTGACGTATGCAACTCTGCAAGCTGAGCTGCCGAGATAGATTCTTTGACTGGTAGGAAATGAGCAACTTTTGTCAGCTTGTCGATAACCACAAAGATGGCATCGTAGCCCCTCTTGGACTTGGGAAACCCTGTGACGAAATCCGTCTCCACATGATCGAATTTCCACTCTAGGATAGGCATAGGATGAAGAAGACCTGCTGGACGTTGATGCTCCGCCTTCACTCTGCGACAAACATCACACTCATTCACGAACTGAGCAATTTCACGTTTCATGCGAGTCCACCAGAAGGTTTGCTTGAGATCCTGATACATCTTGGAGCTTCCTGGATGAATGGATAGGAGAGAATTGTGTCCTTCGTCCATGATAACCTTTCTGAGATCAACTTTTGGAACCACAAGACGGTCCTCAAATAACAAGGTGTCTTTGTCATCAACTCGAAAGCACTTATACTTCGGAATGCCCTTGGCCACACCTTTCTTCACTTTCTTCACCATAGCATCAAGAAGCTGCGCTTGGTGAACCTGATCTTCCAAAGTCAGAGAGACTTGAAGATTGGCAAGAAATCCTTGTGAAATCACATGAAGGTTGAGCTTGCGGAAGGTTTCACAAAGCTCGGGTTGAAGAGGCTTCAAGATGAGACTATTGCAGTACGCCTTACAGCTGAGCGTGTCTGCAATGACATTTGCTTTTCTAGGAGTATACTCAGTTCTTGGATTGAAGTCCTCAAGCATTTCCACCCAACGAGACTGTCGAAGATTGAGATTGGGTTGAGTGAAAATGTACTTCAAGCTCTTGTGATCGGTGTACACCTCAACTGGTCTACCCAACAACAAATGTCTCCAAGTCATTAGAGCATGCACATCTGTAGCCAACTCGAGATCATGAGTGGGGTAGTTCTTCTCAGTAGGCTTCAACTGACGTGAGGTATAAGCAACAATCTTCTTATCTTGCATGAGAACACCACCAAGACCTTGGAGAGAAGCATCACAAAATACTTGGAAAGGCTTTGACTGCTCAGGAGGAACAAGAACTGGAGCTGAAGTCAGTCTCTGCTTGAGCGTATTGAACACCACATCACACTCAGGAGACCAAACATACTTGACACTCCTCTGGAGGAGATTGGACAGAGGCTTAGCAATTTGAGAGAAGTTCTCCACGAATCTTCTGCAATAACTAGCAAGTCCGAGGAAACTCCGAAGTTGCTTCACATTCTGAGGAGGTTCCCACTTCAAGATTGCCTCAACTTTCTCAGGGTGCACTTTAATTCCCTCGGCAGAGATCACATGCCCAAGGTACATCACTTCAATGAGCCAAAACTCACACTTGAAAAACTTGGCATAGAATCGATGCTCCCTTAACTTGTCAAGCACAAGGCGGAGATGCTCTGCATGCTCTTCTTCTGTCTCCGAGAACACAAGGATATCATCCAGATAGACCAAGACGAACTCATTCTTGAAAGGAGAGAAAATGTAGTTCGTCATTCTTGAGCAGGTTGGAGGAGCATTAGCAAGACCAAACGACATGACGGTGTACTCATAAGAGCCAAAACTCGTCCTGAAAGCGGTCTTAGGAATGTCTTCCTTGCGAATGCGAATCTGATGATAACCCATGCGAAGTTCAAGCTTCGAGAAAACCTTGGCACCTTTCAGTTGCTCAAACAACTCATTGATGTTGGGAAGTGGGTACTTGTTTCTGATTGTCTTTTTGTTCAATGGACGGTTGTCGACACAAAGACGATCCGTGCCATCTTTCTTCTTGACAAACAAAACACCACAACCCCATGGAGAAGAACTTGGTCTGATCAGGCCTAGACGTTCTTGCTCATCTAGATGCTTCTTCAACTCTTTAAGCTCTTCGGGGCCAAGTTTATATGGGCGCTTGTAGACCGATTCAGTTCCGGGCTCGAGATCAATCACGAACTCGACTGGCCGGTGCGGAGGCATTCCTGGCAATTCTTCTGGAGACATCTTCATACTCATTCACCATCGGAATTTGAGAAATCGCCGAGATTTCACCCTTCTCATTAAGAGCAAAGAGACAGATTGTGTCATCGCGAGCTACGAAAATGATCACATCTTTCAAAGGATGAGTCAGCTTGACTTCTTTTGCTTTGCAATCAATATATGCCTTATTCATAGCCAGGAAGTCCATGCCTAAAATGAGATCAATGTTGGAATTTCTAAGAACAATAGGAGAAGCCAGAAAAGAATAATTGCCCATCTTGATAGAAACATCCGGAACCACCTTGTTACCGCTCATGAGAGTGCCGGGCGAAACAACACACAAAGCCTTACTCAAATATTCAGAATCAAAATCATGCTTGGCAAAGAATGCTTTAGACATGAATGAATGCAATGCTCCAGAATCAAACAAAACTTTTGCAGGAATATAATTAATTGAGAGATTACCCATGATCACTTGAGAAGAATCCTCTGCCTCTGCTGCATTTACCATATTCACTCTTGTGGACTTGGGATTATGCTTCACCATAGCATTGCCTGGAGGCCTGACTGGAGGAGGGGGGAAGACACCGCTAGTTGCACTTGTTTGCATAGTGACCCTTCTGGCCACACTTGTGACAAGTCACCTTAGAAAGCGGATGAACATTGCCTGGAGGAGGAACAAGAACTCCCTTGGACACCTTGGGTCTCTGCTGAAATCCAGGGTTGGGTGGGTGGGAAGATCCATGAACACCGAATTGCTTCTACCGTTGAGGAGGATGAAACGGAGGAGGATTTGGCACCCAATACTTCTGCTGCTTAGGAACCATCTGAGAGGTGGAAGAAGACGAATATGAATCCCTTGAACACTTCCTTGAGTTCTCGAACTTGAGCTGAATTGCCTCGACCTTCAAAGCCATGTTGTAGAACTAATCAAACTCACGAGGCTCTTGAAGAACTAGGCCTGGAAAAAGCTCATCCTTGAGACCACCTTTGAACTCATAGATCATCGCCTTGTCATCTGAAACATCTTGCTTAGCGGGCTAGATTCTGGAACTCGACGTTGTACTGGTAGATAGACTTGCTTCCCTGCTTCAGGTTCTTGAACTTCTCACGCATCTCCTCGACAAAGCTTGTCGGAATGTAATGAGCCCTGAAGTCACGACGGAAATCATCCCAAGTAACAACACGGTCGCCCCTGGAATCCTTGTACTGCTGCCACCAATCAGCTGCTTGACCCTTGAGCTGGAACAACGCAAATCTGACAAAGTCCTCTGGCCTGACATTGCTGCACTCAAAATGCTCACTCATATCACAAAGCCAATCATCAATATCAAAAGGCTGCTCACAACAGGTGAAAGATTTGGGCTGGTTGGCAAGGAACTGATTGAGCGTTGGAAACTGAGTTTGATTCTGAAAATTCCCTTGAAAGCCTTGCTGACCCTACTCCCTTTCTTGCAATAGCCTGAGCAACATCTGAGTGTTCGCATTGGTTGCGGCCATCATAGCTTGCCAAGCTTCTAGAGGAGGAGGTGGCGGCGGCGGGGGTGGTGGTGGTGGTGGAACAGCATCCTGCTCCTCATCACGACCCGAATTGTTGCGAGTTGATGGAGCCATCCTGAAGATGGGCAAAACACATCAGCACCGCATTGATAAGATGAATTGAAAAGCTGAATCAAATGCTTGAAAGAAATTGAAAAAATAACATCACAGCCTTCCTACTAAAAAATTAGTAAGAATACTTCTTCGGTTTTATGATAACATCATCAGATATAAGAAGCCACTTGCAATAACACAAAAGTATTGAGCTAAGTGCTCGGACAAATATATATGCCCACATACATCTGAAGAAGATGATCCTAGATAACTACAAGAATTACCACCTAAGAACTTCCAAAAACTTTCTGGTAATGCAATCCGGTGTGGGGGATACAAGGAGGAAATATCTCACACAACTAGCAATCCTACCACCCCAACTGTATCCATCCTTCAACACATAACCAAAGGCTTTCGCAAATTCATCTAACTCGAATCCTCGAACTCACAACGATACTAAACCATGGTGGTACCTTGGACGCCTCCCCGGTACTAGGTGACTTCGACCTTATCTCACCACGACAAGTATTGAATTAATTTTGAACATTCTCCGAACTGAGATATCAAGGAAGCTCAATGATAACAATGTGCCAACATTCCCTAGAGCTCGACTCCCCGGAAGAAATCAAGTCAGACAGGAGGCACCAAGATAGAACCCTGTCACATTAGTATCATATAGACTCCAAAATACCCGCGTGATCCTAAATTTTTTTTGAGCGGGAAGAGGAGTAGAATCAAAGATCCTAAGTCGAATACCTCACCAGAGCATAGAATAGAAGTAAAAAAGAATTCTACTCTCCAATATAACTAGACTCAAAATGGTTTTTACTAGACTCGACTCGGCCAAATTCGATCAAGCAAAGGATCCTATGGTCGTATGGCTCTGAATACCAACTTGTCACGCCCAAGATGCGCGCCTATCCTTTTTAAGGCACGAAGGCCTCGCAAGGGATTGAGGCGCATCTTGTCGTTCGCAAGTATAGCATCATTGCATCAGACATTACAGTAGAGATGAGAATACAAGTTGGTTTACACTCGCCACATACTAAATTACAATTCCACACAGAGTTCAATCATCAAGATGAAGACAGGGTCTGACTACAGACGAAATCAAACGATAAAACAGATGCAAATGATACTACCTCTCTATCCCAAAGATCACAACCATGGTCCTCTACTCATCCGGATAAGTCACGTACATCATGCCTCTTTCCTCATCATATTCCCACTGGAGCTGCATCAGATCATCCTGCACATACTCATCTATACTTGTACCTGGAGTGTGGTAGTAATATGTGAGCCACAAGGGACTCAGCAATCATGCGCTCGGGTATCGAGACTATCCAAGCTTAAGGTAGGGATGGGATATGTGTTTAGTTTGCAGCCGCACTAAGCATTTATGGTGGCTAAACTTACGTAACATGAAGATAAATATGAGTGGCCTACGATGAACAATCGAAACTAGAATGACCTCTGTGAGATCCTGAACACTTACTTACGTCAATCGTAACCCCACTGTGTTCTCTCTCGGATCATTTTCACAAGCAGAGACGATCATGGTTACTCACACAGTTGGTGTATTTTATTAGAGTTTACTTCAATTTAACTATAACCAGGTGTTAAACAAATATCCAAGTTGCCACATAACTGTGGGCACGGCTTCTCGAAAAGATTTAACCCTGTAGGGGTGCTCCAACTAGTCCATCACAAATAACCATACTCCACGGGAATAGCCTCGACCACGGATCTCGTGATCATCATAGGTAACTCCAAAGGAATTCCAACACCTCGAGATAACCCGAAGAAAGTCAAAGCCCTCACGCAAGACACTCGATAAAGGTAAAACAAATCCAGCAAGACCACCCGACGTGTCAACGAACCCGATAACAGTCGCATATCTCGTTCTCAGAACACAACGGATAAGTGACACGTACGGAGGCCTGATAGAAACCTCCCAAGTTGCCTGGGTTGGCCCCGCACAGTGCTCTAGTTTGGACCAACACTCATGAGGAGCACTCGCCCGGGGGTTGATTAATTATCCACGGGGTTGCAAAGCACTATGCAAATTTTATTAAGTTATTAAAAAATGTAATACCAAAGTTGGGTCTTGCCAGACAAGTTTTAATCTTAACCGGATAAACAAGGGGGTCCCCATAACAACCCCGAGCATGTTAGGAGCGCAAAGTATGGAAACATAACACCGGTAACAAGAACTATGGCGGTAACGGCGGAACAAAACACCTAGCAAAAGGCCAAGCCTTCCACCAATACCAATATATATATATGTGCATTAAATTAAATAATAAATAATATTGTGATATGTCAAAAACCATGTTATCACATGGTACAACCTACACCTGCAACTAAGAACGTTATAAGAGGGCTGAGCAGTGGTAACTTAGCCAATCAAAGGTTTGCTAGGACGTGAAGAGTTAGAGGCTATCATGGCAATTAGGAGTCTGGTATTAAGGTGGTATGTAGAACAATTGTAACGATAAGAGCAAGAAACTAGCAAGCGAAAATAGTATTGGGATCCGGGTACGATCATCGTGCTTGTTGGTTCTTCAGCAGAACAAGTAGTGGGATCCTCGTAGTTGTACTCCCCTAGGTCTTTGTACTTAGGTTCAACATTCTCGTCTACCCAAGAGAAACAGCAACAATAAACATCCAACCAAGGTGCAAAGCACAACCAAGATGATGCATGATTTATTTATGAAGAATTTAACATGGCAATCCAAAACTGGTCATGTTTCACATGCACTGGTTGATTAGTTTCCATTCTGGACAGAACCTCATGTTAAGTTATTTAAACATGCATGAGCATGGAGAATATGGATGCGTCATGCAAAATCGATAAAAATGCATATAAAGAACGCAAGAAACGGAGTTACGATTCTCACGCTCCGCTCTCGGCAAGGTACGAAGGCAAAACACAAGACAACAAGGCCATGGGCTAATTCTTGGCATTCCAAGGTAGCCACTGGTTAGGCAATGAAAACACAACCACAATAAACTCAAAGATCAAGCAAATCCATGGATTATAGCTCCCACAAGTCACAAAACAATAAAACAAACAATCTGCCACAAACAGCCACATAGCAACTTACACAGCCCACAACTTGAGCTACAGGAATCCTGAAGCCACAAACAAGGTATTGACAGAAACTACATAGCATGCTTATCAAATTATCCAACTACACAATCTGGAAAGGAGGCACACATCAATAAGCATGAAGCTATCAAGCTGGCATGATGAAACAGTTTTCTGGGACTTAGTGAAAATAACAGTTTGCTGGAATCTGAGATAATCTGGTAGCATGTAGACAGCAGAAGTTAAAGGTGCTAGAGACCACCTCTTGGCATAAAAACTAACAAGGTGGTAGTAGACAACATCTAATTCAAAATACTAGCACTGAGCATCAGCTAATTCTCAACATATCACTAGATGTCAACCACTCTTCATGGCATAAAAATAACAGCAGATTCTCAAACTTAGAAATATTTAGCATGGTGAAAACAGTAACATTAAGTTAGCCACTTTGCAGCAAATTTCCCACTTATATGGGTGATTATCATGTCAAACAAAAATACCATGGCATAATACACATAAAACACTAGCACTTCCATGTTGGCACATGCCCCAAAGCAAGCATGGATTAATTCATGCAAAAATGACAAAGTAGCTTCACAACAGAAAATGGCAGTTTTATTAACTTGCTCAAAAGTGAAATCTGATTGCATCAATGGATTCATTGGCTCTTTCTACCCCAATATCATGTGTCATACTCATATGTTCATGTGAAGCAACATGGCACAATATACTAGCAAGCAACCATCCACTCTCTTATAAGTTAAAACTTACTCTAAATGGACATGAGCATAAATGGACATAACCAGATTGGAAACTTAGTTTAACATGGAAATGATCTAACAAACCTACAAACAATCATAAACAACAAAGGGTATGGAAAGTGGGGAAAAGGACCCACTTGTCACACACACACACACACTCTACACACACCACTACATAGCATACACACACATGCTCCATATGCCTAAGGGCATATGAGCACAAACACTCATGAACATACCACCTAAGAGGGGGGTGTTCATCCACACACACACACATGCACCATATATGCATAATGCATTTTGTCACATACACACCACCACACATGCAGAAGTGCACATGGGCACACACACTCACACACATGCTCATGTGTGTGTGGGTGTTCAACCAAACATATATGCACAAGGCATATATGCATATGCATATGCATATGCCAACACACTCACACACACTCACTCAGATACACACATAAATTTATGCATACCACACTATGCAACAAACAACACAAGCACCACCCTACACACACATTTAAGCATACCACACTATGCAACACACAACACAAGCACCACCCTACACACACACATAAAAACACAAAAGAATTAAAACACCTACACATGTAGGTATGCACACACAAATTGTTGGGGATATAACTCCATGGTGAGACCTGCCCTGAGGGCTCCGGGTCATACCTGGCGGCTCGTACACCAGCCCAAGAGTAAGCCGTGGAGACTTAAGGCCCAAGACACTTGGCGGCTCGACAAGATGGGCCGGCAGGTGGCCCGGATGAAGAAGACCCGGGCGTGTAAGCCACCCGGGGACAACTTGGTCAGGAAAGGCAAGAGAAGATAGAGGTAGACTCGGACATGTAATGAGAGTCGGTTGCAACTTGTATGATCCGTGGTCTTGACCTCCTATATAAAGGCAAGACCCGGGGCGACTTAGAGATCGGGTTACCGTGAACTAGGTCAAGCAATAGCTCCCTTGTAATCGATACATCAAGCAATACAAGCACAAGTAGGACGTAGACTATTACCTCGACTTGAGGGGCCGAACCTGGGTAAACTCGTGTCCTTCGTCCCAATCAACCCCTTTGAGTCCATTACATCAGCAATGGCCCCGAACCCAAGTCCGTTCACCCGGACATCTATCGTGATAAAACCACGACAGCTGGCGCCCACCGTGGGGCCTGCGCTCGGTGGTGTTGATTTCTCAAAGGGCTCTCTCCCAGGGCTCGAGGGATACGTGGTCGGAAGGATGAGCAAGAGTCGCCGTGGCCGGCTCTACATCAACGATGCCGGCTGGGGGCTTGATGCCGATTCTGTGGAATATGGATTTCGGGTTCCTTTCAGCGGAATTCACGTCTTCATCAGAAGGCCCAATGGATCTACACCCGGTCCGGATGTCTGCACCAACATTGTTGAGCCGGCTCGGCGCGCGCAACCCACCAGTGATGTGCGGCCCGCCCGTGTTAACCCGGGCAGGAAGCACGTCTTCATAGGCTTTACTCAAGGTATGGATCTTGAAGCTTCTGGGTCATAGGAAACTCTTGTTTGTTCAAAAGACGAATCTTCGAGCGGGGAGACGGAGTCGATTTATCAGCTTCACCATGGAGGGCTCGGGGGCTACGATGAGCTCTATCCTGAGTCGGATCGTTCTGATTCGGACGTTCTTGGGCCGCCGGTTCGTGCTGCCGTGTTTATGGCAGGGTCGGCCCTAGGCACGAGCAGTACAGCCGCAGGAGCGGCAACCTCGGGCACTGACCCGCCGCTGCCGGCTCAGGTTCTTCTGGATTTGATGAACGAGCTCGCGGCCCTAATGGCCACTAAAGTTACACCAGATAATCAGGCTGCCTAGAACTTAGAGATTGTGAGGCTCAAGGACCGGATGGCGGAGGAGCAACAGAGGATAGCTGAGCTGAAAGTCCAGATGGAGGAAGAGGCAGAACGTATTAAAACGGACGCTTTCCGCCTAGGGATGGAACAACAATCGGCGGCTGCAGTAGATCGGATGAGGCATCAATCCCACTTGTCGGAATGATATGAGGCTAGGAACCTCTTCAACACCCCAGGAACGGGACGAGCCGCGGACGTGCTTGGAAGCCGCCCGGTGGCTCGGCCGGCATCTCACCCGACCCGACAAAACCAGGCCTCACCAGTGGTCTTTCCAACACCGGCAGGTAATTATTCTAACCCGACCGAGAACATGGTGTCCATGGCCACCCAACTGGAAACAGTTCCTATTCTGGACGAAGCACCTTTTGCGGAAGAGGTTCCGAATGCCATTGGTTACCTTCAGATAGCGATGGCCCAAGAGGAGAAGTATACTCATAGCAGGAGCCGCGTCCATTCAACCTCTCTCCCTAGCCGGAGCTTTAGCCGACGCTATGAGTCACCTGCGGTTTCTAGCAGCGATCGGCAGAGAGGACCTCCGGGGGACGATCAGGCGGCTCTAGATGCGCAAGCGCTCATGAACCGGGCGAGAAACCAGAAAGAGGCGGCAGCTTTAGCCACGGCGACTCGCCAAGAGCCCGCGCCCTTTGTATGGGTGGGGGCTAGAATAACTACCAGGGCCGTGGGAATGCTATGCTTATCGCCGGCTCTACGAAGTGAACGGTTGCCGAAGGACTTCAAAGGACCTCGCAAGGTTCCGAATTACACTGTTGATTTGCCTCTAGAGACCTGGGTCAAAAGTTATGAACTGGCTATGAAGATGCTAGATGTCAGTGAGGCGGTGTGTGCTAAATACTTTATCATGATCCTTCAAGGCCCAACTCGCATGTGGTTAAAGGGGTTGCCTCCCAATACCATTAAATCATGAGTAGAATTAAGAGCAAGGTTCATCAAAAAAATTCAAGGAACTTGCAAACAGCCTATGACCATCGTGGATCTCGATCATTGTGTCCAGCAAGAGGGTGAGTCGGCTAATCATTGGGTCCGACGGGTGTCAACCATCATCCACTCGTCTGAGCAGATCATGGCGGCTCAAGCCATGCTGATCTTAGAGAAGAACTGTCACTTCATCCCGCTGAAGCAGAAACTTGGCCGGCTCAAGCGTACGTGTCAGGACATGGGAGAGCTCATGACGGCTCTCACAAAGTATGTCGACTCTGATAACACGAAGGATCTAGGCTCTGATGAGGAGAAGGTTGGCCAAGGCAAGAAGAACAATCAGGGAAAGGGTGTGACTAACAATGGTAACCCAAGTAAGCGGAAGAACCTCGATGGTGGATCAGAACTGGTGGCTAATGCAAGCACCGGCCAAAATCATCCTAAGGGCAATGGGAAGTTCAGGCCGCCTTTTAATAAGAATATGACTCCCTTAAATTTGGAGGAGGAGCTTAAGAAGCCCTGTCTAGAACACAGCCAGCCCGGTAAACCTTCATGGCACGCGGTGGGTGATTGCCACATTATGCAGAAGTTCAAGAATTACCACACGCAACCCAACAACCAGGGCGGTGGCCTGCCCGGCGGCTCAGGACTGGGCGGGTCAGGGGCCGGATTTGGATCCGGCGGCTCAGGGCCCGGTCATCATGGTCAAGGTAATCAAGGAGGACATCTGCAACACTCTGGTAACAACAACCAGCAGCAACATAACCAATCTAGGTATCAAAGTAATCCAAAGCAGCTCAGTTCGGGCCAGTATCATGTTTTCACGACCAACCTTAACTAATGGGATCAGAAGTTACGCAAGCGGGTGGTCAATGCGGCTGCGCCGGCTCTGCCGCAGTACTTGAAGTGGTCTGAATATAACATAACATGGAGCCGGGAGGATGACCCGCCGCGTGTTGATGACCCGGGGCGGCTGGCTTTGGTTGTTTCCCCCCAAGTGGGAGGATATATGGTGAATAAGGTGCTTATGGATGGAGGCAGCAGTATCAACATCCTCTATTATGACACCTTCCGATGGATGAAGTTCCTTGACAAGGATCTTAAGCCCTCATCCACCGTTCTTCATGGTGCGGTGCCAGGCAAATCGTCTTATCTGGTGGGCAGGATTTCTTTGGAGGTTGCCTTTGGTGATGGATATAACTACAGGGTGGAGTCCTTGTGGTTTGAGGTGGTCAAGATAAGGAGCCCTTACCATGCGTTGTTTGGACGGCCGGCTTATGCTAAGTTCACGGCTAGGCCCTGCTATGTCTACTTACATCTCAAGATGCCCGGGTTAAAAGGTACAATTACCGTTCATGGTGATCGGAGTACGGCTATTGAGTGCGAGGAAGGACACGTGGCTTATGCAGAATCCAATTGTGCTCATGAGGAGCTTAAGTTTTACAAGGAGAATGCTGACCCGGAGGATATGACGCCGCTGAAAAAGCCCACAACGGAGGTTGAGCCGCCCCTTAAGCCCACAAAGACGGAAAAGGGGACGGCAGAGGCATTCTCTCTCTCTCTGCTCCCTGACGGAGACGACGAACGGAGCAGGTGGTCGTTCGCTCAAGCGGGCTGGTCCGCGCGGAAGGAGAGGTCCATCTCTCTGCTCTCTCTCGGAGGAAAAGAAATGCACGGGGTTTTCCTTTACACAAAACAACAAGAAATAGAGAAAACCCAAGAGGAAATAGAAGGGTTTTTGAAAAGGCAAAATTTTATTTGACTAAATAATATTGGAACTATTTAATAAAATTATCTAGGGTTTTTTTAAAACAAGTAATTTTCATAGTTTTTAAAATAAAAGCCCCTGGTTATTTAAACCTCACATGCATACAAACTCCAAACATCACAAGAACCCTACTCATAATTAATAAAACATAATGGGCTAACTCATGAACATTTTTAAACAATTTAACTAGCAACTTAAATCTGCTGATATAATAACATGAAAGGAAAAGGCTATTGAGTGGGGTTTGTTTGAAAGGGAATTAGAGGGGAAGAAGGAGGAGATGCACCACCCCACTCAAACCACAACACACCACACCATACAAGAACACAACCTACCACACAAGGTCACAAAAGAATCAAGCATGGCATGAAGAATGAAATGATGCATGATGCATGAATGCAAGAACAAGACATGGTATGACAAGGTGCAAAATCATTCATTAAGCTTATGGCAACAAGGTTCATACAAGACACATGCCATAAAAGGTAGGGACAACACTTGGGTTGTCATAGTTTAGCACACGTACAGCTCGATGACTATCTCCGCCTTCTTGATCCAGCAAGAGGGAGCGGAGAGGTAGATGAGTTCTTCGGCATCGCAATGCCGTGGTGGCAATGGTGGTGGAACAGTTCCAGCAGGGCTTCGCCTAAACACCGCTGAAACGATCTAGAGGAGAGACTACGTTCTAGAGGAGAGGGTAGCACGTGGCTTATTTCTATGTCTCAAAACCCTCAAAACCTCTAGTATATATAGGAGAATGGAGGGACGAGTATTTTTGCACAAGGGTCCACCCCTTGGCCTTGGCGAATGGAGGAGAGGAGGAGTCCTCCTCCAATCCTGTAGGATTAGGACTCCTCCTTCCCACTTGGAAACTCTTTCCACCTTGTGTTTTTCCTTCTCAATCCACTCCAGCCGCATGGGCCCATAGAGGACGCTTTGGCCAGCCCACCAGGGGCTGGTTTAACTCCTCCCACAACCCATGTAGACTCTTGAGTCAAGACAACCCTCCCGATGGTCCCCCGGTACCTTCCCCGCACTTCTGGTACACTACTGATGAGCCTGAAACTTTTCCGGCGACCAAAACAAGACTTCCTATATATCAATCTTTACCTCCGGACCATTCTAGAGCTCCTCGTGACATTCGGTATCTCATCCGGGACTCCGAACAACCTTCGTTCACCACCATACATAACTCTATACAACCGAAACGTCACTAAACCTTAAGTGTGCAGACCCTGCAGGTTCAAGAACTATGTAGACATGACCGAGAAACCACTACGGCCAATAACCAATAGTGGGATTTGGATGCCCATATTGGTTCCTACATATTCTACAAAGATCTTCATCGCTTGAACCTCTATGTCAAGGATTCAGTTAATCTTGCATGTTGTTCCCTTTGTTCTTCGGTATGTTACTTGCCCGAGATTCGATCGTCGGCATCTGCATACCTAGTTCAATCTCGTTACTGGAAAGTCTCTTTTAGTCGTTCCCTAATACAAGATCCCATGGCTAACACTTAGTCACATTGCTTGCAAGGCTTATTGTGATGTTGTATTACCGAGTGGGCCCTGAGATACCTCTCTATCACACGGAGTCACAAATCCCAGTCTTGATCCATACCAACCCAATAGACACCCTTGAAGATACCTGTAGAGCACCTTTATAGACACCCAGTTACGTTGCGACGTTTGATACATACAAGGTACTCCTCCGGTGTCAGTGAGGTGCATGATCTCATGGTCAAAGGAACAGATATGTGACATGCAGAAAACTGTAGCAATAAACAGACACGATCATATGCTACATTTATAGTTTGGGTCTTGTCCATCACACCATTATCCTAATGATGTGATCCCGTTATCAAATGACATCTCATGTCCATGGCTAGGAAACCTTAACCATCTTTGATCAACGAGCTAGTCCACCAGAGGCATACTAGGGACATGGTGTTGTCTATGTATCCACACATGTATCTGAGTTTCCGATCAATACAATTCTAGCATGGATAATAAACGATTATCATGAACAAGGAAATATGATAATAACTAATTTATTATTGCCTCTAGGGCATATTTCCAACATAGACACAGTTATTCATGGTAGAAAAGATTCAGTTAGGATGCATTCAACATTCACTATACACAATGCATGAGGATGACAATAGTGCTCTCAAATCTCGCGCTTATTTGACAAGGTGATGACTCAACATAAAATTAAATAGATAGTCCCTTTGTAGAGGGAAGAAGGGATTTGTAAAGGTGGTAGAGCTCAAGGCTTAAAGAAGAGGTAAGTATAATTTAGTAGGTACACCCTTCCTATCAACATTACGACCAAGAGCTATCAATATCTTCCATGTTAAACAAATTAGCGGCGGTTACCAAGCGGTAAAAGTAAAGGTTTAATCCCCCTCCACCAACAAACACACTGCACGTCTAGCCGAATCCATGGGTACCATCCATACCAACAACATTTCTAGGAGGGTTTTGTTTAATTATTTTTTGTAAGTGCATCTAGTGCCCCTTAGTGATTTTGGTGTATTGAAGACTTATAGGTTAAGGAACTAATGTGTTTGTGAGTGTACACAGGTTCTATAAGTCAATGAGTATTTTGATATATTCGGAGATTATCGACCCCTAAAAATGTATGTCTTCAACTGGAGACATTGGTGAAGACTTTGCTGAAGACTTTGCTATTCCATGAAGACTTTGAAAATGAAGAAGTTGGTGTGACCTTGAAGATATGAACGAGGACTATGAAGCATGAAGACATTTGTTTTTGTAGTTTCATTTCCTTTCTTTGAGTCATAGGAAAAACCGTACTGTTAAAGGGGGCCGAGGTAATACTAAGGAAAATTTCCAACTGATGCTCAACTCAAAAGCCTCAACCTATCCAATCCTTTGAGTGAAGCCTTTGGAAATGTCTGACGGTTCAGTCAAGTTCTCTAGTGACAGAGACGATGTTATTCTGGTCTCTGATGAAATTGGTCTGACTGAGTTGTTAGGATTTTGCCAGTGTGAATTGCCTACAAGTGAGGAATATGATAAGCCTGAGGACCTTCATAGTAGCCTTTCACTTGCACAACCAAATGATAAGAAAATAATAATAGTGCAAGAGTGCCCTGGACTAAGCTTGAATCTACAAAAAAAATATGCAAGAGGAGAAGACAAAGTAACATAGGCTCTTTGTTAGATCAATGGTAATGCATATAAGAGCCCCTAAACATTTTCATCATGGTCTTCTCCTTGGTATGACTCAATAAAAAGGAAGAGAATTTCAGAGAAACACACTGAAATATTTTTGGAGCTTTTAGTTTTTCTTGAAGAAATTAAATATAGGAGGGGAAAACAAAAACGAGAAAAACTATTTACATGGGAGAACTCCCAACAAGAAAAAGAAGAAACGAGAAATCTTTTGGGGTTTTCTTTTAATCCTACAACTAACTAAACTAAAAAGAAAAACTAAAAAGAAGCAAGAAATATTTTGGACTTTCTCAAAGTTTTTCAAACACACGAAAAGAAAGCAAGACAATATATCTAGCATGCAGAATACAATTAAAAAGTGTGGACACCGACAAATGGAATGAAATGTGTGAACATGAATATAATGTCGGTGGAAATATGTACTCCCCAAAGCTTAGGCTTTTAGCCTGTCATGGTAATCAACACTCGTAGCCTGGATAGTAATCTGAATGATAGCCCACCGATGCTCTTGGTGCAGTCTCCTCAACCCTTCTGGCAGCTTCAACCTTCGCATTGTACGTGCGGGCCTCGCTCTCAAGGACGTACTATCTTCCCTTCCTGTGATAATCAAAGAGAGCAGGAACAGGCAATATGATAGGCACAATGCGACCGTTGTTGAACCTCAAGTTGTAAGTATAATTAGTGATTGTGCACTTAAGGAACTTATGACGTTTCATGGCCTCAAAGTCTAAGTACTTATTAGGTAAGATAGGATCATTAGGCCAAGGGGATACACCCAGCCTCGTAGCTAGACGGGAGGCATAAATCCCACCATAAAAATAACCATTAGCAGCATTGAGGTTCAATCTCCGGGCAACAATCGCTCCTAGATTATAATTTTTAATTCCCTTTATAGTAGTGTGTATAAGACTCAAATCAGGGGCACACAATGTGCTACAATCTTGCTTGCCTACAATGCATTTACCATTAAAGAGTGCAAAGTACTATATAGATGGGAAATGGATGTTTTTTATTCTACCTTGTGTCACTCCCCTATCTTGACCGTATCAAAGGTTACTTAAAAATGACTCATACTCAGATTTTGGTTGTTCGTCTAGCGAACCCCAATATGGAATTTTGCACCCTTCATAGAACGCATCTAAAGGCATGGTGAAAGCATTATTATGAAGGCTAAATGAAACTCTAGAATCACAAGGGAAATATTTAAATTTCTTAGTAAATGTCTCTATGATTTCGAGGTGTTGGGTGCACTTATCTTCAATGAAGGGAGCGAGATCAGTGTTGTGAACATACTGCTCAAATTCTTCTTTAATACCTACACCTTCCATGAATGTATTACACGGCCAAAGGCACGATTTCGTTTCTGCATCCCGTGTCAAGCTTGCACTTGGTTCAACATAAGATTGTCGGACATAGCTTCCACTTGACGATGCCCCCAAGGGTCTTCTCCTTGAACAACCCCTAATGAATTGCATTTTTATTTACGAACAATTCCTTGAAAAAACATTGTGACACAAAATTTCATTAACAAAACTTCACAAGACTGATAGCAACTACTCATAAGAGTGCCTAGAGGCCATATCAAGCATTCAAACTACATAGAACTCTAAGAGCTCAACATGCAAGTTTAGCTACAGCAATACCAAGAGTAGCTAATTATTCTGAAAATAAACCACTAAATCTAAAACTAATTGGAGAAATGGGGGAGTAGTTGGCAGACGTGGTAGTAAATCAAAAAAAATCCTATGTTCACCAAGATCTATCTATGGAGAAACCAGCAACGAGCGGGGAGAGATTGGATCTTCATACCTTTGAAGATCGCTAAGTGGAAGCGTTACAAGAACGCGGTTGGTGGAGTCGTACTCGTAGCGATTCAGATCACGATGGACTCCTATCTTAGCGCCGAACAACGGCGCCTCCGCGTTCAATACACGTGCAGCTCGGTGATGTCTCCTACGCCTTGATCCAGCAAGGAAGAAGGAGAGGTTGGGGAAGAGCTCCGGCAGCACGACGGCACGGTGACAGTGGAGCTGCATGGACTCTGACAGGGCTTCGCCAAGCGCTACGGAGAACGAGGAGGTGGAGAGGTAGGGCTGCGCCGAGAGGAAGAGAGAACCGTCTCAAACAGCCCCAAGGGCACCTCTATATATATGAGGAGGAGGAGGTAGGGCTGCACCCTAGGGTTTCCACCCTAGGGTGGTGCGGCAGCCACCAGATGCATCTAGTGCGGCGGCCAGAGGGAGGAGAGGAGGTGCGGGTGCCCTAGCTGCCCTAGAGTGGGCCTAAGGCCCACCTAGGCCTAGGGTTTACCCCTCTCTCCCCTTACTGCACCTTGGGCCAGGTGGGAGGGGCACACCAGCCCACATAGGGGCTGGTTCCCTCCACCTACGGCCCATGAAGCCCTCTGGGGCCGGGGGGGCACTTGGTGGACCCCCGGAACCCTTCCGGTGGTCCCGGTACGTTACCGGTGACCCCTGAAACATTTCCGGCAACCAAAACCTCACTTCCTATATATCAATCTTCGTCTCCGGACCATTCCGGGACTCCTTGTAACGTCTGGGATCTCATCCGAGACTCCAAACAACCTTCAGTAACCACGTACACTATTTCCCTATAACCCTAGCGTCATTGAACCTTAAGTGTGTAGACCCTACGGGTTCGGGAGACACGTAGACATGACCGGGACACCTCTCTGGCCAATAACCAACAGCGGGATCTGGATAACCATGTTGGCTCCCACTTGTTCCATGATGATCTCATTGGATGAACCACGATGTCGGGGATTCAATCAATCCCGTATTCAATTCCCTTTGTCTATCGATATGATACTTGCCCAAGATTCGATCGCCAGTATCTCTATACCTTGTTCAATCTCGTTACCGGCAAGTCTCTTTACTCGTTTCGTAATACATCATCTCGTGGCTAACTACTAGTCACATTGAGCTCATTATGATGATGTCTTACCGAGTGGACCCAGAGATACCTCTCCATCACACGAAGTGACAAATCCCAGTCTCGATTCATGCCAACCCAACACACACTTTCGGATATACCCGTAGTGCACCTTTATAGCCACCCAGTTACGTTGTGACGTTTGGCACACCCAAAGCATTCCTACGGTATCCGGGAGTTGCACAATCTCACGTTCTAAGGAAACGATACTTGACATTGAAAAGCTTTAGCAAACGAACTACACAATCTTGTGCTGTGCTTAGGATTGGGTCTTGTCCATCACATCATTCTCCTAATGATGTAATCCCGTTATCAATGACATCCAATGTCCATGGTCATGAAACCGTGACCATCTATTGATCAACGAACTAGTCAACTAGAGGCTCACTAGGGACATGTTGTCATCTATGTATTCACACATGTATTACGGTTTCCGGTTAACACAATTATAGCATGAACAATAGACAATTATCATGAACAAAGAAATACAATAATAACCATTTTATTATTGCCTCTAGGGCATATTTCCAATAGTCTCCCACTTGCACTAGACTCAATAATCTAGTTCACATCGCCATGTGATTAACACTTACATCACCATGTGATCATATCATCATGTGATTAACACCCAATCAGTTCTAGGGTTTGATCATGTTTTGCTTGTGAAAGAGGTTTTAGTCAACGGGTCTGCGACATTCAGATCCGTGTGTACCTTGCAAACTTCTATGTCCTACTACAGATACTGCTCCCACACTCATTTGGAGCTATTCCAAATGGTTACTCCACTATACGTATCCGAATTTCTACTCAGAGTCATCCGGATTGGTATTAAAGCTTGCATCATCGTAACCCTTCACGACAAACTCTTTATCAACTCCATAATCGAGAAGTATTTTCTTAGTCCTCTAGTTACTAAGGATAATTTCGATCGTCGTCCAGTGATCCACTCCGAGACCACTCTTGTACACCTTGACAGACTCATGGCAAGGCACACACATGTGTGGTACACAGCATGGCATACTATATAGAGCCTATGGCTAAAGCATAGGGGATGACACTCATATTTTCTCTATTTTCTGCCGTGGTCAGGCATTGAGCTGTGCTCAATCTCACACCTTGTAATACAGACAAGAACCCTTTCTCGGACTGATCCATATTGAACTTCTTCAATATCTTGTCAAGGCATGTACTTATTGAAAGTATTATCAAGCATCTTGATCTATCTCTATAAATCTTGACACCCAACAATTAGGTAGCTTTATCCAGGCCTTCCTTTGAAAAACTCTCTTCAAACAACCGTTTATGCTTTCCAGAAATTCTACATCATTTCCGATCAATAATATGTCAACTACATATTCTTATCAGAAATTCTATAGTGCTCCCACTCACTTTCCTATAAATACAAGTTTATCATAAACTTCATATAAACTCATAAACTTTGATCACTTCATCAAAGCTCATATTCCAACTCCGAGATGCTTGCTCTAGTCCTTAGAAGGATCGCTGGAGTTTGCATACCTTTTAGCATCCTTAGGATTGACAAAACCTTCTGGTTGTATCACATACAACTCTTCCTCACGGAAACCATTAAGGAAGCCTTCTTTTTGACATCCATCTGCCAGATTTCATAATCGAAAAATGCAGCAACTGCTAACATAATTTTAACAGACTTTTAGCATCGCTACGAATGAGAAAATGTCATCGCAGTCAACTCCTTGAACTTGGCGGAAACTTCTTTGCGACAGGTCGAGCTTTGTAAATGGTGAAATTTCACCATTATTGTCTGTGTTCATCTCAAAGGTCCATTTGTACTCAATGACCTGCCGTTCAACAGGCAAGTCCACCAAAGTCCATACTTGGTTTCCATCCGTGGATCCTTTCTTGGATTTCATGGCTCCTAGCCATTTGTTGGAATCCGGGCCCACCATCGCTTCTCCATAGTTCGTAGGTTCATCGTTGTCCAACAACATGACATCCCAGACAGGGTTGACGTACTACTCAGGATCAGTACGCGTCCTTGTCAACCTACGAGGTTCAATAGTAACTTGATCTGAAGCTTCATGATCACCATCATTAACTTCCTCTTCAACTGATGTAGGCTCCACTGAAACATCTTTCTGTGGTGCGCTACTCTCTGGTTCAAACAAAGGTTCAACAACCTCATCAAGTTCTATCTTCCTCCCACTCATTTCTTTCGAGAGAAACTCTTTCTCGAGAAAGGACCCGTTCTTAGCCACAAACACTTTTGCACTTGGATCTGAGATAGAAGTTATACCCAAAGTCTCCTTAGGGTATTCTATGAAGATGCATTCATCTGCTTTCGGTTTGAGCTCACTAGGTGAAAAACCCTTTTCACATAAGCGTCGCAGCCCCAAACATTAAGAAATGATAGCTTAGGCTTCTATCAAACCATAATTCACACAGTGTCATCTTAGATGGTGCCCTATTAAAGTGAATGGATTTTACTTTAAAGCATAACCCCACAACGATAGTGGCAAAATGATAAGAGACATCATAGTACTCACTATATCCAATAGAGCACATCTACGACGTTCGAACACACCATTACACTATGGTGTTCCAGGAGGCGTGAGCTGTGAAACAATTTCCACATTGTCTAAAATTGCATACCAAACTCGTAACTCAGATATTCACCTCCACGATCATATCGTAGACATTTTGTCTTCTTGTCAAGATGATCTTTAAATTCACTCTGAAACTCCTTGAACTTTTCAAACATTTCAGACTCGTGTTTCATTAAGTAAATATCCTCATATTCACTCAAATCATCAGTGAAGGTAAAGAAAATAATGATATCCACTTTGTGTTTCAACACTCATTGGACCACATACATCAACATGTATCAATTCCAATAAGCCACCAGCCCGCTCCATCATACCGGAAGACGGGGTCTTAGTCATCTTGCCCAAGAGGCATGGTCCGCATGTCTCAACTGATTTGAAATCAATTGAGTCCAAAGATCCATCAGCATGGAGTTTCTTCATGCGCTTTACACCAATATCACGTGTGTGGCAGTGCCACAAGAATGTGGTACTATCATTATTAACTTTGTATCTTTGGTACCAACGTTATGAGCATATGTGTTACTACGATCAAGATTCAATAAACCATTCCCATTGGGTGCATGACCATTGAAGGCATTATTCATGTAAACGGGATAACCATTATTCTCTAACTTAAATGAATAATCGTATCGCACTAAACACGATCCAATCATGTTCATGCTCAACGCAAACACCAAATAACATTTATTTAGGTTCATTACTAATCCCGAAGGTAGAGAAAGCATGCGACGGTGATCACATCAACCTTGGAAACACTTCCAACACACATCGTCACCTTTCACTTAGCTAGCATCCATTCATTCCATAGCTTTTATTTAGAGTTGCTAACATTTAGAAACTGAACTGGTATCTTATACCCAAGTGCTACTAGGAGTACTAGCAAGGTGCACATCAATAACACGTATATCAAATATACTTCTGTCAACATTGCCATCCTTCTTATCTACCAAGTATCTAGGGATGTTCTGCTACAGCGACCGTTCTCCTCATAATAGAAGCACATAGTCTCCGGTTTGGGCTCAACCTTGGGTTTCTTCTCCAGAGCGGCAACTGGCTTGTCATTCCTGAAGTTTTCCCTTTCTTGCCCTTTCCCTTCTTGAAACTAGTGGTTTTCTTAACCATCAACACTTGATGCTCCTTCTTGATTTCTACCTTCGCGGTGTCAAACAACGTGAATAGCTCAGGGATCATTATCTCCATCCCTGGCATTGTATAGTTCATCACGAAGCTCTAATAGCTTGATGGCAGTGACTTGGAGAACTGTATTAATCACTATCGTATCTGGAAGATTAACTCCCAATCGATTCAAGTGATTGTAGCACCCAGACAATCTGAGCACATGCTCACTGATTGAGCTGCTCACTGATTGAGCTATTCTCTTTTATCCTGCCGGCAAAGAATCTTGTTGGAGGTCTCATACCTCTCAACATAGGCACGAGCCTGAAATCCTAATTTCAGCTCTTTAGAACATCTCTTATGTTCCATGACGTTCAAAACGTTTTGGAGCATCAGTTCTAAGCCGTAATGCATGATGCACTGAACTATTACGTAGTCATCAAAAGGTGTCTGTCATATGTTCACAACATCTACAGAAAACGCTTGAGGGAGTGGTGCACTTAGCGGTGTATCAAAGACATATGCTTTCTGTGCAGCAATGAGGACAATCCTCAGATCACGGACCTACTCCGTATTATTGCTACCAACAACTTTCAACTTACTTTTCTCTAGGACCGTATCAATAAAACAGGGGAGCTACAGCACGAGCTATCTACGACATAATTTGCCAAAAACACTTTTAGACTAAGTTCATGATAATTAAGTTCACATAATCAAATTATTGAATGAACTCCCACTTAGATAGACATCTCTCTAGTCATCCAAGTGATACATGATCCATGTCAACTAGCCCATGTCCGATCATCACGTGAGACGGACTAGTCATCCATGGTGAACATCTCCATGTTGATCGTATCTTCTATACGACTCATCTTCGACCTTTCGGTCTTCCGTGTTCCGAGGCCATGTTTGTACATGCTAGGCTCGTCAAGTCAACCTAAGTGTTCCGCGTGTGTAAATCTAGCTTACACCCGTTGTATGCGAACGTTAGAACCTATCACACCCGATCATCACGTGGTGCTTCGGAACAACGATCCTTAGCAACGGTGCATAGTTAGGGTGAACACATCTCTTGAAATTTTATTGAGAGATCATCTTATTCACTACCGTCGTTCTAAGCAAATAAGATGTAAACATGATAAACATCACATGCAATCAATATAGTGACATGATATGGCCAATATCATCTTGCTCCTTTGATCTCCATCTTCAGGGCACCATGATCATCACTGTCACCGGCACGACACCATGATCTCCACCATCATGATCTCCATCATCGTGTCTTCATGAATTTTTCTCACCAACTATTACTTCTACTACTATGGCTAACGTTTAGCAATAAATTAAAGTAATTACATGGCATTTATGATTGACACGCAAGTCATACAATAAAATAAGACAACTCATATCGCTCCTGCCGGTTGTCATACTCATCGACATGCAAGTCGTGAATCCTATTACAAGAAAATGATCAATCTCATACATCACAATGCATCACATCACATCCTTTTGGCCATATCACATCACAAGGCATATGCTGCAAAAACAAGTTAGATGTCCTCTAATTTGTAGTTGCAAGTTTTACATGGCTGCTATAGGTTTCTAGCAAGAATGTTTCTTACCTACGCCAAAACCACAATGTGATATGCCAATTGCTATTTACCCTTCATAAGGACCCTTTTCATCGAATCCAATCTTACTAAGGTGGGAGAGACAGACACCCGCTAGCCACCTTATGCAACAAGTGCATGTCAGGCGGTAGAACCAGTCTCACGTAAGCGTACGTGTAAAGTCAGTCTGGGCCGCTTCATTCCACAATATCACCGAATCAAAACAATACTAGTAGTGGTAAGAAAATTAACAAAATTGACGCCCACAACAACTTGTGTTCTATTCGCGCATAGATTCTACGCATAGACCTAGCTCTGATACCACTGTTGGGAGATGTAGTAGTAAATCATCAAAATTCCGACGTTCACCAAGATCTATCTATGGAGAAACCAGCAACAAGCAGGGAGAGATTGGATCTTCATACCTTTGAAGATCACTAAGCAGAAGCGTTACAAGAACGTAGTTGGTGGGGTCGTACTTGCAGCGAAACAGATCACGGTGGACTCCGATCTTAGCACCGATCAACGGCGCCTCCGCATTCAACACACGTGCAGCCCGGTGACGTCTCCTATGCCTTGATCCAGCAAGGAAGAAGGAGAGGTTGGGGAAGAGCTCCGGCAGAACGACGGCGTGGTGACGGTGGAGCTGCGTGGACTCCGGCAGGGCTTCGGCAAGCGCTACGGAGAACGAGGAGGTGGAGAGTTAGCGCTGCGCCGAGAGGAAGAGAGAACCGTCTCAAACAGCCCCAAGGGCACCTCTATATATAGGAGGAGGAGGAGGTAGGGCTGCACCCTAGGGTGGTGCGGCAGCCACCAGATGCATCCGGTGCGGCGGCCAGAGGGAGGAGAGGAGGTGCGGCTGCCCTATCTGCCCTAGAGTGGGCCTAAGGCCCACCTAGGCCTACGGTTTGCCCCCTCTCTCCCCTTGCTGCGCCCTGGGCCAGGTGGGACGGGCGCACCAGCCCACCTAGGGGCTGGTTCCCTCCACCTACGGCCCATGAAGCCCTCTGGGGCCGGTGGGCCCACTTGGTGGACCCCCGAAACCCTTTCGGTGGTCCCGGTACGTTACCGGTGACCCCCGAAACATTTCCGGTAACCAAAACCTCACTTCCTATGTATCAATCTTCGTCTTTGGACCATTCCGAGACTCCTCGTGATCTCCGAGATCTCAACCGGGACTCCGAACAACCTTCGGTAACCACGTACACTATTTCCCTACAACCCTAGCGTCATCGAACCTTAAGTATGTAGACCCTACGGGTTCGGGAGACACGTAGACATGACCGAGACACCTCTCCGGCCAATAACCAACAGCGGGATCTGGACACCCATGTTGGCTCCCACATGTTCCACGATGATCTCATCGGACGAACCACGATGTCGGGGATTCAATCAATCCCGTATTCAATTCCCTTTGTCTATCGGTATGATACTTGCCCGAGATTCGATCGTTGGTATCTCTATACCTTGTTCAATCTCATTACCGGCAAGTTTCTTTACTCGTTCCATAATACATAATCCCGTGTCTAACTCCTTAATCACACTGAGCTCATTATGATGATGTCTTACTGAGTGGGCCCAGAGATACCTCTCCGTCACACGGAGTGACAAATCCCAGTCTCGATTCATGCCAACCCAACAGACACTTTCGGATATACCCATAGTGCACCTTTATAGCCACCCAGTTATGTTGTGACGTTTGGCACACCCAAAGAATTCCTACGGTATCCGGGAGTTGCACAATCTCATGGTTTAAGGAAACGATACTTGACATTGAAAAGCTTTAGCAAACGAACTACACGATCTTGTGCTATGCTTAGGATTGGGTGTTGTCCATCACATCATTCTCGTAATGATGTGATCCCATTATCAACGACATCCAATGTCCATGGTCATGAAACCGTGACCATCTATTGATCTACGAGGTAATCAACTAGAGGCTCACTAGGGACATGTTGTGGTCTATATATTCACACATGTATTACGGTTTCCGGTTAACACAATTATAGAATGAACAATAGACAATTATCATGAACAAAGAAATACAATAATAACCATTTTATTAGTGCCTCTAGGGCATATTTCCAACAGGAGTCACATACGAAGAAGCAACCTCCCAAAACAGTTTTGGAAATGGAGCTTCGAGCAAAGAGATCGAAATCCATGTGTTTGTGAGCAAGGACTCAAGAGAGAGAGCTATCGTGATTTTTTTTTCTGGAGGTAGGAGATGACATGGTCTAAAGAAGCAAGTGAGGGGACCCACATCAGGTCCACAACCCACCAGGGCACGCGTGGGGTTGCTGGCGTGTCGTGGTGTCTTGTTGGCACCAAGTGCACCTCCCCTCTGATGTTATTTGCACCAGGAATTCGGAAATATTGAGAAAAATCATGTTAAATTTTCACGACACTCTGAGAGCTTTTATTTTTTGGGTCATTTACATTGCACTGGAAAATCAGAAAACAGGATAAACATGGTATTTTATTTTATTTAACTAAGAAAATAGAAAACAAAAAGTGGATACAAAGAGTTGTGTCTACTAAATTCATCAACTTTATACCTCTCAAAAATGACCCATTAATAAGGTTGATCAAGACTTATTAACAACCACCTTTGATTAGCATGAAACTGAAGAACTTTTGTAAAACACTAAGTTACCTCAACGGGGATATGCATATCCCCAACCATAAGTATATCATATTTCTTTGTGGCAATAGTTAAAGGTATATGAAAACTTCCAATAGCGAGTGTCGGAGAATTTCCAATAACATTTACACCATTCACTTGGAATTGTTTCTTCAGAAAGTACACCGTATGCTCATTACGATTGATATGAAAAGTGACTTGGCTTTTATTGCAATCAATAACAACACCTATAGTATTCAAAAAGGGTCTACCAAGGATAATCGACGTGTTGTCGTCCTCGGGCATCTCAAGAATTACAAAGTCTGTTAAGATAGTAACATTTGCAACAACAACGGTCACAGTATGGCAGTTGATTTTTCAGTCATTTGCAAAGATATTTCAGTAGGTGTGAGTTTATTCAAGTCAAGTTTTTTATATAAAGAGAAATGCATAACACTAACACCAACTCCCAAATCACACAAACCAGTTTTGCCATAATTTCTCTTAATGGAGCAAGGTATAGTTGGTATTCCAGGATCTCCAAGTTTCTTAGGTACTACATCAATAAAAGAATAATTAGCAAGCATGGTGGAGATTTCAACTTCAGGCATCTTCCTTTTATTAGTGATGATGTCTTTCATGTATTTAGCATTAGGGGGCATCTTTAAGGTGTCGGTTAAGCGGGTACGCAGAAAGACTGGCCTAATCATTTCAGCAAAGCATTCAAATTCTTCATCATCCTTTTTCTTAGATGGTTTAGGTGGAAAAGGCATGGGTTTCTGAACCCATGGCTCTCTTTCTTTACCTTGTTTTCTAGACACAAAGTCTTTTTATCATATCGTTTATTTTTAGGTTGTGGGTTATCAGGATTAACAGCAGGCTCTATTTCCACATCTTTATCGGGTTCTTATCATTGATTGGTTGGGTATCCTCGTGAACATCACTATCATTATCATTATCACTAGGTGGATGTTCATTACCTAATTGAGTTTCAACATCAGAAATAGAGACATCATTATTATCATCAGGAGGTTTTTCTATCTCGGGTTCACTAGAGACATGGAAAGTCCTATCATTTTTCTTCTTCTTTTTATTTTTAGAAGTACTAGGTGCATTAGCAATAATTCCTTTAGAGTCTTGTTCCATTCTTTTAGGATGACCTTCAGAATAAAGAGGTTCTTGGGTCATTCTACCTCCTCTAGTCACTACTCTAATAGCATGATCATTCATTCTCTTTGAGATTTAGCAACTTGTTCTAACTGGGTTTGAACCATAGAGGCATGTTTTCCTACACCTCTAACATCATTACTGATTCGAAATAACAAGTCACTCAAGCAAGAAATCATATCAGAATTATATTTCAAGTGTTTCATAACATTTGCATTGAAGTGATCTTGTTTCCTAATGTAGTTATCAAACTCATATAAGCATTGGCTAGGATGTTTATTGAAGGAATCTCACCTTCATCAAACTTTAATAGAGAATTTACCTCTACCACCTGTGGAGGTCATGTTGTGTCAAGACCATGTATCTCTTCAATGGGTGGTAAATTCTTAAAATCCTCAGCTTTAATACATTTTTACTTCATACATTTCTTTGCCTCTTGCATATCTTCAGGACTAATAAATAAGATACCCCTCTTATTCGGAGTGGGTTCAAGGAGTTGTTCAGGGAGAGTCCAATCATCATAATTCTTCAATATATTATTCAATAGTTCCTCAACTTGTTCAATAGTTCATTCCCTGGAAACACAACTAGCACAACTATCTAGGAAGTCCCTAGAAGCATCAGTTACTCCATTATAGAAGATATCAAGTATTTCATTTTTCTTTAGAGGATGATCAGGTAAAGCATTAAGCAACTGGAGAAGCCTCCCCCAAGCTTGTGGGAGACTCTCTTGTTCAATTAGCACAAAGTTAAATATTTCATGTAAGGCAGCTTGTTTCTTATGAGCAGGAAAATATTTTTCAGAGAAGTAGTAAATCATATCCTGGGGACTATGCACACAACCAGGAGTAAGAGTATTGTACCATATCTTAGCATCGCCATTTAATGAGAATGGAAATAATTTGAAAATATAGTAGTAGCTAATCTTCTCATCATGAGAAAAGGGGTAGCTATATCATTCTACTTAGTAAGATATGCCGCTACAGTTTCAGTTTCATAGCCATGGAAAGGATCAGATTCAACCAAAGTAATTAAATCTGGGTCGACAGAGAATTCATAATCCTTATAGGGAACAAAGATAGGTCAAGTAGCAAACTTAGGATCACATTTCATTCTAGCATTCAAAGTCTTTTCTTTATACTTGCATAGTAGTTTCTTAAGATCATTTCTATCCTTACAAGCAAGAATGTCTCTAGCTACTTCTCCATCCATAACATAACCTTCATATATTTTAGGAATTTCAAATCTAGGAGAACTAGGTCTAATAGGTGTTTCATAATTACCAATTTCACAGACTTCATCAGTTTCAGTAGTATCATCAGTTTCAATAATTTCATTCTCTTTAGCTCTAGCAATTTGTTCATCAAGAAATTCACCTAGTGGCACAGTATCATCAAGCAAGGTACTAGAATCATCACAAGCATCATTCATATCATAAGTAGCATCATCAATAACTTGTGACATATAAGGATTAATAGCATGTGGTGGTGTTGCAAGTTTACTCATCACAGAAGGGGAATCAAGTGTAGAGTGTGATGGAAAATCCGTACCTCCCCTCGTCCTAGAAGGAACGATCTTGGTTCTTGTATCCTTAAGATTCTTCATAGTGATAAATCGATATAAATCCCAAGTGACTCAGAAAATATATCTATGCTCCCCGGCAACAGCGCCAGAAAAAGTTCTTGATAACCCACAAGTATAGGGGATCACAACAATTTTAGAGTGTAGAGTATTCAACCCAAATTTTTAGATTCGACACAAGGGGAGCCAAAGAATATTTGAGAGTATTAGCAGTTGAGTTGTAAATTCAACCACACCTGAAGATTAAATATCTATAGCAAAGTGATCAGTAGCACAGTAATATGATACTTTGATAAAGTGGTAATAGTAACAATAGCGGTAACAGTAGCAGTAATAGTTTTGTAGCAAGTGCAAGAGTAATAGCAGCAGTAGTAACTTAGCAAGAATAGTAAGTGGAAAACTTGTAGGCATTGGATCGGTGTATTCGTTGGATGATATTCATCTGATAACAGTCATAACCTAGGGTGACATATAACTAGCTCTAGTTCATCAATGTAATGTAGGCATGTATTTCGTATATAGTCATACGTGCTTATGGAAAAGAACTTGCATGACATCTTTTGTCCTACCCTCCCGTGGCAGCGGGGTCCATAAGGAAACTAAGGGATATTAAGGCCTCCTTTTAATTGAGAATCGGAACAAAGCATTAACACATAGTGAATATATGAACTCCTCAAACTACGGTCATCATCGGAAAGTATCCCGATTTCTGTCACCCCGGGGTTTACGGATCATAACATGTAATTGGTGCATATGAATTAGCAAGCTCGGATCTAGAACATAAATATAATGATGATAACATAATTGGTTCAGATGTGAAATCATGGCACTCGGGCCCTAGTACAAGCATTAAGCATGGAAAAGTCATAGCAACATCAATCTTAGAACATAGAGGATACTAGGGATCAAGCCCTAACAAAACTAACTTGGTTACATGATGAATCTCATCCAACTCCTCACCGACCAGCAATCCTACGAAAGAATTACTCACTCCCGATGGGGAGCATCATGGAATTGGCGATGAAGGAGGGTTGACGATGACGAAGACCGAAGATTACCCTCTCATGAGCCCCAAACGGACTCCAGATCTGGCCTCCATATGAAGAACAGGAGGTGGCGGTGGCTCCGTCTTGTGAAACATGATAAAACTTTCTCCTTAATTTTTCTCTGAAAATAAGAATTCATAGTGCCTGAATTAGGGTCAGCAGGGCCACCTGGTGGGCACAATCCCAGCCAGGCCCCCTCCTTCGGTGGTTTTTGGCTCCAGTATTTTTCTTGTAAAATAAATCTCCAAAAAGTTTTGTTTGATTCTAAGCTTTTATTTCTGCACAAAAACAACACCATAGTAGTTCTGCTGAAAACAATGTCGGTCTGGGATAGTTTCATTCAAATCATACAAAATAGAGTTGAAAGTGCGTTATATTGACTAGTGGGGGTAAATAGGCGATTTTTACAAATTCATGACTGAGGAATTTCAACTTGTGGAATTTGAAATGTGATGAACTACTAGCAGTAGAGTAAGTACTCATGTGCATGTGAAACAGAGCAAGAGCATAGCCATCATGATGAAATATAACATGCACAGATTATAAGTTGCATGATACAGAATAAGCAGGTGAAGAGCAAGGTGACTGAAGAATTTGAGATGAGGAATTTGAGAAAGTCTTTAGTCAAATTCTTCAAACAATAACGATCAATTTCATCGACAGGTATGCGAGGAAATAGAAGGGTCAAGGAAATGGAACCAGGTAGCTCAGTGAAGACAATGGTTTGCTGGCCCAGTTCCAACTATTGTGACAGTCGTACGTCTGGTTTGGGGCGGCTTGGTATTTAATCCAAAGGACACACAGTCCCAGGACACACAATCCTTATCGTATTCTCCTTGAACTAAGGTCACACAGTCCTTGCCCAACACTCATGGTAAGTCTTTAGGGTAGACTTCCAAAACCCTCACAAACAGGTCACCCGACAATCCACAATAGATGTTGGATGATCTAGACAATGGTCATCCGGCGATCCCCACTTGATTGCAGGATGCACTAGACCATGACGCCTAACCGTCTGGAAGATACACAGTCTTCGAAGGTAAAAAGTGTCGGTTCTACCTAGGAACAATCTCTTCAGTGATGCTTAATCACATTGGGTTTGGTGGTTTGGTTTTGGGGGTTTTCCTCAGTGATGATTTTCTCTCAAAGTCCTCCGAGGATGGGTTGCTCTCAAATGACAACTGTCAAGTTCTCTCTTGGAGCAGTCAACCAACCAGTGGTTGTGGGGGCGGCTATTTATAGCCAGGGTGCAACCCGACATGATAAGTCATAAATGCCCACCAATGATATGACCATTAGGTGGATAAAATATCTAGACAGCTAGCATAAAGCATTGCAACAGTTGGAATTTGAACTATCAAATTCCTGAGGGCTTATCATATTCCTCACTTTAGGCAATTCGCACTGGCAAAATCCTAACTCCTCAGTCATATCAATTTCCTCAGAGACTAGAAGAACATCGTGTGTGTCACTAAAGAACTTGATTGAACTGCAAGAGATTTCCAAAGGCTTCACTTGAAGGATTGGGTAGGTTGAGGCTTTTGAGTTGAGAATCAGTTGGAAATTTTTCCTTAGTGTTACCCTAGCCCCCTTTAATAGTATGGTGTTTATTGTGACTCAAAGAAAGGAAATGAAACTATGAAATCAAAAGTCTTCACGCGTCATTGTCCTCGTTAATATCTTCAAGGTCACACTGAATTCTTCAGCTTCAAAGTCTTCAGGGAATACCAAAGTCTTTGACATGGCTTGAGACTGCGTCGATATTTCCCCAAAGAGGAAGGGAAGATGCAACACAACGACGGCAATTATTTACCTCAGTTTATGAAACCAAGGTATCAATCCGTAGAGAAAGATCACGCACCCATGTAAGCAGCACCTGCACACAAACAACAAATACTTGCAACCTGACGAGAAAGACAGGTTGTCACGCTCTCCACGGTAATAAGATAGATTAGGTAATGATAGTTTTGTCCAATAGATCTCGCAAGAACACAAAGTAAAATAAATAAACAAAAAGTGCAGAAAACATTTTTTTGTTTTTTGGAATAATAGATCTGAAAACAAAAGTTGCAAATAGTAGATCAGAAAGCAATATGTTGGAAAAGTAGACCAGGGGGGCGTAGGTTTCACTAGTGGCTTCTCTCATGAGTATAGTGCATGGTGGGCGAATGATGGGGTTATTACCCCTAGGTAGGCCAAAGCTATGGGTTCTCTCCCCCGCTTCAAGAAAAATCACGCCATCGGCTCGCCCTTGGCCGGCTGGGTCACGGTCGGCTGATGCGCTGTTGCTGGGTCGCGACCTGCCGGCGCGCGGCCGGCAGGCCTGTTGCCGGTTGGCTCATGACCGGCTGGTCAACGAGCCGGCCCGTCCGACCCCTGGCCGGAGCACGACCGTCTGCCAACAGACCGGCTCTTCCGTTGATCCTCGAATGGACAAGCTCACGTCCCATCCCTCTGCGTGCATATATGGTGATAAGACAAGACCCCCACCATGGACCCTGGCGTGGCCACAGTGACCACTAACACACGGGTGCGCGTGGCTACAGTCTAGCCGGTCGTACCGCTGACCATGGCTAACCGCGACCAAGCGGGGCAACAATGTCGGCATGCCTCGACCTACTCCATTACTTGCCCCCGCGTGGCTATAGTGCCACCGGCCATATCGGAGACCTCGGCCGGCTGGCGCTAGGCAATGCCGCTTGGGGCGGCCCGTGCCGCGGCAGGTGAGCTCGGGCCAATAGCGAGGCTAGCCGGCAGGCCCCAGTGGGTGAAGGGACGGCGCGGCAGGCTAGCCCTACCGGCGACGAGACGACCCAGCAGGGGGACCCCCCAGCTAGCCGGAGAGGCTGCCAGCAGGGGACAATGAATTCACGCACACACACCTCCGGGAACACTCCCCTCACATCCACCCACGTAGCAAGGGAAGAGGAGCCGGCTGCTCCTTCTTCCACCTCTAGACACAGCTCAAGGAGCACCATTGTAACCTCCCTCACCGATCAACTAGATTAGGCAGGACTAGGGGTATTACCTCCCACAGAGGGCCCCAAACCTGGGTACAACGCATGTCCCACACCGCTTGTGCCTAATCCCGCTCCCGGACCCCGTCGGCGTCCTTCGGCCCCAACCACCTTCGATAAGCCTACCTATGGCATCTGTCGTGAGAAAAGGACGACAACGAACAAATTATTGTTGGGCAATTGATAGAAGATGAAATAATCATGACGATATCTAGGCAATGATCATTATATAGGCATCATGTCCAAGACAAGTAGACCGAAATGATTCTGAATCTAGTTCTATTACTCCACACATTGACCACTATCCATCATGCATCTAGTGTATTAAGTTCATGGAGAAACGGAGTAATGCAATAAGAATGGTGACTTGATGTAGACAAGATCTATTCATGTAGGAATAGACCCCATCTTGTTATCCTTAATGGCAACGATACATGTGTGTCTTGTTGCCCCTTCTGTCACAGGGAAAGAACACTACAAGATCGAACCTATCACAAAGCACCTCTTCCCATGGCAAGAAAAATCAATCTAGTTGGACTAACTAAACCACAGATTCGAAGAAGAAATACAAGGCTATAACTAATCATGCAAATAAGAGATCATATAAGACTCAAATCATATTCATGGATAGAAACTGATCATGAACTCAAAATTCATCGGATCCCAACAAACACACCGCAAAAGTCATTACATCAAATAGATCTCCAAGAGACCATTGTATAGCGAAACATAGAGAGAGAGGAGGCCATCTAGCTACTACATACGGACCCGTAGGTCTATGCTGGACTACTCACGCATCATTGGAGAGGCATCGATGAAGAAGATGAACCCCTTCGTGATGATGTTAGATTGGATCTTGAGATTCTAGAACTTGCGGTGGCTGGAATTGTGTTTCGTCGACTCTCCTAGGGTTTTTGGATTATCAGGAAATTTATAGGCTCGATAGTCGGTTGAGGGGTGCCCGAGGTGCCCACCCTCCACCAGGCCGCGCCAGGGGCCTCTGGTGCGCCCTAGTGGGGGTGGCCACTGATACGTCCCCAACATATCTATAATTTATGATGTATTCATGCCATGTTTACAATAATTCTATATGATTTTGGTATGATTTTATTAGAACTAACCCGAACTAACATTGTTTTCAACACAACTACCGTGGTGTTGTTTTTGTGCAGAAATAAAAGTTCTCAGAATGAGCTAAAAAATTTACGAAGAATATTTTTGGAAAATATAAAAAAATATTGGAGTGAAGAGTCACCGAAGAGGAAGGCCGAGGAAGCCACAAGCCACAGGGACGCCCTCCCCCTAGGGCATGCCCCCTGGCTTGTGACTTCCTCGTGGCCCACTAGGACTTGTTTCCACCACCATAGATTCCTATAAATACAGAAACCTCTGAAAATAAACCTAGATCATGAGTTCCACCGCCACAAGCCTCCAGAGCCATGAAAAAACAATCGAGAGCCCATTTCGGCACCCTGTCGGAGGGGGAAACCATCACTGGAGGCCATCTTCATCATCCCGACGCTATCCATGACAAGGAGGGAGTAGTTCACCCTCGGGGCTAAGGGTATGTACCAGTAGCTATGTGTTTGATCTCTCTCTCTCTCTCTCATGTTCTTGAGATGGCACGATCTTGATATACCGCGAGATTTATTAATATATATGAATCATAAGGAGTGTTTCCCCTCTTTATCTAGTTGTGATGAATTGAGTTTTCCCTTTGAAGTTTACTTATCAGATTGAGTCTCTAAGGATTTGAGAACACTTGATGTATGTCTTGCGATGGGATATATGTGGTGACAATGGGATGTTCTATTGATCCACTTGATGTGTGTTTTGGTGATCAACTTGCGGGTTCCGTGACCATGGGAATCTATGCATAGGGGTTGGCACACGTTTTCGTCTTGACCCTCCGGTAGAAACTTTGGGGCACTATTTGAAGTTCTTTGTGTTGGATTGAATAGATGAATCTCAAATTATGTGATGCATATCATATAATCAAGCCCATGGATACTTGTGGTGATATTGGAGTATCTAGGTGGCATTAGGGTTTTGGTTGATGTGTATCTTAAGGTGTTATTTTAGTACAAACTCTATCGTTGTTCGTGACACTCATAGGGACAGCTCATAAGATTGATCAGAAAAGATAACTTTTAGGTGGTTTCGTACCCTACAATAACTTCTTCGTTTGTTCTCTGCTATTTGTGACTTTGGAGTGAACTCTTTGTCGCACATAAGGGATTTACAAATGATTCAACTATGTTAGTATTGTTGAGAGAACTTGCACTAGTAAAAGTATGAACCCTAGGCCTTGTTTTCAAGCATTGCAATACCGTTTTTGCTCACTTTTGCTACTTTCTACCTTGCTGTTTTTATATTTTAAGATTACAAAAACCCATATCTACCATCCATATTACACTTGTATCACCATCTCTTCGCCAAACTAGTGCACCTATGTGTTGGGGACACAAGAGACTCTTTGTTATTTCGTTGCAGGGTTCCTTGAGAGAGACCATCTTCATCCTACGCCTCCCACGGATTGATAAACCTTAGGTAATCCACTTAAGGGAAATTTGCTACTGTCCTACAAAACTCTGCGCTTGGAGGCCCAACATGAGTCTACAAGAAGAAGGTTATGTAGTAGACATCAAGCTCTTTTCTGGCGCCTTGCCAGGGAGGTGAGTGCTTGAAGGTATATCTTTCGATCTTGCAATTGAATCTTTTAGTTTCTTGTTTTTCACTAGTTTGGTTTGATAAAATAAAACTACAAAAAAATGGAATTGAGGTTGCCTCATATGCTTCATCTTTTTAATGTCTTTCATGAAAATGATGGAAAGGAAAATTGTGCTCAAGTGTTAGAAAAAGAAGTTATTAAAATGTTTGGCACTAAATATTTGAGTGATGAGCATGATAGTGATATTTTTAGTATGAATTCTCTAAATATTCATGATGCTAATGATATGCAAAACCACAAGCTTGGCGATGCTATGTTTGATGAAGATAATATTTTTATCCCCCCAAGTTTTGATGAGCAAAACTATTATGATTATGACATGCCTCCTATCTATGATGATTATTGTGATGATACGTATGCTATAAAGAGTAATGGTAACCATGAAACTTTTCATCATGATTCTAATATTCAAAGTGGTTATGTCAATCAAGTATGTCATGATAGTTATTTTGTTGAGTTTTCTCCCACTATTTTGAATGGGAAGAAAATTGGTTATGTGGAGAGTGACAAATTTTCTATGCTTGTGCATCATAAAAATAATGATTTACATGCTGGTTATATTGTGGAATTTCTTCATGATGCTACTAAAAATTATTATGAGGGAGGAACATATGCTTGTAAGAATTGCAATAATATCAAGTTTCCTCTCTATGTGTTCAAAGTTTTGAAGTTATGCTTGTTTTGCCTTCCTATGCTAGATGATCTTGTTCCCATAAATTGTTTGCTCACAAAATCCCTAAGCATAGGAAGTGGGTTATAATTAAATGTGCTTTTCATGAGATTCATGATGCTCTTTTGCATGTTTCAATTACTATTCGTATGTGAGCATCACTGAAATCATAATGCCTAGCAAAAAGGCATTAAAGAAAAGCGCTAGTTGGGAGACAACCCAACACTTTTACTTTATGTTTTTGTGTGTTCACATGATTAAGCTACTGTATTAATCATGGTTTGTGTCTTTTATTTCAATAAAGTGCCAAGTAAATCCTTTGGGATAGTGTGGATACCTGCTTGTTTGATTCTGTGCAAAAACAGAAAGTTTTTCGTCCAGTATATGAATTATCTGATTTTACTGGAGCGTCAAAAAATTCTGAAACTTTTACAAAAACTTTATATGCAAATTCCTTGAGATTTCTAATGTTTCAGAATTTGTAGAGTCAGGGAAGTATGGCAATACTATAGATCTTCACAGACTGTTCTGTTTTTTATAGATTCTGTTTTGCATGCATATTTTGCTTGTTTTACTATTCCCATAGCTTATATTCAGTGATATAAATTATGGAATGATAGAATACAGTAGGTATTATGTGAGAACAATTATGAATCTTGTATTGAAAGTACCTAAGTGAATGATCTTTTTTTATTATACTAACCCTACTCACGAAGTTCCGTTAAGTTTTGTGTGATTGAAGTTTTCAAGTTTTGGGTGAGACACCTATATGAGGAGAATAAGGAGTGAAAAGAACCTAAGCTTGGGATGCCCAAGGCACCTCCAAGGTAATATCAAGGGAAGACTCAAGCGCCTAAACTTGGGGATGCCCCGAACGGCATCCCCTCTTTCGTCTTCAACATTATCGGTATATCTTACCTGGAGCTATATTTTTATTCGTCACATAATATGAGTTTTGCTTGTAGCGTAATTTTATTTTGTTGTTCTCTTTTAGGTGTTATTTATAATCTTGTTTTTCAATAAAAAGTTCCAAGAACTGCCTTAGGATGCTTGTGTTGCATATTTTGATGAGTGTTGTGTAAAAACAGAAACTTTGGCTGCAGTGTTTGAATTTTCATATTTTACTTTTTGAAATTTTTACACAGTGATGTTATATAAATGTTATAGCATGTCCAAAATTTCCATATTTTTTTTAGTACATAAGTACACTATTTATATAAATGTCTACAGACTGTTCTATTTGGACAGATTGTTGTCATAGTTTTGTTATCTACTTATCCTTTAGTTTCCATAACCTATATTGGTAGATATAAATTGTGGAAATGATAGTATACAGTACCTAATGTTTTAAAATTATTATGCAACTTGTCTTGGCATTACATAAAGAGTCAATTTATTATTATGTGTACTAACATATCTCACGAGTTCTTTTCGAGTTTCGTGTGGATGAAGTTTTCGAGAATAGGTGAAGCCATGATATGAGAAGATTGAATGGGATACGGAGGCTTGAGCTTGGGGATGCCCAAGGCACCCCAAGTAAATATTTCAAGAAGTCTCAAGCACCTAAGCTTGGGGATGCTACGCATCCCACCTCTCTTCATCAACAATTATCGGTTAGCCTATGTTGAGCCTAAATTTTTATTCGTTCACATGTTATGTGCTATTCTTGGAGAGCTATTTTTCTCTTTCTTGCTGTTTGAATAAAGTACTTCAGATATGAAAATGTTTATTGAGAGAGAGAGAGAGTCCTCACAAAGCTACTTAATTGTTTGACTACTCATTAATCTTCACTTATATCTTTTGAGAGTAGCTTGTCATTTTCTCATGTGCTACATTTAAATTTGTTTGAGCTTGCCAAAAAGCAATGGCAATATATGAAACTAGTCCCAAAGTGAGATATCCAAGGAGGGTATAATAAAAACTTCCATGAAGATCACTGGACAAACTAAACTTGATTCTTTGTAATAGTTTCGAAACATGATAATAGTAATATGTGAGTCATGTTAGTGAGTAATTATGCTTAGTAGGAATATTGGTGTTAAGGTTTGTGATTCCCTATGCATGCATGAAATTCAATAGTTATGCAATGAAGTTACATCCTACTTGTGGCGCATTATTTGGTGTTAGTTATGACTCAATGCTCACTTATGTGATTTTCCGTTCGTTGGTTTGGTTGCTTCCCAATCTATTTGCTAGCCTTCATTTGTACTAAGTAGAAATACTACTTGTGCATCCAAAATCCTTAAACCAAGTTTTGCCTTATGAGTTCACCATACCTACCTATATGCAGTATTTCCATGCTGTTCCAAGCAAATTTCTATGTGCCATCTCTAAATTTTCAGAATAAATTTTCTCTTTTTTGTGCCCGTACCGCTCATGAAATGGTGGGGAGTATCCAATATTTTTCCATGCTAGGTGTGTTATTCTCATGATATGTCTTGATTCACTATCATTCACCAGAAAGTGGCTGGTATTCGGGATGCCCAGTCCCATGCTCAAAATTCAAATCAAAAAATAATGAAACAAAACACCCCAGGAATGTTGTTGGTATGGACGGTACTCGTGGATTTGGCTCGCCGTGGAGTGTGATTGATTGGTGGAGGGCGAGTAAAAACTTTACCATTCTGTTTGGGAACCACCTATAATGTATCTAGCATGGAAAGTATTGTGAGCTACTTTGTCGTTTTCATTGATAGGAAAAAGCATGCCACTCAAAATAATTTTCTCTCTCAATTTAAACCTTGGGCTCTGGCACCTCTGCAAATCCCTACTTCCCTCTGGGAAGGGCCTATCTATTTACTTTATGCAATTTTTATTTTTGCTTTGAGTCTCCATCCTCTCTTATAAGCACCAACTAGGGGTCACTATGATCGTACTTGAGCATTGGGCATAGCTAATATTTGAGTGTGTTTCATGAATGGATCAATGATTGAGCATGATGGGCTAGGGATAACTTTCTTTAGTGTTGATATTTTGAAAGACATGGTTTGCTATTGACATGCTTGAGTATTGAAATCATTATGTTAAAACTAGACTATTGCTTTATCATTTACATGTCCAAATGTCCACGCTATACAAAGAAGAAAAGAATATGATGAACATGTTGGGTAGCATTCACACTACATAAATTATTTCTCTTATCATTTAACTACTCGATGTCCATCCAGGAATTAAGCTTGGGGATGCTAATACATCTCCAACGTATATATAATTTATGAAGTATTCATGCCATGTTTACAATAATTCTATATGATTTTGGTATGATTTTGTTAGAACTAACCCGAACTGACGCTGTTTTCAGCAGAACTACCGTGGTGTTATTTTTGTGCAGAAATAAAAGTTGTCGGGATGAGCTGAAAAATTACAAAGAATATTTTCGGAAAATACAAAAACTACTGGAGCAAAGAGTCACCGGAGAGGAAGGCCGGGGAAGCCACAAGCCATAAGGGTGCCCCCCTAGGGCACGCCCCCTGGCATGTGACTTCCTCGTGGACCACCAGGACTTGTTTCCACCACCATAAATTCCTATAAATACAGAAACCTCTGAAAATAAACCTAGATCGGGAGTTTCGCCGCCGCAAGCCTCTAGAGCCACGAAAAACCAATTGGGAGTCCGTTTCGGCACCCTGTCGGAGGGGGAAACCATCACCGGAGGCCATCTTCATCATCCCGACACTCTCCATGACGAGGAGGGAGTAGTTCACCCTTGGGGCTAAGGGTATGTACCAAAAGCTATGTGTTTGATCTCTCTCTCTCGTGTTCTTAAGATGGCACGATCTTGATGTACCGTGAGCTTTATTAATATAGATGAATCATATGGAGTGTTTCCCCTCTTTATCTAGTTGTGATGTATGTTTTGGTGATCAACTTGCGGGTTCCGTGACCATGGGAATCTATGCATAGGGGTTGGCACACGTTTTCGTCTTGACCCTCCGGTAGAAACTTTGGGGCACTCTTTGAAGTTCTTTGTGTTGGATTGAATAGATGAATCTGAAATTATGTGATGCATATCATATAATCAAGCCCATGGATACTTGTGGTGACATTTGAGTATCTAGGTGACATTAGGGTTTTGTTGATGTGTATCTTAAGGTGTTATTTTAGTACGAACTCTAGGACTATTCGTGACACTTATAGGGACAGCTCATAAGATTGATTAGAACAGATAACTTTGAGGTGGTTTCATACCTTACAATAATTTCTTCGTTTGTTCTCCGCTATTTGTGACTTTTGAGTGAACTCTTTGTCGCACATGAGGGATTTACATATGATTCAACTATGTTAGTATTGTTGAGAGAACTTGCACTAGTGAAAGTATGAACCCTAGGCCTTGTTTTCAAGCATTGCAATACTATTTTTGCTCACTTTTGTTACTTGCTACCTTGCTGTTTTTATATTTTCAGATTACAAAAACCTGTATCTACCATCCATATTACACTTGTATCACCATCTCTTTGCCGAACTAGTGCACCTATACAATTTACCATTGTATTGGGTGTGTTGGGGACACAAGAGACTCTTTGTTATTTGGTTGCAGGGTTGCTTGAGAGAGACCATCTTCATCCTATGCCTCCCACGGATTGATAAACCTTAGGTCATCCACTTGAGAGAAATTTGCTACTGTCCTATAAAACTCTGCGCTTGGAGGCCCAACACGAGTCTACAAGAAGAAGGTTGCGTAGTAGACATCAGCCACCCTGGGGCCCCTCTTTTGGTGTTGTTTGGCCCATCTTTCTTCTTCTGGTCCATAAAAAATCCATAACAATCCCCGCAGTGTTTGGGCTCCCTTTGGTACTGATTTTCTGCGAAGTAAAAAACAAGCAAAACAACAACTAGCACTTTGGCACTCTGTCAATAGGTTAGTCCCAAAAAATGATATAAATTTGCTATAAAATTATTGCAAAAAATCCAAAATTGATAATATAACAGCATGGAACAAGCAAAAATTATAGATACGTTGGAGACATATCAGTCTTCACCAAAGTCTTCAGCTGAAGACATTCATTTTTAGGGGTCAATATTCTTAGAATATATCAAACTCCTCTTCGACTTATAGAACTTTGTATACTCACAAACACATTAGTTCCTTAACCTGTAAGTCTTCAATACAACAAAATCACTAAGGGTGTCACATCAATAGCTAGGTGTCTTAGAACAGCATTGTGTGCATCATGTTTCATTCTTGCATCAACATGAAATGGGGAGAAAAAGAAAACCCCAAGCTCATATTTGAATCAAACAATTCAAATTTGGTGAAAATTCAACAAATCCAAAATGCCCTTTAAAAATGTTCCCTATGATAAATTATAACAGGGATCATTTTAATTATTTGAACATCTAAAGCATTTTAAAAATAAGTGATAAAGCCTCTGAAAATATCCAATAAATCAATATCATTATTTTAGGTTTAAAAATATCCTGAAACTTTTAGGATAAGTTTGGAATATTCAAACTTGGTTTTATAAAATACTTGGGATATTTTTCAAGTTATGTTGTATCTGCAAAATAAATAAACAAATGTCAGAATTAGGAAAACAAAAAGAAAAAAAAAGAAAAGGATGAGGCCAGGCCGGCCCACCTGGCCCAGGAGGTCGTTGTCCTCGTGGCGACCAGGGGACAGGCGTGTGCTCGCCGCGCGCGCTCACCGGAGCTGCCACGCAGCACCCTGCCTGCCTGCATCCTCCTACCGCGTTGGCGAGAGGATGAGGACATCGCTGCCATCCCCATCTCCCTCTCGCTCGCTCGCATTCGCCCCCTTCCCTCTCCCTCTCTCCTCTACCGCCATGGCCGGGGCCCTCCTCGCCGCGCCGCCGCTGTTCTAGCTGCTCCCCCTCTCCCCTAAGCCTCTCAATAGGACCGCCTCGTTGCCCTCTCCCTCCTAGCCAAGCCACGCATCGCCGGGAGCCTCCCATCGCCGCATTCGCCGTCGTCTTCAACCTCCGGTCGCCGGAAGGGAAGTGAAGGCCGCCGCCGCTCCAGATTTTCCCGAGCTCGCTCTCGACGCCCCTGCCATCACCGTGAGGTCCTGCTCCTCTTCCCCCTTTTTCCCCTTCGATAGAGCAGGATAGCGCCGGATCTCTCCGAGCCCGAAAGCTCCTCGCCGTCGGTGAGGTCGTGGTCGCCGTTGCAGCATCCCAAGCTCGCGTCTGAGCACGCGGTCGTGCTCAGGGTGGACCCGGAAGCCCTAGGAGGCTTTAGATGGCTCAGTTGAGCTTCGACTCGATGAGCCCGTGCTTGCCCGAGCTCCGGCAGCCACCACGCACATCGCCGGCGTAATTCCCGACCATCTCCGTCCCTGGGAGGTGTTGGAATGGATGCGCGCGTGGGCGTGGGTTTGATTAGTGCCCTTTGCCATCCGTTTGGTCGCCGGAGGCGCGTTCCGGCGAGTCTCCGATGTTCAGATGGTCGCCGCCAGCCCCGCTCTGGTGGACGCCGACGTGGCCATCATTAGGGGTCTAATCCCCCTAATTAGTTTAGCCCCTGCCACTGACCAATGGGCCTCAGGGTGGGTCAAACCCCTGGTCAACGTGGAGGTTAAGTCATTGTCACTAACATGCAGGCCACGCACGTCAGGTTTGACCTAGGACTGGTCAGCCGACCAGCTGACGCCATGATGACGTCAGGCTGACGCCATTAAACCATTTTCAGTTTAAAATAAATCCAGAAATTGTTTAAAACCTCAAAAATTCATATAAATTAATCTGTAAATCACATGAAAATAATTTTTATATGAAAATTTATCAGAAAAATTCAATGAAGCCAATGGTGCTATTATCATGCACGATAGAGCAATCTATATAGATGAACATGGAAATTTACTAATAGGTTAATGTATGGAATTTGAAATGAAGAACAACTTTGACCCTATATTCAAACCCATTTCAAATCAACATGATCACTAGTTGCATTAGCTCATCCATACATGCTATCATGCCATGATCATGCATCATATTGTTGCACTTGCGTGTATTGATTGCTTCTTATCTGCATCGTGGTAGGCCCTGCTTCCGAGGATACCCCCGAGTATCCCGTCGAAGGAGAGAACCTTTCCGCTACCCAGCAAGGCAAGCAACCCCTTTGATCATTCCGATAACATCCCACTCTCTCGCTCCTGCTCTAGTTTATTGCATTAGGGCAAACGACCACATGTCAGTCATACACGGTAGATGCACCTATTCCTTTGCATGACCTGTCATTGTCACAGTAAATAGCTAAACCTTGCAACCTAGCATACCTGATAGATGCTTGTGCCATGATGTGCTTAGCTTACTTTGCCTGCTATGCTTAGAGTTGTGCCAGGTCTGTTTCATCTAGGTGATGAACTGAGTGAAACAATGGTGCCTAATGTGATGATCATATGATGAATATGATTTGATAAAGGTAGCGATGAGAGGCTATGTAGGAGTACATAGTGGGTTGTCTCATTGGGACCATTCTTAGGAACTGAGTTCCGTGTTTGTGATCCAAGACTAGCTACTACCACATGCTGGGCCCTGAAATATGACCCCGCTCGACTTATCATTCGCTTAGTCCTTAGTCCAGGAGTTGCAAGTAGTTTCTGGTGTTTATAGCATGCTGGAGGCCATGCGTAGCGCTGACCCTCGGGGTGGGTTACGACGCGGTAGGCAGTTGCACGGTGTACCAAGGGTCACCCGAATGATGAGCTTGGGAACCCTGCGCACATCGTTTGGGGCCGTAGCGGAAACTTCGGTCGGACTTCCGTGCGGGTTCAGTCTCAAATAGGCGATAGCCTGGACTAGAGGTCTTATGTGATTTACGGTCGTGGCTGACTCCCTCGCTGGGCATCCGCTTGAAGGTTGCCAAGGTGCATGGTTTTATGGCACACAGCAATAAGTGGCGAGAGCGTGTGTGAAGAAGTACACTCCCTGCAGGGTATGAAACTATTCGAATAGCCACGTCCTCGGATATGGACTACTTGGAGAACTTATGTTCTTCATAGATAATCAAATGGATACTCATAAAAATATCAAGACAAGTGTGAGTACCGTGGATGGCACTCTCCCGGAAGGGGAAAGTGAACCCATGGTGGTGTATTGTGATGGAGCTAGTGGACTCGTGTGCAGTTTCTAAAATTGTAACAAAGAGTTAAAACTGAGTAGGTAGGTTAGCCATGAGTCGAAGCTAGCATTGCTGCATAAACTCCACCACCCCCCTTGTTTATACATGAGCATGAAAGACTAAGTATGCTTTAAAGACTTGTTGAGTACGTTTGTACTCACGTTTGCTTAATAAATGTTGCAGATGAGACCCAGGACCCATCGGGTGGGTTCTTTCTAGATGTTGACGATGCCGAATAGTTGGTGTCCCAGCTATGACCTTGCCCTGTGGCGGGCTGTAGATAGTCTGGCCATGTGCCTTTTTACTCTTTTCATGTGTCCGTACTCAAACAGCTTTATGCTTCCGCTTGGTTTGTATGCACGTGTGTGTATGACTTGAGTGTCGGGTCATGTGAACCCTATCTATAAGAACATATTATGCAAGGCTCGTCTGAGCCTCTTAAATAAAAGTCATGTTCTTATATGGTTATGTTGTGATGCCATGGTTGTATCTATGCATATCAGGCATGTCGTGCATACGTGTGACGTGCAACGGTATGTATGGGATCTGACTCTTAGTCGTGTGCCTTTAGTAGTACTCTTTACGGGAAACTACCTCTTTGTGATTCCACCGAGCCATGGAAGCTTGCTACTTCTCCGAACACATTGATTGACCGGCATGTATCCTTCTCTGCTGTTGTGTCTATCCCTTCGGGGAAATGTCTCATAGTGTAATGGAGTCCCTGTAGTCTGCTACGACTCGTCTACGTGCAGTGATGGCATTCGTGTCTCACAACGTAATGGAGTCCTTGTAGCTTGCTATGACTCGCCTACACACACTTGAGGCCGACACCTGCATTGTTGGGTTACGTATGCCTGTTTCCGTATGGATGTGCCACTTGGGTTTTATGGCTAGTCTTGTCGGCCCAGGTTCTTTGTTGTTTGAATGCCAGCGACATGTTCACATACGTGAGCCAAAATACGCAAACGGTCCCGGCTAAGGTAAGGCTGCAGCCGTGGAGCTTACCGTGCGTGAGGCCGCAAAGTGATGTGATATGTTACAGCTTGGATTCATATGACTTAGGATTGGGGTCCCGACAAAGGGGCACTAGATGCACTAACAATCTCCCCCTTTTGGGTGATTGATGGAAAATAGGTTAAGTTTTCAACTGGGATAAACATATGAAGTGTAAGTACTGAGTTTGGGGAATTTGATTGCAAGATATAGAAGAACACCCCCCCCCCTCCTTGAAGATGTGCATATTGGGGAATGTGCTTTGGACTGCAAATGCACATGGCAGGTTAAAAACATGGAGAACTATCCGTATATCTTGTAATTCATACACGCATTCAATATATGACATGAGGAATTGAAATGCATGATGAAAAATGGTGTTTGACAAAATTCGACATGCATGCATTAAGGTACTTGAAGAAATAAGCATGCGGAAAGCAGTTCAAAAGCGTCAGACCGCCATTGGACTTAAGTTTACAACTCATCAAACAAAAGATTCAGAAGAGTGAGGGTTGTGACTTAAACAAAAAAACAGCCCATAATATATAGACCCGCTTGAAGACTAACTCAAGTTTCTCCCCCTTTGTCATTGGTGACCAAAAGGGATGAAAAATGAGGACTAATGCCCCTGAAGAATTTCATCTTGAAGGTGGTGGAGGAGCGCCAGCCTTGTCAGTGTCATTTGTTGAAGTAGGGCCCACTATAGTGTCATCAATTTCCTCAGTTGCATCTGTCTCGCGCGATAAAGAATATGAGCTTGTGGCTTGCTGAGGAACTTTAACCTTTTAGAATTTCTTCCGAGGAGGGTGAGCCCCATCAAGGTTCTGCGCAAGGTCCATCTCCTTGAGTTCTTCAGGATTCTTGAGGTGAGACAGAATGGCCCATGTGCGATTGAAGACTTCATGAAGATAGTATTGGTTCTTCCTCATGGAGTTGTGCGTGGCTACATATCTTGAAGAAGTGAACCAAACTGACACTTGACCCACTTGTGTTTGCGATCAACCTTCTGATGAAGATTTATAAGAAGCTCATGATCGGTCATCACACGAGGGGCAGGGGCTTGAGGAATATGAGATGCAGGCTTTGCAACAGTGTCTTGGTTGGCAGTGTCATCATTGGTAGAGTAAGAGGCGGGCTGGCGAATCTGGCCATCCAATGGACTATTTCCTTCATTAATGATAGGATCTTTGCCTTTTCATTCAGATGAGGAAATCAGTCGCTTGATGAATTCAAGAAGGGGCAAATAACTGAGATGATTGATGAGGTCTGGCTCATGAGCAATTGAAGACCTTGTTCTGATGAATTTCATAATCCAAGGAGCATAAGGATTTAGTTCAAATGGTGACATTGCAATGTTGCTCAAAGTCCTCATGAAGAAGTCATGGTAGTTGATAGGAATACCATGGATGATATTGAACAACACATTCTTGATGATACCCATAACATCTTGTTCAGAAATGTGGCCTTTGATACGATAGAGAGTTTTCTTTAGAGTCTTGAAGAGTGTTCTGGGCACATAAAGCAATTCCTTCACAAGTAAAGTTGTTCGTGGAGCTTAGCCAGGTTTTATAGGCTTCATCAGCACTTGCATCAGATGATTTGGTAGTTCAGGTTCATCATAGATCATCCTAGCATTAGGGGAAGGAGGACTGACTGGAAGTTCTCAGAGCAATTCAAAGGCTGGTGTTGTGAGATGAGTAATTTTAGTCATCCAGTCAAGAACCCATGTGTTAATGTCTTCAGCATTTCCTGAGATGTACAAAGTAGCATAGAGCTGAAGACTAAGCTCTTCATTCCAATCGCAGATTTCACAACAAAGTGGAAGAAAGCCTGCATCATGAACAACAGCCAGCACAGGGGGAAATCATGGAAGGGACTCCATGTCTACATGAGGAATATGCCTGTGCTTGAAGACTTTCTTCTTATCAAATAAGACTAATGCATAGAAGTTCATCTGAGCATGAGTCCAAAACCTATGACGTCTGATTCTTGGCTTGTCATAAGGATTTTCTGCTGTGAAGAAAGAATGCTCGTTGAAGAATCTGTCCTTGTTGAATTTTACATTCTTTGAGTAAGGAGTTCGTTGCTTAGGCTGAATATGCAAGGTAGTAGGTTTGAACACCTCTGTTGACACAACAACAGTTTCTTCCGCCTGAGGAATATGAGCCACAATCTCATGAGAGGATTTCTGAACTTCTTCAATATGTCTTTCTTCAGCCGATGCAGCTTGAAGTTCTTCATTGTCAGTCTTTTCCTCAGATCCTGCCACAATTTCTTTAGTCTCGGCTGGGGACTAAAGAATCTGAGTCAAAAGGTGTGGTCATTGGCGAATTTGGGTGTTGAGTTTCCCAATATCCATAGTTGATTAATGGCGTTGTGTTGCCAATGTCCACATCTTCTTCAAATTTTACAATGCCAGCCTCTTCAGCGGTGAACTGAGGCTGGGGCGATGATATCGGAGGAGTTGAAGCAATGTTTTCGACAACAATTTCTTCATCCATCTGCTCTGTGGAAGCACCAGAATGGGTTTCTTCAGATTCATCATTTGGTAAGACATAGTCCACACCAATTGGTACAACTTCATATGATGGCATTAAGGAAATTGGAACATCATCAATTGGCTCAGTTGTGGAACTACGCAAAGTCTTCATCCGTTTGGGTTCTAAGGACTTAGGTGGAGTTGATGATTTTCTCTTCTTGACATGCTCCTTCTCAACAGCCTTAGTCTTCTTTGCTTCTGATGTAGAAGGAAGTGTGATTATCTTATTATTTATGGATTTTCCAATCCTGGCTGATGAGGAAGGTGGTGCAGTTTCTTCAGGTACAACTGATGCAGTTGCCCTTTCAGATTCTTCAGCCTCAGCAGATTCTTCAGCTGGCCTATGTGTTTCTTCAGGCGCAACATTGCAAGTTGCCCTGGCAGATTCATCAGCAGGCTGAGCAGATGATCTAGCCTGGGGAATTTGAGCAGTTGAACTGGAAGAAACCCTTGTGTTGTGGTCCTCAACTGCAGTTTGAGCTGCCTTGACAAACCTCACCTTTATGCCTCTCCATTCAGCATCATATCGCTCTTGTTCTTCAGTGAGGCGTCTGATTTCAGATTGGACTATAATGATTTGGTTGGGAGTCAGGTTCATTACATTGTTCTTTGGGAAATTTTCTTTCCTGGTTCTGCTTGTTTTGGCTCTCTGAGCTTGTTCTCTCTTCCATTTTTCCTCGGCAATGAAGTGTGTGAGTGTTTGGGGAACGTAGTAGTAAATCAAAAAATTTACTACGTGTCACCAAGATCAATCTATGGAGAAACCAGCAACGAGCAAAGGGGGAGTGCATCTTCATACCTTTGAAGATCGCAAAGTGGAAGTGTTACAAGAACGCGGTTGGTGGAGTCGTACTCGCAGCGATTCAGATTGCGGTCGATTCCGATCTAAGCACCGAAAAACGGCGCCTCCCCGTTCAACACACGCGCAGCCCGGTGACGTCTCCTACGCCTTGATCCAGCAAGGAGGAGGGAGAGGTTGAGGGATAGCTCCGGCAGCACGACGGCATGGTGACGGTGGAGCTATGTGGTACTCCGACAGGGCTTCGCCAAGCACTACGGAGGACAAGGAGGAGGAGGGATAGGGCTGCACCGAGAGAGTGAGAGATAGATTTGTGTGTCGAGGGGCCCAAAACCCTCCACTATTTACAGGAGGAGGAGGAGGAGGGTGCGCCCCCTCTAGGGTTCCCACCCTAGGGGGTGCGGCAGCCCTAGATGGGGATGGTCGGCGGCCAAGAAAGGGAGAGAGGGGGCGCGCCCTAGGGTGGGCCTAGGGCCCATCTATGCCTAGGGTTTGCCCAGGGGCTGGTTCCCGCCAAATTTCGGCCCATGCAGGCCTCTGGTGCCGGTGGCCCCTCACGGTGGACCCCTGGAACCCTTCCGATGGTCCCGATACGTTACCGGTGATGTTCAGAACACTTCCGGTAACCAAATCCTCACTTCCTATATATCATTCTTTACCTCCGGACCATTCTGGAACTCCTCGTTATGTTTGGGATCTCATCCGGGACTGCAAACAACCTTCGGTAACCATGTACACAATTTCCCTATAACCCTAGCATCATTGAACCTTAAGTGTGAAGACCCTACGCGTTCGGCAGGCATGTAGACATGATCGAGACACCTCTCCAGTCAATAACCAACAACGGGATCTGGATACCCATGTTGGCTCCCACATGATCCATGATGATCTCATCGGATGAACCATGATGTCGGGGATTCAATCAATCCCGTATACAATTCCATTTGTCCATCGGTATGTTACTTGCCTGAGATTCGATCGTCGGTATCCCTATACCTTGTTCAATCTCGTTACCGGCAAGTCTCTTTACTCGTTCCGCAACACATCATCCCATGGCTAACTCCTTAATCACATTGAGATCATCATGATGATGTCTTACCGAGTGGGCCCAGAGATACCTCTCCGTCACACGGAGTGACAAATCCCAGTCTCGATTCGTGCCAACCCAACAAATACTTTTGGGGATACCCGTAGTGTACCTTTATAGCCACCTAGTTACGTTGTGATGTTCGGTAGACCCGAAGTATTCCTACGGTATCCGGGAGTTGCACAATCTCATGGTCTAAGGAAATGATACTTGACATTAGAAAAGCTTTAGCAGATGAACTACACGATCTTGTGCTATGCTTAGGATTGGGTCTTGTCCATCACATCATTGTCCTACTGATGTTATCCTGTTATCAACGACATCCAATGTCCATGGCCATGAAACCGTGACCATCTATTGAACAATGAGCTAGCCAACTAGAGGCTCACTAGGGACATGTTGTGGTCTATGTATTCACACATGCATTATGTTTTTCGGTTAATACAATTATAGCATGAACAATAGACAATTATCATGAACAAGGAAATATAATAATCACTTTATTATTACCTCTAGGGAATATTTCCAATAGTGAGGACATGACTCACACTAGGAGGTAGGTCTAGTGAGGAAAGTGGGGTGTTGAGATCCTCATGCGAGATGTCGATGAAGTTAAGTATCAGCTTTGGATCCAGCAAGAGAGGAACAGAGCTGCCCTTACCAATTGCTGCTCTTTGTTGTGTGTCCTCAATGAGATCCACAAGTTCTTCATCATCAGCTTCATCATCCTCAGATCCTGAGGGGACATTAACTACAACTTGCCTGTTGTGAGGACTTGGTTGTTGACCTCGTCCAGTAGTTTTTTACTCTTCAGTAGAGTTGGGCTAGTTGAGGAAGTTGGTTGAGCAGTGGAGGATGAAGATTTAGCTGAGTCAATTGCAAAGCACTTAGTTCTCTGACATGTGGCAAGGTGCACTGGGGTTGAGGATTTTGCAGCCATAGTAGAGGAATGTGCAGCCATAGTGGCCTTCGAAGAAGAGCCTTGAGTAATTTTTACATCTGAGGATCTTGGCCTTGAGGACGTTGGATTGTTGGCAGATTTCTTGGGCATAATTTTCTTTGCCACGGTTTCATCAGCACATGCTGCAGCAGCAGAGTCCTCATTGAATTTTTTTCACTGCCTCTTTGGCAGTCCTCTGAAGCTTTCTCTGGTGTTTTTCCCATTCTTCAGGAAAGTCCTCACCACATGCAATGCTGGTAGGATCAACTTCTTGATTGGCAGCAGTAGGAGCTCTTTTGCACGATGGCTTTATGGCGAATTACTTGAAGTACTTATCCATGACATAGCAATATTCCTTCCACTCATGTGCCCACATCCTCCTCAATCCTCTTTATTCTGATTTTCCTTTGTTATTTTGTTTCTATTCCATGAATAGCTTCATCATGAGTGCAGTACCCAGCATAGAGTTCATCAAGGATTTCAAAAGCAGTGTGCCTTTCTCTCTTCTTACCTCCTGATACGTCTCCAACGTATCTATAATTTTTTATTGTTCCATGCTATTATAGTATCATTCTGGGATGTTTTATAATCATTTTATAGTCATTTTATATCATTTTTTGGTACTAACCTATTGACATAGTGCCAAGTGCCAGTTGCTATTTTTTCCATGTTTTTACATCGCAGAAAATCAATACCAGACGAAGTCCAAATGACAGGAAACATCACGATGATTTTTTTATGGGCCAGAAGGAACACAATAGGCCCTGGGTGCGCCTGGGGGGTGCCCCGAGGGGGGCACAACCCACCAGGGCACGCCAGGAGGCCCAAGCGCGCCCTGGTGGGTTGTGCCCACCTCGGGTGCCCCAGGGACCGCCTCTTTGCTCTATAAATACCCCAATATTATAGAAATCCTAAGGAGACAGTCGAAATATTCATCTAGCCACCGCAAAGTCCAGAACCACCAGATCCAATCTAGACACCATCTCAGATGGGGTTCACCACCTCCATTGGTGCCTCTCCGGTGATGCGTGACTAGTTCTTTGTAGACCTTCGGGTCCGTAGTTAGTAGCTACATGGCTTTCTCTCTCTCACTGAATTCTCGATACAGTGGTCTCCTGGAGATCCATATGATGTAACTCTTTTGCGGTGTGTTTGTTGGGATCGATGAACTTTGAGTTTATGATCAGATCTATCTTTTTATATCCATGAAAGTTATTTGAGTTTCTTTGGTCTCTTATATGCATGATTGCTTATAGCCTCATATTTCTTCTTTGATATTTGGGTTTTGTTTGTCCAACTTGATCTATTTATCTTGCAATGGGAAGAGGTGCTTTGTAGTGGGTTCAATCTTACTGTGCTTGATCCCAGTGATAGAAAGGGAAATGACACGTATGTATCGTTGCTACTAAGGATAAAACGATGGGGTCTATCTCTACATAGATAGATCTCGTCTACATCATGTCATCGATCTTATTGCATTACTCCCTTTCTCCATGAACTTAATACACTAGATGCATGCTAGATAGCGGTCGATGTGTGGAGTAATAGTACTAGATGCAGGCAGGAGTCGGTCTACTAATCTTGGATGTCATACCTATGTAATGATCACTTCCTGGATAACGTCATTAGTATTTGAAGTTTGATCAATTTCCCAACAGTAATTTGTTCACCCAACGTTTGCTATGTTTTCTCGAGAGAAGCCACTAGTGAAACCTACGGCCCCCGGGTCTTTCTTTTCATATATTTGCCGTTGCAATCTACTTTTCCTTTGCTTTTATTTTTAGATCTATTAAGCCAAAAATACAAAAATACCTTGCTGCATTTTATTTATATTTATTTTATTTGCGATCTATCTATCAAATTACTACAAATCTTTCTCCCGGCCACGTGCCTTTCTAGCGCCGTTACCCGAAAGGGATTGACAACCCCTTTAACACATCGGCTTGCGAGTATTTGTTATTTGTGTGCAGGGGCTGTTTACGTTGTGTTGCTTGGTTCTCCTAATGGTTCGATAACCTTGGTTTCATATCTGAGGGAAATACCTACCACAGCTGTGCTGCATCATCCCTTCCTCTTTGGGGAAATACCGACATAGCTTCAAGTGACATCAAAAGGAATTTCTGGCACCGTTGCCAGGGAGGATCTTCAACATATACTAGGTTCCTCATCAAAAATCTCATCTCCTTGCAATTTACATTATTTGCCATTTGCCTCTCATTTTACTCTCCCCCACTTCACAAAAAATTTCTGTTTTATTCGCCTCTCTTTTTCCGTTCACCGTTCTCTTGCTTTCTAGTTTCAATGGCTAGCGTCCCTACTCCTCCTTTGTCGCCAGATTTTGAAGTTCTTTACTTCAAGCAAAGACAAGGAGAAAATTTGAAAGATGCCTGGTATAGGCTTATGGAATCATATCATATTTCCAACTTAAAGGGGGAATCTAAAGTTTTGCTTCGTAATTTTTACATAGGATTGGCTTTGCATCATAGACAACTTCTTGATTTTGCCGCTAAAGAAAATTTTATTGAACTTGATGCCAATGTTGCCTATGAAATTTTAGAGAGAATTTTGGGAATTCCACCTCAAAAGAAGGGGTTTCCTTTTACCCCTGAGGGACCCAAATGTTAGGCAAACTTGGTGATTTGCATAAACATATGGTTGAAATACAGAAATATAATGAACCCCTCAAACACCTCAATGGTAGTATAGATCGCATGAATACTCTGATTACTCTTTGCAATAAGCAATTGGATATTTTGGATCTTAAGATGGTTTATTTCCTGGAGAATTTAGGGAAGCATAAAGAGCCTCCCGAGTTTGAGAAAACCCTTACAAAAGTTGCCAAAACTTTGGAAGACAAAACTTAGATCCTTGCTTTATGCCTAGCTAAGGGCGTAAAACAATAGCGCTTGTTGGGATGCAACCCAATGCATAAAATTTATTTTTGCCTTTTGCTTTATGTTCTTGAGTTTTTACACAATTATTCTACTGTTACGATTGTGTTTTTTGTGTTTTAATTAGTTTTTGTGCCAAGTAAAGCCTTTAGGATCTTCTTGGGTGATAGTTGTTTGATCTTGCTGAAAAAAACAGAAACTTATGCTCTCACGAAAACAATTTTAGTAAATCACAGAAACGTGATTTTGATCTGAAATTTTTACAGAAGATTTATAAATCAATTAAATAGAACTTCCTAATTTAGTAGAATTTTTTGAGTTACAGAAGTATTGGAACAAATCAGATTACTACAGACTGTTCTGTTTTGACAGATTCTGTTTTCTTTGCGTTGTGTGCTTATTTTGATGGCTCTATGGTTTTCTTTGATGAGTTTTTGCCATAGAAAAGTTTGAATACAGTAGGTATAATGCAAGAAAAAAATATGAATTGGTTTAATACAGTACTTATTGTAGTGATTTATTTTTCTTATACTAACAGATCTCACGAAGGTTTTGTTGAGTTTTGTGTGATTGAAGTTTTCAAGTTTTGGGTTATCTTACGATGGATGAAGGAAGGATGGAATATCCCAAGCTTGGGGATGACCCGGAATCCCAAGCTATTATCCAAAAATGATCAACCAACTAAGCTTGGGGATGCCCCCGGGTGGCATCCCCGCTTTCTTCCAACGATCATCGGTATTTTACTTGAAACTATATTTTCATTCGTCACATGATATGTGTTTTGCTTGGAGCGCCTTGTATGATATGAGTCTTTGCTTGTTTTATTTTGTGTTTTAAGTCTTGATCCCTTGCTGGACACACCTAATTGAGAGAGCCAAAATATGTCATGGCTTGTTAGAATTGCTCTCTATGCTTCACTTCAAAAAAAATTTGAGCAATGGACTTGCTCTAGTGCTTCACTTATATCTTTTTGAGCACGGTGTGTTTAGTATTTTTGAAGAAATTCTCTCTTACTTCACTTAGATTTATTTCAGAGTTAGTAAAATTTTCAAGAAATTCTCTCTTGCTTCACTCAAATTATTTTGAGGGAAAGAAGAAAAATTATGCTCTTGATCTTCACTTATATTTGTTTGAGCTTATGAAAAGCAACACATTAAAATTAGTCCCAAAGTGATAGATATCCAAGAAGGATATAATAAAAACTTTCATGAAGATCATTAGAAAAAATAAAATTGATTTTGAGTAATAGTTTTGAGATATGATGATGTGATATGTGAGTTATGTTGATGAGTAATTATGCTTCAGTAAGAATATTGGTGTTAAGGTTTGTGATTCCCTATGCAAGTACGAAAGTAATTAGTCATGCAATGAAATTATATCCTACTTGTGGTGCATTATTTGGTGTTATTTATGCTTAATGCTTGCTTATGAGATTATTAGTTTCTTGGTTGGTCGCTTCCCAGTCTTTTGCTAGCCTTCATTTTGCACCAAGTATGAGCTCTACTTGTGCATCCAAATCCTTAAACCCAATTTTTGCCACATGAGTCCACTATACATACCTATATGCAGTATTTCCGTGCCGTTCTAAGAAAATTTGTATGTGCCATCTCTAATTTTCAAAATAAACTTCTCTTTTGTGTGTTTGTTTCGCTCACGGAGCGGTGAGGGGTGGCTAATATTTTCCATGCTAGATGTGTTATTCTCACGATGAGTGTTTATTCACTTGTCAGTGCACGAGAGTAAGGCAAAGGTATTAGGGATACCCAGTCCCGAAATGCAAAAATGAATTTACTTTATGTTGTCAAATAATAAATTCCTTGGAAAGTGTTGGTATGGAGGGCACCCGTGATACGGTTAGCCATGGAAAGTGAAAGTATGGTGGAAAAGGAATAAACTTTATTTTTTGTTTGCGAACCGCCTATGATATATCTAGCATGGAAAGTGTTGGGAACTCTAAGTCATTTTCGTTGGTGGGATGGATACACCTCCCAAAATGTTTTTATCTCTAAGTTTTTCGCTTTGAGCTATGGCACCTCTACAAATCCCTATTTCCCTCTGCAAAGGGCCTTTCTTTTACTTTATGCAATTTTTATTTTTGAATTTGAGTCTCCATCTTCTGTTACCAAAGCACCAACTAGGACGCAATATGATCGTACTTAAGTATTGGGTGTAGCTAATATTCGAGTGTGTTTCATGAATGGATCAATGTTTGAGCGTGATGGGCTAGGGATAACTTATTTTAGTGTTGATATGCTTGAGTATCTAAATTATTATGTCAAAACTAGACTATTGCTTTGAACAACTAAAAGTCCAAATGCCCATGCTGTGAGGAAAAGAATATGATATGACATGTTAGGCGGCATTCCACATCAAAAATTCTGTTTTTATCACTTACCTACTCGAGGACGAGTAGGAGTTAAGCTTCGGGATGCTGATACGTCTCCAACGTATATATAATTTTTGATTGTTCCATGCTGTTATATTATCATTCTTGGATGTTCTATAATCATTTTATAGTCATTTTATATCATTTTTTGGTACTAACATATTGACATAGTGCCAAGTGACAATTGTTGTTTTTTCCATGTTTTTTACATCACAGAAAATTAATACCAGACGAAGTCCACATGCCATGAAACTTCACGATGATTTTTTATGGGCCAGAAGGAACACAACGGGCCCTGGCTGTGCTTGGGGGTGCCCCGAGGGGTGCACAACCCACCAGGGCGCGCCAGGAGGCCCAGGCGCACCCTGGTGGGTTGTGCCCACCTCGGGTGCCCCCAGACCGCCTCTTTGCTCTATAAATACCTCAATATTCTAGAAACACTGAGGAGATAGATGAAATATTCATCCAGCCGCCGCAAAGTCTAGAACCACCAGATCCAATCTAGACACCATCTCGGATGGGGTTCACCACCTCCATTGGTGACTCTCCGATGATGCGTGAGTAGTTCTTTGTAGACCTGCAGGTCCATAGTTAGTAGCTAGATGGATTTCTCTCTCTCTCTCACTAAATTCTCAAAACAATGGTCTCTTGGAGATCCATATGATGTAACTCTTTTGCTGTGTGTTTGTTGGGATCGATGAACTTTGAGTTTATGATCGGATCTATCTTTTTATATCCATGAAATTTATTTGAGTTTCTTTGATCTCTTATATGCATGATTTCTTATAGCCTTGTATTTCTTCTCCGATATTTGGTTTTTTTTGGCCAACTTGATCTATTTATATTGCAATGGGAAGAGGTGCTTTGTAGTGGGTTCGATCTTACGGTGCTCGATCCTAGTGACAGAAAGGGAAACGACACGTATGTATCGTTGCTACTAAGGATAAAACGATGGGGTCTATCTCTACATAGATAGATCTTGTCTACATCATGTCATCATTCTTATTGCGTTACTCCGTTTCTCCATGAACTTAATACACTAGATGCATGATGGATAGCGGTTGATGTGTGGAGTAATAGTAGTAGATGCAAGCAGGAATCGGTCTACTAATCTTGGACGTGATGCCTATGTAATGATCATTGCCTGGATATCGTCATGAGTATTTGAAGTTCTATCAATTGCCCAACAGTAATTTGTTCACCCACCATTTGCTATTTTTTTCTCGAGAGAAGCCACTAGTGAAACCTACGGCCCCCGGGTCTTTCTTCTCATATATTTGCCTTTGCGATCTACTTTTCCTTTGCTTTTATTTTCAGATCTATTAAACCAAAAATACAATAAATACCTTGCTGCATTTTATTTCTAGTTATTATATTTCCGATCTATCTATCAAATTACTACAAATCTTTCTCCCGGTCATGTGCCTTTCTGGCGCCGTTAGCTGGAAGGGATTGACAACCCCTTTAACACGTCTGGTTGCGAGTATTTGTTATTTGTGTGCAGGGGTTGTTTACATTGTGTTGCTTGGTTCTCCTACTGGTTCGATAGCCTTGGTTTCATATCTGAGGGAAATACCTACTGCCGATGTGCTGCATCATCCCTTCCTCTTTGGGGAAATACCGACGTAGCTTCAAGCGACATCACCTCCTTTATGAGGCTTTCTTTCATCAGACATTTCTCCTTCTGAGGAATCTGAACTCTTGAAGATTCTGAGGAGGTATGCAATTTTTCTTCAAGGAATGCTGCAAATGAGTTAAGTGTTGGGGACGATGCATGGAAAACAAAAAATTTCCTACGCACACGCAAGATCTATCCATGGTGATGAGCATCTACGAGAGGGAGAGTGGAACTACATACCCTTGTAGATTGCTAAGCGGGAAGCATTAAGAAATGCGGTTGATGTAGTCGAACATCTTCGCAATCCAAATCGCCCAGCATCCCGCGATCCCATCACGATTCGTCCCGCGATCTCATCACGACCCATCCCGCGATGAATTCACGAATCGTCTCACGATCCTGATCACGGTCCTTCCGATCTAGCCCCGAACGGACGACACCTCCGCGTTCAGCACACGTACGGCTCAATAATGATCTCCGTCTTCTTGATCCAGCAAGAGGGATCACAGAGGTAGACGATTTCTCCGGTAGCACGACGGCATTGCGGCGATGGTGGCAGAGCAATTCTAGCAGGGCTTTGCCTAAGCACCACTAAAACGGGTCTAGAGGAGAAACTACAAACTATAGGAGAGGCAGCACATGGCTTAGGGTTTCTTGATGTGTCCCAAGTGCTAGACCCGCCCCTTTATTTATATGCTGAGCCCTGGGGTCGAAACTTGGAGAAAAATCCTCCTCAAGGTCGGTTTGCCCGCAAGGCAAGAGTCCTCCTCGAACTCCAGGACCAGACGCCAAGGTCCTCGGCATCTGGCCCTAGACGCTAGGGTCCCTAGCGTCTGGCCCCTGGCCTCCGCAAAACACCTTTTGCACCTTCCTAAAGCCTCGTGGGCTTTACCCCTTGGCCCAAATAAAGTGTCCTTATACCCCGAACATTTCGGGAAACATCCAAAACTATTTTCGGTGAATTCCAGAACCCTTCCGGAGACCAAACACTATTATCCCATATATCAATATTTACCTCCGGACCATTCCGGAGCTCCTCGTGACATACGGGATCTCATCCGGGACTCCTAACAACCTTCGGTCACCACCATACATAACTCTGTCAAAGTGTGCAGACCCTGCGGGTTCGAGAACTATGTAGACATGACCGAGACACCTCTATGATCTATAACAAATAGCGGGACCTAGATGCCCATATTGGTTGCTACATATTCTACGAAGACCTTTATCGGTCGAACCTCTATGTCAAGGACTCAGTTAATGCCGTATGTTGTTCCCTTTGTTCTTCAGTATGTTACTTGTTCGAGATTCGATCGTCGGTATCTGTATACCTAGTTCAACATCATTACCGGCAAGTCTCTTTACTCGTTCTGTAATACAAGATCCAGTGGTTAACTCTTTAGTCACATTGCTTGCAAGGCTTATAGTGATTTTGTATTATCGAGTGGGCCCTGAGATACCTCTCCGTCACACGGAGTAACAGATCCCAATCTTGATCCATGCCAACCCAACAGACACCCTCGGAGATACCTGTAGAGCACCTTTATAGTCACCTAGTTACCTTGGGACGTTTGATACACACAAGGTACTCCTCTGGTGTCAGTGAGTTGCATGATCTCATGGTCATAGGAACAGATACTTGACATGCAGAAAACAGTAGCAATAAACTGACACGATCATATGATACGTTTGTAGTTTGGGTCTTGTCCATCACATCATTCTCCTAACGATGTGATCCCGTTATCAAATGACATCTCATGTCCATGACTTGGAAACCATAGCCATCTTTGATCAACGAGCTAGTCTATTAGAGGCATAATAGGGACATGGTGTTGTCTATGTATCCACACATGTATCTGTGTTTCCTATCAATACAATTTTAGCATGGATAATAAACGATTATCATGAACAAGGAAATATGATAATAACCAATTTATTAATGCCTCTAGGGCATATTTCCAATAGTCTCCCACTTGCACTAGAGTCAATAATCTAGTTCACATCACCATGTGATTCGCATTGTTATGAATCTAACACCCAATGAGTTCTAGGGCTCGATCATGCTATGCATGTTAGAGAGGCCTTTTAGTCAACGGGTCTACGACATTCAGATCCGTGTGTACTTTGCAAATCTCTATGTCATACTGTAGACACTGCTACCACACTCCACTTGGAGCTATTCCAAATGGCTGCTCCACTTTACGTATCCGGATTGCTACTAAGAGTCATCCGGATTGGTGTTAAAGCTTGCATCGACGTAACTCTTTACGACGAACTCTTTATCACCTCCATAATCGAGAAACATTTCCTTAGTCCTTTAGTTACTAAGGATAATCTTGACTGTTGTCTAGTGATCCACTCCTGGATCACTTTTGTACCCCTTGACAGACTCATGGCAAGGCACACACAGGTGTGGTACATAGCATGGCATACTATATAGAGCCTATGGCTAAAGCATAGGGGACGACCTTCGTCCTTTCTCTTTCTTCTGCCGTGGTCGAGCTTTGAGTCTTACTCAACTTCACACCTTACAAATTAGGCAAGAACTCCTTTTCTGACTGATCCATTTTGAACTCTTTAAAAATCTTGTCAAGGTATGTACTCATTGAAAGTCTCATCAAGTATCTTGATCTATCTCTATAGATCTTGATGCTCAACAATTAGGTAGCTTTATCCAGGTCTTCCTTTGAAAAACTTTTTTCAAACAACCGTTTATGCTTTCCAAAAATTCTACATCATTTCCGATCAACAATATGTCATCCACATATGCTTATCAGAAACTCTATAGTGCTCCCACTCACTTTATTGTAAATACAAGTTTCTCATAAACTTTGTATAGACTCAAAAACTTTGATCACCTCATGAAAGCGTATATTCCAACTCCGAGATGCTTGCTCCATCCCATAGAAGGATTGCTGGAGCTCACACACCTTTTAGCATCCTTAGGACTGACAAAAGCTTCCGGTTGTATCACATACAACCTTTCCTCAAGTAAATTGTTAAGGAAACGGTGTTTTGACATCCATCTGCCAGATTTCATAATTGAAAACTGCAGCAACTACTAACATAATTCCAATAGACTTTAGCATCGCTACGAGTGAGAAAGTCTCATCGCAGTCAATTCCTTGAACTTGTCGGAAACTTCTTTGTGACAAGTCGAGCTTTATAAATGGCGACATTTACCATCAACATATGTCTTCATCTTTCAGGTCCATTCGTACTTGACGACCTGCCATCCAATGAGCAAGTCTACCAAAGTCTATCCTTGGTTTTCATACATGGATCCTTTCTTGGATTTCATGGCCTCTAACCATTTGTCGGAATCCGAGCCCATCATCGCTTCTCCATAGCTCGTAGGCTCGTCATTGTCCAACAACATGACCTCTAAGACAGGGTTGCCATACCACTCAGGAGCAGTACGCATCCTTGTCGACCTATGATATTTGATAGTAACTTGATCCGAAGCTTCATGATCATCATCATTAACTTCCTCTTCAACTAATGTAGGCTCCACAGAAACAATTTTCTATGTTGCGCTACTCTCTGGTTGAAACAAAGGTTCAACAACCTCATCAAGTTCTATCTTCCTCCCACTCAATTCTTTCGAGATAAACTCTTTCTCGACAAAGGAACCATTTTTAGAAACAAACACTTTGCACTTGGATCTGAGATAGAAGGTATACCCAACTGTTCTTAGGGTACTCTATGAAGATGCATTTGTCCGCTTTGGGTTCAAGCTCATTAGGTGAAAACCCTTTTCACATAAGCGTCGCAGCCCCAAACATTAAGAAATGATAGCTTAGGTTTCTGCCAAACCATATGGTGTCATCTCAATGGATTTAGATGGTGCCCTATTTAAAGTGAATGTAGTTGTCTCTAATGCATAACCCCAAAACGATAGTGGTAAAACGGTAAGAGACATCATAATACGCACCATATCCAATAGAGCACGACTATGATGTTCGAACACACCATCACACTATGGTGTTCCAGGTGGCGTGAGTTGTGAAACAACTTTCACATTGTCTAAAGTTGTATGCCAAACTCGTAACTCAGATATTCACCTCCACGATCATATCGTAGACATTTTTATTTTCTTGTCACGATGATCTTAAACTTCACTTTGAATTTGTTTGAACTTTTCAAACATTTTAGACTTGTGTTTCATTAAGCAAATATACTCATATATACTCAAATCATCAGTGAAGGTAAGAAAAATAAAAATATCCAGCACACGCTACAACACTCATTGGATCGCATACATCAACATGTATTATTTCCAATAAGTTACGAGCCCACTCCATCATACTGAAAATGGGTTCTTTAGTCATCTTGCCCAAGAGGCATGGGCTGCATGTCTCAACCGATTTGAAACCGAATGAGTCCAAAGATCCATTAGCATGGAGTTTCTTCATGTGAGTTATATCAATATGACATTTAGCGGCATTGCCACAGGTATGTGGTACTATCATTATTAACTTTGCATCTTTTGGCATGAATTTTATGAACATGTGTATTACTACAATCAAGATTCAACAAATCATTCTCATTGGGTGCATAACCATTGAAGGTATTATTCATGTAAACAGAATAACCATGTTGCAATAAACACGATCTAATCATGTTCATGCTTAACGCAAACACCAAATAACATTTATTCAGGTTTGACACTAATCCCGAAGGTAGAGAGAGCGTGCGATGTTGATCACATCAACCTTGGAAACATTTCCAACACACATCATCACCTCACATTTAGCTAGTCTCTGTTTACTCCGTAGCTTTTATTTCGAGTTACTAACATTTAGCAACCGAACCGGTATCCTATACCCAGGTGCTACTAGGAGTACTAGCAAGGTACACATCAATAACACGTATATCAAAATATCCTTTTGTCGACGTTGCCAGCCTTCTTATCTACCAAGTATCTAGGGTTGTTTCGCTTCAGCGACCGCTCTCCTCATAATATAAGGACTTAGTCTCGGGTTTGGGTTCAACTTTGGGTTGCTTCACTCGAGCAACAACTGACTTGCCATCCATGAAGTTTCCCTCCTTGCCCTTGTCCTTCTCGAAACTAGTGGTTTTACTAACCATCAACACTTGATGCTCCTTCTTGATTTCTACCTTTGCGGTGTCAAACATCGCGAACAGCTCAGGGATCATTATTTCCATCCCTGGCATTTTATAGTTCATCACGAAGCTCTAGTAGCTTAGTGACAGTGACTTGGAAAACTATATCAATCACTTTCTTATCTGGAAGATCAACTCCCACTTGATTCAAGCGATTGTAGCACCCAGACAATCTGAGCACATCCTCAATGATTGAGCTATTCTCCTTCATCTTGCAGGCAAAGAATCTTGTGTGGAGATCTCATATCTCACAACACGGGCACAAGCCTGAGATCCCAATTTCAGCTCTTAGAACATCTCATATGTTCCGTGACGTTCAAAACATTTTGGAGCCTCAATTCTAAGCCGCAACGCATGACGCACAGAACTATCAATTAGTCATCGAAACGTGTCTGTCAGATGTTCACAACATCTACAGACGACGCTAGAGGGGGTGGCGCACCGAGTGGTGCATTAAGGACATAAGCCTTTTGTGCAGCAATGAGGACAATCCGCAATATTGATACCATCATATTTCAACTCTATTTCTTTAGGAACATATAAAAATTCAAGGGAGCTACAGCGTGAGCTACAACATAATTTGCAAAGACACTACTAACTATGTTCATGATAATGAGTTCAATTAATCATATTACTTAAGAACTCCCACTCAAATTGACATCCCTCTAGTCATTCGAGTGATACATGATCCAGATTCACCAACTCAAGTCCGATCATCATGTGAGTTGAGGTGGTTTCAATGGTGAACATCATCATGTTGATCATATCTACTATATGACTCATGTTCGACCCTTCGGTCTCTTGTGTTCCAAGGCCATGTCTGTACATGCTAGGCTCGTCAAGTTTAACCCGAGTGTTCCGCATGTGCCACACTGGCTTGCACCCATTGTATGTGAACTTAGAGTCTATCACACCCGATCATCACGTGGTGTCTCGACACGATGAACTTTCGCAACGGTGCACACTCAGGGAGAACACAATTTATCTTGAAATTAAGTGAGGGATCACCTTATAATGCTACCGTCGTCCTAAGAAAAACAAGGTGCATAAAAGGATTAACATCACATGCAAATCATAAGTGACATGATATGGCCATGAACTTGTGCTTTTGATCTCCATCTTGAAAGCACCTGCATGATCTCCATCGTCAACGATAGGGGTTTTGTACCCATGAACAGAGTATAGGTGCAAAGAATTTGAAGTGGTCATATGCATCCTCGGAAATTTTCAAAATATATGCGTCCTCTTTACTCATTCCGTAATACATCATCCCGTGACTAACTCCTTAGTCACATTGAGCTCATTATGATGTTGTCTTACCGAGTGGGCCCAGAGATATCTATCCGTCACACGGAGTGACAAATCCCAGTCTCGATTCGTGCCAACCCAACAAACACTTTCGGAGATACCCGTAGTGCACCTTTATAGCCACCAGTTATGTTGTGACGTTTGGCACACCCAAAGCATTCCTACGGTATCCGGGAGTTGCACAATCTCATGGTCTAAGGAAACGATACTTGACATTGAAAAGCTTTAGCAGACGAACTACACGATCTTGTGCTATGCTTTGGATTGGGTCTTGTCCATCACATCATTCTCCTAATGATGTGATCCCGTTATCAAGGACATCCAATGTCCATGGTCATGAAACCGTGACCATCTATTGATCAACGAGCTAGTCAACTAGAGGCTCACCAGGGACATGTTGTGGTCTATGTATTCACACATGTATTACGGTTTTCGGTTAACACAATTATAGCATGAACAATAGACAATTATCATGAACTACGAAAAACAATAATAACCATTTTATTATTGCCTCTAGGGCATATTTCCAACAGTCTCCCACTTGCACTAGAGTCAATAATCTAGTTACATTCTGATGAATCGTACACCAATAGCATTCTAGTGATGATCATGTTTTGCTCATGAGAGAGGTTTAGTCAATGGATCTGCGACATTCAGATTCGTATGCACTTTATAAATATCTATATCTCCCTCCTGAATGTAATCACGGATGGAGTTGAAGAAGCGCTTGATGTGTCTTGTCTTCTTGTGAAACCTGGGCTCCTTCGCAAGGGCAATAGCTCCAGTGTTGTCACAGAATAGAGTCATCAGGCCCGATGCACTTGGAATTACTCCTAGGTTGGTGATGAACTTCTTCATCCAGAGTCCTTACGTTGCTGCTTTCGAAGCAGCTATGTACTCCGCTTCACATGTAGATGCCGCCACGATGCTTTGCTTGCTGCTGCACCAGCTGACTGCCCCTCCGTTCAAAATATACACACATCCGGTTTGCGACTTGGAGTCGTCCGGATCTGCGTCGAAGCTAGCATCGATGTAACCCTTGACGACGAGCTCTTCGGCACCTCCATATACGAGAAACATGTTCTTTGTCCTTTTCAGGTACTTCAGGATATTCTTGACCGCTGTCCAGCGTTCCGCTTCGGGATCACTTTGGTACCTCCCTACCAAACTTATGGCAAGGTTCACATAAGGTCTGGTACACAGCATGGCATACATAATAGAGCCTATGGCTGAAGCAGCTTCTCCAAGGTCCTTCATTGAAAAACACTTATTCAAGTAGACCTTTATACTTTCCAAGAGTTCTATATCATTTCCCATTATCAGTATGTCATCCACATATAATAAGAGAAATGCTATAGAGCTCCCACTCACTTTCTTGTAAATACAGGGTTCTCCATAAACCCGTATAAACCCAAATGCTTTAATCACCTCATTAAAGCGAATGTTCCAACTCCGAGATGCTTGCACCAGCCCATAGATGGAGTGCTGGAGCTTGCATACCTTGTTAGCATCTTTAGGATCGACAAAACCTTCCGGCTGCATCATATACAGTTCTTCCTTGAGGAAGCCATTAAGGAATGCCGATTTGACGTCCATTTGCCAGATCTCATAATCATAAAATTTGGCAATTTCTAACATGATTCGGACAGATTTCAGCATCGCTACGGGTGAGAAAGTCTCATCGTAGTCAACTCCTTGAACTTATCGATAACCCTTAGCGACAAGCCGAGCTTTATAGACGGTCATATTACCATCCATGTCAGTCTTCTTCTTATAGATCCATTTATTTTCAATGGATCTCTTATCAACAGGCAAGTCCACCAAAGTCCACACTTTGTTCTCATACATGGATCCTATCTCGGATTTCATGGCTTCAAGCCATTTGTTGGAATCTGGGCCCGCCATTGCTTCATAGTTCGAAGGTTCACCGTTGTCTAACAACATGATCTCCAGGACAGGGTTGTCGTACCACTCTGGTGCGGAACGTGTCCTAGTGGACCTTCGACGTTCAATAGTAACTTGATCTGAAGTTTCATGATCATCATCATTAACTTCCTCTCCAGCCGGTGTAGGCTCCATAGAAACAACTTCCTGTGCTGCGCTACTCTCCGGTTTGAGTGGAGGTACAATTACCTCCTCAAGTTCTATTTTCCTCCCACTTACTTCTTTCAAGATAAACTCTTTCTTGAGAAAGTATCCATTCTTGGCAACAAAGACTTTGCCCTCGAATCATAGGTAGAAGGTATACCCAATAGTCTCTTTGGGATATCCTATGAAGACGCACTTTTCCGCTTTGGGTTCGAGCTTCTCAGGTTGAAGTTTCTTCACATAAGCATCGCATCCCCAAACTTTTAGAAATGAAAGCTTAGGTTTCTTTCCAAACCATAATTCATACAGTGTCGTCTCAACGGATTTTGACGGTGCCCTATTTAAAGTGAATGCAGCAGTCTCTAATGCATATCCCCAAAATGACAGCGGTAAGTCGGTAAGAGACATCATAGATCGTACCATATCTAATATAGTGCGATTACGACATTCAGACACACCATTTTGCTGAGGTATGCCAGGCGGCGTGAGTTGTGAAACAATTCCACATTTCCTTAGGTGCGTGCCAAACTCGTGACTTAAATATTCTCCGCCACGATCAGATCGTAGGCACTTTATTTTCCTGTCACGTTGATTCTCTACCTTACTCTAAAATTCCTTGAACCTTTCAAAAGTTTCAGACTTATGTTTCATTAAGTAGACATACCCATATCTACTCAAGTCATCAGTGAGGGTGAGAACATAACGGTAGCCACCATGAGCCTCGACACATACATCGGTATGTATTATTTCCAACAAGTCAGTTGCTCGCTCCATTGTACCGGAGAACGGAGTCTTGGTCATGTTGCCCATGAGGCATGGTTCGCACGTGTCAAATGATTCGAAATCAAGAGACTCCAAAAGTCCATCAGTATGGAGCTTCTTCATGCGTTTGACACCAATATGACCAAGGCGGTAGTGCCACATGTAAGTGGGACTATCGTTGTCAACCTTACACTTTTTGGTACTCACACTATGGACATGTGTAACATCACGTTCGAGATTCATCAAAAATAAACCATTGACCAGCGGGGCATGACCATAAAACATTTCTCTCATATAAATAGAACAACCATTATTCTCAGATTTAAATGAGTAGCCATCTCGCATCAAGCAAGATCCAGATACAATGTTCATGCTCAAAGCTAGTACTAAATAATAATTATTATGGTTTAACACCAATCTTGAAGGTAGATGTAGAGGCAGCGTGCCGATGGCAATCACATCGACCTTGGAACCATTCCCGACGCGCATCGTCACCTCGTCCTTTGTCAGCCTCCGCTTATTCCGCAGCTCCTGCTTGGAGTTACAAATGTGAGCAACTGCACCGGTATCAAATACCCAGGAGCTACTACGAGCGCTGGTTAGGTACACATCAATAACAAATATATCACATATACCTTTAACGTTGCCGGCCTTCTTATCCGCTAAGTACTTGGGGCAGTTCTGCTTCCAGTGATTGGTACCCTTGCAATAAAAACACTCAGTCTCAGGCTTGGGTCCATTCTTGTTCTTCTTCCCGGTAACTTGCTTACCGAGCGCGGCAATAGCTTTGTCGTCCTTCTTGAAGTTCTTCTTGCCCTTTCCTTTCTTGAAACTAGTGGTATTATTCACCATCAACACTTGATGCTCCTTTTTGATCTCGACCTCTGCTGATTTCAGCATCGAGTACAACTCAGGAATGGACTTCTCCATCCCTTGCATGTTGTAGTTCATCACAAAGCTCTTGTAGCTAGGTGGAAGCAACTGGAGGATTCTTTCAATGACCAAGTCATCCGGGAGATTAACTCCCAGCTGAGTCAAGCGGTTGTGTAGCCCAGACATCTTGAGGATGTGCTCATTGACAGAACTATTCTCCTCCATCTTACAGCTGAAGAACTTTTCAGAGACATCATATCTCTTGACCCGGGCATGCGCTTGGAAAACCAATTTCATCTCTTGGAACATCTCATATGCTCCGTGTTGCTCAAAACGCTTTTGGAGCCCCGGTTCTAAACTGTAAAGCATGCCGCACTGAACAAGGGAGTAATCATCGCAGCGAGAATGCCAAGCGTTCGCAACATCTTGCTCTGCTGGGAGAAGGGGTGGGTCACCTAGTGGTGCATCAAGGACATACAATTTCTTGGAAGCTATGAGGATGATCCTCAATCCACGGACCCAGTCCGCATAGTTGCTTCCATCATCTTTCAGCTTGGTTTTCTCTAGGAATGCATTGAAGTTTAGGGTCACATTCGCGTTGGCCATTGGATCTACAATATAGATTGTAAAGACAATTTAAGACTAAGTTCATGATAATTAAGTTCACATAATCAAACTATTTAATGAACTCCCACTTAGATAGACATCTCTCTAGTCATCCAAGTGACACATGATCCATGTCAACTAGCCCGTGTCCGATCATAACGTGAGATAGACTAGTCATCCATGGTGAACATCTCCATGTTGATCGTATCTTACGACTCATGTTCGACTTTTTGGTCTTCCGTGTTACGAGGCCATGTCTGTACATGCTAGGCTCGTCAAGTCAACCTAAGTGTTCCGCGTGTGTAAATCTGGCTTACACCCGTTGTATGCGAATGTTAGAACCTATCACACCTGATCATCACGTGGTGCTTCGGAACGACGATCCTTAGCAACGGTGCACAGTTAGGGTGAACACTTCTCTTGAAATTTTATTGAGAGATCATCTTATTTACTATCGTCGTTCTAAGCAAATAAGATGTAAACATGATAAACATAACATGCAATCAATATAGTGACATGATATGGCCAATATCATCTTGCTCCTTTGATCTCCATCTTCGGGGCACCATGATCATCACTATCACCGGCACGACACCATGATCTCCATCATCATGATCTCCATCATTGTGTCTTCATGAAGTTGTCTTGCCAACTATTACTTCTACTACTACGGCTAATGTTTAGCAATAAAGTAAAGTAATTACATGGCGTTTATGATTGACACACAGGTCATACAATAAAATAAGACAACTCCTATGGCTCCTGCCGGTTGTCATACTCATCGACATGCAAGTCGTGAATCCTATTACAAGAACATGATCAATCTTATACATCACAATGCATCACATCACATTCTTTGGCCATATCACATCACAAGGCATATGCTGCAAAAACAAGTTAGATGTCCTCTAATTTGTAGTTGCAAGTTTTTACGTGGCTGCTATAGGTTTCTAGCAAGAACATTTCTTACCTACGCCAAAACCAAAACGTGATATGCCAAATGCTATTTACCCTTCATAAGGACCCTTTTCATCGAATCCAATCCGACTAAGGTGGGAGAGACAGACACCCGCTAGCCACCTTATGCAACAAGTGCATGTCAGGTGGTGGAACCAGTCTCACGTAAGCGTACATGTAAAGTCGGTCCAGGCCGCTTCATCCCACAATATCACCGAATAAAGATAAGACTACTAGTGGTAAGCATATTAACAAAATCGACGCCCACAACAACTTGTGTTCTACTTGTGCATAGATTCTACGCATAGACCTAGGTCATGATGCCACTTTGGGAGACGTAGTAGTAAATCAAAATAATTCCTACGATCACCAAGATCTATCCATGGAGAAACTAGCAACGAGTGGGGAGATATTTCATCTTCATACCTTTGAAGATCGCTAAGCGGAAGCGTTACAAGAATGCGGTTGGTGGAGTCGTACTCGCAGCGATTCAGATCGCGGTGGATTCCGATCTCAGCGCCGAACAACGGCGCCTCCGCATTCAACACATGTGCATCCCGATGACGTCTCCTATGCCTTGATCCATCAAGGAGGGAGGAGAGGTTGAGGGAGAGCTCCGGAAGCACGACGGTGTGATGACGGTGGAGCTATGTGGTCTCCGGCAGGGCTTCGCCAAGCGCTACGGAGAACGAGGAAGAGGAAGGGTAGGGCTGCGCCGAGAGAGAGAGAAGTCGTGTCTCAAATCAGCCCAAACCCTTGAATATATATAGGAAGAGGGATAGGGAGGTCTGCCTTGGCCCCTCCTCCAAGGAGGAGAGGTTCGGCCGAAGGTGGGGAAGAGTCCACCTCCCATAAGGGAGGTGGATCTCCTCCTTTTAAATCCTTTTGCCCTTTATCTCTTTATCCCAGCCGCATGGGACTTTCTAGAAGGTTTTTTCCATCCCAACAAGGGCTGGAACACCTCCTCTAAGGGCCCACGAAGTCCTATGGTCATCACACCCCTCCCGGGGGTCCTCCGGCACCCTCCCGGCACTCCCGATACACTACCGATGAGCCCGAAAACTTTGCGGTGACCAAAAATGGACTTCCTATATATCAATCTTTACCTTCAGACCATTCCAGAGCTCCTCATGACGTCCGGGATCTCATCCGGGACTCCGAACAACCTTCGGTAATCACGTATACCATTTCCCTATAACCTTAGCGTCATCAAACCTTAAGTGTGTAGACCCTACGGGTTCGGGAGACACGTAGACATGACCGAGACATCTCTCTGGTCAATAACCAACAGCGGGATCTGGATACCCATGTTGGCTCCCACATGCTCCACGATGATCTCATCGGATGAACCACGATGTCGGGGATTCAATCAATCCCGTATACACTTCTCTTTGTCTATCGGTATGATACTTGCCCGAGATTCGATCGTCGGTATCTCTATACCTTGTTCAATCTCGTTACCGGCAAGTCTCTTTACTCATTCCGTAATACATCATCCCGTGACTAACTCCTTAGTCACATTGAGCTCATTATGATGATGTCTTATCGAGTGGGCCCAGAGATACCTCTCTGTCACACGGAGTGACAAATCCCAGTCTCAATTCGTGCCAACCCAACAAACACTTTCGGAGATACCCGTAGTGCACCTTTATAGCCACCTAGTTATGTTCTGACGTTTGGCACACCCAAAGCATTCCTACGGTATGTGGGAGTTGCACAATCTCATGGTCTAAGGAAATGATACTTGACATTGAAAAGCTTTAGCAGACGAACTACACGATCTTGTGCTATGCTTTGGATTGGGTCTTGTCCATCACATCATTCTCCTAATGATGTGATCCCGTTATCAATGACATCCAATGTCCATGGTCATGAAACCGTGACCATCTATTGATCAACGAGCTAGTCAACTAGAGGCTCACCAGGGACATGTTGTGATCTATGTATTCACACATGTATTACGGTTTCCGGTTAACACAATTATAGCATGAACAATAGACAATTATCATGAACTAGGAAATACAATAATAACCATTTTATTATTGCCTCTAGGGCATATTTCCAACACAAAGTAGGGCAGTAAAATTAGATTTTATTTACCCTGATGAAGAACACGACGAACAGAGAGGTGAACTGGAGGAGTTCATCAGTTTAGATCTCCCACGCCCTAGCTTGGCAGAGGGAGACAGCTACAGTGGCCGCAGGGTGAAGACTTTCGCGGCCGATGTGAGTGCGATAATGGCGAGGTCGAAGTAGTGAAGATCTTCCTCTCCGATGACGATGATTTTGGCGGCGGTGCTAGGTCTTGAACTTGGGAGAGAGTGATGTGAGGAGTAACTCGAGCTAGGGCAAGGAAAGAGGGTATTTATAGCGGTAGTAAAACCAACCGACCAGGAGATTTTGGACCAGATTGCCCCTGACCCTTGACTCTATGTGACATGTGTCACCCACATATTGAGAAGTGGAGATCGTGGAGGGATCGTGACTTATCCAGTCCTGGTAATAGGAGTCGGTTTGAGCGGCAACTGGCAAAAATTGAAAGTGAAAATTTCAAGTTTTCGTTTGCAAATTCTTAAGCTTACAAGGACTCGGTGAATACTTTGAACGAGTTTCAAAGTAGAACACATATAAAGAATTCGTGAACAGACTGGGTTGAGTTTAGCATAGAGGGGGAACGGGTCCGCTCACATTCACTTAGATGAAAATTGACTTTAATAATTAGCAATAAGTATTGCATGTTGAGAGATGAAGATGCCATTGTGTTGCTGGCGAATTTCAAGACCTAAGAAGAATTTAAACTCCCCCATCATAGACATCTGATATTCTTCACTCGTCATATATAGGCAAATTCATCACTGTAACGTTTATCAGTACAGGTAAAGATAATATCATTTACATATATTTGGCACACGAATAATTCATTGTCATAGCATTTTGTGAAAAGAGTTGGGTCGAGTGAACCGGGTTTGAAGCCTTTCTTCATGAGGAATTCCTTTAGAGTGCCATACCATGCTAGAGGGGCGTGCTTGAGGCCATAGAAGGCCTTGTTGAGTCTGAAGACTTTGTCAGGATGCTTAGGGTCTTCAAAACCTAGGGGTAGAGCAACATATACTTATTACTCAAGCTTGCCATTGAGGAATGCACTTTTCACATCCATTTGATATAAGATGATATCATGATGGTTAGAATAAGCAAGCAATTCAAGCCTGGTAAGATATCTCAAAAAAAGCATAATCAAGCAATATGTGAATAGCTTCAAGTCTAGCAGCAAGTGAAAAAGTTTCATCAAAGTCAATTCCTTCAACATGTGTGTAGCCCTGAGCTACAAGACGAGCCTTATTCCTCACCACTAGGCCATTTTTGTCTTGCTTGTTATGGTAGATCCACTTGGTACCTATGATGTTATGCTTCCGAGAATCTGGCCGCTTTACGAGTTCTCACACATTGTTGAGTGTGAATTGATGCAATTCCTCTTGTATAGCTTGAATCTACTTAGGCTCCGTGAATGCTTCGTCAACTTTGGTGGACACTATGATAGAGACAAAAGCAAAATGCCCACAAAAGTTAGACAAATGTGAAGCTTTTGAGCGAGTGAGGGGACCTGGTGCATTGATGTCGTTGAGGATTTCGTTAATCTGCACTTCATTTGCTACTGTTGGATGAGTAGGTTGATGAGGCTGACGATTTTCTTCAGCTCCATTTTCTTAAGGTGTATCACCATGAATGTCTTCATTGGTTGAGATGACTTCCTCAATAGGTTGAGGTTCTTCAATGGATATGATATCTTCAGTTGCCTTCAACTTAATGGATTCCTCGGGACACACTTCATCTAGCACACGAGATAGGTGCTCTTTTTGCGAGCCGTTAGTTTCATCGAACCGCACATCTACAGTTTCAACAACCTTGTTGTGATAGGTGTTGAGACTCTAGGTGTGCGAGTCCTTTCCGTAACCAAGCATAAAACCTTCATGTGCTTTCGATGCAAATTTAGAACTGTCGTGAGGATCTCTAATCCAGCATTTAACGCCGAAGACTTTGAAATAACTCATATTTGGTTTCTTCTCAATGATGAGTTCATATGAAGTCTTCTTTAAGAATTTGTGAAGATATACCCTGTTGATGATGTGGCAAGCAGTATTGATTGCCTCAGGCCAGAAGCGGCGATGAGTCTTGTATTCATTAGGCAAAGGTGTGAGCCATCTCAACAAGAGTCATGTTCTTGCGCTCCACGACGCCATTCTATTGAGGAGTATATGGGGCAAATAGCTCATGAGTAATACCAAGTTCATCAACATATTCATCAAGACCAGTGTTCTTGAACTCAGTCCCGTTGTCACTCCTGATGTGCTTGATCTTGGCACTGAAGTTTGTTGAGGCCCTTGAAGCAAATCGTTTGAAGACATCCTGCACCTCAGACTTGTACAGAATAATATGCACCCAGGTGTAACAGTAATAATCAACAATAACAAAACCATACAAACATGAAGTATTTGTTAGTGTGGCATAATGAGTGGGGCCAAACAGATCCATGTGAAGCAATTCAAAGGGTCGAGTAGTGGTCATGATAGTCTTCGGGGGATGCTTGGATCTGGTCATCTTTCCAGACTCACAAGCACCACATAGATGGTCCTTGAGGAATTTGACACCTTCAATGCCTATGACGTGCTTTTTATTCATGAGTGTGTGCAAGTTCCTGATGTCAGCATGTCCAAGTCTTCGAGGCACGTGGCATGCTGAGGACCTATAGAGAAATCAACAATATACATGTCTCCTCTCCTAAAGCCTTCGAAGACTTTGGATTTGTCAGATTTCATGACAACAACACAGCGATATTTTCCAAAGATGACAACCATATCAAGATCACAAAGCATTGAGACAGACATGAGGTTGAATCCGAGGGATTCTACAAACATCACCTTATCCATGTGTCGGTCCTTCGAGATAGCAACCTTACCTAGACCCAATACCTTGCTTTTTCCTTTGTCGACGTAGGTGATATGCTTCAGATGAGATGGGGCAACTGGTATATTCATCAATAGATTCTTGTCACCAGTCATGTGGTTTGTGCATCCACTATCGAGGACCCACTCAATAGCTTTTGGAGTTTCATCCTGCAGATGAATTAGTACAACTTACGAACTCATATGCTTCAGAGTGAAGAATATGACATCAAATTCATCAGACAGAATTTCATCACACAAAATAGTAAATAAAACAGTGTGAGGATGTGAGAAATGAGGAATTCATTTCTGCGTGATTAGCTTGCGTCCTTTCAAGCATTTCCTCAGATCTCTAGCAAATTCATCAGACGTTTAAGTTCATCTAGAGACCTGACCCTACATAAGATATTGGTTCAATTTCTTCACCACCCACATCTGGAGGGGTGGAAAAGAATTCATCATTCTGCGAGCTCCATAAGAGAAGGGAGGCATTGAAGCTAGTGCACTTCGTTTCATGGGAGAGGGGTTAGACTACTCATATGAATAAGCAGAGAAATTCTTCGAGGACTTATGAACATAATGATTTGAAGAATAATGCACATATTCAGAACTCTTAGATTTTCCCTGCAAAATAGATGCATTAGCACGAGAATGATACTTTTGACCATTTGAGGAATTTAGTCCACGTGAAGACTTTGGTGCATATGAGGAATTTGATCTGGGGTTCCTTTTCTTCATAGGTGGTGTCATGAGGACATTTACTTGAAGATTTTCCAAGCAACTCTTGGGAACCCAGATTTTCCTCATAGGAGAACTGTTCCTGCAGTTAGTTCCAACAAATCTGGCAAATACTTCACCATTCTGATTTTTGAAGAATTTGTAGTTGGAGTCAAATGACTCATCACAGGAATATGAAGTTTCACAAGTAAAGCCAGATAAAGTGGATGGATCTACTGGAGGTCCTTTCGCAGTAACCATGAGGTTTTGGGGTACTACTCAGGTTTCCAGTAGGATCCATCAGCATTGAGTTTCCTCTCCAATGCAATACCCTCTTTCCTAGGGTTCTTGTTTAGAATCTTCTTTTTGAGCACATCGCAAAGGGTTTGATGTCCTTTGAGACTTTTGTATATTATTGTCACATACAATTCCTTCAACCCTGCATTTTCATCAGTGATACATGTGGTATTCTCATATCAGGAATTTGTAACCACAGTGATAGTTGAAGAATTTGCAGTAATAGAAGCATTTGAACATTGAGGTGAAGAATTAGCAGTTTCACGTTCGATGCATTTCAAACATGGTGGAACAAAATCTTCCTGAGCGGTACTGATCTGTTGAGCAGGTAAGGAATCATTTTCCCTTTGAAGATCCTCATGAGACACTCTTAGTTTCCCAAGATCTTTCTTTCTTTGAAGAAATTTATAAGAAAGCTTCTCATGATCGACTAAGAGAGCGTTATGATGACTTTGAAGGTTATCATACTTTGACTAAAGACTTTTGAGATCATCAGTCAGAGTTTGAGTCCAATCCACTTCCTCATTCAACATATCATCACTTTTGTCTAGCAGTTTCTGAAGCTTTTCAAGTGCACTTTGTTGCTTAGTGGCAATATTAGCAAATTTGGAATAGCTAGGTTTCACATATTCATCAGATTCACCTTCGCTTGATTTAGAGGAGGAATGATGTTTGTGTACCTTGGCACCTTTAGCCATGAAGCAATAGGTGGGAGCATAATCATCGTTGCTGACGCCAGTCATTGGAGTAGTCATTTTCTTCATCGTTGAAGATGGACTTGCTGACGAAAGTAGTAGCGAGTGCAAGGCTAGCAACACCAGATTCTGACTTCACTTCAGATTCTTCCTCTTCTTCATATTCTTCATATTCTTCTTCAGAATCCATTTCCTTGCCAATGAAAGCCCAAGCCTTTCTAGAACCATTCTTCTTGTGCGATGAGGACTTTGAAGATTTCTTCTTTTTCTTCGAGTCGTCAGAACTGTCATCCTTGTATTTCTTCTTATTTGATCATTTTTCCCAGAAAGGACAGTTAGAGATAAAGTGACCAGATTTCTTGCATTTGTGACAAGTTCTCTTCTTGTAGTCGCTTGATGAAGAATCTGATTTCTTCATGCCACTTTTTGATGACTTTCCAAACCGACCTCTCCTTGAGAACTTCTGGTATTTCCTCACGAGCATTGCCAGCTCCTGACTCGGTTCTTCAGGATCACAAAGGCTACTATCAGATTCTTTACCTTCGGATGTGGAAATTGCATTTGCCTTCAATGGACGAGATCTTCCATAGCTTGGCCCGTAGAGGTCTCTCTTCTCAGCTTGTTGGAATTCATGAGTATTGAGTCTCTCAAGTATATCAACAGGATTAGGTGGCTTGTAGTCTCCACGCTCCTAAATCATCAAAGCCAGTGTATCAAATGAGTAATCAAGAGATCTCAATAGTTTCTTCACCACCTCGTGGTCGGTGATGTTAGTGGCACCAAGTGCTTGAAGCTCGTTGGAGATATCAGTGAGACGATCAAAAGTTTGCTGAACATTCTCATTATCGAGTCTTTTGAAGCGGTTGAAGAGATTGCGAAGAACATCAACTCGGGGAGTCACGTTGAATTGAAACACCTTCGTTGACTTTGGACAGCCTATCCCAGATAAGCTTAGCAGATTTCAAAGCACTCACTCTGTCATACTTGCCTTTGCTCAGATGGCCACAGATGATATTCTTTGCTTGATAAGCGAGTTGCTTGAATCTCTTCACATCAGCAGCGTTGATCGTGGGAGTAAGAGTAACAGAGGGAACACTAGTTTCCACAACGTACCAGAGATCGTTGTCAATTGCCTCAAGATGCATGCGCATCTTTTTCTTCCATTTGGGGTAGTCCGTCTCATAGAAGGTAGGACAACCCGCGGAAACCTTGATCATACCTACAGTCGACATAACTAGAACTCCAGGCGGTTAAACCAAAATCACATAGAACAAGGGAGTACCTTGCTCTGATACCAATTGAAAGTGCGTTATGTCGACTAGAGGGGGTGAATAAACGATTTTTACAAATTCATCACTAAGGAATTTCAACTTGAGGAATTTGAAATGTAATGAACTACTAGCAACGGAATAAGTACTCAGGTGCATGTGAAACAAAGCAAAAGCATAGTCATCGTGATGAAATATAACATGCACAGATTACAAGTAGCATGGTACAGGATAAGTAGGTGGAGAACAAGGTGACTGAGGAATTTGATATGAGGAAATTGAGAAACTCTTCACTCAAATTCTTCAAACAGTAATGATCAATTTCATCGACATGTATGCGAGGAAATCGAAGGGTTGAGGAAATGGAACCAGGTAGCTCGGTGAAGACAATGGTTTGATGACCTAGTTCCAACTGTTTTGACAGTTGTGCGTCTGGTTTGGAGCGGCTTGGTATTAAACCAAAGGACGCACAGTCCCAGGACACACAGTCCTTACCATATTCTCCTTGAGCTAAGGTCACACAGTCCTCGCCCAACACTCGTGGTAAGTCTTCGGGGTAGACTTCCAAAACCCTCACAAACTGGTCACCCGGCGATCCACAATTGACTGCTGGATGCTCTATACCACAGTCACCTGGCGATCCCCAATTGACTGCAGGATGCACTAGACCATGACGCCTAACCGTCTGGAAGATACACAATCTTCAAAGGTAAAAAGTGTCGGTTCCACACAGGAACAATCTCTTCAGTGATGCTCAATCACTTTGGGTTTGGTGGTTTGGTTTTGGGTTTTTGCCTCACTGATGATTTTCTCTCAAAGTCCTCATAGGATGGGTTGCTCTTAAATGACAAGTGTCAAGTTCTCTCTCGGAGTAGCCAACCAACTAGTGGTTGGGGGGGCTATTATAGCCAGGGTCCAACCCGACATGATAAGTCATAAATGCCCCGCAATGATATGACCGTTAGGTCGATAAAATATCTGGACACCCATAGGTTAAACTCTAGGGTTGTTTGTGACCGCAATAGATTGATCGGAAAGGATAACTTTGAGGTGGTTCCACTACCTATAACAATTTCATCTTATGTTCTCAGCTACTTATGAACTTTGGAGTGATAAAATATCCTTTTCGTTAGGTCAATCAACCTATGGGTGTCACAAACAACCCTAGAGTTCGTACTAAGATAACACGATATGATATGCATCAATCAACCCTAATGCCACCTAGATACTCCAACGTCACCACAAGTATCCATGGGTTAATTATTCGACGTGCATCAAACAATTTTAGATTCATCATCTTCAATCCAACACAAAGAACTTCAAAGAGTACCCCAAGATTTCTATCCGAGAAAGTAGTATGAAAATGTGCATAGATCCCCCAAGGTCACCGGAATCCGCAAATTGATGCCATAACATATGTCAAGTGAATCGATAGAATGTCCCATTGTCGCACGGGTATCCACATGCAAGATATATTTCAAGTGTTCTCAAATACGCTATTCAATCCAACATAAAGATCTCAAAGGGAAAGATCCAATTCATTACAACAAGATAGAGAGGGAAGAACACCATATGATCCAACTATATTAACAAAGCCCATGATACATCAAGATCGTGTTATCTCAAAAACACGAGAGAGAGAGAGAGAGAGAGAGAGAGATTGAACACATAGCAACTAATACATACTCTCAACCCCGAAGGTGAACTACTCCCTTCAGTATTTCTTATATTGTCCAGAAAAATCGTCAAAAAGTTTCGGGCGATTCAGAGAACTTTTATTATCTGTATAAAAAACAACACCACGGTAATTCTGCTAAAAACAGTGTCAGTCCGGGTTACTTCTAATAAAATCATATAAAGTGCATCCAAACCATATAAAAATATTGTAAACATAGATGAACATGACATGAATACTTCGTAAATTATTGATACGTCGAGACGTATCAGTAAACAATGTCTCCCTTGTCTCCTGTTACCCATCGATCCCACGTCAACAAGTCGGAACGCCCTACCCGAGATCAACCGGTTTTAGTGCCGACACGGATGCTAGTGAGCGTGTTGACCGTGGGCAACAAGGACGGGCGGCGCTGCTCCAAGCAAGATTCAGCGAGCAAAGGAATCACGATTTTTATGCTACATGCTACAAGTGACACTGGAATTTTCTACAACCGGTGTCCCATGCAGCTATGACCGTAGTTGTGGTTTGCTACGTCGCACAAATATTTGTTTTTTGTTGGAAGCGTAGTTCAAACTTTCTGGAACATGCGAGCAAGATGTTGCAACGGCGAGGTGTGCGACTAATGAGCTGCAACTAACGGGCATGAGCAGCGGCGCGCACCGGTGAGTCGCGATCATCGCCATTGGGGCTACAACTATCGCCGTCGAGAGCTGCAACCGTAGGTGCAACTGTTACATGGGTCGAGGAGGCAGCGAGGACGACCGACGAAGATGGGGACCGGCATCGAGGAGGAACGACGAGGATAGGGATCGGCGACGAGGATGGCCATTCGATGAGATGCAGGGGCAATCCCTTTTCCTTACGCGTGTGTGGGGAAGACAAAGCCATCGGAACGGGTGTGCTCCACCAAATCGGATGGTTGCGAGCCGATCGGGACAAATTTAGGCGGACGCGCCGACAACTAGCACTGGCCTTTAAACGATTGGGTTAAATTAATATGAGGAAACAAAACACAAACTATTCTATTAAAATGTTTGTGCCCTAGTGTTATACAGATAATTATCTTTTTTTGTGTGTGGCATGGACAATTATCTTTATTTTATTGGGAGCAAGCACACACAATTATCTAATTTAGAGAAATACGGAAAACTCCTGATCCACCTTGACAGGTGACGTGGACAAACGGGCCACCTTCCCAAGTAACGGGAGCCGTGATCGGAGATGGACGCACGCCCGCCTTCTGCGAGAACCCGCCTTCCCTCTCTTAAAAACCCCAAGCCTCGGGAGCAGAAAGAAACCCTCTTCCAAAACACAAGAAAGATAAGCAAGCTGCGGTGGCCATCGTCGTTAGAGAAATATACGAAACTCCTAATCCAGCACGAGACGAGAAACCAATCTGTTAGGCCTTCATGGGTGACTGGACACAAAGCCGAGCCAAACCATTTTTCGGCTGGGCAGTGTAAACCAATTGTTTTTATACTAAACTTTTGTATTTATTTTAAACTAAGTCTATTGTATCACAATTGTAATTAATATAATTTCTTATTACATAGACACATAACAACGTTTCTAAATAATAATTATATTACTCTTTTATAAACGGTTGATCATTAGATCGAGGCGAGGAACTCGTGTTGTTGGATCAGCGAAGTTTAGAATTTCTTATCTAATGTGTGCATCAATTATTGCAGCTTTCTGAAGAAAAAATGTTGAATGAAGAGAATGTATATTATTGAAAATTTTATTCTACAAAAATTAAATTGTATAATGTAGAAAAAAATATTTATTGTTAAAAATATTTTGAATTATTTTCTAATATTGCATAAATTATATAGTATATACACATATATTTAAATATACATACGCGTGTTCATATTTCTTTTAATATTATTGAATACCATGTTTGATTTTGCGCAAATGGGAGGTCCTACCGGTTTCTCAAATTAAAAAATAAATTGGTTTGGACATTAAAATATATTCATCATAATTTTAATTATGATACTGAGACATCCATCTTAAAATGAGACTAGTGTATTTAAACTCAGCTTAACGAGTCAGATTGATTTGCCTCCACCTGTTATAATCTATTAGTATGTGGTGTGAACTTACGCTCTAACAAATTAAGCACTATTTTAGACATTTAGTAATCTTTCAAATGTAATATATGATTTACAAGAATAATTTATAGTTGGGGACTTCTTGAAGCCCCGGGGGCGACTGCCCTTTTCGCCCGGCCTATGGGCCGGCTTTGCGCGGACAGACGGACCAAGATCGGACACGAACGCCCACCTTCTCGCGAGACCCCGCCTCCCCTCATGCTTTCCTCTCTTAAAACCCTCTTCAACAGCGGACCCACCGAAACCCTGCCTTCGCGTCTTCTCTCTCTTAAAAACCCTAAGCCTCGAAAGCAGAAAGAAACCTTCCTTCAAAACACTAGAAAGATAAGCAAGCTGCTGCGGTGGCCCCCGTCGTTAGAAAAATATATGAAAATCCTAATGCAGCACGAGATGAGAAACCAATCTGTTGGGCCTTCATGGGTGACATGCATACAAAGCCTATCCAAACCATTTTTCGGCCGGTGTAAAACCAATTGTTTTTATACTAAACTTTTGTACTTATTTTAAACTAAGTCTATCGTATTACAGTTATAATTAACATAATTTTCTATTACTAAGCCACATAACAACATTTCTAAATAATAATTATATTATTTATTTATATACAGTTGTAATGTATATTATTAAGGATTTGATTGTACAATATTTAAATTGTATAATGTATAAAAAACTCTTTATTATTAAAAAAATCTTTTGAATTCTTTTTTAACATTGCATAAATATATACTGTATACACATATATTTAAATATATATACGCATGTCCATATATATTTAATATTATTGAATATAACGTTAGATATTTCTAAATCATATACACACCAACAAATATTTTAATAATGGTTTTAGTGTATATTAGGCAACCATATTTGTAGAAACTTTTAGGCCATAGAAAATGTGAATTGCAAGTTGATTTTAGTAATAGAATCATCAAAAAACCAGAAATGATGTTAATTGTACTTGGTTTTATTTGGCACAAATGAGATGTCCTGCCGGTTTCTCAAATTAAAATTTTAATTGTTTTAAACATTAAAATTTATTCAACATAGTTTTAATTATAATAGTAAGACATTCATCATAAAAAGAGACTAGTGTATTGGAACTCAGCTTAACGAGTCAGATTGATTTGCATGCGCGTGGTATAACCTATTAGTATGTGGTGTGAACTTACGGTTCTGACAAATTAAATCGCTATTTTAGGCATTTGGTAATTTTTCAAATGTATAGGATTTATTAGAATATAATAATTTGTAGTCGGGACCTCCTTGGGCCCCGGCACAGTCGCCCCTTTTGCCCGGGCCGACCCGGACAGACGGGCCACCTTCCTAACCGGAGCCGCGATCGGAGACGGCCACCCGCCTTCCCGCGAGACCCCGCCTCCCCTCCTGCCTGTCCTCTCTTAAATACCCTTCCAAAACATCTCTCAAACAGCTCTCCCACCGACGACGCCACCGCCCAAACCCCTACCCAGTACCCTCCCCGGATACCCGTCATCGACTTGTTTTCCTCTTTTTTGCCCTGAAATAGATCAAGCGTGAAAGACGTGGCGTGTGTTCCTGCTTGCTGCGCTGCAGGTTTGATTTCGCGGGAGGCGTATCTGTCGATCCGTCGGCGCGTAATCTCGGGATCAGCTTCTCGTCTCGCGCTTCCTCCGCCCCTTCGTCGCTGGTTGACCGATCGGAAGGACTCATGGAGTGGAACTTCGGGCCCGAGGATCGGGTCCTGTGGCCGGCGTCGGCCCTCGCCGGCGTCGTCATGTGCGCCGCCGTAAGCTCTCCGCTCCCACTCCTTCTTTTCTTGCTCGGTTCATCCGCTGTCCGTGGTTCAGTTTCGAGACCTTGTGTTGATGGTTGCTCGAGCTCGGTTATTTGCGAGATTATTACCTACCTATGTAATTCCGATTGCTTCCGATTGCTTTTCCTGTTATCTGGGGGGCGTCCAAATCAAGTAGTACTGCTTCCGTCTTGTTAGGGGAGGAAGAGGCCGTTGGCGTCTTCGTTTCTGGCACAGTTAATGCAGGTTGCATCAGCTAGCCCTGCAGTTTTTTTGGTAGCTATGCTATGCTTGCTGGTGAAGTTTTCGGCGTTAGTTGTACGTAGCACTTAGTAGTACAACTTACTAGTCAATGGTGCAGATACTTGTCAATCGTCAATGTCGCTTTTAGCTATCGACACTGGTAGTGATGATACTGATACGTACCAATAATTCGACTGTGCTAACTAACTGGACAGACTGTGTTGAATACTTCTTCTAGAACTCAGAGATCTTTTGGGTTTCAAAAAAGACTGGGAACTTCTAAGAAACTTCAAAAAAAAAGAAACACTGAAGATAATCTGGGTCCCATTGTATACAAGAGAAGATAATAAGTTTGGCATTGTACAGCATTATACGAAAACTGCTTATTTTCTGTAGGTCATTATGTGCACACGAAATTGTTTCAGAAGTATTTGAATTTTTAAATATTTTTTGTAAAACTGTTGAGTTTGAAAGTCGGAATTTTCATCCCGCCTATTAGTACTTATAGGCTACATATCACATGGTAAGTTCTGGCTTTCATTCCTGAAACATACTGATTCTGAATGAAAACTTTGCTCATCAAATCCTGAAGTTGTCGTCTTAGAACGTTTTCTTTTTTGAAAGGATCTTATAAAGAACATTGTTCTTGGCTATTTAATACTACTACATTGTATCTTGCTGCAAGAATTCATAATTTTTTCCTTGCAGGTGTATGACATAACTAGAAAGGTTAGCTCTTCGCGCTTAAAGTGTTATGATGGGTTAAGCCCAATGCAAAAGCTTGAGTGGAATAATAGGTAATATTAACTTGGGCACAACATTATTGTTGTACCTGCTCTTATCACAGTTGATATTTTCATTTACTCAAGTCTAAATATGTTTACTTAACTGACAGGGGCTTCTCTACGGTCCATGCATTGGTTGCTGCTGCCGTTTCCTTTTACTTGGTCATGATATCTGGCCTCTTCAGTGAAGATGTCAATGACATAATCATTGATAGAAAGTCATGGTTATCTGATTCCATGTTTGGGGTAAGCTATGCATTGCAACTTCATCTCCAGCCAGCTTTGCTTGGAGAGAGTCAATTCGTTTCTCAATCTGCATGTCTTTCAGAACAAATAGACAAGGAAAGTTCCACTGCGTACACATTGATTAAACACACCGTATTACTTGTGCAGGTCTCGATCGGATACTTTTTGACAGACTTGACGATGATCCTATGGCATTTTCCATCTTTAGGTGGAAAGGAATTTGTAAGTATTATTACACTGATGAAAATCAATGTGCATTGCTTTCTTACTGATCAGGAGTTGTTTCTATCTAATTTTGTTTCAGCTCTTGCATCATGGACTTTCCATGTACGCGATCTGTCTTGCTTTGTTCAGTGGGAAAGCGCACATGTACATACTCATGGTTCTCTTCACTGAAGCCACCACTCCAATTGTGAACCTTAGATGGTAATATTTGATGCCACTAATACAGTCCTTCAAAAATTCAGGTTAAGATATGTTGTTTCTGAGAATGATTATAATTTGGTGCAGGTATCTGGATGTTGCTGGTCAGAAGACTTCCAACCTCTACTTGTACAACGGATTGGCTCTGTTTGTCGGATGGCTGGTATAGTGCCCGCTGCTCTCACCATGATTTAACAGCTATCAGTCTTCCCTATATATGCTTTCCTGAAGTCGTATGATTCATGAAACTTGCATGATAGAATTCTCAAAAATCTAGTTAGTTTCGGTGTCGGCAGTCATGACTGTCTGTGACGTGTCTCTGTACGCCCCCCTATCAACTTCAGTTCTGCCCTTTCTGTCTTTTTATTACAAGATTCGGATGCTCAGAGATATGTTCCTACTGAATGTCTCTGCCTTTAACCTTTTTGTTGGAAAATATATGCTCGATACGCACCTCTTCACCGCAAGTCAAATTAAAATGCCAATTGTGCGCTGCAGGAGCAGCGACCATGCCATGCTAACGACTTAATTCGGAGCATTTTGTGACTAGATATGCCAAATTACTAATGCATTGTCCTTTTTACTCTGGCATTAACACATGTTTGTTGGCTTGCAGATCGCTCGGATAATCTTGTTCGTGTATTTCTTCACTCATATCTACTTCCATTATGATCAGGTATGCATGTCAGGCTGTCAGCTACCTATGGACCAACTGAAATCACACTTCTGCTAATATATAAAAATCTTGAGATCTAGCTAAATTTGCTTGATCAGTGTAATGCACTGCATGAAAGTTGTGGCAAAGTCCACGTGTTCATGCTAAACACTATCCACGCTGAAAACATCATGAAAGTATATGACTGATTTAGTCTTCAGATTCAGACAGTTTTATTGATGCAACTGGAAACGTTTGCAATGGCATAAATTCAGACGGTTTGCTGATGACGGGTGCTATACTTGTTATTTTTTCACAGGTGAAGTCCATCTTCGCCCTGGGGTTCTACACCATAATGACGGTGCCAACAACGCTGGCCGTGATGAACGTGTTCTGGTTCTGGAAGATATGCAGGGGGCTGGTCAGAACCCTGTCGAAGATGAAGAAGCAGCATACCGCAAACGGGAAGACGGATTAGAAGGAATGATGATATTGATATATAACGATTCTTTTAGATAGATAAACAAAAAAGAATTGAGTATTTTTCCTTGTAGATAAAAGCTCGGCTGATCAAATTTGGACTAAAACAACAACACTTTTTTTAGGACGAATGTAGTATATTAGTGTCTAATTCTTTTTTTCTGGAGTGCACGGAGAGAATTGTGGGATTGATCATTGATGTGAGAGGCGACGAATGCATCTACTATTCTCGTTACTTTCGTGGCAGCTCGCGGCCACGCGAAACCAGCCCATCGTGGTTGCTGAATCTGTGAAAGGCTATTCCTTTTTTCCTTCGCCAACGTGAAAGGCTATTCAGAGGTGGGGTGTCTCTCGCACCAAGCGCTCTCACATCGGCAGGGTACGCCGGTCACGTCTCACGTGGGCGTGGGCGCGCCGGGCCGATTCCGTTCGTGCCGCGCAACGGCCGAGGCGTCGCCGCGTCGGGCTCGCGTCCTGGACGCAACAGCGTTCGTTTGGGCCGTGGACAGCGTTGCCGCCTTTGCGCTCCGTTCTTGGTCGTTTCCCTCCAGATGGCACGCACGGCTCAGCAGAGCCCGAGGCCAAGGGTTTGCGCGTCACGCAACGGCCGAAGAAGTGCGGTGCACTCACGCAGAAACAGAACAAGAACAACTGGATGCGCCATCATCCTCGCGGTCTTTCACGTGCACAAGTGTTGTTTTCCTTGATTCTCAAAAAAAAAGTATTGTTTTCCTTGTACTCGGGGTCGAAGAAAACGTATACCTGCTTGGTGCAAAAGAAAAAAGTCGGGTTTAAGTTGAACTTATCACCCGTCGCAAAAAAACAAAATTCAACTTATCACCGAAATAAAGTTGCACCTTTCTAGCTGATTATCTCTGCTACTTCCCTACTTTATATGTTTCGAAAATAAGTAGGGTTCAGAACTCTTCGTCAACTGGTTATCCCCTCCAACAACGCCTCTCTATCTTTTTGATCCAGGCTGTTTTCTTTTCACCATTTCATGTTTGACTACATCTTCCCGGTATGTCATTCAATCACATCAATTTACTTACCTTTTGGATCAATTCCACCTTATTCTTACTATTTAGAATAATGTAGCTTTTTCCCCTTTCAGACAGAACTCTTCGTCAACTGTTTCCCCCTCCCATCCCATCACGTACCTCCAACGATTTTTTGTTATCCAATCTTTTTTTTTTCATTTCATATTTGACCGCACCGTTTTAATACGGCGCTCAACCACATTAATTTACTTACATTGTACATCAATTTCATCTTAATATAATGACCAAACTTTTCATGAAACTATAAGATAAACCAGAAACAAGATTTGATAAAGATTTATTTAGACAATCACATCAATATGGGTAGGTAAATCACGAGCTAACATACTAGAATATTTATATCATGTTGCAACGCACAATCATTGTCCTAGTAAGGATAAAGATATAACTATTTTGTCAATCATAAAGCGTGCCATGATGGCGTTCCCTAAAACAGACATGGACTATTTCTTCAAAAAAGAAATATATAAACTTAGCACTTAATATATTCATGCCTAATATCTTATTTTTTTCGATAAACTTAGCATTGTTCATGGGATCCGATCGACTACGTGCGAGATCAACGAGGAGGAGACGACTCATGAGACGCCCTGCCTCAACTCTTCTTCCGTTGCACATCACTGTGCATCTAGTGATAATGATTCGTGGTCCATCTTCCTTATCATGTTCTTAGCTATTCTGCGCATAGGAAAATTTTGTATTACAGTCGACGCGTCTAGTGTAGCCCAACATGAACTACATGCATGATTTGTTCTAGAGATACATCTATGGCGCTTGGTACTCGCTCTTTGGATTGAGGCGTTTTCTCTACTCCTTCTTACCCTACAAAAGAGGGTCACCTTGTGCCCTTAAACCTATAACCATCTTTTGTCTAACCTAGCCTCCTCCGTCCCTCCGTACCAACAAGGGTTAGTACAGGAATATTGATCCGTTGTCCATCAATTACACCTTTCGGGATGATATTACCATCGCTTGATACAGAGGAGAACCCATGTCAAGAAGGGCGTTGTGAGCTGGTGAAAAATCCTACCACCGGCAAGACCTTTGTCATATCTAGCGTATTGATGATGATAATCCTCATCACCCTCGGATCCTAGAGCCACCATCAGTTGTCGACGTCATTGAGGCCGAGCTCCAGTTCCGCCACTATATGTTTTGATCTGTTGTCCTTAGATAAAAGAGACCACTTCCTACACGCTTCTAATTGCAAAGTTCCTTGCTCAAATATCGACGACCCTACCATTTTAGGCCGAAGAATGAGAGAGAGAGAGAGCAATATTCTGACATGTTATGATACAAAAGTGAATGGGTATTGGTCGAAAGTTTACTTGTCATAAGCAAAACAAAATGAAATTCTATTTTTGTTCGGAACTTCTCCCATAAATGTGTGGTATTTTCCTTTTCTCTTTTGTAAGAAAATGTGTGGTGTTTTCCGCATGTTAATATATTATATATTCAAAATAATATTTTAAAGCAACAACCACAACATTCCATAACACTCATGCAAATTCTAGCTTTCAACTATAAGAATTAACCAACACCAATGAAAAATATATACTACCAACATAAGTAGATTCTTGAAATTACGAACGTAACAAATACAACACATGAGTGCAGAACAGAGGTGAAAAGGCAAGAGAGAGTCCATGCACACAAAGTTGTGCGAGACCCCCCTCTCCACACACGTAAGAGAAAGAAATTTACATTGGAATAATTACAAATCATATAGCTGCCATCAATACTACTAGTCGTCGCTGGATTCGGTGGAGAACCATAGTTGGGAAGTCCAAATAATGTTCTGAGCCAATGAAGTTTATCAATGTGGCGTGTCGACTAGGAATCAACCCCATCATGTTCAATCCTGGAGACACCGTTGGATGTTGGCATTGTTGAGGCCAAGGGCAAGATTTGTAGACGTAAGTTTTGATCCGTTATCTGTAGGAGATGGATGGATAGAGAGATCAATGTTCTGGTAAGCTATGGTTCAAAAGTGAATAGGTATTGGTTGAAAGCTTACTTATCTTCAGTGGACGAAAATGAAATTCAATTTCTGTTTGAAAACTGTCCTTGTAGATGTGTGGTATTTTCTTCTTCTTTTTGCGGGGGAAATGTGTGGTCCTTTTCACAAGTTAGTAAAGCTACCACCTTAAAACATCTCCAAATGTTTAATAAGTCAATATATTCCTTCGTTCTAAAAACAGCTCAACATATTCCTTTTTCACGAATGAATAAATTAATATATTCATAACAGTAACATGGTTACACATGTTTATTTCTATTTTTTCAGGTTATCATGTGTTTCACTAATTACGACCAAAGCGAATACAACGCATGTACATGAACGGACCTGGAAAGTTGAGAGAGAACATGTGTACATAGAACTTCCAGAATCCCTCCTCCTTCCCAACACACACACACACACACACAAGAAAATAATTTTACATTGGAGTTGTCAGAAAATCCTACAATTTTCATCAATGTCGCTAACCGCCGCCGAATTCGGAGAAGCATAGCCCGAGAAGTATGTTGTGGGTCAATGAAGAACCTTTATCAATGTAGCGTGTTGATCAGAGATCATCTCCATCCTCCTCGAATTTCGGAGCCATCATCAGTTGTCGGTATCATCGAGGCCAAGCGCTAGATCAGTGACCCGTTATTCGTGGATAGGAGAGAACCCTATCCCACACGCTACTGTTTAGAATGTTATGTGCTTACACATCACCAACTCTGCCTTTTAAGGTTGAATTCTTGCTCCCGGATTGGAGAGAGGGCAATGTTCTGAGATCCATCATGAGTTGTCGGTATTGTCGAGGCCAAACACTAGATATGTCATCGTACATTTTGATCAGTTATTCGTGGATAAAAGAGAACCCCTTCCCACATGCTACCGTCCAGAATGTTCTGTGTTCAGACATCACCGACTCTCCTGTTTAAGGTTGAATCCTTGTGCACGGATTGAGAGAGAGAGAGAGCAATGTTCTGATAGGCTATGGTTCTCCAGAAGCCATCAATAGTTGTTGGTATCGTTGAGGCCAAGCGCTAGATCCGTCGTTGTATGTTTTGATCTGTTATTCGTGGATAAAACATAATACCTTCCCACACGCTACCATTGAGAATGTTCTGTGCTCAGACATCACCGACTCTACTTTTTAAGGTTGAATCCTTGCGCACTGGTTGAGAGAGAGGGAGAGAGAGCAATGTTCTGATAGGCTATGGTTCTTTGGAGCCATCACCACTTGTCAAGTATCGTCAAGGCCAAGCGCTACATCTATCGTCGTTCGTTTTGATATGTTAACCGTGGCTAAAAGAGAACCCCTCCCCACATGCTACCGTTCAAAATGTTTCATGCTCAAACATTACCGATTCTACTTTTTAAGGTTGAATCATTGCACAAGGATTGGGAGAGAGAGAGAGAGAGAGAGAGAGCAATGTTCTGATAGGCTATGGTCCTCCCGAAGCCACCGTTAGTTGTCCATATAATCGAGGCCAATCCCTAGATCTATCATCGTACATTTTGATATGTTATTATGTGGCTAAAAGAGATCCGCTTACCACAAGCTATCGTTCACAATGTTCCGTGTTCAGACATCACCGACTCTACCTTTTAATGTTTAGTCCTTGCATATGGATTGCAAGAGAGAGCAATGTTTTGATAGGCTATTGTTCTCCTGAAGCCATCGTCAGTTGTCAATATCGTCGAGGCCAAGCCCAAGATCTGTCGTCGTACGTTTTGATATGTTATATGTGGCTAAAAGAGAACCCCTTCCCACACGCGCCCATTCAGAATGTTCCGTGCCGAGACACCACCGACTCTACTTTTTAATGTTGAATCATTGCACACTGATTGGCGGAGAGAGCAATGTTCTGATAGGCTATGGTTCTCCTGGAGCCATCGTCAGTTGTCGGTATCGTCGAGGCCAAGCCCTAGATCTGTCGTAGTACATTTTGATACGTTACCCGTGGCTAAAAGAGAACCCCTCCCCACGCGTTACCCTTCAGAATGTTCCATGCTGAGACATCACCGACTCTACTTTTTAAGGTTGGATCCTGCGGACGGATTGGGAGATACATCAACGTTCTGATAGGCTATGGTTCAAAAGTGAATGGGTATTGGTTGAAAGCTTACTTGTCTACAAGGGAAGAAAAAGAATTTCAAATTCTTTTTGGAAACTCTCCTACTAAATCTGTGGTATTCTATTCTTCTTCTTGGAAGGGAAATGTATAGTTATTTGCATGAGTTATTAAGACACCAACCTTAAAACACCCCCAAATGTTTAATAACTCAATCTATACCTTTTTCATGAATGAATAACTTAATATATTCTTGACAATGTTTTTGAAAGTAGTAGAACAACCACATCATTCACTGACGCTCACACAAACTCTAGTTTTCAATCTCACAATTAACCGGCACCGATGAAAAGACAAAGTATTGGATTACAATATAAGTCGTTCTATCACTTGATGCGATACAGATAGACCTCAAAATACGAAGAAATAAAACAAAGCCGGGAGATTCACCGAGACGGACATAACTTATAACCTTACAACGTCTGATTTTCATAATTGTCACTGATTACAAATCGGTGTTAAGGATTTTAACCATATGTATGGGTTTTTTCAGAGATAATAGTTTTGCGTGATTCAAGGGCATGGTTCTATTTTCTGAGACATGGTTTTATAACATACTCTATATATTCCTCAAATGAAAATGGAAGGGTGATAAAAGCGGGCAGTAACTACGAGCACGCGCAACGTTTTCCTTTCCTCCGCCCATACCACCGCGTAAAAGTTGTTTCCGAACATCAACTGCGCATTATTTCCTACCTTGCGATGCGCCATCGCCTCCGCGCACCGCAAGGAAACCACCCCGGAAGCAACACATGGCCTGCCTGCCATGACGCCGAACAGGTGCAAGAGCATACATGCCGGGAAAACGTGGCGAGAAAAAGGAATCCCCCTTGCCCTCCCCCGAAAATACACACTGAGGAGGCAAAAAACCCACGCGAACGGACCTCCCTCCCTCGTCCTTCCCTCGAGCCTTCCCCGACTCTCTCCCTTTTCTGCCCTCTCCGCCACACTTCCCGCTCCTGCTTTGAATGCCTCCCCCCATATCTCCCTCCGCCACCCTCTCCCCGCCCTCCCACCCGCACCCCCCCCTCGAGGACCGATATAAATGTGGCGCTTCTCCCGCCCGCTCTCTACACTACCTGCATGATTTTTCCTAGATATACTTCTATGGCGGTTGCTACTCGGTCCTCAGCTCAAGGAATTTTCTCTACCCTTTATTACCTTGAAAAAGATGGCCACTAGTGTCCTTAAACCTACAACCATCTTTTAGCTAACCTAGCATCCTTCGTCCCTCCGTACCAACAAGGATTAGTACAGGAATACTGAACCATTGTCCATCAACTATGCCTTTTGGCCAAATCTTATCACCGCTCGATACATAGGAGAACCCATAGTCAAGAAGGGCGTTGTGAGCCGGTGAAAAATCCTACCATCGGTAAGGCCCGTCGTTTTCTAGCATGTTGATGATGAATATCCCCATCACCCTCGGATCCTGGATCCACCTTTAGTTTTTGACATCATCGAGGACGAGCGCCAGTTCCGCCACTATACGTTTTGATATATTGTCCTTAGATAAGAGAGACCACTTCCTACACGCTTCTAATTGCAAAGTTCCTTGCTCAAATATCGACGACCCTACCATTTTAGGCTGAAGAATGAGAGAGAGAGAGAGAGAAATGTTCTCATAGGTTATGATACAAAAGTGAATGGGTATTGGTTGAAAGTTTATTTGTCACCAGCGAAACAAAATGAAATTCTATTTGTTTGGAGTGTCTCCCATAAATGTGTGGTATTTCTTTTTTCTCATTTGTGAGAAAATGTGTGGTGTTTCTGCATGTCAATATATTATATATTGAAAACAATATTCTTAATGCAACGGACAAAATATTCCATAATGCTCATGCATTATAGCTTTCAACTATAGGAATTAACCAACACCGATGAAAAATATATACTATTGGATTAGAAGATAATTGTTTTGTCATTCGATCCAACATAAGTATATTCTTGAAATTACGAACATAATGAATACAACACATGAGTGCAGAAGTGAGGTGAAAAGGCAAGAGAGATTCCATGCACACAAAACTTTGTGAGGCCCCCCTCCACACACACATAAGAAAAAGAAATTTACATTGGAGTCATTAGAAATCCTACAACTGCCATCAATACTTCTAGCCGTCGTTGAATTTGGTGGAGAACCATAGCCGAAAGTCCAAAAGAAGGGTGAGCCGATGAAGTTTATCACTGTTGCGTGTTGACTAGGAATCATCCCCATCCCGCTCAAATCCTGGAGCCATCTTTGGAAGTCGGCATTGTCGAAGTCGAGCGCCAGATTTGTTGTCGGCATCGTCGAGGCCAAGCGCTAGATTTGCCAACGTACGTTTTGATCCGTTACCATGAGAGAGAGAGAGAGAGTGACAGAGAGAGCAATGTTCTCGTAGGCTATGGTTCAAAAGTGAATGTGGGTATTGGTTGAAAACTTACTTCTGTTCAACGGAAGAAAATGAAATTCAATTTCTGTTTGAAAATTGTCCTTGTAAATGTGTGGTGTTTTCTTCTTCTTTTTGCGGGGAAAATGTGTGGTCCTTTTCACAAGTTAGTAAGACTACCACCGTCAAACATCTTCGAATGTTTAATAAGTCAATATATTCCTTCGTTTGCAAACCGTTCAATATGTTCGTTTTCCACGAATGAATAACTTAATATATTCATAACAATAATATTGTTATAAATTATTTTTCCTATTTTTTCTAGGTTATCATGTGTTTCATTAATCACGACCAGAGCGAATACAACACATGCATGTGAACCTACCTAGGAAGTTGAGAGAAGACATGTGCACATATAACTTTTTAGAACCCCCTCTTCTTTCCCAGCACAGACACACGAAAAGAATTTTACATTGGAGTCATTACAAAATCCTACAACTTTCATCGACGTTGCTGACAGTCGCTGAATCCGGAGAACTATAGCCCGACAAATATGTTGTGGATCAACTAAGAACCTTTATCAATGTAGCGTGTGTTGGGAGATGTAATAGTAAATCAAAATTTTCTACACATTCACCAAGATCTATCTATGGAGAAACCAGCAACGAGAAGGAATAGATTGCATCTTCATACCTTTGAAGATCGCTAAGCGGAAGCGTTCTTGCGGTTGGTGGAGTCGTACTCGTAGCGATTCAGATCACGGTGGACTCCGATCTTAGCGCCGAACAACGGCGCCTCCGCGTTCAACACACGTGCAGCTCGGTGACATCTCCTACGCCTTGATCCAGCAAGGAGGGAGGAGAGGTTGAGGGAGAACTCCAGCAGCACGACGGCGTGGTGACGGTGGAGCTACGTGGTCTCCGGCAGGGCTTCGCCAAGCACTACGGAGAACGAGGAGAAGGAGAAGTAGGGCTGTGCCGAGAGGGAGAGAGAGCCGTGTCTCAAACAGCCCCAAGGGCACCACTATATATAGGAGGAGGAGGAGGGAGGGCTGCGCCCTAGGGTTTCCACCCTAGGGTGGTGCGACAGCCACCAGATCTGATCTGGTGCGGCGGCCAGAGGGAGAGAGGGGTGGCCGGTGCCCTATGTGGGCCTTAGGCCCATCTTAGCCTAGGGTTTGGCCCCCTCCCTTCCCTGGCTGCACCTTGGGCCCTTGTGGGGGGTGCACCAGCCCACCTAGGGGCTGGTTCCCTCCCACTTGTGGCCCATGAAGCCCTCTGGGGCCGGTGGCCCCACTTGGTGGACCCCAGGAACCCTTTCGGTGGTCCCGGTACGTTACCGGTGACGCCCAAAACATTTCCGGTAACCAAAACCTCACTTCCTATATATCAATATTTGTCTCCGGACCATTCCGGAACTCCTCGTTACGTCCGGGATCTCATCCGGGACTCCGAACTACTATCTTCGGTAACCACGTACACTATTTCCCTATAACCCTAGCGTCATCGTACCTTAAGTGTGTAGACCCTACGGGTTCGGGAGGCACGTAGACATCACCGAGACACCTCTCCGGTCAATAACCAACATCGGAATCTAGATACCCATGTTGGCTCCCACATGCTCCACGATGATCTCGTCGGATGAACCACGATGTCGGAGATTCAATCAATCCCGTATACAATTCCCTTTGTCTACCGGTATGATACTTGCCCGAGATTCGATCGTCGGTATCCCTATACCTTGTTCAATCTCGTTACCGGCAAGTCTCTTTACTCATTCTGCAACACATCATCCCGTGGCTAACTCCTTAGTGATGCGTCCATTTTGCACCATGCTTTTATATTGATAATTATTGCATTATGAGCTGTTATTACACATTATGGTACAATACTTGTGCCTTTTCTCTCCTATTTTACAAGGTTTACATGAAGAGGGAGAATGCCGGTAGCTGGAATTCTAGGCTGGAAAAGGAGCAAGTTTGAGATATCTACTCTGAACAACTCCAAAAGCCGTGAGAATCAGCGAGGAATTATTTTGGAATATATAAAAAATACTGGGCAGAAGAAATACCAGAGGAGAGCCACTAGGAGGCCACGAGCCTGCCAGGCGCGCCCTACCCCCCTGGGCGCGCCTGGGGGCCTCGTGGGCCCCCTATAGCCCCTCTAGCCCCCATCTTCTCCTATATGAAGGGTTTCACCGCAGAAAAAATCAATATAGAGCTTTCGAGAAGAGACGCCGCCGCCACGAGGCGGAACTTGAGCAGAACCAATCTAGAGCTCCGATAGGGCCGTCCTGCCGGGGAAACTTCTCTCCCGGAGGGGGAAATCATCGCCATCGTCATCACCAACACTCCTCTCATCGGAGGGGACTCATCTCCATCAACATCTTCATCATCACCATCTCATCTCCAAACCCTAGTACATATCTTGTAACCAATCTCCGTCTCGCGACTTCGATTGGTACTTGTAAGGTTGCTAGTAGTGTTAATTACTTACTGTAGTTGATGCTAGTTGGTTTACTTGGTGGAAGATCATATGTTCAGATCCTTAATGCTATTCAATACCTCTCTGATCATGAACATAATTATGCTTTGTGAGTAGTTGCGTTTGTTCCTAAGGACATGGGATAAGTCTTGCTACTAGTAGTCATGTGAATTTGGTATTCGTTCGATATTTTGATGCGTTGTATGTTGTCTCTCCTCTAGTGGTGTTACGTGAACGTAGACTACATGACACTTCACCATTATTTGGGCCTAGAGGAAGGCATTGGGAAGTAATAAGTAGATGATGGGTTGCTAGAGTGACAGAAGCTTAAACCCTAGTTTATGCGTTGCGTCGCAAGGGGCTGATTTGGATCCACTAGTTTAATGCTATGGTTAGACTTTGTCTTAATTCTTCTTTCATAGTTGCGTATGCTTGCGAGAGGGGTTAATCATAAGTGGGATGTTTGTCCAAGTAAGGACAGCACCCAAGCACCGGTCCACCCACATATCAAACTATCAAAGTAGCGAACGCGAATCATATGAACATGATGAAAACTAGCTTGACAATAATTCCCATGTGTCCTCGGGAGCACTTTACTTTATATAAGAGTTCATTCAGGCTTGTCCCTTGCTACAAAAGGGATTGGGACATATTGCTGGACCTTTGTTACTATTGTTACTTGCTACCCGTTACAAATTATCTTATCACACAACTATCTGTTACCGACAATTTCAGTGCTTGCAGAGAATACCTTGCTGAAAACCGCTTGTCATTTCCTTCTGCTCCTCGTTGGGTTTGACACTCTTACTTATCGAAAGGACTACGATAGATCCCCTATACTTGTGGGTCATCAAGACTCTTTTCTGGCGCCGTTGCCGGGGAGTGAAGCGCCTTTGGTAAGTAGAATTTGGTAAGGAAACATTTATATAGTGTGCTGAAATTTATTGTCACTTGTCACTATGGAAACTAATCCTTTGAGGGGCTTGTTCGGGGTATCTTCACCTCAACCGGAAGCACAAAGAGTTGCTCCTCAACCTACTGCACCTACTAAAAATATTTATTATGAGATTCCTTTGGGTATGCTAGAGAAACTGTTGGCTAATCCTTTTACAAGAGATGGAACATCACATCCCGACTTGCATCTGATCTATGTAGATGAAGTTTGTGGTTTATTTAAGCTTGTAGGTTTGCCCGAGGATGAGGTCAAGAAGAAGGTCTTTCCCTTATATTTGAGGGATAAAGCATTTACATGGTATAGGCTATGTGATGATACTGGATCATGAAACTACAAACGATTGAAATTGGAATTTCATCAAAAGTTTTATCCTATGCATTTGGTGCATCGTGATCGGAATTATATCTATAATTTTTGGCCTCGTGATAGAGAAAGTATCGCTCAAGCTTGGGGGAGGCTTAAGTAAATGTTATGTTCATGCCCCAACCATGAGCTCCCTAGAGAGATTAATATTATGAACTTTTATGCTCCGCTTTCTCATGACAATCGCACCATGCTTGACATTTCTTGTACCGGTTCTTTTATGAAGAGAGATATTGACTTCAGATGGGATTTATTGGAAAGAATTAAACGCAATTCTGAAGATTGGGAGTTTGATGAAGGTAAGGAGTCAGGTATGAATCTTAAGTTCGATTGCGTTAAATCCTTCTTAGAAACAAATACTTTTTGTGATTTTAGCGCTAAACATGGACTTGACTCTGAGATAGTAGCTTCTTTATGTGAATCATTTGCTACTCATATTAATCTCCCTAAGGAGAAGTGGTTTAAATATCATCCTCCCGTAGAAGTTAATGTAGCTAAACCCGTTTCAGTTGAAGAGAAAGTTATTGCTTATAATGATTCTATTGTTCCTACTGCTTACATTGAGAAACCACCTTTCCCTGTTAGAATAAAGGATCATGCTAAAGCTTAAACTGTGATACGTAAGGGCTACATTAGAACACCTACACCCCCTGAGCAAATTAAAGTTGAACCTAGTATTGGTATTATTAAAGATCTCTTGGCCGACAATGTTGATGGGCTTGTTATTCAATTCTGTGAAGCTTCTGCTAGAATTGCTAAACCCCATACTAGAGACAAACATAAACCTGTAGTTGGCATGCCTGTTGTTTCTGTTAAGATAGGAGATCATTGTTATCATGTTATGTGACATGGGTGCTAGTGTTAGTGCAATACCTCAATCTTTATATAATGAAATTAAAGATGAGATTGCACCTGTTGAGATGGAATTTATTGATGTTACTATTAAACTTGCTAATAGAGATACTATCTGCCCTGTGGGAATTGTTAGAGATGTTGAAGTCTTGTGTGGTAAAACTAAGTATCCTACTGATTTTCTCGTTCTTGCTACCACACAAGATAGCTTTTGTCCCATCATATTTGGTAGACCTTTCCTCAATACTGTTAATGCTCAAATTAATTATGAGAAACAAACTGTTACTGTTGGCTTTGGAGGTGTGTCACATGAATTTAACTTTTCTAATTTTGGTAGACAACCTCATGAAAAATAATTGTCTAGTAAAGATGAAATTATTGCTCTTACTTCTATTGTTGTGCCTCCTACTGATCCTTTAGAGCAATATTTTCTTGAACATGAAAACGATATGCATATGGATGAAAGGAATGAAATAGATAGAATTATCTTTGAACAACGTCCTATCCTTAAGAATAATTTGCCTGTTGAATTACTTGGAGATCCACCTCCACCCAAGGGTGATCCTGTGTTTGAGCTTAAACAATTACCTGATACTCTTAAGTATGCTTATCTTGATGAAAAAGAGATATATCCTGTTATTATTAGTGCTAACCTTTTAGAGCATGATGAAAATAAATTATTGAAAACTCTGAGGAAGCACCGTGCTGCTATTGGATATACTCTTGATGATCTTAGAGGCATTAGTCCCACTCTATGCCAGCATAAAATTAAAACTGACCCTGATTCCAAACCAGTTGCCGATCCCCAACGAAGACTGAATCCTAAGATGAAAGAGGTGGTAAGAAAAGAAATATTAAAGCTCCTGGAAGCAGGTATTATTTACCCTATTGCTCATAGTGATTGGGTAAGTCCGGTGCATTGTGTCCCTAAGAAGGGAGGTATTACCGTTGTCCCTAATGATAAAGATGAATTGATCCCACAAAGAATTGTTACTGGCTATAGGATGGTAATCGATTTTAGGAAATTAAATAAAGCTAGTAAGAAAGATCATTACCCTCTACCTTTTATTGATCAAATGCTAGAAAGATTGTCCAAACATACACATTTTTGCTTTCTAGATGGTTATTCTGGTTTCTCCCAAATACCTGTTGCACAATCTGATCAGGAGAAAACCACTTTTACTTGCCCTTTCGGTACCTTTGCTTATAGACGTATGCCTTTTGGTTTATGTAATGCACCTGCTACCTTTCAAAGATGTATGATGGCTATATTCTCTGACTTTTGTGAAAAGATTGTTGAGGTTTTCATGGATGATTTCTCCGTTTACGGATCTTCTTTTGATGATTGCTTGAGCAACCTTGATCGAGTTTTGTAGAGATGTATAGATACTAACCTTGTCTTAAATTGGGAGAAGTGCCACTTTATGGTTAATGAAGGCATTTTCTTGGGACATAAAATTTTCGAAAGAGGTATTGAAGTTGATAAGGCTAAAGTTAATGCCATTGAGAAGATGCCATGCCCCAAAGACATTAAAGGTATAAGAAGTTTCCTTGGCCATGCTGGTTTCTATAGAAGGTTTATTAAAGACTTCTCTAAGATTTCTATACCTATCACTAATCTCTTGCAAAAGGATATTCCTTTTGTTTTTGATGATGACTGTGAAGAAGCATTTGAGATACTCAAGAAGGCCTTGATAACTGCACCTATTGTTCAACCACCTGATTGGAACCTACCTTTTGAAATTATGTGTGATACTAGTGATTATGTTGTTGGTGCTGTCCTAGGACAAAGAGTTGATAAGAAATTAAATGTTATTCATTATGCTAGTAAAACTCTAGACAGTGCCCAAAGAAATTATGCTACTACTGAAAAAGAATTTTTAGCAGTTGTGTTTGCATGTGATAAGTTCAGATCTTACATTGTTGATTCTAAAGTTACTATTCACACTGATCATGCTGCTATTAAATATCTCATGGAAAAGAAAGATGCTAAACCTAGACTTATTAGATGGGTTGTCTTGATACAAGAATTTGACTTGCATATTGTTGATAGGAAGGGTGCTGAGAACCCCGTAGCAGATAACTTGTCTAGGTTAGAGAATGTTCTTGATGACCCACAACCTATTGATGATAGCTTTCCTGATGAACAATTGAATGTCATCAATGCTTCACGCATTACACCATGGTATGCTGATTATGCTAATTACATTGTTGCTAAATATATACCACCTAGTTTCAGGTACCAACAAAAGAAAAAGTTCTTTTATGATTTGAGACATTACTTTTGGGATGATCCTCACCTGTATAAAGAAGGAGTAGACAGTGTTATTAGACGTTGTGTACCTGAGCATGAACAGGGACAGATCCTACAGAAGTGCCACTCCGAGGCTTACAAAGGACACCATGCTGGAGATAGAACTGCACACAAGGTATTGCAATCTGGTTTTTATTGGCCTACTCTCTTTAAGGATGCCCGTAAGTTTGTCTTGTCTTGTGATGAATGCCAAAGAATAGGTAATATTAGTAAATGTCAGGAAATGCCTATGAATTATTCACTTGTTATTGAACCATTCGATGTTTGGGGTTTTGATTATATGGGACCTTTTCCAAAGTCTAATGGGTATACTCATATTTTAGTTGTTGTTGATTACGTTACTAAGTGGGTAGAAGATATTCCAACTAGTAGTGCTGATCATAACACCTCTATTAAGATGCTTAAATAAGTTATTTTCCCTAGATTTGGAGTCCCTAGATATTTAATGACTGATGGTGGTTCACATTTTATTCATGGTGATTTCCGTAAAATGCTTGCTAAGTATGATGTCAACCATAGAATTGCATCTCCTTATCATCCTCAGTCTAGTAGTCAAGTAGAGCTAAGTAATAGAGAAATTAAATTAATTCTGCAAAAGACTGTAAATAGGTCTAGGAAGAATTGGTCTAAGAAACTTGATGATGCACTATGGGCTTATAGAACTGCTTATAAGAATCCCATGGGCATGTCTCCTTATAAAATGGTTTACGGTAAAGCATGTCATTTACCTCTTGAGCAAGAGCATAAGGCTTATTGGGTAATCAAAGAGCTCAACTTTGATTTCAAACTTGCTGGTGAGAAGAGGTTATTTGATATTAGCTCACTTGATGAATGGAGAACTCAGGCATATGAAAATGCCAAGTTGTTTAAAGAGAAAGTTAGGAGGTGGCATGATAAAAGGATACAAAAACGTGAGGTCAATGTAGGTGATTATGTCTTGCTATACAATTCTCGTTTAAGATTTTTTGCAAGCAAGCTTCACTCTAAATGGGAAGGTCCTTATATTGTCGAAGAAGTATATCGTTTCGGCGCCATCAAAATCAACAACGCGGAAGGCACTTTTCCGAGAGTTGTGAATGGGCAAAGAATCAAGCATTATGTCTCAAGTACTCCCATAAATGTAGAAAGCAATATAGTTAATACCATAACCCTGGAGGAGTACATAAGGGATGTTTACCAGCCTGTTTTAGACTCCGAAAACAAAGAGGTATGTGATACGGTAAGCAAACTGACTTCAAAACTTCTCCAATAGCAATATTTCTCCGTTTTGAAATATTTACAAATACAAAACTTTAAGGTAGTCTGGAAAGCGCATGAGGAGGCGACAAGCCTGCCAGGCGTGCCCCTACCCCCTGGGTGCACCTAGGGGGCTCGTGAGCACCTCGTGTGCCTCCCGGACTCCATTTTCTTGTGGAACACTTCTTATGGTCGGTAAAAATTCATTATATAATCTCCCGAAAGGTCTGACCCTCATATCACGCAAATATCCTCTGTTTTCATTTCGAGCTGTTGTGCAGACAGATTTAGATCGCTATGGAGTCCCCAAAGGTTTCAAAGGACAACTTCTTTGAGAAGGTCATCAACCCCTACCTCGCGAGGTTGCTGCACATCCGTGGCGTTGAGGGGCCCAAGAAGACCGGAAGCATGGAGACGAGGCTCGAAGCAATGGAGCAACAAGTCTTCAAGTGCCAAGGGATGGTGGAACACGGAGTCAACGCCAACCACACGATGATTACGGAGTTCACCAACAAGCACAAGATCGATGCCAAGGACATCAGGGAACACCTCTTCAAGCTCTATGATATAATCGATCATCTCCAAGCCCAGATCTATGACCTACAAAACCAGAACTATGAGTATGAGTATAGATTTAAAGCAATGCGGTTGGCTGCAGATTTGAGGATCCCGGAGACTCGATCACATTTTCATGATGGAGAACCTATGCCTTGGAAGACGGAGAATCAACCCCGGACTCCAACAACTCCACCACCATCACCCCCGAAGGAAGACAATTAAACACACGGGTATGGGCACTCCCTTTGGCTTGTGCCAAGCTTGGGGGAGTTGCTCCGGTATCGTATCACCATCACATCCTTTGCCTTTATCTTTATCTTAGTTCGATCCTTTTGGTAATATATTTATCTAGTAGAATAAAGTTCTTAGTATGATCTAGGCTTGAGTTTTGCTTTGTGATTACCCCCAATGTAATCGAGTTCGTGAGTTATATAATAAAGAGTGTTTTAGTTAAGGGCTTTGCTTCTTGCCATGATCTAAAGGAAATAATAATAAAAGAACAAAAGCATGAAAGATCATGCGATGATCTTATGGGAAGTGATGACTTCACATATAGAAAGAATGTTGACTAAAACTTGTTGTGGGTAGACAAACGTAGACCTTGGTCATTGTTGCAGTTAATAGGAAGTAATAAAGAAAGAGAGGTTCACATATAAATATATCATCTTTGACACCATCTACGATTGTGAACACTCATTAAACCATTACATGCTAAGAAGTAGATGTTGGACAAGGAAGACAACATAATGAATTATGTTTGCTTAGTTCCGAACAATGTTATATGATTATGGATCCTATAGCATGTGACGCTTGCTTCCACTTCATATTAGCTAAAACTTCCGCACTAAGTAGAGATACTACTTGTGCATCCATAAAACCCTTAACCCAGTTTTGCCATGAGAGTCCACCATACCTGCCTATGGATTGAATAAGATCCTTCAAGTAAGTTGTCATCGGTGCAAGCAATAAAAATTGCTCCCTAAATATGTATGATCTATTAGTGTGTGGAAAATAAGCTTTGTACGAACCTGTGATGAGTGATACGTCTCCAGCGTATCTACTTTTCCAAAATCTTTTGCCCTTGTTTTGGACTCTAATTTGCATGATTTGAATGAAACTAACCCAGACTGACGCTGTTTTCAGCAGAACTGCCATGGTGTTGTTTTTGTGCAGAAATAAAAGTTCTCGGAATGACCTAAAAACTTAGGAGGAATTTTTATGGAATATATAAAAAATACCGGAGAAAGAATCAATCGGAGGGGAGGTAGAAGTGGGCCACGAGCCCAGGAGGCGCGACCACCCCCCTGGCCATGCCTGGCAGGCTCGTGGGGCCCACGTGGCTCCTCCGACCTCTTTTCCAGCTCTATATATTCACTTTCGCCCAGAAAAAATTAGGAGAGAATAAATCATCACGTTTTACGATATGGAGCCGCGGCCACCACCTGTTCTTCCTCGGGAGGGCAGATCTAGAGTCCGTTCTGGGCTCTGGAGAGGGGAAATCGAAGCCATCGTCATCATCAACCATCCTCCATCGCCAATTTCATGATGCTCCCCATCGTTCGTGAGTAATCTCATCGTAGGCTTGCTGGACGGTGAGGGGTTGGATGAGATCTATCATGTAATCGAGTTAGTTTTCATAGGGTTTGATCCCTAGTATCCACTATGTTCTAAGATTGATGTTGCTACTACTTTGCTATGCTTAATGCTTGTCACTAGGGCCCGAGTGCCATGATTTCATATCTGAACCTATTATGTTTTCATCAATATATGTGTGTTCTTGATCCTATCTTGCAAGTTGTAGTCACCTACTATGTGTTATGACCCGGCAATCCCGGAGTGACAATAGCCGGAACCACTCCCGGAGATGACCATAGTATGAGGAGTCCATGTATTCACCATGTGTTAATGCTTTGTTCCGGTTCTCTATTAAAAGGAGACCTTAATATCCCTTAGTTTCCATTAGGACCCCGCTGCCACGGGAGGGATGGACAAAAGATGTCATGCAAGTTCTTTTCCATAAGCACGTATGACTATATACGGAATACATGCCTACATTACATTGACGAACTGGAGCTAGTTACATATCACCTTATGTTATAAGTGTTACATGATGAATGCCATCCAACATAATTATCCATCACCGATCCAATGCCTACGAGCTTTTCCTATACTGGTCTTTGCTACGTTACTTTACCGCTATTGTTGTTACACTTGCTACACAAATCACTACTGCTACTGCTGCTACTGTTACTGTTACTATCATACTACTTTGCTACTAAAACCTTGCTGGAGATATTAAATCTTTCAGGTGTGGTTGAATTGACAACTCAGCTGCTAATACTCGAGAATATTCTTTGGCTCCCCTTATGTCGAATCAATAAATTTGGGTTGAATACTCTACCCTCGAAAACTGTTGTGATCCCCTATACTTGTGGGTTATCAATGAGGAAGACATAAAAGTGACAGACTGCATAATAAAGTTCTTTATCACAGGAGGCAATATAAAGTGACTTTCCTTCACACTAAGAGATCGCACATCCAAACCTCAAAAGCGCATGACAACCTCTGCTTCCCTCTACGAAGGGCCTATCTTGTACCTTTACTTTTTTTATCTTTAAAAGTGTCATGGTGATCGACACCAATTCCTTATTTTGCCATTATCTTGGCAAGCGTCATGTGCTAGGGAAAGATCTATATTCACATATCAACTTGGAAGTAAGTAATCATGAGTTATTATTATTGACATTACCCTTGAGGTAAATAGTTGGGAGGCAAAACTATAAGCCCCTATCTTTCTCTGTGTCCAACTGAAACTTTGATCTCATGAGTACCGCGTGAGTTTTAGCAATTGTAGAAGACTAAAAGATGATTGAGTATGTGGATTTTCTTTACAAGCTCTTATTTGACTCTTTCCGATGTTATGATAAATTGCAATTGTTTCAATGACTAAAGACTATTGGTTGTTAATTCTTAATAAGGTTCTTGATGCATGCTTTACATTGTGAATGAATTGTCACTTTGGCATAAGGGATTATATGACTATATTTCTGTTCTAAATATGATCATGATGCCTGCATGTCCGTATTTTATTTTATTGACACCTCTATCTCTAAACATGTGGGCATATTTATCGATCTCGGCTTCCGCTTGAGGACAAGCGAGGTCTAAGCTTGGGGGAGTTGATACGTCCATTTTGCATCATGCTTTTATATTGATATTTATCGCATTATGAGCTATTATTACACATTATGGTACAATACTTATGCCTTTTCTCTCCTATTTTACAAGGTTTACATGAAGAGGGAGAATGCCGGTAGCTGGAATTCTAGGCTGGAAAAGGAGCAAGTTGTAGATGTCTACTCTGCACAACTCCAAAAGCCGTGAGAATCAACGAGGAATTATTTTGGAATATATAAAAAATATTGGGCGGAAGAAATACCAGAGGAGAGCCACCAGAAGGCCACGAGCCTACCAGGCGTGCCCTACCCCCCTGGGCGCGCCTGGGGGGCTCGTGGGCCCCCTGTAGCCCCTCTGGCCCCCATCTTCTCCTATATGAAGGGTTTCGCCACAGAAAAAATCAATATAGAGCTTTCGGGAAGAGACGCCACCACCACGAGGTGGAACTTGAGCAGAACCAATCTAGAGCTCCGGCAGGGCCATCCTGCCGGGGAAACTTCTCTCCCGGAGGGGGAAATCGTCGCCATTGTCATCACCAACACTCCTCTCATCGGAGGGGACTCATCTCCATCAACATCTTCATCAGCGTCATCTCATCTCCAAACCCTAGTTCATCTCTTGTAACCAATCTCCGTCTCGCGACTCCGATTGGTACTTGTAAGGTTGCTAGTAGTGTTAATTACTTATTGTAGTTGATGCTAGTTGGTTTACTTGGTGGAAGATCATATGTTCAGATCCTTAATGCTATTCAATACCTCTCTGATCATGAACATAATTATGCTTTTTGAGTAGTTGTGTTTGTTCCTGAGGACATGGGATAAGTCTTGCTACTAGTAGTCATGTAAATTTGGTATTCATTCGATATTTTGATGTGTTGTATGTTGTCTCTCCTCTAGTGGTGTTATGTGAACGTCGACTACATGACACTTCACCATTATTTGGGCCTAGAGGAAGGCATTGGGAAGTAATAAGTAGATGATGGGTTGCTAGAGTGACAGAAGCTTAAACCCTAGTTTATGCGTTGCATCGCAAGGGGCTGATGTGGATCCACTAGTTTAATGCTATGGTTAGACTTTGTCTTAATTCTTATTTCGTAGTGCGGATGCTTGCGAGAGGGGTTAATCATAAGTGGGATGTTTGTCCAAGTAAGGACAGCACCCAAGCACCGGTCCACCCACATATCAAACTATCAAAGTAGCGAACGTGAATCATATGAACATGATGAAAACTAGCTTGACAATAATTCCCATGTGTCCTCGGGAGCACTTTGCTTTATATAAGAGTTTGTTCAGGCTTGTCCCTTGCTACAAAAGGGATTGGTCCATATTGCTGCACCTTTGTTACTATTGTTACTTGCTACCCGTTACAAATTATCTTATCACACAACTATCTGTTACCGACAATTTCAGTGCTTGCAGAGAATACCTTGCTGAAAACCGCTTGTCATTTCCTTCTGCTCCTCGTTGGGTTTGACAGTCTTACTTATTGAAAGTACTACGATAGATCCCCTGTACTTGTGGGTCATCACTTAGTCACATTGAGCTCATTATGATGATGTCTTACCGAGTGGGCCTAGAGATACCTCTCCGTCAAACGGAGTGACAAATCCCAGCCTTGATTCGTGCCAACCCAACAGACACTTTCGGAGATACCCGTAGTGCACCTTTATAGCCACCTAGTACATCTCCAACGTATCTATAATTTTTTATTGTTCCATGCTATTATATTATCAACTTTTGGTGTTTTATATGCATGAATATGCTATTTTATATTATTTTTGGGACTAACTTATTAACCTAGTGCCCAGTGCCAGTTTCTGTTTTTTCCGTGTTTTTGACCTTTTTCAGATAGGAATATCAAACGGAGTCCAGACGGAATAAAACTTTTGCCGTGATTTTTTATGGAAAATATCAAAAATACCAGAAGGAAAATATACCGGAGAGGAGGCCCGAGGAGGTCACGAGCCTGGGAGGTGCGCCGCCCACCCTAGGGCGCGCCTAGGGGGCTCGTGACTCCCTCGTGGCCCCTCTTGACTTGTTCTTGACGCCATATGGTCTTATAAATACTGAAACCTCCAGAACTAAACCTAGATCGCAAGTTCCGTCACCGCAAGCCTCCGTAGCCACAAAAAACCAATCAGGAGACCGTTCTGGCACCCTGCTGGAGGGGAATCCATCTCCGGTGGCCATCTTCGTCAACACCATTGCCTCTCCGATGATGCATGAGTAGTTCACCACAGACCTTCGGGTCCATAGCTAGTATCTAGATGGCTTCTTCTCTCTCTTTGATCTTCAATACAAAGTTCTCCATGATCTTCATGGAGATCTATCTGATGTAATTCTCTTTTGCGGTGTGTTTGTCGAGATCAGATGAATTGTGGATTTATGATCAGATTATCTATGAATATTATTTGAGTCTCCTCTGATTTATTATATGCATGATTTCATATCCTTGTAAGTCTCTTCGAGTTATGGGTTTCGTTTGGCCAACTTGATCTATGATTCTTGCAATGGGAGAAGTGCTTGGTTTTGGGTTCATACCGTGCGGTGTCCTCACCCAGTGACAGAAGGGGTAGCGAGGCACGCATCGTGTTGTTGCCATCAAGGGTAAAAAGATGGGGTTTATATCATATTGTATGATCATTGCCTTAGATATCGTCATGACTTTGTGCGATTCTATCAATTGCTTGACAGTAATTTGTTCACCCACCGTAATACTTGCTATCATGAGAGAAGCCTCTAGTGAACACTATGACCCCCGGGTCTATTTTACATATTATATATTCAGATCTAAATACAAAAATACCAAAAATACCTTGCTGCACTTTTATTTACTTATTTATATTTACCTATTATCACTATCACATCTCACCTTGCAAGTAATCGTAAAGGGATTGACAACCCCTTTATCGGGTTGGGTGCAAGTTTGTTTGTTTTTGTGCAGGTGCCTTGGTGCCTCATCTTGATACTCCTACTGGATTGATACCTTGGTTATCAAACTAAGTGAAATACTTATCTCTACTTTTCTGCATCACCCTTTCCTCTTCAAGGGAAAAACCAACGCAAGCTCAAGAAGTAGCAGGAAGAATTTCTGGCGCCGTTGCGAGGGAGTATTCAAGTGAAGCATATCTACCAAGTACCTATCGCAAACTCATCTCTTGCATTTATATTATTTGCCATTTGCCTCTCATTTTCCTCTCCCCCACTTCTAAAACAAAAATTTACAAAAATATTTGCCTTTCTTTATTTGCCCTTTTCTTTCGCTTGCTTTCTGTTTGCTCATGTGTGCTATATTATTTATCCTCATGCTCGAACCAAATGATTATGATGCTTACTATAAAAGGTTGGAAGAGATTGAAACTAATGCAAAAGCTTCATGTCTACATAGTTTGATCATAATAGTTACTTTTGTAGAGAACTAAGGGAGAAAAATTCTTTTATGGCATATATGAATAAAGAGGTTGATGATATGTCCAAAGAATTCCTTGCGTTAAATTCTCAATTTGCTCGTCTTGAAAAATTGGTAGGCTAGATTTCTGATAAACAAGCTACCTTAGTCAATAAAATGGCCGCTAAACCTGAAATATGTGATGAGAATCACGAAGATCTTAAAGTGCTTGGTGTGACTCCTATTGAATCCTTGTTTTCTAATGTCAATCTTAATGATGATGGGGATGGATGTGAATCCACTTTGGTTGAGAAACGCCCCAATGATTCGGAGTCTATTTATCTTGATGCTAAAAATACTAAAAGTGGAGTAGAGGATATCAAAACTTTGAATAGTGATGAAATTACTACTGTGGATTTCAAGGAATTTAATTATGATAATTGATCTTTGATTGAATGTATTTCCTTGATGCAATCCATGCTAAACTCTCCACATGCTTATAGCCAAAATAAGGCTTTTACTAAACATATCGTTGATGCTATGATGAAATCTCTTGAAGAGAAACTTGAGTTGGAAATATCTATTCCTAGAAAACTTCATGATGAGTGGGAACCTACTATAAAAATCAAGATTAAAAATTATGAATGCCATGCTTTGTGTGATTTGGGTGCTAGTGTTTCCACGATTCCAAAATCTTTATGTGATGTTCTAGGTTTCAATGAGATTGATGAGTGCTCTCTTAATTTGCATCTTGCGGATTTCTACTATTAAGAAACCTATGGGAAGGATTAATGATGTTCTTATTATTGCAAATAGGAACTATGTGTCCGTGGATTTCATTGTGCTTGATATTGATTGCAATCCGACATGTCCCATTATTCTTGGTAGACCTTTCCTTAGGACTATTGATGTTGTTATTGATATGAAGGAAGGGAATATTAAATTTCAATTTTCATTAAATAAGGGCATGGCACACTTTCCTATAAAGAGAATAAAATTGCCATATGAATCCATTGTGAGAGCTACTTATGGTTTGAGCACTAAAGATGACAATACTTGATTCTATTGCCTTACGCCTAGCTAAGGGCGTTAAACAATAGCGCTTGTTGGGAGGCAACCCAATGAATAGATTTATTTTTGCTTTTTAATTTCTGTTTTGTTGAGTCCACACCATCATGATTCTGTTATGATTGTTTTTTTATGTTTTAATTAGTGTTTTTGCCAAGTAGAACCTTTATGATTAGTTTTGGTGATAGTTGTTTAATCATGCTGAAAAAAGACAGAAACTTTGTGCTCACGAAATTATTTTTAGTTACTATCCAGAAAGAGATTTTGAGTTGATTCTTTTTTCTTCTGATGGATATGAAAATTTCCCTAATTTTCATGATTTTTTCAGAATTTTTGCGTTAGCAGAGGTATACAAAATATATAGATTGCTACAGACTGTTGTGTTTTTGACAGATTCTGTTTTTGTTGTGTTGATTGCTTATTTTGATGAAACTATGGTTAGTATCGGGGGGTACGAGCCATGGAAAAGTGATAATACAGTAATATAACATCAATCTAAATGTAAATTAAGTTTACTACAGCACCTAAAAAGTTGTTGGTTTGTTTTCTTATGCTAATGCTATCACGAGTTTCTGTTTAAGTTTTGTGTTGTGAAGTTTTCAAGTTTTGGGTGATGTTCTTATGGACAATGGAATAAAGAGTGGAAAGAGCCTAAGCTTGGGGATGCCCAAGTCATACCAAGCCAAATTCAAGGACACCAAAAAGCCTAAGCTTGGGGATGCCCCGGGAAGGCATCCCCTCTTTCGTCTTCAATCCATCGGTAATGTTACTTGGAGCTATATTTTTATTTACCACATGATATGTGTTTTGGTTGGAGCATCTTGTATTATAGGAGTCTTTGTTTTTTTTATCACAATCATCCTTTCTGCACATCTTTTGAGAGGGACATGCACTCATCGTGAATTTTTTAGAATACTCAATGAGCTTCACTTATATCTTTTGAGTCAGACAATTTAGCTCACATGTGCTTCACTTATATCTTTTAATATTAGTAATCTTGCTCCCATGAGCTTCACTTATATCTTTTGAGCTAATTAATTTTGCTCTAGTGCTTCACTTAAATCTTTGTAGAGCACGGCGGTGTCATATTTTGTAGAAATAAAAACTCTCGAACTTCACTTATATCATTTTGAGAGTGCTCTCTCTAAGTAACTTGGTAATTGGCGTGTGTTATGAAATTAGTCCTAAATATGATAGGCATCCAAAGAGGATATAATAAAAACTTTCATATTCAAGTGCATTGATTAGTAAGATAAGTTTGATTCCTCATGATTAGTTTTGAGATATGGTGGTGGTAATATTAGAGTTATGATAGTAGGGTGTTGTGAATCTAGAAATACTTGTGTTGAGGTAGTGATTCCCGTAGCATGCACGTATGGTGAACTGCTATGTTAGGAAGTCAGAGCATAATTGATTTATTGATTGTCATCCTTTGTGTGGTGGTCGGGATCGCGCGATGGTTAATTCCTACCAACCCTTTCCCTAGGAGTATGCGTTTAGCACTTTGTTTCGATCACTAATAAAACTTTCGCAATAAGTGTATGAGTTTTTCATGACTAATGTGAGTCCATGGTATAGATGCACTCTCACCCTTCCACCATTGTTAACCTCTCTAGTGCCACGCAATTTTCGCCGGTGCACAAACCCACCATATACCTTCCTCAAAACAGCCACCATACCTACCTATTACGGCATTTTCATAGCCATTCCGAGATATATTGCCATGCAACATCCACCGTTCCGTTTCATGACATGTGCCATCACTTTCATTCATATAGAGTCATTATTGTTCTAAGTATCGAGTTGTAAGTAAATAAAAGTGTGATGATCATCATTATTAGAGCATTGTCCCATGTGAGGAAATAAAAAAAGGCCAAAGATGCCCACCAAAAAAGAGAGGCCAAAGAGCCCAAACAAAAATGAGAGAAAAAGAGAGAAGGGACAATGCTACTATCTTTTTCCACACTTGTGCTTCAAAATAGCACCATGTTCTTCATGATAGAGAGTCTCTTGTTTTGTCACTTTCATATGCTAGTGGGAATTTTCATTATATAACTTTGCTTGTATATTCCAATGATGGGCTTCCTCAAATTGCCATAGGTCTTCGTGAGCAAGCAAGTTGGGTGCACACTCACTAGTTTTTAGTTTTGAGCTTTCATACACTTATAGCTCTAGTGCATCCGTTCCATGGCAATCCCTACTCATTCACATTGATATCTATTGATGGGCATCTCCATAGCCCATTGATACGCCGAGTTGATGTGACCATCTTCTCCTTTTTGCCTCACAACCTCCACCACACCCCATTCCACCTATAGTGCTATATCCATGGCTCACGCTCATGTATTGTGTGAGAGTTGAAAAAAGTTTGAGAAAGTAAGAGTGCGAAAACAATTACTTGGCCAATACCGAGGTTGTCCATGATTTAAATTTGTTGTGTGGGGATGATGGAGCATAGCCAGACTATATGATTTTGTAGGGATAACTTTCTTTGGCCTTGTTATTTCAAAAGTTCATGATTACTTTGCTATTATACTTGAAGTATTATTGTTTTCATGTCAATATTAAACTATTGTTTTGAATCTTATGGATCTGAACATTCATGCCACAATAAAGAGGTTACAAAGAACAAATATGTTAGGTAGCATTCCACATCAAAAATTCGGTCTTTATCACTTCCCTACTCGAGGACAAGCAGGAGTTAAGCTTGGGGATGCTTGATACGTCTCCAACGTATCTATAATTTTTGATTGTTCCATGCTATTATATTATCAACTTTGGATGTTTTATATACATGAATATGCTATTTTATATTATTTTTGGGACTAACTTATTAACCCAGTGCCCAGTGCCAGTTTCTATTTTTTTCCGTGTTTTTGACCTTTTTCAGATAGGAATATCAAACGGAGTCCAAACGGAATAAAACTTTCGCCATGATTTTTTATGGAAAATATCAAAAATACCAGAAGGAAAAGATACCAGAGAGGAGGCCCGAGGAGGTCACGAGCCTGGGAGGCGCGCCCCCACCCTAGGGCGCGCCTAGGGGGCTCGTGACTCCCTCGTGGCCCCTCTTGACTTGTTCTTGACGCCATCTGGTCTTATAAATACTGAAACCTCCAGAACTAAACCTAGATTGCAAGTTCCGCCGCCGCAAGCCTCCGTAGCCACCAAAAACCAATCGGGAGACCGTTCCGACACCCTGCCGGAGGGGAATCCATCTCTGGTGGCCATCTTCATCAACACCATTGCCTCTCCGATGATGCGTGAGTAGTTCACCATAGACCTTCGGGTCCATAGCTAGTAGCTAGATGGCTTCTTCTCTCTCTTTGATCTTCAATACAAAGTTCTCCATGATCTTCATGGAGATCTATCTGATGTAATTCTCTTTTGTGGTGTGTTTGTCGAGATCCGATGAATTGTGGATTTATGATCAGATTATCTATGAATATTATTTGAGTCTCCTCTGATTTCTTATATGCATGATTTCATATCCTTGTAAGTCTCTTCGAGTTATGGGTTTCATTTGGCCAACTTGATCTATGATTCTTGCGATGGGAGAAGTGCTTGGTTTTGGGTTCATACCGTGCGGTGTCCTCACCCAGTGACAGAAGGGGTAGCGAGTCACGCATCATGTTGTTGCCATCAAGGGTAAAAAGATGGGGTTTATATCATATTGCATGAATCTATCCCTCTACATCATGTCATCTTGCGTAAGGCGTTACTCCGTTTGTTATGAACTTAATACACTAGATGCATGCTGGATAGCGGTCGATGTGTGGAGTAATAGTAGTAGATGCAGACAATATCGGTCTACTTGTCTCGAACATGATGCCTATATGTATGATCATTACCTTAGATATCGTCATGACTTTGCGCGATTCTATCAATTGCTCGACAGTAATTTGTTCACCCACCATAATACTTGCTATCATGAGAGAAGCCTCTAGTGAACACTATGGCCCCCGGGTCTATTTTACATATTATATATTCACATATAAATACAAAAATACCAAAAATACCTTGCTGCACTTTTATTTACTTATTTATATTTACCCATTATCACTATCAGATCTCACCTTGCAAGTAATCGTAAAGGGATTGACAACCCCTTTATCGCGTTGGGTGCAAGTTTGTTTGTTTTTGTGCAGGTGCCTTGGTGCCTCATCTTGATACTCCTACTGGATTGATACCTTGGTTCTCAAACTAAGGGAAATATTTATCTCTACTTTGCTGCATCACCCTTTCCTCTTCAAGGGAAAAACCAACGCAAGCTCAAGAAGTAGCACCACCCAGTTACGTTGTGACGTTTGGCACACCCAAAGCATTCCTACGGTATCCGGGAGTTGCACAATCTCTTGGTCTAAGGAAATGATACTTGACATTGGAAAAGCTTTAACAGACTAACTACACGATCTTGTGTTATGCTTAGGATTGGGTCTTGTCCATCACATCATTCTCCTAATGATGTGATCTCGTTATCAACGACATCCAATGTCCATGGTCATGAAACCGTGACCATCTATTGATCAACGAGCTAGCCAACTAGAGGATCACTAGGGACACATTGTGGTCTATGTATTCACACATGCATTATGGTTTCTGGTTAACACAATTATAGCATGAACAATAGACAATTATCATGAACAAGGAGATACAATAATAACCATTTTATTATTGCCTCTAGGGCATATTTCCAACATTCTCCCACTTGCACTAGAGTCAATAATCTAGTTACATTGTGATGAATCGAACACCCATAGCATTCTGGTGTTGATCATGTTTTGCTCATGAGAGAGGTTTAGTCAACGGATCTACGACATTTAGATCCGTATGTACTTTAGAAATATCTATATCTCCCTCCTGAATGTAATCACGGATGGAGTTGAAGCGGCGCTTGATGTGTCTTGTCTTCTTGTGAAACCTGGGCTCCTTCGCAAGGGCAATAGCTCCAGTGTTGTCACAGAATAGAGTCATCGGACCCGACGCATTGGGAATCACTCCTAGGTCGGTGATGAACTCCTTCATCCAGACTCCTTCCTTTGCTGCATCCGAAGAAAATATGTACTCCGCTTCACATGTAGATGCCGCCACGACACTTTTCTTGATGTTGCACCAGCTGACTGCCCCTCTGTTAAAAATATACACGTATCTGGTTTGCTACTTGGAGTCGTCCGGATCTATGTCGAAGCTAGCATCAATGTAACCCTTTACGACGAGCTCTTCGGCACCTCCATATATGAGAAACATGTCCTTTGTCCTTTTCAGGTACTTCAGGATATTCTTGACCGTTGTCCAGTGTTCCGCTCCGGGATCACTTTGGTACCTCCCTACCAAACTTATGGCAAGGTTCACATCAGGTCTGGTACACAGCATGGCATACATCATAGAGCCTATGGCTGAAGCATAGGGGATGACACTCATCTCTTCTCTATCCTTTGTCATGGTCGGGCATTGAGTCGTACTCAACCTCACACCCTGTAACACAGGCAAGAACCCCTTCTTGGATTGATCCATATTAAACTTCTTCAATATCTTGTCAAGGTATGTGCTTTGTGAAATACCTATGAGGCGTCTGGATCTATCTCTATAGATCTTGATGCCTAATATGTAAGCAGCTTCTCCAAGGTCCTTCATTGAAAAACATTTATTCAAGTAGGCCTTTACACTTTCCAAAAGTTCTATATCATTTCCCATTATCAGTATGTCATCCACATATAATATGAGAAATGCTACAGAGCTCCCACTCACTTTCTTGTAAATACAGGGTTCTCCACAAACCTGTACAAACCCAAACGCTTTAATCACCTCATTAAAGTGAATGTTCCAACTCCGAGATGCTTGCACTAGCCCATAGATGGAGCGTTGGAGCTTGCATACTTTGTTAGCTTCTTTAGGATCGACAAAACCTTCTGACTGCATCATATACAGTTCTTCCTTAAGGAAGCCATTAAGGAATGCCGTTTTGACGTCCATTTGCCAGATCTCATAATCATAAAATGCAGCAATTGCTAACATGATTCAGACGGACTTCAGCATCGCTACGGGCGAGAAAGTCTCATCGTAGTCAACTTCTTGAACTTGTCGATAACCCTTAGCGACAAGCCGAGCCTTATAGACGGTCACATTACCATTCGCGTCAGTCTTCTTCTTAAAGATCCATTTATTTTGAATGGCTCGCTTATGATCAGGCAAGTACACCAAAGTCCACACTTTGTTCTCATACATGGATCCTATCTCAGATTTCATGGCTTCAAGCCATTTGTTGGAATTCGGGCCCGTCATTGCTTCCTCAAAGTTCGAAGGTTCACTGTTGTCCAACAACATGATCTCCAAGACAGGGTTGCCATACCACTCTGGTGCGGAACGTGTCCTGGTGGACCTATGACGTTCAATAGTAACTTGATCTGAAGTGTCATGATCATCATCATTAACTTCCTCTCCAGCCGGTGTAGGTTCCACGGAAACAACTTCCCGTGCTGCGCTACTCTCCGGTTCGAGTGGAGGTACAATTACCTCATCAACTTCTATTTTCCTCCCACTTACTTCTTTCGAGAGAAACTCTTTCTCGAGAAAGGATCCATTCTTGGCAACAAAGACTTTGCCTTCGGATCTGAGGTAGAAGGTATACCCAATAGTCTCTTTGGGATATCCTATGAAGACGCACTTTTCCGCTTTGGGTTTGAGCTTCTCACGTTGAAGTTTCTTCACATAAGCATCGCATCCCCAAACTTTTAGAAACGACAGCTTAGGTTTCTTTACAAACCATAATTCATACGGTGTCGTCTCAACGGACTTTGACGGTGCCCTATTTAAAGTGAATGCGGCGGTCTCTAATGCATATCCCCAAAATGATAGCGGTAAGTCGGTAAGAGACATCATAGATCGCACCATATCCAATAGAGTGTGATTACGATGTTCAGACACACCATTTCGCTGAGGTGTGCCAGGCGGCATGAGTTGTGAAACAATTCTACATTTCCTTAGGTGCGTGCCAAACTCATGACTTAAATATTCTCCGCCATGATCAGATCGTAGGCACTTTATTTTCCTGTCACGTTGATTCTCTACCTCACTCTGAAATTCCTTGAACCTTTCAAAGGTTTCAGACTTGTGTTTCATTAAGTAGACATACCCATATCTGCTCAAGTCATCAGTGGGGGTGAGAACATAAAGGTGACCACCGCGAGCCTCGACGCTCATTGGACCGCATACATCAGTATGTATTATCTCCAACAAGTCAGTTGCTCGCTCCATTGTTCCATAGAATGGAGTCTTGGTCATCTTGCCCATGAGGCATGGTTCGCACGTGTCAAATGATTCAAAATCAAGAGACTCCAAAAGTCCATCAGCATGGAGCTTCTTCATGCGTTTGACACCAATATGACCAAGGCGGCAGTGCCACATGTAAGTGGGACTATCGTTATCAACCTTACACTTTTTGGTACTCACACTATGGACATGTGTAACTTCACGTTCGAGATTCATCAAAAATAAACTATTGACCAGCGGGGCATGACCATAAAACATTTCTCTCATATAAATAGAACAACCATTATTCTCAGATTCAAATGAGTAGCCATATCGCATCAAGCGAGATCCAGATACAATGTTCATGCTCAAAGCTGGTACTAAATAACAATTATTAAGGTTTAAAACTAATCCCGAAGGTAGATGTAGAGGTAGCGTGCCGACGGCGATCACATCGACCTTGGAACCATTCCCGACGCGCATCGTCACCTCGTCCTTTGCCAGCCTTCGCTTATTTTGTAGCTCCTACTTGGAGTTACAAATGTGAGCAACTGCACCGGTATCAAATACCCAGGAGCTACTACGAGCACTGGTTAGGTACACATCAATAACGAGTATATCACATATACCTTTAACGTTGCCGGCCTTCTTATCCGCTAAGTACTTGGGGTAGTTCCGCTTCCAGTGACCGGTACACTTGCAATAAAAACACTCAGTCTCAGGCTTGGGTCCATTCTTGTTCTTCTTCCCGGCAACTTGCTTACCGGGCGCGGCAACAACTTTGTTGTCCTTCTTGAAGTTCTTCTTACCCTTGCCTTTCTTGAAACTAGTGGTCTTATTCACCATCAACACTTGATGCTCCTTTTTGATCTCGACCTCCGCTGATTTCAGCATCGAGTACAACTCAGGAATGGACTTCTCCATACCCTGCATGTTGTAGTTCATCACAAAGCTCTTGTAGCTAGGTGGGAGCGACTGGAGGATTCTGTCAATGACCAAGTCATTCGAGAGATTAACTCCCAGCTGAGTCAAGCGGTTGTGCAACCCAGACATTTTGAGTATGTGCTCACTGACAGAATTATTCTCCTCCATCTTACAACTGAAGAACTTGTCGGAGACTTCATATCTCTCGACCCGGGCATGATCTTGGAAAACCAGTTTCAGCTCTTGGAACATCTCATATGCTCCGTGTTGCTCAAAGCGCTTTTGGAGCCCCGGTTCTAAACTGTAAAGCATGCCGCACTGAACACGGGAGTAATCATCGCAGCGTGACTACCAAGCGTTCGTAACGTCTTGGTCTGCTTGGAAAATGGGTGGGTCACCTAGCGGTGCATCAAGGACATACAGTCTTTTGGAAGCTATGAGGATGATCCTCAAGCCACGGACCCAGTCCGCATAGTTGCTTCCATCATCTTTCAGCTCGGTTTTCTCTAGGAACACGTTGAAGTTGAGGGTGACATTAGCGTTGACCATTGGATCTACAATATAGATTGTAAAGTCAATTTTAGACTAATTTCATGATAATTAAGTTCACATAATCAAATTATTTAATGAACTCCCACTTAGATAGACATCTCTCTAATCATCAAAGTGATACATGATCCATGTCAACTAGCCCGTGTCTGATCATCACGTGAGACGGACTAGTCATCCATGGTGAACATCTCCATGTTGATCGTATCTTCTATATGACTCATGTTCGACCTTTTGGTCTTTCGTGTTCCGAGGCCATGTCTATAGATGTTAGGCTCGTCAAGTCACCCTAAGTGTTTCGCGTGTGTAAATCTGGCTTACACCCGTTGTATGCGAACGTTAGAACCTATCACACCCGATCATCACGTGGTGCTTCGGAACAACGATCCTTAGCAACGGTGCACAGTTAGGGTGAACACCTTTCCTGAAATTTTATTGAGAGATCATCTTATTTACTATCGTTGTTCTAAGCAAATAAGATGTAAACATGATAAACATCACATGCAATCAATATAGTGACATGATATGGCCAATATCATCTTGCTCCTTTGATCTCCATCTTCGGGGCACCATGATCATCACTGTCACCAACACGACACCATGATCTCCATCATTGTGTCTTCATGAAGTTGTCTCGCTAACTATTACTTCTACTACTATGGCTAATGTTTAGCAATAAAGTAAATTAATTACATGGCGTTTATGATTGACACGCGGGTCATACAATAAAACAAGACAACTCCTATAGCTCTTGCCAGTTGTCATACTCATCGACATGCAAGTCATGAATCCTATTACAAGAACATGATCAATCTCATACATCACAATGCATCACACCACATCCTTTGGCCATATCACATCACAAGGCATATGCTGCAAAAACAAGTTAGACGTCCTCTAATTTGTAGTTGCAAGTTTTTTACGTGGCTGCTATAGGTTTCTAGCAAGAACGTTTCTTACCTACGCCAAAACCACAACGTGATATGCCAATTGCTATTTACCCTTCATAAGGGCCCTTTTCATTGAATCCAATCCAACTAAGGTGGGAGAGACAGACACCCGCTAGCCACCTTATGCAACAAGTGCATGTCAGGCGGTGGAACCGGTCTCACGTAAGCATATGTGTAAAGCTGGTCCGGGCCGCTTCATCCCACAATACCGCCGAATCAAGATAAGACTAGTAGTGGTAAGAAAATTAACAAGATCGACGCCCACAACTGCTTTGTGTTCTACTCGTGCATAGATTCTACGCATAGACCTAGCTCATGATGCCACTGTTGGGAGACGTAGTAGTAAATCAAAATTTTCTACGCGTTCACCAAGATCTATCTATGGAGAAACCAGCAACGAGAAGGAAGAGATTGCATCTTCATACCTTTGAATTTCGCTAAGCGGAAGCATTACAAGAACGCGGTTGGTGGAGTCGTACTCGTAGCGATTCAGATCGCGGTGGACTCCGATCTTAGCGCCGAACAACGGCACCTCCGCGTTCAACACACGTGCAGCCCGGTGACGTCTCCTACGGCTTGATCCAGTAAGGAGGGAGGAAAGGTTGAGGGAGAACTCCGGCAACACGATGGCGTGGTGACGGTGGAGCTACGTGGTCTCCGGCAGGGCTTCGCCAAGCACTACGGAGAACGAGGAGAAGGAGAAGTAGGGCTGCACCGAGAGGGAGAGAGAGTCGTGTCTCAAACAGCCCCAAGGGAACCACTATATATAGGAGGAGGAGGAGGGAGGCTGCGTCCTAGGGTTTCCACCCTAGGGTGGTGCGGCAGCCACCAGATCTGATTTGGTGTGGCGGCCAGAGGGAGAGAGGGGTGGTCGGCGCCCTAGGTGGGCCTTAGGCCCATTTGAGCCTAGGGTTTGCCCCCTTCCTTCCCTTGCTGCGCCTTGGGCCCTTGTGAGGGACGCACCAGCCCACCTAGGGGCTGGTTCCCTCCCACTTGTGGGCCATGAAGCCCTCTGGGGCCGGTGGCCCCACTTGGTGGACCCTCGGAACCCTTCCGAAGGTCCCGGTACGTTACCGGTGACGCCCGAAACATTTCCGGTAACCAAAACCTCACTTACTATATATCAATCTTTGTCTCCGGACCATTCCGGAACTCCTCGTGACGTCCGGGATCTCATCCGAGACTCTGAACTATCTTCGGTAACCATGTACACTATTTTCCTATAACCCTAGCGTCATCGGACCTTAAGTGTGTAGACCCTACGGGTTCGGGAGACACGTAGACATGACCGAGACACCTCTCCGGTCAATAACCAACGGCGGGATCTGGATACCCATGTTGGCTCCCACATGCTCCACGATGATCTCATCGGATGAACCACGATGTCGGGGATTCAATCAATCCCATATACAATTCCCTTTGTCTACCGGTATGATACTTGCCCGAGATTCGATCGTCGGTATCCCTATACCTTGTTCAATCTCGTTATCGGTAAGTCTCTTTACTCGTTCCGCAACGCATCATCATGTGGCTAACTCCTTAGTCACACTGAGCTCATTATGATGATGTCTTACCGAGTGGGCCCAGACATACCTCTCCGTCAAACAGAGTGACAAATCCCAGTCTCGATTCGTGCCAACCCAACAGACACTTTCGGAGATACCCGTAGTGCACCTTTATAGCCACTCAGTTACGTTGTGACGTTTGGCACACCCAAAGCATTCCTACGGTATCCAGGAGTTGCACAATCTCATGGTCTAAGGAAATGATACTTGACATTGGAAAAGCTTTAGCAGACGAACTACACGATCTTGTGCTATGCTTAGGATTGGGTCTTGTCCATCACATCATTCTCCTAATGATGTGATCCCGTTATCAACGACATCCAATGTCCATGGTCATGAAACCGTGACCATCTATTGATCAACGAGCTAGCCAACTAGAGGCTCACTAGGGACACATTGTGGTCTATGTATTCACACATGCATTACGGTTTCCGGTTAACACAATTATAGCATGAACAATAGAAAATTATCATGAACAAGGAAATACAATGATAACCATTTTATTATTGTCTCTAGGGCATATTTCCAACAGCGTGTTGACCAGGGATCATCCCCATCCTCCTCAAATCCCGGAGCCAATCATAGGTTGTCGGTATCGTCGAGGCCAAGCGTTGGATCTGTCGTGGTCCGGTTTGATATGTTATTCGTGGATAAAATATAATGCCTGCCCACATGCTACCATTCAGAATGTTCTATGTTCGGACACCACCAACTCTACTTTGTAAGGTTGTATCCTTGCACAAGGGTTAGGATAGAGAGCAATGTTATGATAGGCTATGGTTCTCCCGAAGCCATCATCACTTGTCGATATCGTTGAGGCCAAGCGTTAGATCTATCGTCGTACGTTTTGACATGTTATACATGGCTAAAAGAGAACCCCTTTCCACATGCCACCGTTCGGAATTTTACATGTCTCAGGCATCACCGACTCTGCTTTTTAAGGTTGAATCCTTGCGCACGAATTGGGATAGAGAGCAATGTTCTGATAGGCTACGACCTCCCGGAGCCATCGTCAATTGTCGGTATCGTCGAGGCCAAGCGCAAGAATTGTTGTCATTCGTTTTGATATGTTATCCGTGGCTAAAAGAGAACCCCTTCCCGCACACTACCGTTCAGAATTTTTCGTGTCTCAGACATGACCGACTCTATTTTTTAAGTTTGAATCCTTGTGCACGGATTGTAATAGAGAGCAATGTTCTGATAGGCTACGGTCTCCTAGAGTCATCGTCAATTATCGGTATCTTCAAGGCCAAGCGCAAGATCTGTCGTCATACATTTTGATATGTTATCCGTGGCTAAAAGAGAACCCCTTCCCACACGTCACTGTTCAGAATGCTATGTGTTTAGATATCACCGACTCTATTTTTTAAGGTTGAAGACGGATTGGGAAAGAGAGCAACGTTTTGATAGGCCATGGTTCAAAAGTGAACAGGTATTGGTCGAAAGCATACTTGCCTTCAACGAAAGAAAACAAACTTCAAATTCCTTTTGAAAACTCTCGTACCAAATGTGTGTATTTTCATCTTCTTCTTGCAAGGAAAATGCGTAGTACTTTCCATAAGTTATTAAGACTCCAACCATAAAACACCCCCAAATGTTTAATAACTCAATATATACCTTTTTTCGCGAATGAATAACCTAATATATTCTTGGCAATATTCTTTTTAAAAGTAGTAGAACAATCACACCATTCCATAAGGTCGACACAAATTCTATCTCCCAGTTCAAAAAATTAACCATCACTGATGAAAAGATAAAATACTGAATTAAAAGATAATCGCGATGTCAAATAGACCGTCGAAATACGAAGGAAGAAAACAAAACCAAAAGAACCACCAACCAATTAAACCGTAACTTTACATCGTCGAAATGGCACCGATTTCAATACGATGTTAAAGGGTTTTAACCACCTGTGTGGTTTCCTTCTTTCAGAGACATACTTGCGGGTGATTCAAGGGCATGGTTTTATAACGTACTCTGCATATTGCTCAAATGAAAATGGAAGGGTGATGTAAGGGCATGGTTTTATTTTATGAGGCATGGTTTTATGACATACTTTGTATTGTTCAAATGAAAATGGAAGGGTGATAAAAGCGGGCAGTAACTGCGAGCTCGCGCAGCGTTTTCCTTTCCTCCGCCCATACCACCGCGTAAAAGCCGTTTCCAAACATCAACCGCGCATCACTTCCTACCCTGCGACGCGCAATCGCCTCGGCGCACCGCAAGGAAACCACCCCGGAAGCAACACACGGCCTGCCATGACGCCGGACAGGTGCAGGAGCATACATGCCGAGAAAACGCAGCCAGAAAAAGGAATCCCACCCCGTGCCCTCCCACGAAAACACACACGGAGGAGGCAAAAACCCCACGCGGACGGACCTCCCTCCCCGTCCCTCGTCCTTCCCTCGAGCCTTTCCCGGCTCTCTCCCTCCCCTGCCCGCTCCGCCATACTTCCCGCTCCCGCTTTGACCGCCTCCCCCCCATATCTCCCTAGGCCACCCTCTCTCCCCGCCCTCCCCCACCCGCACGCACGCAGCGCACGCACGCACCCCCCGCGAGGACCGATGTCAATGTGGCGCTTCTCCCGCCCGCTCCTCCGGGCCGCCGCCGGCGCGGGCGCCTCGGCCGCCGCGCCGCCGCGCGCGCGGGCCGCCGTCTCCGTCTCCGCCGCGGCGTGCGGCCTCCAGCAGCGGCTCCGCTTCGCGTCGCTGCCGGCGGCGAAGAGGGACCCGGAGGCCGAGGTGACGACGGAGGAGGCGAGGCGGCTCATGCGCATGGCCAACGTCGAGGCGCTCAAGCGGCGGCTCGGGGACGGCGAGGTGATCCCGTACGCGGAGCTGCTGCGCAAGTGCGAGGAGGCCGGCGCCGCCCGCACCCGCGCCGAGGCCACCGCGCTCGCCGGCGCGCTCGACGAGGCCGGCGTCGTGCTCCTCTTCCGCGACAAGGTCTACCTCCAGCCTGACAAGGTCTGCTCCGCCCCGCATTGCGGCGGACCTCCCCCCCCCCCCCCCCCCCACCTCTGCATCATCCCTCACGTTTTCACCAAAAAATTACTAGTAGTAGTACTATTCGTTCGGCTTTGCTATTTTCTGCTCGCGGTTTGGGTCGGCGACTCTGGAGTTTGTGTTCGGCCCATGCTCTGCATCCTCCCTCGCGTTTTCCAAATTTTTGAGGCACCTTCGATGCGCCCAAGGGAGAGGCATTGGCGATTATCACTGCGCGCTCCCCGATTCGGGCCCCGGAGTTTAGGTACCGCTTGATTCAGGTCGTCATTGTGCGCGTGACGCGTGACGGCTCTAGTACTGATCGATCGGCGCGTTCCCGTCTCCGATGGTGACCATCAGCTGTTCGGTAGATTTCCTCAAAGTACAGGTCTACAGGTGCACTTGTGGAATCGGTGGTCCAATGCCCAGGGTCTGGCACGTTGTTTATTCTTCAAATCCCCACCATGGTCCCCCAGTTTCACTCGTCGAAATAGCGCGAAACACTGAGTTCATCGCCCACCACTTTGTTATACGCTGTTCAATCCGAATATCAGATTGGAGTTTTGGAACTGACCTAGCATGGTGCGGCGTGAGGATGGCAACCATGGCCGGACCCTTTAGCCTATGGAACAGATCCAGAAGCAATGCACTTTTCGTGGCACAGAAAAGTCGTCTGGTTGCTCCAAGTGGTGGGTGGCTCACTGCGTGCTCCTCCTGAGTGCGCACGCCGGACGCACCAGTGCAAAAGCCATCTCCGTTTCTTACATGGGGAAGAACTCTTCCGATTAAGTGGGTGATAAAGCAATCGATACCTTCTCCTCTAGCTTGCTTTCCTCTGCCCTTTCTTGTCATACAGGATGGGTCATTTGCCGTGTGGAATCCGTTTTTTTTCTTGTTTCAGTCTTAGATGGTTGGCTTCTTGTGCAGGGTGCCTATCTTGTTATCTAGTGGTTCGTTAGCTTACTAAACTACCAGTCCACCATGCATAAAGTTTGTCGTTTGATAGCACGATCCTTTTGTTAGTGACAAACAATGTGACTTGCCTAAAGGTTGGCGGTTTTTGGAAGTGTCCATCTTACATTACTTGTTCAAGTAATTCATAATCGTGTTACCTGATTACTGTATGTTGTAGCTTTCACTTTGCTTAGACATACTTTCCTTAATGAAACCTCCCTGTGTCACATGCTGAACATCTTTAAACCTTGTTGTCAGGTGGGCAAAAGAGAATGTTTCCTCGTGTTGGTTTGATGGCGTTGCATGTAATCAGTTATCAAATTATGCGGCAAAAGCTTTTAGTTTCACAAAAAATAGATTGATGTCTTTCTCAGACATTTTTATTTGATTTGGTTCCATAATTTCTAATCTTTCTAAATAAATGTTTACTTTGGCAGCTTCATGTATTTATGTTTGACTACAGTTTTGTTGTCATTATTCTAGAACTCTAAATTTAGTCTTCATCAATACATATGCTGAGATTTCTTGCGGCATGACTTGAATGCTTTAGGTCTATAGCAGCAGCATGGAATTAGCTGACATTTAACATTGGCTGTAAAAGCAGCTGGTACTTTACATGGGCAGTAGTAGTGGAACATCAGCTGTTATTTTATATTGGTAGACGCTGAAGCTCTTGTTGTACACAGATTGTGGATCTTGTAAGAGAGCACTGTTCTTCTCAGACATTCTTTATTTATTTTGATTTGGTTTCCTAATTTTAATTTCTACTTTCTAAACGTTTACTTGGGCAGCTCACGTGTTGTAACTACAATTTTGCTGTCATTATTTTAGAACTCTAAATTTAGTCTTCACCGGTACGTATATGCTGAGATTTCTTGGGGTCTGACTTGAAGGTCTATAGCAGTAGCGTGACATTAGCTGACATTTAACATTGGAAGTAGTAATAGCAGCTGGTACTTTGCATTGTTAGAAGTAGTGGAACGTCGGCTGATTTTTAATATTGACAGAGACTGATGCTTTGCTTGTTGCATACAGATTGTGGATCTTGTAAGAAAAGCTATGCCCCTTGCACTGACACCTGAGGATGATCCAAGAAAGGAAGAGCTCAAGCAACTCCAGACACATTTGGAAGATATCAACAAGCTCGCACACAAGCAAGTCCGGCGTATCCTTTGGTCTGGGCTAGGGTTCTTGATCATGCAGGTCGGGCTCTTCTTCAGGCTCACCTTCTGGGAGTTCTCGTGGGACGTCATGGAGCCCATCACATTCTTCACAACTGCGACGGGCCTGGTCGTCGGGTACGCCTACTTCCTCATCACATCAAGGGACCCGACATACCGGGACTTCATGGAGCGGATGTTCCAGTCCCGGCAGAGGAAGTTGATCCAGAGGCAGAAGTTCAACCTGGACAGGTACCTGGAGCTCCAGAGGTGCTGCAAAGATCCTCTGGAGAAGATCTGCGGCACAAGCCATTTCTCCAACTCTGACATCGCTCATCTGCATGAGTTGTCTGTTCACAAGTGACAGACGGCCCTCCCATCGCTCTAAAACACTAATCTACAGTGCCCCCTTTCATCTTTGGTTCTCATGGGATGATGATGAAGAAAGTATTAACAAACAGGATGTTTCTTGCGCTTCCGAGGTAGACCTTTGGCAAACCGTTTTCTGTGGTCTTCTCCTATACTAATCTACAGTGCCCCCTTTCATCTTTGGTTCTCATGGGATGATGATGAAGAAAGTATTAACAAACCGGATGTTTCTTGCGCTTCCGAGGTAGACCTTTGGCAAACCGTTTTCTGTGGTCTTCTCCTATGCAAATGTCTAGGCCAGCAACCCAGTATAGCTATCTCTCTCTCTTTTGTACATTGCTGAAGCAGAAGCACATGATCTTGATGCTTGGACTGCTCGTCTGTATGAACTTACCTAGAGCTGTATAACTCTGCAGCCGCTGCTAATCAACCATGTTATGGGATTCAGTAGTGAAAACCAAAGTCTTGGTTGATACCAAAGCTCTTTTGTTTGTGGTAAAATCGCGCCCTTTGAATCTACAATTTTACTGCACGTTGGAGTGTCTGACCTGCTAGTACTTCGCAGTGTATGTGATGCAGTTGACATTCCGTCTGATCACGTGCCTTCAGAGAAGGTATATTTCTGAAATGGGGAACTGGAAGTTTAGTAGCTCTCTATGATCGTCCACGCCTCCACGATGCTGCAGGGTTTATTAGTCGCCCTTATTAGTCCAGATTGATCTTTGAAGAAAACAATGTCACCCTGGAGTATAAAGAATCACGATGCCATGCAACCACTCGTTGCGCAATTTACACGGGCATGTCCGTACGAGCACGTGATAGTACCCATCAACACCATCACACACGCACTCACACGACATCTATTCTATCGAAGATCCGACGAAGTCATCCACACGCTCCTCACTATCGACGGGAAACGCTCCAGGGACGGAACGAGGGTTTGAGGATGGTACGAACGGAACCTCCGTGTACTACTAGCGATTCAACTAGCTGGTCTTCACGTGAATTTGACTCCTGTCTTGGATCAACTCTTGATGCTGATTATTGCTTTGCCTCAAGCCTGATGCTAATTTCAATGGATGCAACCACGTGATGGTCTATTTCCTTCGCTGATTGAATCTGCTGTGCGTCTCTCGCCTTGTCCTACGGAGACGCAACCGAGGCTGCTCCTTTTATTAGCGCCTCAGGTCTCCACCTCAAGCACTGAGTACGTCTCCACCATCCACCAGGGACTCGGTCCCCTTTTGTTTACAAAACAAAATCTCACCTTTTGTTGTTTTCAATTGCTCCTAGATAACCGCTGACAAGTGATATCATGAGCTAGTTTATGGAGTCGTTGTCCGGTTGATTTAGAGGAGGTGGAGATACTGCGGAAGGATCAAACGCAGACGACGGAGTCGTTGACATCAAAGCTTGACGCCGCAGCAGTATCGTGTGCAGCTACACGCAGTTGGATCAAGGTACGGTCCAGCACGCGGCTGGAGGCGAGCCAGCGGCGCCCAATGAGGACACGCGTACGCGTTGTTGTTGGACGAGGCAGAGGCGTATTGTAGATTTTTTTTTTCAGAACTAGTACAAAATTTGTAAGAAATTTGAAAAATCTGTCAAGAGTTCAAAAAATTTCAAAAAAGGTACCCGTCGGCCCGTAGCAGGCCAAACAGGGACCTGTCGGCCACCACCAGGCCGACCAGTGGCCAGTCGGCCACCTGTAGGCCGAATAGCCCCTGTCGGCCAATCAGAGGCCAGGGGAGAGGCCTGTCGGCCAGAGTAGGCCGAAAGGCACCTGGATAAGGCCCGACCCTCTTTTCTTCCTCCTCTGACAACTCGTTTCACCCCTCCCCGTCTACTAGCCTTCCCCTCTTCCCATCTCACTCCAGTTGCTCTCCGGTGGTTCCACCGCCTCGCCGATCTCTTCGCTGGACCACCCATTTTGTTACCCTACCCGCGTAAACAATAGATCAGGGCGTTCTCCACCGGCTTACGGTATATTTTTTTTGCTTCCAACTCAATCGAATGAGAACTGTCAAGTCGGTAGTGGATTTAGTTCATATTTGTCACCGTCCGCTTGCAGGTAATGGCTTGCCCATTTTGCCGAGCTCCAGGTGGCCCTTGTGCTGCCATTGATTCCGGTGCGTCTGTATTTACTGTGGTGCTGGATCGTCGATGTGCAAGACGTGTTGTAAGATTCTATGTCTTGATTATCTAATTGTGGCATATTCAAATGCCTTTGTTTATAAGTTTATGATCATTGCTTTCATTCTTGTTTGTAGTATGTTTCGTGCAGTGTTAGATCACATCTTGCTCGGTACATTGACGAGTGCAGAGCTTTAGCTATTCGGAGAGGTGACACGGATTTTGATCTTGCTCTGCACAACACTGAGGGTAACTTATACCATGTTATATTTACACATGGTAGGATGAGCAGTAAATTCCATGGTCCTTCGTGGGAGGAACTCGTAAATGATTATGGTCTCCGCCACAGTGACATGATGACTATTATGCCTAAGCACTATGGAATTTATATTAGTGTCGAATTTCATCGGGATGGTGTTATGTTGTTTCCTTTACCCCATGTTGGTAAGATATTTGTTTGACTGATTTTCAGATTTGTTTGAGCTTATACTTTTTGCGGTTCATCTCAGTTAGTGAAATCATTTTTTCGTAGCTTTTGAGGATCTAAGTGAGACCCAGAGGAAACTTGTTGACAACTGTTTTTATAGTCGTGGTGTCACTCTGAATTATCATCAAATGTATGTAATGTCGCGGCAGCTCTTTGATGACAATTACATACTGTGTACTCCTTTTGTTCATAGGATGGATCGCATGAACGTTATTTCCCAACATATGGTAAGCTTTGGTTTCTGATTTTTATTATTTGTTTGTTCTTTGCTGGTTCATAAGATGGATCATATAACTTGCTTGTTTTTGTCAGGTTATTCCTACCATGGTTGTGAGGAGTTTGATGGAATTTGTGGCTATTCCTAGGACTGGTTCTTTACTTCTAGAAATTACTTTGGATTCAGATGATGATGATATATTTGTGAGCATTCCTTGTTCGTACTTCATTGGCTTGGGTGATCGAATAGTGTTGAAGAAGGAAGGTTTCGGTAATTTTCTACTGACATCGTCTATGGAAGTCAACAATTTGGTGCTCATAACATTCAAACAACGTGACTAGCTGTTGTTTTCAGCTATCTGCCACAGTGAGAAAGAAAGACATGGCCCGTGAATCCCAGGTACCAGAAGAAGCCGGAGATGAAAAAGGAAAATATCCACGTTGTACTAAGTAGATTTATCTTCTTGTAACTCAAATTTCAGCAAGTTGTATCTTCATTTCTGCAAGTTGTATCTTAATTTCGGCAAGATGTATCTTAATTTTAGCTAGCCGGACTATTCCAGTTTTTATTTGTCGCAATACCGTGCCGCCACCTGTATCCCACCATTCTCTCCCGCCATTATCTTTCCTGCCATTCTCTCCTGCCATTCTCTCCCGCCATTCTCTCCCGCCATTATCTTTCCCACCATTCTCTCCCGCCATTCTCTCCCGCCATTCTCTCCCGCCATTCTCTCCCGGCAATCTCTCCTGCCATTCTCTCCCGGCCAATTTCCCGCCATTGCGGTTGTCATCTGCCTATAAAAGGAGGCATTGTATGTGCCTTCCTCCATCGGCATCCAGTACTCGAAGAAACCAGCGCGGTAGTCATTATGAGTTTGCCTTGTTCTGATAAAAGCATTAGGCCTAGCAAATGCAAGAGTGCGAAGTTGCCTCGGGGGGTGGAAGCAGTTCGTTGTTGGTGCGGGGATGTCTGCAAGGTGAAGGAGGTGACGGATTTTTCAAATTAGTTGGGCATGAAGTTTTTCATGTGCGCTAATTATGAGGAAGATCCACCCGTTGGTCCTTCACCGTACATCACGCCTCCGGTAAGTTTGAGTCACACAGAATAAACACGTTGTTGATATTGTTGTTTATTTCATTTGTTATATTTCTGTTTCCTTTGTAGTCTCCTCCGCCCCTGTGCCAGTACTATCGTTGGATAGACACGAAAATGCCGGACTGGGCGGTGACTGAGATTCGTGAAAGAAGTTGTCGAGCATGGGCTAGTTTGGACTCGAAGGAGCGCAGCGAGAAGGCGGCAGCAGAGGAGAAAGCAGAGCAGGAGAGAGCTTGGCAAGAGTACTTTGTCGACTAGAGGGCTTTTCTGTTGGAAATATGCGCTAGAGATAATAATAAAATGGTTATTATTGTATTTCCTTGTTCATGATAATTTTCTATTATTCATGCTATAATTGTGTTAACCAGAAACCATAATACATGTGTGAATACATAGACCACAACATGTCCCTAGTGAGCCTCTAGTTGACTAGCTCGTTGATCAATAGATGGTCACGGTTTCATGACCATGGACATTGGATGTCGTTGATAACGGGATCACATCATTAGGAGAATGATGTGATGGACAAGACCCAATCCTAAGCATAGCACTAGATCGTGTAGTTCGTCTGCTAAAGCTTTTCCAGTGTCAAGTATCGTTTCCTTAGACCATGAGATTGTGCAACTCCCGGATACCGTAGGAATGCTTTGGGTGTGCCAAACGTCACAACGTAACAGGGTGGCTATAAAGATCCAACGCTTGGCCTCGACGATACCGACAACCTATGATTGGCTCCGGGATTTGAGGAGGATGGAGATGATCCCTGGTCAACACGCTGTTGGAAATATGCCCTAGAGACAATAATAAAATGGTTATCATTGTATTTCCTTGTTCATGATAATTTTCTATTGTTCATGCTATAATTGTGTTAACCGGAAACCGTAATGCATGTGTGAATACATAGACCACAATGTGTCCCTAGTGAGCCTCTAGTTGGCTAGCTCGTTGATCAATAGATGGTCACGGTTTCATGACCATAGACATTGGATGTCGTTGATAATGGGATCACATCATTAGAAGAATGATGTGATGGACAAGACCCAATCCTAAGCATAGCACAAGATCGTGTAGTTCGTCTGCTAAAGCTTTTCCAATGTCAAGTATCATTTCCTTAGACCATGAGATTGTGCAACTCCTGGATACCGTAGGAATGCTTTGGGTGTGCCAAACGTCACAACGTAATTGAGTGGCTATAAAGGTGCACTACGGGTATCTCTGAAAGTGTCTGTTGGGTTGGCACCAATCGAGACTGGGATTTGTCACTCTGTTTGACGGAGAGGTATGTCTGGGCCCACTCGGTAAGACATCATCATAATGAGCTCAGTGTGACTAAGGAGTTAGCCACATGATGATGCGTTGCGTAACGAGTAAAGAGACTTACCGATAACGAGATTGAACAAGGTATAGGGATACCGACGATCAAACCTCGGGCAAGTATCATACCGGTAGACAAAGGGAATTGCATACAGGATTGATTGAATCCCTGACATCGTGGTTCATCTGATGAGATCATCGTGGAGTACGTGGGAGCCAACATGGGTATCCAGATCCCGCTATTGGTTATTGACTAGAGAGGTGTCTCGGTCATGTCTACGTGTCTCCCGAACCCGTAGGGTCTACACACTTAAGGTTCGATGACGCTAGGGTTATAGGGAAATGGTATACATGATTACCGAAGGTTGTTCGGAGTCCCGGATGATATCCCGGACATCACGAGGAGATCCGGAATGGTCCGGAGGTAAATATTGATATATAGGAAGTCCAGTTTTGGTCACCGGAAAGTTTTCGGGCTCATCGGTAGTGTACCGGGAGTGCCGGGAGGGTGCCGGAGGACCCCCGGGAGGGGTGTGACGACCAAAGGACCACATGGGCTTTTAGATAAAGTGTGCCAGCCCTTATTGGGCTGGGCAAGACTTTTTCTAAAGACCCATGCGGCTAGGGATAAGAGATAGGGCCAAAAAGGATTTAAAAGGAGGAGATCCACCTCCCTTGTGGGAGGTGGACTCTCCCTTTAAATCGGCCGAACCTCTCCTCTTTGGAGTAGAGGCCAAGCCAGCCCTCCACATCCCTCCTCCTATATATACTTGAGGTTTTTGCTGTTTTGAGACAAGATTTGATCTCTCTATCTCACGGCGAAGCGCTACCTCTCTTCTTCCTCCTCCGCAGCGCTTAGGCGAAGCCCTGTCGGAATACCTTGCTACTCCACCACCACCACGCCGTCGTGCTGCTGTTGGAGCCCTTACCCAACCTCTCCTTCCTCCTTGTTGGATCAAGGCGTAGGATACGTCACCGGGCTGCACATGTGTTGAACGCGGAGGTGTCGTCCGTTCGGCACTTGATCGGATCTACCGCGATCTGAATCGCTGCGAGTATGACTCCATCAACCGCGTTCTTGTAACGCTTCCGCTTAGCGATCTTCAAAGGTATGAAGATGCAATCTCTCCCCACTCGTTTCTGGTTTCTCCATGGATAGATCTTGGTGATCGTAGGAATTTTTTTGATTTACTACTACGTCTCCCAACAGTGGCATCATGAGCTAGGTCTATGCGTAGAATCTATGCACGAGTAGAACACAAAGCAGTTGTGGGCGTCGATTTTGTTAATTTGCTTACCACTACTAGTCTTATCTTGATTCAGCGGTATTGTGGGATGAAGCGGCCCAGACGACTTTACACGTACGCTTACGTGAGACTGGTTCCACCGCCTGACATGCACTTGTTGCATAAGGTGGCTAGCGGGTGTCTGTCTCTCCCACCTTAGTCGGATTGGATTCGATGAAAAGGGTCCTTATGAAGGGTAAATAGCAATTGGCATATCACATTGTGGTTTTGGCGTAGGTAAGAAATGTTCTTGCTAGTAACCTATAGCAGCCACGTAAAAACTTGCAACTACAAATTAGAGGACGTCTAACTTGTTTTTGCAGCATATGCCTTGTGATGTGATATGGCCAAAGGATGTGATGTGATGCATTGTGATGTATGATATTGATCATGTTCTTGTAATAGGATTCACGACTTGCATGTCGATGAGTATGACAACCGGCAGGAGCCATAGGAGTTGTCTTATTTTATTGTATGACCTGCGTGTCAATCATAAACGCCATGTAATTACTTTACTTTATTGCTAAACGTTAGCCATAGTGGTAGAAGTAATAGTTGGCGAGACAACTTCATGAAGACACAATGATGGAGATCATGATGATGGAGATCATGGTGTTGTGCCGGTGACAGTAATGATCATGGTGCCCCAAAGATGGAGATCAAAGGAGCAAGATGATAATGGCCATATCATGTCACTATATTGATTGCATGTGATGTTTATCATGTTTACATCTTATTTGCCTAGAACGACGGTAGTAAATAAGATGATCTCTCACTAAAATTTCAAGAAAAGTGTTCACCCTAACTGTGCACCGTTGCTAAGGATCGTTGTTCCGAAGCACCACGTGATGATCGGGTGTGATAGGTTCTAACGTTCGCATACAAGGGGTGTAAGCCAAATTTACACACGCGAAACACTTAGGTTGACTTGACGAGCCTAGCATGTACAGACATGGCCTCGGAACACGGAAGACCAAAAGGTCGAACATGAGTCGTATGGAAGATACGATCAACATGGAAATGTTCACCATGGATGACTAGTCCATCTCACGTGATGATCGGACACGGGCTAGTTGACATGGATCATGTATCACTTGGAAGACTAGAGAGATGTCTATCTAAGTGGGAGTTCATTAATAATTTGATTAGATGAACTTAATTATCATGAACTTAGTCTTAAAATGTCCTTGCAAATTATGTCGTAGATAGCTCGCGCTGTAGCTCCCCAGTTTTATTGATACGGTCCTAGATAAAAATAAGTTGTAAGTTGATGGTAGCAATAATACGGACTAGGTCCGTGATCTGAGGATTGTCCTCATTGCTGCACAGAAAGCTTATGTCTTTGATGCACCGCTAAGTGCACCACTCCCTCAAGCGTTGTCTGTAGATGTTGTGAACATATGACAGGCACTTTTTGATGACTACGTAATAGTTCAGTGCGTCATGCATTACGGCTTAGAATTTAGGCTCCAAATCGTTTTGAACGTCCCGGAACATAAGAGATGTTCTAAGAGCTAAAATTGGGATTTCAGGCTCGGGCCTATGTTGAGAGGTATGAGACCTCCAACAAGATTCTTTGCGTGCAAGATAAAGGAGAATAGCTCAATCGGTGAGCGTGTGCTCAGATTGTCTGGGTGCTACAATCACTTGAACCAAGTGGGAGTTAATCTTCCACATGAGATAGTGATTAATGCAGTTCTCCAAGTCACTGCCACCAAGCTACTAGAGCTTCGTGATGAACTATAACATGCCAGGGATGGATAAGATGATCCCTTAGTTGTTCGTGATGTTTGACACCACGAAGGTAGAAATCAAGAAGGAGCATCAAGTGTTGATGGTTAAGTGAATACCACTAGTTTCAAGAAGGGCAAGGGCAAGAAGGGAAAAACTTCAGGAATGGCAAGCCAGCTGTCGCTCTAGTGAATAAACCCAAGGTTGAGCCCGAACCCGAGACTAAGTGCTTCTGTTATGACGAGACTGTTCACTGAAGCGGAACAACCCTAGATGCTTGGTAGATAAGAAGGCTGGTAATGTCGATAGAAGTATATTTGATATACGTTTTAGTGATGTGTACCGTGCTGGTACTCCTAGTAGCACCTGGGTATTGGATACCGGTTCGGTTGCTAAGTGTTAGTAACTCGAAATAAAAGCTACGGAATAAAGGGAGGCTAGCTAAGTGAAAGGTGACGATGTGTGTTGGAAGTGTTTCCAAGGTTGATGTGATCACCATCGCACGCTCTCTCTACCTTCGGGATTTGTGATAAACCTAAATAAATGTTATTTGGTGTTTGCGTTGAGCATGAACATGATTAGATCATGTTTAGTGAAATACGGTTATTCATATAAGTTAGAGAATAATTGGTTATTCTGTTTACATGAATAATGCCTTTAGTGGTCATACACCCATTGGGAATGGTTTATTGAATCTTGATCATAGTAGTACACATGGTCATAACATTGGTACCAAAAGATACAAAGTTAATAATGATAGCACCACATGCCTGTGGCACTGCCGCTAAATGTCATGTTGGTATAAATCGCATGAAGAAACTCCATGTTGATGGATCTTTTGACTCACTTGATTTCGAATCAGTTGAGACATGCGAGCCATGCCTATTGGGCAAGATGACTAAGACCCCGTCTTCCGGTTTGATGGAGCAGGCTAGTGGCTTATTGGAATTAATACATGTTGATGTATGTGGTCCAATGAGTGTTGAAACACACAGTGGATATTGTTGTTTTTCTTTACCTTCACTGATGATTTGAGTAAATATGGGGATATTTACTTAATGAAACACGAATCTGAAATGTTTGAAAGGTTCAAGGAGTTTCAGAGTGAAGTTAAAGATCATCGTGACAAGAAGATAAAATGTCTATGATATGATCGTGGAGGTGAATATCTAAGTTACGAGTTTGGTATGCAATTTTAGACAATGTGGAAATTGTTTCACAGCTCATGCCTCCTGGAACACCATAGTGTGATGGTGTGTTCGAACGTCGTAGTGGTGCCCTATTGGATATAGTGAGTACTATGATGTCTCTTATCGTTTTACCACTATCATTATGGGGTTATGCACTAAAGACAAATCCATTCACTTTAATAGGGCACCATCTAAGTCTGTTGAGATGACACCATGAGAATTATGGTTTGACAGAAGCCTAAGCTATCATTTCTTAATGTTTGGGGCTGTGACGCTTATGTGAAAAGGGTTTTCAACTAATGAGCTCGAACCCAAAGCAGACAAATGCATCTTCATAGAATACCCTAAAGAGACATTGGGTATACCTTCTATCTCAGATTCAAGCGCAAAAGTGTTTGTGGCTAAGAACGGGTCCTTTCTTGAGAAAGAGTTTCTCTCGAAAGAATTGAGTGGGAGGAAGATAGAACTTGATAAGGTTGTTGAACTTTTGTTTCAACCAGAGAGTAGCGCATCACAGAAAGATGTTTCTGTAGAGCCTACGTCAGTTGAAAAGGAAGTTAATGATGATGATCATGAAGCTTCGGATCAAGTCACTATCGAATCTCGTAGGTCGACAAGGACGCGTACTGCTCCTGAGTAGTACGACAACCATGTCTTGGAAATCATGTTGTTGGACAACGATGAACCTACGAACTATGGATAAGCGATGGTGGGCCTGGATTCCAACAAATGGCTAGGAGCCATGAAATCCGAGAAAGGATCCATGTATGAAAACCAAGTATGGACTTTGGTAGACTTGCCTGTTGAATGGCAGGTCGTTGACTACAAATGGACCTTTGAGATAAACATAGACGCTAATGGTGAAATGTCACCGTTTATAAAGCTCGACTTGTCGCAAATAAGTTTCCGCCAAGTTCAAGGAGTTGACAGCGATGAGATTGTCTCATCTGTAGCGATGCTAAAAGTCTATTAAAATTATGTTAGCAGTTGCTGCATTTTTCGATTATGAAATCTGGCAGATGGATGACAAAACAAAGTTTCCATAATGGTTTCTGTGAGGAAGAGTTGTATGTGATACAACCAGAAGGTTTTGTCAATCCTAAGGATGCTAAAAGTATGCAAACTCCAGCGATCCTTCTATGGACTGGAGTAAGCATCTCGGTGTTGGAATATGAGCTTTGATAGAGTGATCAAAGTTTTTGAGTTTATACAAGGTTTATGAGAAACTTGTATTTGCAAGAAAGTGAGTGGGAGCACTATAGAGTTTCTTATAAGAATATGTAGTTGACATATTATTGATCGGAAATGATGTAGAATTTCTTGAAGAGCATGAAGGGTTGTTTGAAAAGAGTTTTTCAAAGGAAGACCCAGATAAAGCTACTATTTTATTGAGCATCAAGATCTATAGGGATAGATCAATTCGCTTGATAAGTTTTTCGACGAAGACATACCTTGACAAGTTTTTGAAGGAGTTCAAAATAGATGGGTCAAAGAAGGAGTTCTTGACTATATTGTAAGATGTGAAATTGAGTAAGACTCAATGCCCGACCACGGCAGAAGATAAAGAAATGATGAGTGTCATCCCCTATGCTTTAGCCATAGGCTCTATATAGTATGCCATGCTATGTACCGCACTTGTGTGTGCCTTGCCATGAGTCTGTCAAGGGGTACAAGAGTAATCCAATAGTGGATCACTGGACAACGGTCAAGGTTATCCATAGTAACTTGAGATCTAAGGAAATATTTCTCGATTATGGAGGTGATAAAGAGTTCATCGTAAAGGGTTACGATGATGCAAGCTTTAACACCAATCCGGATGACTCTTAGTAGAAATCCGGCTATGTATAGTGGAGCAGCCATTTGGAATAGCTCCAAGTGGAGTGTGGGAGCAGTATATACAAATATGACATAGAAAGTTTGCAAGGTACACACGGATCTGTATGTCGCAGACCCGTTGACTAAAACCTCTTTCACGAGCAAAACATGATCAAACCTCAGAACTAATTGGGTGTTAATCACATGATGATATGATCACATGGTGATGTAAGTGTTAATCACATGGCGATGTGAACTAGATTATTGACTCTAGTGCAAGTGGGAGACTGTTGGAAATATTCCCTAGAGATAATAATAAAATGGTTATTATTGTATTTCCTTGTTCATGATAATTGTCTATTGTTCATGCTATAATTGTGTTAACCGGAAACCATAATACATGTGTGAATACGTAGACCACAACATGTCCCTAGTGAGCCTCTAGTTGACTAGCTCGTTGATCAATAGATGGTCACGGTTTCATGACCATGGACATTGGATGTCGTTGATAACAGGATCACATCATTAGGAGAATGATGTGATGGACAAGACCCAATCCTAAGCATAGCACTAGATCGTGTAGTTCGTCTGCTAAAGCTTTTCCAATGTCAAGTATCGTTTCCTTAGACCATGAGATTGTGCAACTCCCGGATACCGTAGGAATGCTTTGGGTGTGCCAAACGTCACAACGTAACTGGGTGGCTATAAAGGTGTACTACGGGTATCTCCGAAAGTGTCTGTTGGGTTGGCACGAATCGAGACTGGGATTTGTCACTCAGTGTGACGGAGAGGTATCTCTGGGCCCACTCGGTAAGACATCATCATAATGAGCTGAAAGTGACTAAGGAGTTAGTCACGGGATGATGTATTACGGAACGAGTAAAGAGACTTGCTGGTAACGAGATTGAACAAGGTATAGGGATACCGACGATCGAATCTCGGGCAAGTATCATACCGGTAGACAAAGGGAATTGCATACGGGATTGATTGAATCCCTGACATGACGCTAGGGTTATAGGGAAATGGTATACGTGATTATCAAAGGTTGTTCGGAGTCCCGGATGAGATCCCGGACGTCACGAGGAGCTCCGGAATGGTCCGGAGGTAAAGATTGATATATAGGAAGTCTAGTTTTGGTCACCGAAAAGTTTTCAGGCTCATTGGTAGTGTACCGGGAGTGCCGGGAGGGTGCCGGAGGACCCCCGGGAGGGGTGTGACGACCAAAGGACCATATGGGCTGTTAGATAAAGTGTGCTAGCCCTTATTGGGCTGGGCAAGACTTTTTCTAAAGGCCCATGCGGCTAGGGATAAGAGATAGGGCCAAAAAGGATTTAAAAGGAGGAGATCCACCTCCCTTGTGGGAGGTGGACTCTCCCTTTAAATCGGCCGAACCTCTCCTCTTTGGAGTAGAGGCCAAGCCAGCCCTCCGCGTCCCTCCTCCTATATATACTTGAGGTTTTGGCTGTTTTGAGACAAGATTTGATCTCTCTCTCTCTCTCACGGCGAAGCCCTACCTCTCTTCTTCCTCCTCCGCAGCGCTTAGGCGAAGCCGTGTCGGAATATCTTGCTACTCCACCACCACCACGCCGTCGTGCTTCTGTTGGAGCCCTTCCCCAACCTCTCCTTCCTCCTTGATGGATCAAGGCGTAGGAGGCGTCACCGGGCTGCACGTGTGTTGAACGCGGAGGTGTCGTCCGTTCGACACTTGATCGGATCTACCGCGATCTGAATCGCTGCGAGTACGACTCCATCAACCGCGTTCTTGTAACGCTTCCGCTTAGCGATCTTCAAAGGTATGAAGATGCAATCTCTCCCCACTCGTTGCTGGTTTCTCCATGGATAGATCTTGGTGATCTTAGGGATTTTTTTGATTTACTACTACGTCTCCTAACATTTTCTTGCTGAGATGATGAAGAACAACCAAGAAAACCAAATTCGACATGTGGAGGAGCGCCGTCAGCGAGAGGATGCCCGTGAAGCTGAGAGGCAGAGAAAGAAAGACACGGCTTGTGCAGCCCAGGCAGCAGAAGAATCTGCAGATGGAAAAGGAAAATATCCACGTTGGACTCAGTAGATTTAATTTCAAGTAACTTAATTTCAGCAAGTTGTATCTTAATTTCAGCTAGATAGATGTATCTTAATTTCAGCAAGATGTATCTTAATTTGAGCAAATTGTATCTTAATTTCAGTGAGAAGCGTAAGACTTGCCTCCCGCTAGTTTCTCTCCCGCCAGTTTTTCTGTCGCCACTTTCTCTCCCACCACTTTCTTTCTCTCCCGCCACTTTCTCTCCCGCCAGTCGTTCCCGCCATAGTCTTTCCCGCCATTCGTTCCCGCCATAGTCTTTCTCGCCTATAAAACCACATTCACAGTAAGGAGGGTGAGCAGGCCCTTCCTTTCCCTGTCGCCTCCGCCATCCTTCCGCTCTCGCCATCCTTTCGTGGAGATGTCTCATCCTTCTCATCCTCACTATCCTTTTGATCGTAGTTTTCACAAGGGTATGTCCGACCGTCTTCTTCATCTAGCTGCCAATTTCAAGATGAATGATAGGGTAGTTCCATGGGAGGAACTCATTAGTAGTGACGTCATAATGAATGAGTTGGCTCACCAATTAGCTAGGAGTGGGTGGCCTCCCAGGACTTTTGAGGAGATACGGCAAGAACTACTAAGGTTGCATGCCAGATGGCAGAAGCAACTGCACAAGGGTGATGCTTATCTCAGGATTGCTGTGAATAATTCAGGATTATGGTCAGCAGAAAGTGAGGACGAGGACGACCTCTTCATGTCGAGCAGCAATGTGAAGAGTTCTGCATCGAAGGGCAAGAGTTCTGCATCGACGAAGGGGAAGAGTTCTGCATCGACGGAGGACAAAGATGACATCTTCATGCCGAGTACCAAGGTGAAGAATGTGCCTGCTGCTAGGAGGAGCCCCCTAGCTATGAAGGAGGTGCCTGCTGCCAGGAGGAGCCCCCTGGCTGTGAAGGAGATTCCTGCTGCCAGGAGGAGCCCCCTGGCCGTGAAGGTCGAGGTTCTGAATGCTGCAGAGAGGGGCGTGGTGGACGATGTGCTGCACGAGTGTCAACAACATCGGAAGATCGTCTACATGTAACAGCTGTGACGATCCCGCGTATCTTTGCTTGAAGACTCTTCAACCTTGTTGCTTGCTCTCAAAGTGGGATATTTTCTCCTCTGTCAACACGGTCCACCAAAGCGGTAACCTCCTCTAGCGCCTCAGTTGACAATTCACCCTGTACATAGAAAGTTAACCAATTGTACATGTTCATGTATAGGGAAAACGTAGCATGTGAGAGAAAGTTAACCAATTGTGCATGTTCATGTATAGGGAAAACGTAGCATGTGAGAGAAACATTGCCTGGTTGCTCCACCAGCTTCAGATTGGTCCATATCATTTCGGAAGCGCTTTACCTTACGCCTTCCCCTGCTAGTTCGCCATAGAGCAGGATCCGAGATGTATACTCTATCGACATCGTTTACCTTGTTGAAATTGCCGACGACTCTAAACCCTATCATCTCACCTCTCCAGACATTGAGTACTGCCTCCTTTGAATAGTATGGAGACACGAAGGAGATATCATCCAACTGAATCTGGCCATAGGCAGCCAAGACATGTGAGCAAGGCAGGTGCACTAACTGCGGCTTGTTGCATGTACACTCACAAGTTGGATAAAATTCTTTTCCAATTGTAACCTCATGCGTCTTCACCTCATTTGCAGAACCAAAACCATCAGTAGGAAGCTGAACCTCATATCTCCTTTCCTGATTACCTATGAGTGTGACGGTGTGCTTTTTTTTGCTTTCTTTATCTTCTCAGCCATATACTCCATGACATGGCTGCAGTAAGGAGTGTTCTGATTATCTTCAATATGCTTCCTTGCTAACTCATGCCTTTCTCTGAAATACCTCACAGTGGCATGGAATACACCCTCCACAATAGCTGTCAGTGGCAATGCTCTATTCCCTCTGAGAACAAAGTTATAGATCTCTGCAAGATTGGTTGTCATGTGGCCATACCTAGCTCCATGGGTGTCATGCAGCAAAGACCAATTCACTGGAGGCTCTTTCTCTATCCACTCAGAAAAATTCTTTATTGCCCTGCCCTTCTTTCTCTTTGTATTAGAAGGGTCAATTGCTGGCAAGTCACAAAGACCAACTGGCCCCTCCATCTCCGCAATGAGTGCTGTTAATTTAACCTAGTCTTTATCCATTTTCTTCCTAGGAACCACCTTCTTCTTAGTGAACTCATCAAGTTTTGACCAAATAAAATCGTATTTGCACCGCTAGTTCTGCGTGCATAACTTCTTGAACAAGTTCATCAACCGTTTGTTCTTGAACTGTCAGAAAAAATTAGCACCCAGATGGCGCATGCACCATCGACTTTGCAAGTCCTTCCAAGGTGTTGGCTCGTCAACAGTTGGATTACTCAGTGTCTTCACGGCCTTCAATATACCGGGATGTCTGTCATGAATAAGACACACATTTGGTCGGTCCTTCACGATCGCAATTTTAACTTGCCGGAAGAACCATACCCAGCTTGGAAAGTTCTCACCCTCCACAAATGCCATGGCTAGCGGGATGATTTGGTTGTTCCCGTCTACACCAATAGCAGTCAGGATTTGCCCTTTGTACTGACCAGTCAGGAATGTACCATCCACAAACATCACAGGAGGACAATGCCTGAAAGCTTCGATGCACATACCGAAAGAGAAGAATACTCGTTTCAACACCTTGTAATCTGGTATACTATCCAACCTCGTGTGCTGAATGTTAACATAAGTGCCGGGATTTCTCTCCTTCAGTACGTCAAGGAGACGGACAACATTATCATATGAGTCGAAGAACGTCCCAAACCTCTCCTCCATAGCCTTCTGCTTAGCCCTCCAAGCCTTCCCATATGGAATGTCATACTTTCATCTGACCTTCACTGCTGTCTGGATGTGTTTTGCTTCCATATCTTTCTTCGTCACTATCTCAGTATACATGAGGTGCGCTATGAGAGTTGAAGTAAGGTTTGGATGACGAACCTACATGGTTTTCCTAACACAATTATGCGGGACAACATTTGTCACAAACCAGTGGATGTTATACTTTGGCACGTGGGCGTGCACCTTCGCAGGACAACCTGATTCAACACACTTGACGATATATTTCATTGGACCAGATATGTGTGTCCGGAAAACCCTGTGGGTAGACATAGCCCACTTTATCACAGCGTACTTCATTTTCTTCTTTGTGTCAAACATAGCCCCGATCTGGACTTGGTTCAGATTATATTGCTATGGAGTCTCATGGCCATCGTTGACAGTAAAGCCGGCGGATATGTCCTGTTCCCGTGCAGCAGGAATTGGTACCTCCTCCTCATCCTCGGAACTTTCAGAATCAAGTTCCTCTGCAATCCCATCCTTGTCCTCTTCCTCCATCACCCTCTGCATTTCCTCGCCTTCCTCGTCCCCATCAGCAACACCAGAGGCAGCTAATACTACCGATTGAATACTCTGACCTGCAGCATGACCACTAACATAATCTGACTCATTGTCGGCTTGGGTAGCATTCACATCCGGTGGCTCTGACCCGGACACATAAATCTCGTTACCCACTTGACTGCTCTAGCCTGGTTCATACCCCACGGTGGGTGGGACGATATTCTCCTCCTTCGCCACTGCTTGCACTAGGGCATACGGATGGATTCTTCGGTCTCTGCAACGACTTAACAAAGACAACCAATGCTGGCTCCTATATATCGGAATCAAATCCCACTTGACATTTTTACAGGATTTGGTCCACAAGGCATGAATACTAATGGAACAAACTTCAGGATCCAGGCCAAAACTAGTTGTCAACCAGTGTTTCAACTGCCTAATGTCCAGTCTGCCCGGGTCTGAAAGTGTCATCTCGCCTGTTTTAAACTCGCTAATATCAACCCCCAACTCGTTATATCGAACATTGCCAGGGCCATAATACACAGTCAAATTTACGGATTCAGACATTTTAACCTATCACCACATTGCTAGCTTCTCAGTATTCGCAACGAATAAATCGACACTAAAATGAAAATATACACTAAAATGCACCTGCAGATTCTAAAAAAAAATACACTAAAATGTACCTCCAATAACTAACCCTATTTAAACTCCGACTAACTAAAGGTACACTCCGACTAACTAAACCTACACTCCAACTACCTAAACCTACACTACGACTAACTAAACCGAATAACTAAAACGACACTAATATACCTCCACTAACTAAAGATACACTCCGACTAACTAGACCTACACTCCGACTAATATACCTCCACTAACTAAAACGATAGTAATATAACTCCACTAAATAAACCGACTAACTAAAACTAAAATCACTACGCTAAGCAAGGGAGGAGCTGGAGGAGGAAGAAGGGATTCGGCCGCGTCGGCCTTATCCCAGGGCCGACAAGCCTAGTGGCAACCGACGGGTGGGCTGTCGGCCAGGTGGCAACCGACGGGTGGGGGCTCGGCCATCTGGCGGCCGACGGGCTGCTGCTCGGCCCAGTGGCAGCCGACAGGGTTGCAGTTTTGATTTTTTTTCAACTCAGCCACCGATTTTCAAAATTAATAAAATATTACCGCTAGTTTTGAAAAAACTTCCGTATTGTATGCTGTTTGTAAACAAAAGGGACTGAGTTACGCGGTCGATCCATCAAGGAACAAGTAATTACAGCATGACGACAATACCAAGATTTGTTAATGAGATTAGGTGAACTCGGCTACTTTCCGAGGCAATGACTACATGCGCTCCTCCCCGAGATACCGCAACACCGGCCATCCAGGTGTCGGCACAAGCTGTCGCTCCCCTTGCGAGCCTGTCGCTATCTAGTCTTCCTGGGTTACAACGTGGGATGCCTTGATATGTATTCAACATATGTATAATTTTTGAATTGTTACATGCTATTATATTATCATTCTAGGATATTTTTTGAATAATAATTTACCAATTTATATTATTTTTGAGCACTAACATATTGACACACTGGCTGTTTTTGCGTGTTTTTTACTTTTCAGGTTTACAGTACCAAACGAAGTTCAATCCCCCCGAATTTTTATTTTATTTTTTCTGTACTAAAAGAAGACGTGGAAGGTTCTTGAGAATACCGGAGGCCGCACGAGGGAGACACACGACAATAGGGCGCGCCTAGGGGGGCTGACGCGCCCTGATAGCTTGTCCCTCCCCGGCGGCCCTCCTACCCCCGTTCTCTAGCCAATAAATTCACATATATTCCAAAAACCCTAGGGGACATCTCGAAACACTTTTTTGCCACCGCAAGTCTCTGTTCCGCCGTGAGCTCATCTGAAGCTCCGTTTCGGCACCCTGCCGAAGGGGGATCAATCATGGAGGGCCTCTTTATCAACCTTGATGCCCTCATGATGATGTGTTAGTAGTTCACCATAGACCTATGAGTCCGTAGTTAGTACCTAGATGGCTATCTCTCTCTGTTTTGATCTTCAATACAATAATCATCACATCTTTGCTTTGATATATCCGATGTAATCTTTTGTGCGGTGCGTTTGTTGGGATCCGATGAATTGTGGGTTTATGTTTAGATTATTCTTGATAAGTATTTGTGTCTTCTCCGAAATTATTATGATTCTTATTTGCATGATCATTATAGCTTCGTAAATCTCTCTGATCTATTGATTTTCTTTGGACAAGTAGATTGATCTTTCTTCGTTGAGAAGGGTGCGTTGTAGTGAGTTCAACCTGACTGGTTTGTATATCCTAGTGATAGAAGGGGATAAAATACGTCTTTATGTTGTTGCCATTAAAGATAAAACGATGGACTTTATTCATATTGATTGAGTTTACTTTGTCTACATCATGACATTGTTCTCCAAGCATTACTCTATTTTCATGAACTTAATACGTAGATAAGCAATCATAAAAGAGCTCTTGAAGTGGAGTAACAGTAATAGGTGCAGGCAAGAGTTGGCCTATTTTTTTGGACGTGATGCCTATAAACATATGATCATTGCCGTGAATATCACATAACTATGCACTTTTTTATCAATTGCCCAACAGTAATTTGTTTACCCACCATATGCTTACTTTCATGAGAGACGCCGCCACGGAAAACTATGGCCCCCGGGCCCATCCACTTATATATTTACAAAACCTATCTTTACATTGCTGTCATTATTTATCTTTTATTTTATTTTTAAATTTACAATTATCTACTATTATCTACACACTTCACTTGCTTGCAAATAACGAGATCAAGGGGATTGACAACTCTCTTGTCCACGTTGGGTGCAAGTTGTTTGCTCTTTTGTGTGCAACCACTGAAGACGGTTGTGGATTGATATTCCTATTGGTTTGATAAACGTTGCTTTCTTGAATGAGGGAAATACTTACCCGTATTGTGCCGCAATTACCCGTTTCTCTTCACGGAAAACCCAACACAGATCACAAGTATCAGGAAGGATTTCTGGCGCCGTTGACGTAGAATATCATCACCAAATATCAAGTAACTTCACATAACCTATCATTCACTTGTTATTCTTTTTATTTGTTGTTATATTTAGGTTTCTTCATTAAAATTAAAAATCCAAAAATATTTGTCTTTGCCAATTACTAGTTTACTTGTTTGTCACCATGGCTAGTTCTCCTCCGGATATGCCTCACTCTCCGTACTAGGGAGAGGGTTCCCCAATCTTGGATTTTAAGAAAGTAGGTGATGAGTACCTTAAAGAAGCTTGGGATAGATTACTAGCAATATAAAGCGAGAGCTAATCCCAAGAGTCATATTAAATTTCTCCTTAGAAGTTTTTATGTTGGTCTATCTCTTTCTCATAGACGTGTCTTGGATTCTATGCTCGAAAAAGATTTCCTTGGAAACAATGCTTTTGACACCTATGATAAGATGAAAAAAATATTTGGGAAAAATAAAATAGAAACCATTGAACCTGCTATACTAGTGCGCCACCGCCAAACTGAGCTAATCAAAGAGGCTAGAACTAGTATGGAATCTAATTTTAGGGGTTGTTCAACTCTATCTCTAAAATCCATGGAAACATCATGCTGCTTGATACCATAGAAATAAAAGCTTGATGTTATTTGTGCTAGGAAAAATAATATTGTGAAGGGGATTGGACTCGTTATGAACAAAGATGACAACACTTGCAGTTATGCATTATGACTAGCTAGGGCATAAAACAATAGCACTTGTTGGGAGGCAAACCAATAGTTATCTTTATTTTTGTTTTTTTACTTTCTGTTTTGGTGTGATAACATGATTATTGCCTCTGTAATGATTGTGTTTTTATATTTTAATTAGTGTTTGTGCCAAGTAAAGTCTTTGGGATGACTCATTAGATGAGTAGAAGTGATACGGTGCAAACACAGAAACTTTAGCGTCGAGTGCGGAATTTCTCCGATTTCACCGGAATGTCTTTTTAATCTGAATTTTTTGCAAATTATTTATATAAAAATTCTTCAGGTTTTCCTAATTTTTTAGAATTTTTATAATTACATAAGTGTAGGTTATTTATAGATCACCACATACTGTTCTGTTTTAGACAGATTCTGTTTTTCATTGCATAGTTTGCTTGTTTTGATGATGCTATGGAATGTATGAGAGGGTATAATCTATGGAAAAGTTAGAATACAGTAATTATTATGCAATAATGAAATATTAATCAATTTATAACAGTACCTAAAGTATTTGGTATGTTCCTTAAACTAACGGATCTCACAAAGTTTTGTTGAGTTTCGTGTGATTGAAGTTTTCAAGTTTTGGGTGTTATCACGATGCACAAAGGAATAAGGAGCGGCAAGAACCTAAGCTTGGGGATGACTAAGTCACCCCAAGGTAATATTCTAGGAAGAATCAAATGTCTAAGCTTAGGGATTCCCCGGAAGGCATCCCCTGTTTCGTCTCAATCCATTGGTATGTCACTTGGAGCTATATTTTTATTCGTCACATGATATGAGTTATACTTGAAGAGTCTTTTGCTTGTGTTTGCTTTATTTTAAGTTTTCCACAATCATTGTTTGCTGGATACACCTATTTGAGAGAGGCACACCTTCATCATAATTTGTTAGAATACTCTATGTGCTTCACTTATATCTTTTAAGCTTAGCAGTTGCTCTAGTACTTTATTTATATCTTTTTGAGTACGGTGGCGTATAGATTTTACGAAAATAATTGCAATCTCGTTATTCACTTATATTTGTTTGAGAGTTAATATATAGTTACGGAAATTTGCATGGGTCATAAGACTAGTACAAAAATAATAAGTATTCAATGAGTGATAATCAAAACCATCATGTAGCACATAAAAGATAAATTGTGGGTTAATGATATTGATGTGGTAATATGAAAAAGGTGTGAGTGTATCATTGTTGATTCGTAGAAGTATCGGTATTAAGAGGTGTTAATTTCTTGTTTTCATAAATATTAAAAAGGCATCGTGAGGATGTCTGAGTATTTCTTTTCCTCGTTAAAATCCTAGAGTTGTTTCGGGTCGGAGGCGCACGATGGTTAAATCCTCACAACCTCCTCCCTCGGGGCATGCGAGTAGTACTTTGATTTGTAATAAAAGTAATAAAACATTGCAATAATTATATGAGTTCTTCATGACTAATGTGAAACCATGGACATACACAGTCTCACCTCCTCATATTTTGCTAGCCTCTTCGGTACCGTGCCTTGCCCATTCTCACCTCGAGGATCGGTGCAAACTTCGCCGGTGCATCCAAACCCCGTGACATGATACACTTTGTCACACATAATCCTCATTATATCTTCCTCAAAACAGTCATCATACCTACCTAATATGTCATTTCGATAGCCATTTCGAGATATATTGCCATGCAAATTCCACCGTCACATCATATGACTAGTTCGTTCATCATCATATTGCTTTGTAAGATCATATAGAGCTGACATAGTATGTGTGGCAAAGCCATCATTCATAATATTTTTACATGTCACGCTAGATCATTGCACATCCTGGTACACTGCTAGAGGCATTCATATTGAGTCATATTGTTTCATAGTTCTTCATATCGAGTTTTCATATTGAGTTGTAAGTAAATAAATGTGTGATGATCATCATTATTAGAGCATTGTACCGGTGAGGAAATAAAAATGAGGGAGGCCAAATGAGCACACCATAATAAAAAATGATATAAAAAGAGAGAAGGGACTTGGATACTATCCTTTACCACACTTGTGCCTCAAAGTGGCACCTTGTTCTTCATATAGAGAGTCTCATGTTATGTCATTTTCATATGCTAGTGGGAATCACTTTTTCATTATTATAAACTTTTCTTGTATATTTTGATGACAAGCTTCCTCAAATGCTCGAGGTCTTCATGAGCAAACAAGTTGGATCCACACCCACTTAGTTTCATTTAAGCTTCCATACACTTATAGCTCTTAGTGCATCCGCAACATCGCAATCCCTACTCCTCACATGGATATCGATCGATGGGCATATCCATAGCCCGTTGATCCACCAAGTTGATGTGAGACTTTCCCACCTTTTGACTTCTTTGATCTCTACCACCATATTCTATTCAACCCGTAGTGCTATGTCCATGACTCACGCTCATGTATTGAGTGAAGTTGAAAATGCTGAAATGCGTGGAAAAGTATGAACCGAATGCATGACTTGACAATGGGGTAATCATGATTTGTACTTGTGTTAGGAAGACAGAGTCATGCCATGCTTACATGAATACATGTGTAGGGATAACGTTCTTTAGCATTGTTTATTTTGAAAGACATGATTGTTTGTTAGTAAACCTGAGTATGTATGTCTTTATACCAAATGATAGACTATTGCCTTGAATCACTTGTATTTTAATATTCATGCCATGATTAGACATTTGTTCAATATTATGTTAGGTAGAATTCCACATCAAAAATTATCCTTTTTATCATTTACCTACTCGGGAACGAGCAGGAATTAAGCTTGGGGATGTTGATACGTGATACGTCTCCAATGTATCTATAATTTTTTCTTGTTCCATGCTGTTATATTATAATTCTTGTATGTTTTATCATCATTTTATTACCACTTTATATAATTTTTTGGGACTAACCTATTTGTTGGGGAACGTTGCATGGGAAACAAAAAAAATTCCTACGCACACGCAAGATCTATCCATGGTGCTGAGCATCTATGAGAGGGAGAGTGGATCTACATACCCTTGTAGATCGCTAAGCGAGAAGCGTTAAGAAACATGGTTGATGTAGTCAAACGTCTTCGCGATCCAAATCGCTAGCCGTCCCGCAATCCGATCACGATCCGTCCCGATTTACCGCTGAACGGACGACACCTCCGCGTTCAGGACACGTACAGCTCAATGACGATCTCCGCCTTCTTGATCCACCGAGAGGGAGTGGAGAGGTAGATGAGAACTCCGGCAGCATGAATCCGTGGTGGCCACAGTGGTGGAACTATTCCGGCAGGGCTTCGCCTAAGCACCACCGAAAACTAAGGGAGACGATCTAGTGGGGAGAGAGGGCTATGCTACCTCCTGAGCTTGCATTGGTTTTCCCTTGAAGAGGAAAGGGTGATGCAGCAAAGTAGATAAGTATTTCCCTCAATTGTTGAGAACCAAGGTATAAATCTAGTAGGAGGAACAAGCAAGTCACCAATCGATGCACCTACACAAACAATCAAACTCTTGCACCCAATGCTATAAAGGGGTTGTCAATCCCTTCACGGTTATTTGCAAGGATTAGATCTGATGGAGATAGATGTAAATGAGATCGAAAAGTAAAAGGTAAATAAATTGTAGCAAAGTATTTTTGGTTTATAGATCTGAAAGTATATTATGGAAAGTAGACCCCGGGGCCATAGGTTTCACTAGAGGCTTCTCTCTCGAAGGAAAATATCATGGTGGGTAAACAAATTACTGTCAAGCAATTGATAGAAAAGCGAATAATCATGTAGTTATCCAAGGCAATGATCACGCATATAGGCATCACGTCCGTATCAAGTAGACCGAAATGATTCTTCATCTACTACTATTACTCCACACATCGACCGACTCCTCCTTGCATCTATAGTATTAAGTTCATGAAGAAGAGAGTAACACATTAAGAAAGATGACATCATGTAGAGGGATAAACTCAAGAAATATGATGAAAACCCCATCTTGTTACCCTCGATGGCAATAATACAATACTTGCCTTGCTACCCCTACTATGTTAGTGGGTGACGACACCGCAAGATTGAACCCAAAACCAAGCACTTCTCCCATTGCAAGAATTACCAATCTAGTTGGCCAAACCAAACCAATAACTTGAAGAGACTTGCAAGGATACGAAATCATGCATATAATAATTTATAGGAGATTCAAATAAGATTCATGGATAATCTGAACATAAACTCACAATTCATCGGATCTTGACAAACATACCACAAAAGAAGATTACATCGGATAGATCCCCATGACAATCATGGAGAACATGGTATTGAAGATCAAAGAGAGATAAGAAGCCATCTAGCTACTAGCTATGGACCCGTAGGTCTATGGTGGACTACTCACGCATCATCGGAGGGGCAATGGAGTTGATGTAGATGCCCTCCGTGATCGAAAGCCCCTCCGACAGATTGCCGGAAAAGGCTCCAAGATTGGATCTCTCGGGAACGGAAGCTTCTGTTGGCGGAAAAGTATTTGTGTGTCTCCTTATTATGTTAGGGGAATATTTGGAAATTTATAGGCCAGAGATTAGGGTTAGGAGACCTGCTGGGAGACGACAAGCCTCCTAGGCGTGGCCAGGGGGCCCCGCGCCTAGCAGGCTTGTGACTCCCTGGCAGGTTTCCTTCCGTGCACTCCAAGCCTGGTTGATTTGTTTCCTTCCAGAAAAATTCCTTCCGAAGGTTTTATTCCGTTTGGACTCCGTTTAATATTCCATATATGCAAAACTCAAAAACAAGGAAAAAGACAGAAACTAGCACTAGGCTCTAGATTAATAGGTTAGTCCCAAAAATAATATAAAATAGCACATTAATGCATATAAAACATCCAAAACATATAATATAATAGCGTGACATCATCAAAAATTATAGATACGTTGGAGACGAATCAGTATCCCCAAGCTTAATTCCTGCTCATCCTCGAGTAGGTAAATGATAAAAACAAAATATTGATGTGGAGTGCTACCTAACATATTTATCCATGTAATATTCTCTGTTGTGGCATGAATATTCAGATCCGTAAGACTCAAACAAAAGCTTAATATTGATATAAAAACAATAACATTTCAAGCATACTAGTAAAGAAATTGTATCTCTTCAAAATATAATGGCAAAAGAAAGTTATCTCTACAAAATCATATTGGTCTGGCTATGCTCCATCTTCCCCACACAAAGTATTTATATCATGCACAACCCCGATGAAAAGTCAAGCAATTGTTTTCACACCTTTATTTTCTCAAACTTTTTCAACTCTCACGCAATACATTAGCGTGAGCCATGGATATAGCACTATAGGTGGAATAGAATATGGTGGAGGCTGTCAAGGAAAGGGAGAAGATAGTCTCACACCAACTAGGCATATCAACGGGCTATGGAGATGCCCATCAAGAGTATCAATGTGAGTGAGTAGGGATTGCCATGCAACGGATGCACTAGAGCTATAAGTGTATGAAAGCTCAAGAGGAAACTAAGTGGGGGTGCATCCAACTTGCTTGCTCATGAAAACCTAGGGCAATTTAAGGAAGCCCATCATTGGAATATACAAGCCAAGTTATATGTAGAAAAATTGCCACTAGTACATGAAAGTGACAAAATAGGAGACTCTCTATCATGAAGATCATGGTGCTACTTTGAAGCACAAGTGTGGAAAAATATAGTAGCAATGTACCTTATCTCTTTTCTCTCATTTTTTTATTGGTGGGCATCTAAGGCCTCTTTTTTATTTGGGCTTCGCTGGCCTCTTTTATTTTTTCATAAAGTCCAGAATCTCATCCCCACTTGTGAGGGAATCATAGCTTCCATCAAATTTACTCACATGGGACATGCTCTAATAATGATAATCATCACACTTTTATTTACTTACAGCTCAAAAGAAAATTACAACTCGATACTATGACAAAATATGACTCTATATGCAATATGTAAGTGATGGTGCATGTCATAAAAGGAAACGGTGGAAGTTTCATGGCAATATATCTCGAAATGGCTATGGAAATGCCATAATAGGTAGGTATGGTGGCTGTTTTGAGGAAAGATATATGGTGGATGTTTAGAGGAAGGTATATGGTGGCTGTTTTGAGGAAGGTGTTTGTTATACTGGCGAAAGTTGCGCGGTACTAGAGAGGCTAGCAAAGGTGGAAGGGTGAGAGTGCGTATAATCCATGGAATCTACATTAGTCATAAAGAACTCACATACGTATTGCAAAAGTCTATTAGTCATTTAAAAAAAGTATTAAACACATGCTCCTAGGGGAGAGGTTGGTAGGAGTTAACCATCGCGCGCTCCCGACCCTCACACAAAGGTTTACAATCTAAAAACAAGTCATGCTCTGACTTCCTCACATAACGGTTCACCATACGTGCATGCTACGGGAATAATAAACATTTACACAAGTATTTTTACCAAATCAAAATTACTTCCTAACATGACTCTTAACATTACCATCTTTATATCTCAAAACTTTATGCAAGGAATCAAACTTCTCATAAATACTCAATGCACTTAATATGGAAGTTTTTATTATATCCCTCTTGGATGCACATCATATTAGGACTAAATTCATAACCTAGAACAATTACCATGCTGTTTAGAGACTCTCAAAATAATATAAGTGAGGTACAAGATTTCAATTTTCTATAAAACGCAAACACCACCGTGCTCTAAAAAATATAAGTGAAGCACATAGAGAAAAATTGCCTAACTTAAAAGATATAAGTGAATCATATATAGTATTCTAACAAATTCACGATCCAGCGTCTCTCTCTCGAAATATGTGTGCATCAAGGATGATTGTGACAAACTAACAAGCAAATAATTATATATTACAAGACGCTCCAAGCAAAACACATATCATGTGGTGAATAAAAATATAGCCTCAAGTAACTTTACCGATGGATTGAAGACGAAAGAGGGGATGCCTTCCGGGGCATCCCCAAGATTAGGATCTTTGGAATCCTTGAATATTACTTGGGGTGCCTTGGGCATCCCCAAGCTTAGGCTCTTTCCACTCCTTATTCCATAGTCCATCAAATCTTTACCCAAAACTTGAAAACTTCACAACACAAAACTTAACAGAAAACTCGTGAGATCCGTTAGTATAAGAAAATAAATCACCACTTTAGGTACTGTTGTGATCTCATTATTTATTTATATTGGTGTTATACCTACTGTTTTCTAACTTCTCCATGGTTCATACCCCATTATACAACCCATAGATTCATCAAAATAGGTAAACAACTCAAAGGAAATAGAATCTGCCAAAAACGGAACAGTCCGTCGCAATCTGAAAACTTTGTATACTTATGTAACTCAACAAATTCTGAAAATTAGTAAAACCTGAGAAATTTATATTTTAATCTTTTGTAAAAAATTCGGACTCATTCAACTATATTTGCTGGGAAAATGGGTGCATCACCTAGAGGTGCATCGAGGACATATAATTTCTTGGAAGCTATGAGGATGATCCTCAAGCTACAGACCCAGTCCGTATAGTTGCTTCCATCGTCTTTCAGCTTGGTTTTCTCTAGGAACGCGTTGAAGTTGAGGGCAACATTAGCGTGGGCCATTGGATATACAATATAGATTGTAAAGACAATTTTAGACTAAGTTCGTGATAATTAAGTTCACGTAATCAAATTATTTAATGAACTCCCACTTAGATAGACATCTCTCTAGTCATCCAAGTGACACATGATCCACGTCAACTAGCCCGTGTCCGATCATCACGTGAGACGGACTAGTTAACAATGGTGAACATCTCCGTGTTGATCATATCTTCTATACGACTCATGTTTGACCTTTCGGTCTCTCGTGTTCCGAGGCCATGTCTATACATGCTAGGCTCGTCAAGTCAACCTAAGTGTATTGCGTGTGTAAATCTGGCTTACACCCATTGTATGCAAATGTTAGAACCTATCACACCCGATCATCACGTGGTGCTTTAGAACAACGAACCTTAGCAACGGTGCACAGTTAGGGGGAACACATTTCTTGAAATTTTAGTGAGAGATCATCTTATTTAAGCTACCGTCGTTGTAAGCAAATAAGATGTAAAGCATGATAAACATCACATGCAATCATATAGTGACATGATATGGCCAATATCATCTTGCTCCTTTGATCTCCATCTTCGGGGCACCATGATCATCATTGTCACCAGCATGACACCATGATCTCCATCATCATGTCTTCATGAAGTTGTCTTGCCAACTATTACTTCTACTACTATAGCTAACAGTTAGCAATAAAGTAAAGTAATTACATGGCATTTTTGATTGACACGCAGGTCATACAATAAATTAAGACAACTCCAATGGCTCCTACCGGTTGTCATACTCATCGACATGCAAGTCGTGAATCCTATTACAAGAACATGATCAATCTCATACATCACATATATCACATCACATCCTTTGTCCATATCACATCACACGCCATATGCTGCAAAAACAAGTTAGACGTCCTCTCATTGTTGTTGCAAGTTTTTACGTGGCTGCTATAGGTTTCTAGCAAGAACGTTTCTTACGTACGCAAAAAACACAATGTGATATGCAAATTTCTATTTACCCTTCATAAGGACCCTTTTCATCGAATCCGATCCAACTAGAGTGGGAGAGACAGACACCCGCTAACCACCTTATGCAACAAGTGCATGTCAGGCTATGGAACCAGTCTCACGTAAGCGTACGTGTAAAGTCGGTCCGGGCCGCTTCATCCCACAATGCTGCCGAATCAAGATAAGACTAGTAATAGCAAGCAAATTGACAAAATCGACGCCCACAACAACTTGTGTTCTACTCGTGCATAGATTGTACACATAGACCTAGCTTATGATGCCACTGTTGGGGAACGTAGTAGTAAATCAAAAAATTTCCTACGTGTCACCAAGATCAATCTATGGAGAAAACAACAACGAGCAAAGGAGGAGTGCATCTTCATACCTTTGAAGATCGCAAAGCGGAAGCGTTACAAGAACGCGGTTGGTGGAGTCGTACTCGCAGTGCTTCAGATCGCGGTCGATTCTGATCTAAGCGCCGAACAACGACGCCTCTGCGTTCAACACACGTGCAGCCCGGTGACGTCTCCTACGCCTTGATCCAGCAAGGAGGAAGGGGAGGTTTAGGGAGAGCTCCGGCAGCACGACGACATGGTGACAGTGGAGCTACATGGTGCTCCAGCAGGGCCTCACCAAGCGCTACGGAGGACAAGGAGGAGGAGAGGTAGGGCTGCGCCCAGAGAGAGAGGGAGAGTTGTGTGTTGGCAGCCCCAAAACCCTCCACTATATATAGGAGGAGAGGGAGGAGGGTATGCACCCCTAGGGTTCCCTCTCTAGGGGTGGCGGCAGCCCTAGATGGCCAGGAGGGCCGACGGCCAGGGTGGGGAGGAGGGGCGGCGCCCTAGGGTGGGCCTAGGGCCCCTCCATGACTAGGGTTTGCCCCCCTCCACCCTTGGCTGCGCCTTGGGATGAGGTGGGAGGCGCACCAGCCCACCTAGGGGCTGGTTCCCTCCCACTCTTGGCCTATGTAGCCTTCCGGGGCTAGTGGCCCCTCCCGATGGACCCCCGGAACCCTTCCGGTGGTCCCGGTACATTACCGGTGATGCCCGAAACACTTCCGGTGACCAAATCCTCACTTCCTTTGTATGAATCTTTACCTCCGGACCATTACAAAACTCCTCATGATGTTCAGGATCTCCTTCAGGACTCTGAACAACCTTCGATAAGCACATACGCTATTCCCATATAACCCGAGCGTCATCGAACCTTAAGTGTGTAGACCCTACGGGTTCGGGAGGCACGTAGACATGACCGAGACACCTCTCCGGTCAATAACCGATAGCGGGATCTGGATATCCATGTTGGCTCCCACATGCTCCAAGATGATCTCATAGGATGAACCACGATGTCGGGGATTCAATCAATCCCGTATACAATTCCCTTTGTCCATCGGTATGTTACTTGCCCGAGATTCGATCGTCGGTATCCCTATACCCTGTTCAATCTTGTTACCGGCAAGTCTCTTTACTCGTTTCATAACACATCATCCCGTGGCTAACTCCTTAGTCACATTGAGCTCATTATGACGATGTATTACCGAGTGGGCCCAGAGATACCTCTCCGTCACACGGAGTGACAAATCCCAGTCTCGATTTGTGCCAACCCAACAGATACTTTCGGGGATGCCCACAATGTACCTTTATAGCCACCCTATTACGTTGTGAAGTTTGGCACACCCAAAGTATTCCTACGGTATCCGGGAGTTGCACAATCTCATGGTCTAAGGAAATGATACTTGACATTGGAAAAGCTTTAGCAGACGAACTACACGATCTTGTGCTATGCTTAGGATTGGGTCTTGTCCATCACATCATTCTCTTAATGATGTGATCCCGTTATCAACGACATCCAATGTCCATGGTCATGAAACCCTGACTATCTATTGATCAATGAGCTAGCCAACTAGAGGCTGACTAGGGACATGTTGTGGTCTATGTATTCACACATGCATTACGGTTTCCGGTTAATACAATTATAGCATGAACAATAGAAAATTATCATGAACAAGGAAATATAATTATAATCACTTTATTATTGCCTCTAGGGCATATTTCCAACAGCTTTGAAATAATATCTTGGACTGTGTAGCCCCCAAGTTCCGAGTTGTCATGCCTGCAGCAGCCTGGGACTTATAAAACTTCAGCCAGTGTAGCCCCCAAGTGCCGGGTTTCTTTGCCTACAATAGCGTGGGATTTTGAACTTGGTGTTGAATGTTGTAGATATATAGCTTTGGAGAAAATCCGGGTTGTCATCCAAGTCGCCCAACACGGTTGAATGACTTGAATTTCACATGTGTAACCCCCAAGGGCCGGCTCATCAGTGTGTGATGGGTCGGGTCTTCAATTTGGACCTCATAATCTATTTAGACAACTAAACACTGTAGCCCCCAAATGCGAGGTCATTATGCAATAATGAGCAGAGACTTCTGTAGAGCTGATTTATGTAGACTTGATGAGCAACGTGTAGCCCCCAAGGGCCGGCTTAGTAAGACAATACTGGGTTGGGACTTAGAAAGAGATAGAAAGGATGGATCATCTCCGGGTCTGTTGACCATGTAATGACTTGAAAAACAACTTGCATTAGCCCCCAAGTGTCGTGGTGCATGCTTGTAGCGACATGGGACTTTCATACTTGATATAATCCTTGATTTGAATAATGTAGCCCCCAAGTGTCGGGTCGTATGCCTGCAGCGACTCGAGACTATTCTTTCCATTGTAGAATAAATCATATCCATTATATGGATGACATTGCTGAATGCTTGGCATGTCAATGTTGAACCATGCTCCCTATTGTGACATGGTATTTTTGGATGAGAGAATAACATCCATTACTCTGACGGGTCTTTGGAAATCTCAATCATCCAATATAGGTTATGAAAACCATAATAAAAATCTAGCCACATTGGCTATTTGAATAATATAATCTGGTTTGAAAACCTCAATTACTCAATACTGGTTATAACAACAAAAAAATCCAGCCATGTTGGCTATTAAGGATTGGAATATGTGACCCGGTTTGACAACTAGTTCCTGTAATATAAATCAGGATATCCATGCATGCATGATATGACAATGTAATGATGATGCAATGTATGATGATGTATGTCTCATCCTATATGCCGGCTATAAAGGCGTGACACGACAAGACAACTCTTCTATTTTATGAAAATATTTTTGTTTACGAAGAAACGAGGAGGAAAGCCTTATAACTTGTAAACTGAGCCTCACGTGACATAAATCTGTCATTTAAACCTTAGCAAGTTCAACGTCTTTAAAATATTGACATTGCTAAGAGTATGAACAGGCCACATAGCGGAGGGGATACGGTAGACAAAACGAGTTTGTCCTCGCTCACTGTAAGCTGACTCACTTGTGACAAAGCCACCGTTTAAACCCTGACAAGTTTAGTGTCTTTGTGCGAGATTAACTTTTAAAAAAGTTCAGCGTCTCTTATCAAGATTAACTGTCAAGAGTTCGGTGGGTCACATGGTGGAGTAGCAAGTTGCAAACAGGCAGGTATAACTCGGACATGGCGGAAAGCCGGGTCAAGAGGAGGTAATAAAGGATCAACTCCTTTTCTATTTTAAATCTGGGCAAGAGTGGTTTAAAAGCCCTCCTTAGAGCACCAGATTAAGGATCGACTCCTGATGGCATAAAAAGCCTGGCCAAGGGGGTTGAAAAGCCCCTAGTGACCATATGATAACCCAATAAATCCGGGCACCCATGTTTGAACGGTCGCAACATGGCGGCTTGTCCTCTTGGGCAACTTTAAATCTTCCGCCATTAAGGTAGTGCACCCATGTTTGAACGGCGTATCATGGCGGCTCATCGTCTTGGGCTTTAAATCTTCCACCAATAAGGTAGTGCACCCATGACCGGGTTGTCTTTCTCGCAATGACCCGAGGTTCTTGTTGAAAACGACCAAATGTGTCAAGCCATGTCTGTAGCCCTCGAGTCTTAAGTCAACTCGAAGAGGCGGCTTGAGAGTCTTCATAGTGGACTGTGGCATAAGCCGGTATATGGTTGACCGATGATAACTGAAATTTATTGAAACCAAAAGCTTGTGGCGAGTTGATAACCTCCACGACACTCATTGTATGTCCCTGGCGTTGATAATGAAACATGAACTTGTAGAATGTTGAGACGGCGGGTCATAAATGATCCCATATGATTTTTGTCAGTAATCCGGCCAGCGGCTCATCCCAACTGGTTGTTGAAGTTAACCAAAACGCAGTGGTGGCGACTTGCATGCCTATCCATTGAAACATCCGGTAGAGGCAAAGGTTGATAATATATCATGACTTGCTTCAGGATTGTTGGAATATATCGGATCGCAGGGCGACGACTCATGAGCATCCGTTGGGCGGTTTTAAATGAGCAAGCACAACACCAACATGTTCTTGTAAACCGGATCGTAGAGCAGTTATTCATAAACGTCCGTTGGGCGGCTTGAACGAGCAAGCACAACACCAGCATGTCAATGTAGAGTGGACCGCATGACAGTGACTCATGAGCATCCTTTGGGCATCTTGAACGAGTGAGCACAGCACCAGCATGTCGATGTAGACCGGACCGCAGGGCTGCGACTCATGAGCGTTCGTTGGGTGGCTTGAACGAGCAAGCATAGCACCAGCATGTCGATGTAGATGTAAAAGCTAGCCGCACATTTTGAAGACGGCGCAGTTGTGAGAGACAGCCATGGCGTTGTAAGCCGGTGCGGCCGCGAGAGACAACCGCGGCATTGTAAGCCGGTGCGGTCGCGAGAGACGGCCATGGCATTGTAAGCCGGTGCAGCACGGGAGACGGCCTCGACATTGTAAGCCAGTGTAACCGCGAGAGATGGCCACAACGTTGTAAGCCGGTGCGGCGTGAGAGACGGCCGTGGCGTTGTAAGCTGGTGCGGCGCGAGAGACGGCCGCGGCGTTGTAAGCCGGTGCAGCCGAGAGAGACGGCCGCAGCGTTGTAATCCGATGCAGCCGTGAGAGACGGCCGCACAGCACGACACGGACAAACACCGGTGCCGAGTGATGTTCAGTGCACGCTCCATCTCCACGGTACACTGCCACTTTGGCAATGAATAATTGTCCTGTGTAAAAATATTAAAAATACAAAGTAATTGCTCTCACATGAAAAATATACGAAGAAATTGATAGGATAAATATTACCTGGTATTTTTATCGGATGAATGAGGATGTCTGTGCTGGATAATATTGAATATAGTCAGATGACCGCCTGGATACACTTTGAAAATAGTAGTAGCACCTACGTGGCCTTCTTTCATATTTCTTCCTCAACCAGCTCCCACCTCTCTCCTTTATCCTCCAACCGGCTGGCCAGACCGGCAAATAGCTAGGACACGGGAGCAAAGGTGTGGAGGAGCAACGAGCAGGCGCGCGAAGCAAGCCCAAGACGACAGAGGCGGAGCTGTGGGGGTAGAGCTCGCATCGCAGGGGGAGGCCTCGGAGAGTGGCTGCTCGCAGGCGCGTCTTAGTGGCTGGCCGAATGGCGGCTCGCAGCGGCGAGCATGGCATCAGCAGTAATGCGGCAAGGGAAGCCTGGGCGAAGTAGAAGGCCGCGATGGCGGCTTGGAGGAGCGACGTGGCGGTGCGGTCCGGCTCAGGGTGCGGAGCTGCAGAGCGCGACGGCTTGAAGCAAGGACGAGTAAGGCGGCTCGTCGGCAAGAGCAGCAGTTCCGGGCATTAACTCGTAAGAAGAGCAATGCAACGGTGGTAAGGCCATAGGGTAGTGGTGACCCGACGACGATGGAAACAGGCGCGGCACGGCGAGGCCGGCTCGGATGCGGCCGCAGTGCCGGGCGGCAAAGACTGGTTCGGATGTGAGACACGAGGTGCGTTGGTTTTTCAAATGCCATGTACTCCAAAGACCCAGTTCAACACAAGTTATCGTAGTTGATTTCACCAAGGAGGTTGTCGAGACCCCAATCTGAAGTCATAGGAATCCAGCCTGTAACACATCACATCACTTTGCGGCCTCATGCACGGTAACTCCATGGCTGCAACCTTACCTTAGCCAGGACCATTTGCGTCTTTTGGCTCACGTATGTGAATATGTCGCTAGCATTCAAATGACAAAGAACCCGGGATGACATGACTAGTCATAGAACCCAAGTGGCACATCCGTACGGAAATAGGCATACGTAACCCAGCGATGCAGGTGTCAGCCTCAAGCGTGTGTAGACGAGTCATAGCCAGCTACAAGGACTCCATTACGCCGTGGGACATAAATGTCATCACTGCACGTAGACGAGTCGTAGCAGGCTACAGGGACTCCATTACACGATGAGGCATTTCCATGAAGGGACATACACAACAGCAAAGAAGGATACATGCCAGTCAATCAATTTGTCCGGAGCAGTAGCAAGCTACCAAGGCTCAGTGGAAGCACAAAGAGGCAGTTTCCCGTAAAGAGTACTACTAAAGGCACATGACTAGGTGTCAGATCCCATACATACCGTTGCACGCCACACGTACCCACGACATGCCCAATATGCATAGATACAACTATGGCATAACAACATAACCATACAACAACACAACTTTTATTTAAGAGGCTCAGAGGAGCCTTGAATAATATGTTCTTACAGATAGGGGTCACATGACCCGACACTCAAGTCATACAAGCAAGTTCATACAAACTAAGTGGAAACATAAAGCTGTCTGAGTACAGACAGTTGAAAGGGTAAAAAGGCACATGGCCTGACTATCTACAACCCGCCATAGGGCTTAAGGTCGTAGCTGGGACACCAGCTATTCAGCATCGTCGACATCTAGATAGAACCCACCTGATGGGTCCTAGGTCTCACCTGCAACATTTATTAAGCAAACATGAGTACAAACGCACTCAGCAAGTCTTTAAAGCAGACCTAGTCTATTCATGCTCATGTATCAACAAGGGGGAGTAGTGGAGTTTATGCTGCAATGCCAACTTTGACTCTTGGCTAACCTATACTACACATATTAATTCTTTGTTCAAATTTTAGATATTGCACATGAGTCCACTAACTCCGCATCAATACACCACCATGGATTCACTTCCGTCATCTACAAGAGTGCCATCCACGGTACTCACACTTGTCCTGAGATTTTTATGAGTATCCATTAAATTATCTATGAACAACATAAGTTCTCCAAGTAGTCCATATCCGAGGACGCGGCTATTCGAGCAGATTCATACCCTGCAGGGGTGTACTTATTCACACACGCTCTCGCCACTTATCGTTGTGTGCTCATAAAACCATGCACCTCGGCAACCTTCAAGCGGAAGCCCAGTGAGGGAGACGGCCACAACCGTCAATCACACAGGACCTCTAGTCCAGGCTATCGCCTATTTGAGACTGAACCCGCATGGAAGTCCGGCCGAAGTTTCCGCTACGACCCCAAACGATGTGCACATGGTTCCCAAGCCCACCATTCGGGTGACCCTTGGTACACCATGCCACTGCCTACCGCGTGGCAACCCACCCCTAGGGTCAGCGCTACACAAGACCTCCAGCATACTATAAACACCCAAAACTACTTGCAACTCCTGGACCAAGGACTAAGCAATTGATAAGTCGAGAGGGTCAATTAAGTATCCCAACATGTGGTAGTAACTAGCCGTGGATCACAAACACGGAACTCAGTTCCTAAGAACGGTCCCAATGAGACAACCCGCTATGTACTCCTACATAGCCTCTCATCGCTACCTTTACCAATCGAGTTCATCATTAAGCTTGTCACATCAGGACAATATGTTTCACTCTAGTTTATCACCCAGATGAATCAGACCTAACACAACTCTAAGCATAGTAGGCAAGGTAGGTAAAGCACATCATTGCTCAAGCATCTACCAGGTATGCTAGGTTGCAAGGTTTAGCTATTTACTGTGACAATGACAGGTCATGCAAATGAATGGGTTCATCTGCCGCATATGACATGCAATTGAACGTTTGTCCTAATGCAGTAACAAGAGCAGGAGTAGAGAATGGGATGTTATCAGAATGATCAATGGAGTTGCTTGCCTTGCTGGGAAGTGGAAAGGTATTCTCCTTCTTTGGAATACTCGGGGGTATCCTTAGAAGCAGGGCGTACCACAATGCAGATAGGTAACAATCAATACACGGTAAGTGCGGCAATATGATGCATGATCATGCCATGGCAACATGGATGGATGAGCTAATGCAACTATTAACAAAGTTAAATGAAATTGTTTTGAATATAGGTTCAAAATTGTTCTCCATTTCATATTATATTGACCTATTACTAAATGTCAATGCTCATCTACATAGATTGCTCTAACATGCATGATAACATCACCATTGGGTTCATTGGATTTTTCTGATAAATTTTCAGATATAAATTATTTCAATTTGAGTTATAGGTTAATTTCTATGAATTTTCTAAGTTTTAACTAATTCTTGGAAATAATTTAATTCAGAAACTCCTTTGGTGCATCAGCATGACATCAGCATGATGTCAGCTGGTCAACAGCCCGTTGACAGGTCAAACCTGACCAGTGGGGTCCACTGGTGAGTGACTCAGTCAATAATATGGTTAATTAAAGCACTAACCACTAACTGATTAGCAGGAGCCCACTAGTTAGAGGGTCATTAGGTTAATTTATTTTAATTAATTAATCATTTTTAAACTAAACTGATTAGCAGGGTCGGTCCCACTTGCTAGTTGACCATGGGGTCAAACCCCGGTGGTCAAACCAATTGACTCGCCGGCGTTGAGCCATCGGCGACGCCAAGGACGACGGAGGGGATCAGAAACCCTCCTCCGATGACCAAATGGACGGCTGAGGGCACCGATCGGCCCTGTGTGCTCGTGCGCGTCGAACCCGACACCTCCCTAGGGCTGGGATGGCCGGAGTTGGCGCCGGCGACCAAATGGACGGCTGAGGGCACCGATCGGCCCTGTGTGCTCGTGCGCGTCGAACCCGACACCTCCCTAGGGCTGGGATGGCCGGAGTTGGCGCCGACGATGAGCGCGACGGATGCTGGGGCTCGGGTGATCAGGGGCTCGTCGAGCCGAAGCTCGAACGGGCCGGATGAAGGCACATACGACTGCTTGGGACCCTCCTGAGCACGCCTACGTGCTCAGGTGTGAGCTTGGGCCGCCGCAGCGATGGCCACGTCCTCGCCGGTGGCGAGGAGCTCTCGGGCCCGAGGTGGATCGGCGCTAGGGCGCGCTAGAGATGGGGAAAAGAAGGGAAGAAGAACCGGTGGGCTCATAGCGGTTACGACGGCGTCGAGAGCGGGCCCGGGGAGGCTTTACTTGCGGCGAACGGATGGCGGCGGTCGCCGGTGACCGAGGAGGAAGAAGACAATGGGTTCGGCACTGAGAGGTCTCCAGGCTCGATTCCTTCGGCGGAGAGGACCATCGCGTCGCGGTGGAGCTAAAGGGGGCTCAGGGGCGAGGGGGAGCGGCTGGAGCGGCAGCTACGATGGCGAGAAGGTGGCGACCATGGTGGGGCAGAGGGGGAGAGAGAGCTGCGGGCGAGATAGAGAGAGAGCGCGAGCGATGGGACGACTCTTAGAGCTTATCCCCTTCGTGCTGGCGAGGGGAGGGAGGCAGGCTGGGAGCTGCGTGGCTGCTCCAACGCGAGCGCACGGCAGGCACGCGCTTGTCCTCCTCGCCGCCAGGAGGACGACGACCTCCCTGGGCCAGGTGGGCCGGCCTGGCCTGGGCCTGAGGCAGGTTTCCTTCTTCTTTTTTTAATTCCAGTTTTTGTTTTTCTTTTGTGACATTTGTTTTATTTTTATTTAGGCACAAATGCTAGGTACAAAATACTCCAAATATTTTATAGAGCTTAGTTTGAATATTTCAAACCTCTACAAAAAGTTTCAGAATATTTTGAATGCTAAAATAATTATAATGCTTTATTTGGCATTTTTAGTAGCTTTAATATTTATTTTTAAAATGCTATATAGATTCAAATATTTAGAATGACCCCTCATATATTAATTCCCACATTTATTAGACATAGGGGACATTTTTGATGGGCATTTTGGATTTGTTGATTTTTCACAACTATTGAATTGGTTTGATTCAGGTGAGGTATTAGGGTTTCTGTTAATCCCCATGTCAAATTGATGCAAAAAGTGAAAACATGATGCACACACATGTTGACCTAAGTAAGCTAACTAGGGATGTGACAACTCACCCCCACTCAAAAGAATCTTGTCCCGAGATTTGGAAGTCGTCGGGAAGAGCGCGGGGTACTCTAGTCGAAGACGATCCTCTCTTTCCATGTGGCTTCCTTCTCGGAATGGTGTGACCACTGAACCTTGAGAAACTTGATGTTCTGACGCTAAGTGGTACGCTCAGCTTGATCAAGAATACGAACAGGGTCTTCCCGATATGTAAGGTTATCTTGGAGATCAAGCGCTTCGTGGTCCACTTCACGGACCGGGTCCGAGAAACAACGCCTGAGTTGCGAGACATGGAAGACATCATGAACCTTGGAAAGATGCGGCGGAAGTTCCAATTGGTAGGAAACTTCTCCTCATTTAGCAAGAATGCGAAAAAGGTCCAATGTAACGAGGAACCAACTTGCCCTTGATACCGAATCGATGGGTACCCTTTAGAGGTGTAACCTGAAGATAAGCCTTCTCGTCAACTTCATAGGTCACGGCCTTATGATGGCAATCATATTGGCTCTTTTGACAAGATTGGGCTGTTTTCAACTTTTCACGAATAATGCGAACTTGCTCCTCTGCATCCTGGATCATATCCGGGCCAAAGAGTTGCCTCTCTCCGGTTTCTGACCAGTTAAGAGGTGTTCGACACCTTTGTCCATAGAGAACTTCAAAAGGGGCTTTGCCCAAGCTGGACTGATAACTATTTTTATAAGCAAATTTGGCAAATGGAAGACATTTCTCCCAATTCATACCGAAGGATATAACACAAGCTCGGAGCATGTCTTCGAGGATTTGATTGACTCGCTCAACTTGACCACTTGACTGCGGATGGAAAGCAGTGCTAAAGGATAGATGAGTCCCCATAGCAGTTTGGAAACTTTCCCAGAATCGGGAGGTAAAGATACTTCCACAGTCTGAGTTAATCTCCAAAGGAACACCATGAAGAGAAACTATTCGAGAAACGTATAACTCCGCTAGCTGGCTAGCAGTTATACTATCTCAAACAGGAAGAAAATGAGCCACTTTGGAACTATGGTCTATGACCACAAAGATAGCATTATTCCCTCTCTTGGTCCTGGGAAATCTGGTGATGAAATCCATACTGACCTTATCCCATTTCCATTCAGGAATAGCTAAGGGTTGAAGGGTGCCAGCAGGCCTTTGATGTTCTGCCTTAATGCGACGACACACGTCGCAGTTGGCAACGAACTCAGCAATTTCTCTCTCCATCCTAGTCCACCAGAACCTCTGGCGTAGGTCCTGATACATCTTGGTACTACCTGGATGAATCATGAGAGGAGAATCATGAGCCTCCTTAAGGATCAGCTGTCTTAAGCATTTGTTCTTTGGAACCACTAATCGGTTCTGAAAGAATATGACACCCTGATCGTCTTTGAATAAATCTTTAGCGTTTCTGCTAGCAATGTTCTCCTTGATCCGAGATATATCCTTATCATATCTTTGGACGGCTATGATTTGATCCCTAAGAGTAGGTTTCGGCACCAGGTTGGAAAGGAATCCTTGAGGAACAATGTGAAGGTTCAACTTCCAAAATTCCTCGTGGAAAAGTGGTTGACTTTGTTGTAACATCAGGTTGTTACAATAAGACTTACGACTTAGTGCATCATCCATGACATTGGCTTTCCCCGGGGTGTAAGTTATCCCTAAGTCGTAATCTGTAATCAACTCAACCCACCGTCTTTTCCTAAGATTCAAATCCGGCTAGGTGAAAATATATTTCAGACTTTGGTGATCACTATAAATTTTGCAACGATTACCCAGAAGGTAATGTCGCCAGGTTTTCAGTGCATGGACTACAGCTGCAAGCTCGAGATCATGTGTTGGATAATTATCCTCATGTGTATGCAACTGTCGAGATGCGTATGCAATCACATGATGATCTTGCATGAGGATGCAACCTAATCCTTGTCGTGAGGCGTCGCAATAGATAACAAAGTCCTTTGAGAAGTCTGGTGGCACCAACACTAGAGCAGAGGTCAGGCATCTTTTTAGTTCCTGAAAACTGTGCTCACATTGTGGGGTCCACTCGATCTTTTTATCTTTCTTGAGGAGTTCAGTCAGAGGCTTCGCAACCTTGGAGAAGTTCTCAACAAAGCGGCAACAATAGCTCGCTAAGCCAAGGAAACTCCGAACTAGCTTGACCGATTCAGGTTGAGTCCAATCAAGGATAGCCTGAACTCTCTCGGGATTGACAACAATACCTTTACCAGAAATCACGTGGCCTAGATAGGTCACTTCTGGTAACCAAAATTCACACTTGGAGAATTTGGCATATAGACGGTGCTCTCGAAGTTTCATAAATACCAGCCTTAAATGCTCGGTATGTTCCTGTTCGTTCCTTGAATAGATGAGTATATCATCGAGGTAAACCACGACGAATTTATCTAGATACTCCATGAAGATCGAATTCATCAAGCGAGAGAAGGTGGCTGGGGCATTGGTTAAACCGAAGGACATGACGGTGTACTCGTATTGGCCATAACCAGTAACAAAAGCCGTTTTTGGAATGTCCCCGTTTCTAATTCTGATTTGATAGTATCCCAACCTCAAATCCATCTTAGAAAAGACAGAGGATCCAGTGAGTTGATCATACAAATCATTGATCCTGGGGAGCGGATACTTGTTCTTTATGGTGACCAGATTCGCTGGCCGATAATCCACAACCATCCGATCGGATCCATCCTTCTTCTTGACGAAGAGAACGGGGCAAGCCCAAGGAGAAGAACTAGGACGGATGAAACCTTTCTTCAAAGCCTCATCGAGTTGTTTCTTGAACTCGGCTAGTTCTAAGGGTGCCATCTTATCGGGTCTTCTAGCTATTGGGACAGTCCCTAGAATGAGCTCTATCACAAACTCTACATCTCTAACACGTGGGATTCCTGGCAGTTCTTCTGGAAAGACATCCAAAAAGTCACGGACTACCAGAATATCTTCTAATTCTAGAAGAGGGCTACCATTGAGAGAATAGAGTTGGCGTTTGATAGCTCGAGTGGAGACATTAACTATCTCACCTGATGGATGTGTAAGCTGAACATTCCTAGTATGAGTATCAATCTTAGCATAGTGGGCTTTCATCCAGTTCATGCCTAAGATGATATTTATGTCCAAAGACTTGAGGGCTATCAAATATGCTAGGAAGACTAGCCTATCCACAAGAATCTCATTGTCATGGCTTACTCTAGAAGTTTGCCATTTTGAACCAGGAGTCTGAACTACCAAAGGAGTAGGCATATCACAAAAGATATGTTATGCAACTGTGCATAACTTTCTGAGATGAAAAAATGAGATGCTCCAGTATCAAATAGAACATATGCTAGATGACTATTGACAAGGAGCATACCTAGGATAACATCAGGATCCTCAAGGGCTTCTTCAGTAGAAACATAATTCACTCGACCATGAGGAGGAGCTGGCTTCACATAGAAGGCTTTTCCCGGCTTCCCACGTACAGCTGGCTTGGCATTGTTCTGGGGACACTCACGAGAATAGTGTCCTGGTTCTCCACATTTGTAGCAGACAACGGTAGCACGGGGAGCAGCATTGACAGGGGGACCTCCAAATGTCCTGGCTGGAGGGTTGGGCTGAGCTAGGCGAGGCACCTGGAAGGATGGCCTTGCAGTGTACCTTGGTGGCAGAGCTGTGTTGGGCACCTACACGCGATGTTTGTTGGGGCCTGAGCCAGATGTGGGGTTGAAGTCACGAGTGTGCTTCTTAGTTGGCTCATAGTCAGTCTGTCCTGTTTCGGCATTGATAGCCTTGTTGACAAGGGCTTGGAAGGAGGTGCACTCATGTAGGCGCAGGTCTCGAGGGAGCTCAGGATTGAGTCCCTTGCGGAACCTAGCCTATTTCTTGGCATCGGTCGACACTTCCTCCGCAGAATAACGAGCAAGGTTGCTGAACTCGCGGCTATAGGCATCCACTATTAGTCTGCCCTAGGTAAAAGCACAGAACTCCTCTTGCGATCTATCAGCCCTTCCAGGATGTGATGGGTACGGAATGCCTCACAGAAATCTACCCAAGTTGCTGTGGGGCCTGCGGGACGCATGGCTTCATAATTTTCCCACCACAGATTGGTGGGTCCTTCTAGAAATTACACAACAGAAGTCACCTTGTTGGCCTCAGATACATTGCCAGCTTGGATTTTGCAGGACATGCTAGTCAGCCAGTCATCAGCGTCGAGCGGATTGGCCGAATGATGAAACTCAGGTGGGCACAACTTGACGAAGTCATTGAGGGACACACCATCGTTACGCTCATTGCGGGGAGGACGCGCTGTGTTTTGCTTAATACATTCCAACAACCTGTTGGTCTCCCTTTTATTCCGCTCAGCTTCGAGCATCACTTCTGCCAAGGAGGGCGCCTGCGACAGGTTCTGTCTTGGCTGGCTTCCCTCGCCCTGCTCGAAGGCAGGCACGGGGTTATTCCTAGTTGACACCATCCTGGGAAAACAAACCGACAACTTAGAGAAGGAAGATAACAACCCTAAGACATGAGATGAGGAATGTACTGGACAACATGGCATGCAAGGGTAAACACCCGATCAGCATGGTAATAACAAACTGCCATATGAACACCATGATTCATACACACCATGACATAGTTTAGTAGAAGCCCAAGATGAAGTACACACTACAGAAAGATGACACAAATCATCGGAGGCATTACAAGCTTCCTATACATTATCTATCTACACCTCCAGAACTCAACTCTCAACCTCAGTCATATCCCACAAGACACGTAGGATTTTGGCGATACAAGTACTACAATACTAGTACTAACATCCACGTACTCAAGCATCGCCGTAGAACACCTCATATAGGTTACCCCCGTGACCTGTGAGCTAAACCTGAGGATCTGGAAACACCCTGGCCTACGATCCCTGGAAACCGTAAGGACACGGATGTGGCCTCGGTCCCCTCCTTGGTGGCAACAACGGTCCTCGAAGAGGAGTGATGCCTTCAACATCGGGCCAGTCTATGCGTGCTGGCAGATGAGTCCGCGATGGGCTCAACATCTCCAAATCTCCATAGCCTGTCTGCACGACAGGTGCTAGCTGCGTCAGGGCTGTCCAAAGACGTGCACGGGTAGCATATAGCTCCATGCGAAGGGCACGTGCATCACGATCCCTGTTCTCCAACATCTGAGCGGTCACCTGAAGCCTAGGGTCCTCATGAGAATGATCATAATAGGCTGCACTAAGATAACCATCCTCTCCTCCTAAGGTAGCAGGAACATAGCATAACTCAGTGTTCTGAAGCAGTCCATGGTGAGATCTCATAATAGTCAACATGGTGTAGGCGGCCTCTTGAACTGCCATGTCTATGGTGACACCTAACCCATATGACCAATGCAGCGGCTCTACAGCTCTAGGATATGATGGATATATCCTAACCGTACACAGGTACTGGCTCTGGTTGCAGTCTCGATACTGCTCCTCCACTGTATACTCTGGGTACCAACGGTAACCAGTCTCCATCATCACTCTAACCAACATGGCCGTGTGACCTAGTACATCGATGCACCTAGTGAGACGGACCACCTGACGAGAAGGACGAGGGTGCATCTGAAACAGAGATTGATGCAAAGACATTAGAGATCCTAACAGAAATTGGACAACATAACGACTCTAATTGCTCAAAAAAGATTTTAAGACAACTGCAAAGATTGGATAGCATAACCACTCAGCTTTCTAGACTCAAGTTTCTATCCCAACTGATTGTCACACCAAACAATAATCTAGGATCAGAGTTCCCTTGCAAACAAGCTAGCTAATAGTCCATGGTTAGTAACTCGTCATCCTAAGAAATAGATAAGAAGCCTAGTTCTTAACACCATAGAAAATATGAGGATGACTCAGAATAGAATGACTCGGGAAGAGGAGTAAAAAGAGCCTTATGTTCCCTTCCACAATCAATTCCCTTATATTTCTATAGTGTTTCTAGACTCAACTTCGACCGGTTTGGCTTGGTAGTCCTATAGTCAGTCAGGCTCTGATACTAACACTGTCGGGACCCCGATCCTAAGTCATAGGAATCCAGCCTGTAAGACATCACATCACTTTGCGGCCTCACGCACGGTAAGTCCACGGCTGCAGCCCTACCTTAGTCGGGACCGTTTGCGTCTTTTGGCTCACGTATGTAAATATGTTGCTAGAATTCAAATGACAAAGAACCCGTGCCGACATGACTAGTCATAGAACCCAAGTGACACATCCGTACGAAAACAGGCATACGTAACCCAACAATGCAGGTGTCGGCCTCAAGCGTGTGTAGACGAGTCATAGCTAGCTACAAGGACTCCATTACGCCATGGGACTTAAATGTCATCACTGCATGTAGACGAGTCGTAGCAGGCTATAGGGACTCCATTACACTGCGAGGCATTTCCTCGAAGGGACACACACAACAACAAAGAAGGATACATGTCGGTCAATCAATGTGTCCGGAGCAGTAGCAAGCTACCAAGGCTTGGTGGAAGCACAAAGAGGCAGTTTCCCGTATAGAGCACTACTAAAGGCACATGACTAGGTGTCAGATCCCACACATACCATTGCATGTCACACGTACGCAAGACATGCCCGATATGCATAGATACAACTATGGCATGACAACATAACCATACAACAACACAACTTTTATTTAAGAGGCTCAGAGGAGCCTTGCATAATATGTTCTTACAGGTAGGGGTCACATGACCTGACACTCAAGTCATACAAGCAAGTTCATACAAACCAAGCGGAAGCATAAAGCTGTCTGAGTACAGAAAGTTGAAAGGGTAAAAAGGCACATGGCCTGACTATCTAGAGCCCACCACAGGGCTTAAGGTCATAGCTGGGACACCAGCTATTGAGCATCGTTGACATCTAGAATAGAACCCACTTGATGGGTCCTAGGTCTCATCTGCAACATTTATTAAGCAAACGTGAGTACAAACGTACTCAGCAAGTCTTTAAAGCAGACCTAGTCTATTCATGCTCATGTATCAACAAGGGGGAGTGGTGGAGTTTATGCTGCAATGCCAGCTTTGACTCTTGGCTAACCTATACTACACATATTAATTCTTTGTTCAAATTTTAGATATCACACATGAGTCCACTAACTCCACATCAATACACCACCATGGAGTCACTTCCGTCATCTATGAGAGTGCCATCCATGGTACTCACACTTGTCTTGAGATTTTTATGAGTATCCATTACATTATCTATGAACAACATAAGTTCTCCAAGTAGTCCATATCCGAGGACGCGGCCATTCGAATAGATTCATACCCTGCAGGGGTGTACTTATTCACACACGCTCTCGCCACTTATTGCTGTGTGCTCATAAAACCATGCACCTCGACAACCTTCAAGCGGAAGCCCAGCGAGGGAGTCGGCCACGACCGTCAATCACACAAGACCTCTACTCCAGGCTATCGCCTATTTGAGACTGAACCCACACGGAAGTCCGGTCGAAGTTTCCGCTACGGCCCCAAACGATGTGCACAGGGTTCCCAAGCCCACCATTCAGCTGACCCTTGGTACACCATGCGACTGCCTACCGCGTCGCAACCCACCCTTAGGTTCAGCGCTACGCATGGCCTCCAACATACTATAAACACCAGAAACTACTTGCAGCTCCTGGACCAAGGACTAAGCGATTGATAAGTCGGGAGGGTCAATTAAGTATCCCAATGTGTGGTAGTAACTAGCCTTTTATCACAAACACGGAACTCAGTTCCTAAGAACGGTCCCAATGAGACAACCCGCTATGTACTCCTACGTAGCCTCTCATCGCTACCTTTACCAATCGAGTTCATCATTAAGCTTATCACAACAGGACAATATGTTTCACTCCAGTTCATCACCCAGATGAATCAGACCTGACACAACTCTAAGCATAGCAGGCAAAGTAGGTAAAGCACATCATGGCTCAAGCATCTACCATGTATGCTAGGTTGCAAGGTTTAGCTATCTACTGTGACAATGACAGGTCATGCAAAGGAATGGGTTCATCTACCGCATATGACACGCAATTGAATGTTTGTCCTAATGTAATCAACCAGAGCAGGAGCGAGAGAATGGGATCTTATCGAAATGATCAATGGGGTTTCTTTCCTTGCTGGGAAGCGGAAAGGTATTCTCCTTTGTTGGAATACTCGGGGGTATCCTCGGAAGCAGTGCCTACCGCAATGCAGATAGGTAACAATCAATACACGGCAAGTGCGGCAATATGATGCATGATCATGACATGGCAACATGGATGGATGAGCTAATGCAACTATTAACCAAGTTAAATGAAGTAGTTTTGAATATAGGTTCAAAATCATTCTGCATTTCATATTTCATATAGTGACCTATTACTAAATGTCAATGTTCATCTACATAGATTGCTCTAACATGCATGATAACAGAACAGTTGGGTTCATTGTATTTTTTTTGATAAATTTTCATATATAAATTATTTCAATTTGAGTTATAAATTAATTTCTATGAATTTTCTAGGTTTTAACTAATTTCTAGAATTAATTTAATTCCGAAATTCCTTTACTGCATCAACATGACATCAGCATGATGTCAGCTGGTCAACAACCCGTTGACAGGTCAAACCTGACCAGTGGGGTCCACTGGTCACTGACTCAGTCACTAATAGGGTTAATTAAAACACTAACCACTAACTGATTAGTAGTGGGCCCACTGGTCAGTGGGTCATTAGGTTAATTATTTTTTATTAATTAATTAATTTTATACTAAACCTGATTAGCTGGGCCGGGCCCACTTGCCAGTTGACCCTGGGGTTAAACCCCGGTGGTCAAACAGGTTGACTTGCCGGTGTTGAGCCGCTGGCGACGTCAGGGACGGCGGAGGGGATCGGAAACCCTCCTCCGGTTACCAAATGGACGGCGGAGGGCACCGATCGGCCTTGCGTGCTCGTGCACGTCGAACCTGACACCTCCTAGGGGCTGGGATGGCCGGAGTTGGTGCCGGCGACGAGTGCGGCGGATGCCGGGGCTCGGGCGAGCACGGGCTCGTCGAGCCGGAGCTCGAACGGGCCGGCTGAAGGCACCTACGGCTATCTGGGACCCTCCTGAGCACGCCTACGTGCTCAGGTGTGAGTTGGGGCCACCACAGCGATGGCCACGTCCTTGCCGGCAGCGAGGAGCTCTTGGGCCCGAGGTGGATCCATGCTAGGGCGTGCTAGAGATGGGGAAAAGAAGGGGAGAAGAACCGGGGGCTCACAGCAGTTGCGACGGCGTCGAGAGCGGGCTCGGGGAGGCTTTACTTGCGGCGAATGGACGGCGGCGGTCGCCGGTGACCGAGGAGGAAGAAGACGATGGGGTCGGCGCTGGGAGGCCTCCGGGCTCGATTCCTCTGGTGGAGAGGACCAGCGCGTCGCGGCAGAGCTAAAGGGGGGCTCAAGGGCAAGGGGGGAGCGGCTGCAGCGATAGCTAAGGCTAGAAGAAGGCGCCGGCCATGGCGGGGGAGAGGGGGAGAGAGAGAGCAAGAGTGATGGGGACGGCTCTCACAGCTTATCCCCGTCATGCTGGCGAGGGGAGGCAGGCAGACTGGGAGCTACATGGCAGCTCCGGCACGGGCGCACGGCGGGCACTCGCTCATCCTCTTGGCCGCGAGGAGGACGACGACCTCCATGGGCCAGGTGGGCCAGCCTGGCCTAGGCCTGAGGCAGGTTTCCTTCTTTTTTTAATTCCAGTTTCTGTTTTTCTTTTCTGACATTTGTTTTATTTTTGTTTAGGCAGAAATGCTAGATACAAAATACTCCAAATATTTTATAGAGCTTAGTTTGAATATTTCAAACCTCTACATAAAGTTTCGGAATATTTTGAATGCTAAAATAATTATAATGCTTTATTTGGCTTTTTCAATAGCTTTAATATTTATTTTTTAAATGCTATATAGATTCAAATATTTAGAATGACCCCTGATATATTAATGCCCACATTTATCAGACATAGGGGACATTTTTGATGGGCATTTTTGATTTGTTGATTTTTCACAACTATTGAATTGGTTTGATTCAGGTGAGGTGTTAGGGTTTCCGTTAATCCCCATTTCAAATTGGTGCAAAAAGTGAAAACATGATGCACACACATGTTGACCTAAGTAAGCTAACTAGGGATGTGACAGAGGTCATGTGTTCGATGAACTGTGGCTGGATATTTGACACCGCGGGTCCTATCTTCTCCCCTTCTTTTTAATATATATTCAACCAACCTTCCTTTGTAGGAGCTTTTCCCTTTCTTATTTTTATGAATGGAGGCTGACATGGAAAACTTCAACAGAATACGTCATAGTTGGCCCTCTCGTGAGTACTAATTGAAGTAGTATGCTACTTTGCTTTTGTTTTCAAGTGGCGAACTGGTTGCCGATCGGATCGATAGCAACTTAGCAAACTTGAAACAGGCATGGACATCAGCGACATGGCCATGGCGGATTGGACAATTGAATAATGCAGTAGCAGTCGGACCCGACCATCAAGCTGCAGCAGAAATCATCGGCATTTTTGGTCGACTACCGAGGACACTGTTGTTTGGAACTTTTTTCAATCTCGACCAATAAATGGAATCGATCTAGATCCTTTCAAGTTGGCTCTTCTTCATCCAGCAAATCGCGAGCTTCTTGATCCTTAGAAGAGCTCCCTTCAAGAACCCGACACCACCATGCATAAGCCCTATGGTGGGCGCCAACCGTCGTGGATTTGTCACGGCAATATGTCCGGGTTAACGGACTTTATTGTGAGGCCATCACAACTATGTGGCGGCTTCAGAGGGGTTGGTCAGAATCGAGAGACGCGAGTTTACCCAGGTTCGGACCCTCCTTATGGAGGTAAAAGCCTACGTCCTGCTTTGTGTCTATATTGATGATGATGGCGATCTCGATTACAAGGGTGTGGGATTGCTACCTCTAATCTCGAGAGCCTCTAATCTATTTATCTCTAATGACTTGAAGTCGCCAAGTTGAACCTCTTGGGGCGCCTTACCCCTCCTTATATAGGTGGAAGGGGTAAGTTTACATGTAGAGTCCTACTTTGAGTAGGACTAGGACTAGTCTCTCTTGAGTCCTAATCCGGGTCTTGTTTTCTCTTGTAAGGTAATCTTTCCTCTCCTTTGGGCCTTCTCTGTGAGCCACCTACGCCGGCTTACACGCTGGGCCTTGGGCCTAGTCGTCGTGTGACCCGGTAATAGAGGTGACCTATGAACCGCCCTACAATAGGCCGGGTCATACCCCTTGTCAGGTCATACTAGCTGCCGGGTCACCAATGAGTCGCCGAGTCCCGGCGGGTCATACTTCTGGCTGGGTCATACTTCCAACCGGGTTATATCGCGGGGTAATATCCCCGACACCAATGGATGCACCTACACAAACAATCAAACTCTTACACCCAACGCTATAAAGGGGTTGTTAATCCCTTCACGGTTATGTGCAAGGATTAGATCTGATAGAGATAGATGTAACCGAGATCGTAAAGTAAAAGGTAAGTAAATTGCAGCAAAGTATTTTTTGGTATTTTTGGTTTATAGATCTGAAAGTATACTATGGAAAGTAGACACGGGGGCCATAGGTTTCACTAGAGGCTTCTCTCTCAAAGGAAAATATCATTGTGGGTAAACAAATTACTGTCAAGCAATTGACAGAAAAGCGAATAATAATGTAGTTATCCAAGGCAATATCATTCATATAGGCATCACGTCCATATCAAGTAGACAGAAGTGATTCTGCATCTACTACTATTACTCCACACATCGACCGACTTATGCCTGCATCTAGAGTATTAAGTTCATGAAGAACAGAGTAATGCATTAAGAAAGATGACATGATGTAGAGGGATAAACTCAAGCAATATGATGAAAACTCCATCTTGTTACCCTTGATGGCAACAATACAATACGTGCCTCGCTACCCCTACTATTTCACTGGGCGAGGACACCACAAGATTGAACCCAAAACCAAGCACTTCTCCCATTGCAAGAATTACCAATCTAGTTGGCCAAACCAAACCAATAACTCGAAGAGACTTGCAATGATATGAAATCATGCATATAAGAATTCAGAGGAGATTCAAATAAGATTCATGGATAATCTGAACATAAACTCACAATTCATCGGATCTTGACAAACACACCACAAAAGAATCTTACATCGGATAGATCCCCATGAAGATCATGGAGAACATGGTATTGAAGATCAAAGAGAGATAAAAAGCCATCTAGCTACTATCTATGGACTTGTAGGTCTATGGTGGACTACTCATGCATCCTCGGAGGGGCAATGGAGTTGATGTAGATGGCCTCTATGAACGAAACCGCCTCTGGCAGATTGCCGGAAAAGGCTCCAAGATTGGATCTCTAGATTAATAGGTTAGTCCGAAAAATAATATAAAATAACATATTAATGAATATAAAACATCCAAAACAGATAATATAATAGCATGACATGATCAAAAATTATAGATATGTTGGAGACGTATCAGGCTACACCGTGGCTTAGCGTTGGGTTTGCCTGCCCTCTTTCCCCTCCAATATATATAGAAGGGAGGGGAGGGGCTGGCTCCCCTAGGGTTTCCCCTAGGAGTCAACTGAAGGAGAGGTGGAGGAGTCCACCTCCAATCCTACTCCAAGTAGGATTCCAATCCTACTTGGATTTCCTTCCCACCCCGGCCGCATGGGCCTTTAGGGGCTGGCTTTCCCAGCCCACTAAGGGCTCGTGCGGCACCCCTAAGGCCCATGTGGCCTCCTGACATGAGTGGCCCCTCCCAATGGCCCCCTGGAACCCTCCCGGCATCCCTGGTACACTACAGGAAATACCCGAAACTTTTTGATGACCAAAACGAGACTTCCTATATATCAATCTTTACCTCCGGACCATTCCGGAGCTCCTCGTGACGTCCAGGATCTCATCCGGGACTTCAAACAACCTACGGTCACCACCATGATTAAATCAATACTACCGAAACGTCACCGAATGTTAAGTGTGTAGACCCTGCGGGTTCGAGAACTATGTAGACATGACCGAGACACCTCTATGGTCAGTAACCAATAGCAGGACCTGGATGCCCATATTCGTTCCTACATATTCTATGAATATCTTTATCATTTGAACCTCTATGTCAAGGATTCAGTTAATCCCGTATGCTGTTCCCATTATCCTTCGGTATGTTACTTGCTCGAGATTCGATCGTCGGTATCTCTATACCTAGTTCAATCTCGTTACCGGCAAGTCTCTTTACTCATTCTGAAATACGAGATCCCGTGCTAACTCTTTAGTCACTTTGCTTGTAAGGCTTGTTGTGATGTTGTATTACCGAGTGGGCCTTGAGATACCTCTCCGTCACAAGGAGTAACAAATCCTAGTCTTGATCCATGCCCACTCAATAGACACCTTCGGAGATACCTGTGGAGCATCTATATAGTCACCCAGTTACGTTGCGACGTTTGATACACACAAGGTATTCCTCCAGTGTCAGTGATGTGACCCCGTTATCAAATGACATCTCATGTCTATGGTTAGGAAACCTTGACCATCTTTGATCAACGAGCTAGTCTACTAGAGGCATACTAGGGACATAGTGTTGTCTATGTATCCACACATGCATTTGAGTTTCCAATCAATACAATTATAGCATGGATAATAAACGATTATCATGAACAAGGAAATATAATAATAACCACTTTATTATTGCCTCTAGGGAATATTTCCAACAGTCTCCCACTTGCACTAGAGTCAATAATCCAGTTCACATCACTATCTGATTTACATTGTAATTAATCTAACACCCATACATTTCTGGTGTTGATCATGTTTATCCCTTGGAAGAGGTTTAGTCAACGGGTCTGAGACATTCAGATCCGTGTGTACTTTGCAAATATTTATGTCCTCCTCCTTGATGTAATCGCGGACGGGTTTGAAGCATCTCTTTATGTGTCTAGTCCTCTTGTGAAACCTTGGTTCCTTGGCGAGAGCAATGACACCATTGTTGTCACAGAATAGAGTCATAACCTGGCAAACAGTTGTAAGCCGATAGACTGCTATGACCCGACAGACAGTTATGACCCCTCAGACAGTTATGACGGGACAACAGTCGAGTCCCGGAGACGAGTCCCTGATGATGAGTCTTGAAGATAAGACCTGGTTGTAAGCCGCCCGGTTTAAGCCACCCGGTTGTAAGCTGCCCGACGTAAGTCGCCCGGTGTAAGCCGCCTGTCTGAGACAAGAAGCCCGGGACTCATAAGCCCACGAAGAGAAGCCCGCGATGGAGAGTCATAATAGGATAAGTCTGAATCTGACTAGGACTCTACATGTAACCCGCCCCTTCAACTTATATAAGTAGGGGCGGGCCACCCCAAGAGGGTCAAGTTTTTAGACGTCTCAATAGACATGTCTTAGACAAGTTCAAGTCATTAGAGACAGATAGATTAGTAGAAGCTCTTGAGATTAGAGGTAGCGATTAGCACCCTTGTAATCAAGATCACTCTCATCATCAATACACACAAAGCAGGATGTAGGCTTTTACTTCCATCAGAGGGGCCGAACCTGGGTAAACTCGTGTCTCTCGATTCCGACCAACCCTCTCAAGCCGCCACCAAGTTGCGATGGCCTCACACCTAAGTTCTCTCACGAGGACATCTTGTCGTGAAAAAACCACGACAGTTGGCGCCCATTGTGGGGCCATGCACGGTGGTGTTGTGTCCTTGAAGGGATCTCTCCTAGGAATTAGGAAGCTTATGACCTGCCAGATCCACAAGATCCGGCATGGAAGATTATCCATCAACTCCGAGATCATCAGTCGAGGTGAAAAGTTTCAGCAACGGCATAAGAATTATTACCGCGCCTCGAAAATTATTGTAGAAGGGTTTCCGCGAGCAATCCAATTTATACACTATGTCTAGGAGCACCGCTACTTCTCGAGCATGCGTTGGTTTCCGTGAAGAGGAACGACTGATGTAGCAAAGTAGATAAGTATTTCCCTCAGTTGTTGAGAACCAAGGTATCAATCCAGTAGGAGATACAAGCAAGTCCCCAACAGATGTATGTAATAGCCTGGCATATTAGGGATGATAGACTACTCATATCAATAAGGAATTCCTTCTTTTCCGGGAGCCCATTCAAATAGAACCCCCAGGTTAAGCATGCTTGTGAAAGTGCGTTATATCGGCTAGAGGGGGGTGAATAGGCGATTTTTACAAATTCATCATTTGAGGAATTTCAACTTTGACGATTTTGAAATGTGATGAATAACTAGCAGCGGAATAAGTACTCAAGTGCATGAGAAACATAGTGACATCATAGTCTTCATGATTAAATGAAACATGCATAAATAGAGAGTAGCGTGATACAGGATAAGCAGTGATGAACAAGGTAACTTGAGGAATTTGAGGTGAGGAATTTGTGAAAGTCTTCAGTCAAATTCTTCCAACTGTAACAATCAATTTATAGCCAGGGTGCTCTCAAATGGATGTGTTGCTCTCAAATGATAAGTGTAAGTTCTCTCTCAAAGCAGCCAACCTGCTAGTGGTTGTGGGGGTTGGCTATTTATAGTCAGGGTGCAACCTGACATTATAAGTCATAAATGCCCCCAATGATATGACCGTTATGTGGGTGAGAACGATTGGGGACAGCTTGCGCTAAGCACAACAACGGTCGGAATTTTGAACTATGAAAGTCCTCAGCTTATCATAATCCTCACTTGTAGGCAATTCACACTGGCGAAATCCTAACTCAGTCAGATCAATTTCCTCAGAGACCAGAAGAACTTTGTCTCCGTCTCTGAAAAACGTGTCTGAATTGTAAGATATTTCCAAAGGCTTCACTCGAAGGATTGTATGGGTTGAGGATTTTGGAGTTGAGCATCAGTTGGAAATTTTCCTTAGTATTACCTCGACCCCCTTTAACAGTACGGTGTTTCCTATGACACAAATAAAGGAATTGAAACTACGAAAACAAAGTCTTCACGCTTCATATTCCTCATTCATATATTCAAGGTCACAGCAACTTCTTCATTTTCGAAGTCTTCACAAAGTCTTCACCAAAGTCTTCAGAAAGTCTTTAGCAAAGTCTTCACTTGAAGCCATTCATTTTTAGGGGTCGATAATCTCCGAATATATCAAACTCCTTATCGACTTATAGAGCCTGTGTACACTTACAAACACATTAGTGCCTTAACCTATAAGTCTTCAATACACCAAAATCACTAAGGGGCACTAGATGCACTAACAATCTCCCCCTTTTTGGTGATTGATGACAAATAGGTTATGTTTTCAACGGGGATAAACATATGAAGTGAAAGTACAGATTTTGAGGAATTTGATTGCAAGATATAGAAGAACTCCCCCCGAAGATGTGCATATTTGAGAAATTTGCTTTGGGCTGCAAATGCACATGGCAGGTTCAAAACATGGAGAACTCCCCCTATATCTTGTAATTCATACACGCATTTGAATATATGAAATGAAGAATTTGAAATGCGTGAAGAAAATGGTGTCTGACAAAATTCAGCATGCATGCATTAAGGTAATTGAGGAAGTAAACATGCGAGGAAATAGTTCAAAAGTGTCAGACCACCATCGGACTTAAGTTTACAACTCAATAACCAAAAACTTCAGAAGAGCAAGAGTTGCAACTTAAACAAAAATAGCCCATATATGTAGACCCGCTTGAAGACTAACTCAAAATTTCTCCCCCTTTGTCATTGAGGACCAAAAGGGAAGAACAAATGATGACTAACGCCCCATGAGGAATTTCATTTTGTTGGTGAAGAAGGAGCACCAGTGTTGTCGGGGTCGATTGTTGATGCAGGTCCAGCAGCAGTATCATCAATGTCTTCATCTTCCTCGCGCTCGCGAGATGAAGAATAGGAACTGGTGACCATCAGAGGAACTTGGACTTTCTTGAACTTCTTCTGAGGACAGTGAGCAAAGTCTGCATATTCTTCAAAGTTCAGCTCATCCAATTCTTGTGAAGACATGATGTGATTTAGCACAGCCCAAGAGCGCTTGAGGTTTTCATGAGCATAGTAGTGGTTCCTCTTGACAGTGTTCTGCATCATAGTCATATTCTGCACAATATACCCAAGTTGACGCTTTACCCACTTGTGATTTCGATCGACCTTCTGATGAAGACTTAAGAGAAGCTCACGATTAGTCATCACACGAGGAGCAGTTGCATGAGGCTTTTGTGCAGAGGTTTTGGCAGAGGAGTCCTGTGTTGCAGAGTCATCATTGGTGGAGTAGGATGCTGCTTGACGAAAATGACCATCCAATGGACGAGTGCCTTGATCAATGACATCCTTGCCTTTTCCTTCATCAATTGTGATTTTGAGGACTTCAATCGGGGGCAGAAAACTGAAATGATTTTGGAAGTCAGCCTCAAAGTGCATTGAAGACTTTGTTCTGAGGAAATGCATAATCCAGGGAGCAAAGGGTTTCAACTCAAATGGTGACATAGAAGCATCGGCTAGAGTCCTCATGAAGAAATCATGAAAATTGATGGGAATCCCATGGATGATGTTGAAAAGCATATTCTTCATGATTCCTTCAACTTCTTCTTCGTCAGAGTTGTGCCCCTTCTGAGGACATAGGGTGTGAGTGAGGATGCGATAGACCGTTCTTGGTACATACAACAAATCCTTCACAAGAAAGGTTGTCCTTTGAGGCTTTCCAGGCGCTAATTTCTTCATCATCACATTCATCATCTGATTTGGAAGTGGTGGATCATTGAACAGGCAGTGGGCTTCATTTGAAGGAATTGGAACTGGGACAGACTGAAGCAATTCAGAAGAGCTTGGAGTGAAATGACTTGTTCCGGTCATCCAGTCCAAGACCCAGGAGTTGATGTCTGAGGAATTTCCACTAATGTATAGAGTGGCATAGAATTGAAGAATCAACTCCTTGTTCCAGTCACAGACATCTACACAGAAGGGAAGAAGCCCTGCATCAATTTGGTCCTCAGGAATTTGGGGCGGACCGAACCTTTGAATGGCATTCGTTGCTTAGGTTGAAGATTTGGTCGATTGCGCCCTTTGATCTCAGTTGGCATGGGAGGAACTACAGACTGAGTCATTTGTAGAACAGGTTCCTTAGTAGTGGCTGGAGCATCAATTTCCTCAACTGTTGCAGCTGGAATTTCTTCAGGGTCTGGAAGATACAGGTGTTCAGAATCTTCAGGTATTTCCTCAGTTTGTGCAGGTGACTGAGGAAGCAGCATCAGAGGAGTTGCCATAGGTGAGTTGGGGTTTGCAGATTCCCAATATTCATCATTGATGACAGGAGTAGTGTCACCAATGTCAACTTCCTCATGAGTTTCTTTAGCGCCAGCAGTTAGCAGAAGCTGGGGCGATGATACGTTGGGAGTTGATGCAGTGTCATCAATGACAATTTCCTCATCAAGAGGCTTTGAGGAAGCAGCCGAATGATTCTCTTCTTCGTGAGGAATGTCATATGCTTCTCCAGTTGGCACAATAGCATAGGCTGGTGCCGAGGAAATTGGAGTTGCATCAAGAGGTGTAGCTGAGGAACTTGTCAAAGTTTTCAACTTCTTCAACACAGGGGCTCCAGAAGTTGATGATTTTCTTTTGAGGGGATTTTCCTCAACATGAGCAGTTTCTTTAGGAACGACTGATGCCGCCGCCCTGGGTGGTTCAGTTTCTTGAGGCACAGTGGATTCTTCAGCTGGCCTATCAGATTCTTCAGGCACAACATTGGGGGTTGTCCTGGCATGTTCATCAGTGGTCTGAGTTTCCTCAGTAGCACTGGCAGATGCTTTTGATGCAAAAGCTCTTTCTTCAGCAGTTTCTTCAGGCTGAGCATTTTCATCAGCAGCCTGAGGAATTTCATATTCAGTCTAAGCATTTTCTTCAGACTCAGTCTTTTGTGGTTGCGATCGAGCTACAACCCTGGTGTTGTGATCCTTTACAGCTGCATTAGCAGACTTGACGAGTCTAACCTTGGTGCCCTGCCATTCAGCATCATATCTTTGTTGATCCAAGGAGAGAGTGCGAATCTCGGACTAAACTGTGACCAGTTGATTTGGGGTCAAGTTCATCACATTTTTGCGCAGAAACTTTTCTTTGTGAGTCTCGTTCCTCTTAGCCCTCTGAGCTTCTCTCTTTTCCATTGTTCTTCAGAGATGAAATGGGTGAGGACATGATCCACTTCAGGAGGCAGATTTAGTGAGGAAAGTGGAGTAGTTGGGTCCTCATGCCATATGTCAATGAAGTTGAGGATCAACTTGGGATCCAACATGAGAGGAACAGAGCTCCCCTTTGCTTTAGCAGCCCTTTGCTGACTCTGTCTGATGATTTCTACCAATTCCTCCTCCTCCTCCTCCTCATCATCATCATCAGAAGAAGAATCTGAGGGAATTGTAACCAGAGCCTTGCTGGTGTGAGAGCTTGGTTTTTGACGTCCTGCTGTCTTCTTCAGTTTAAGTGCAGAGGGACTGGTTGAAGACTTTGCAGTAGTGGAGGGGCTTGCAGCGAGCTTCGGCACTAACGCGAAACCATCAGTCCTTTTGCATGTTGCCAGATATACTGGAGTTGAGGACTTCTTGACAATTGCAGATGACTGAGCAGCAACAGTTCCAGGAGCTGAAGGTTTTCTGGGCTGAGGCCTTTGACCTTGAGGAATTTGCACTAAAGATTTTGAAGAGTCAATTTTCACAGCAGATTTCTTTAACATCTTCTTTGGTGCACTAGCAGAAGCTCCAGCAGAGGCAGCAGCAGCAGAATCCTCGTTGAATTTCTTCACAGCCTCTTTGGCTTTCCTCGCCAATTTGGCTTGTTGCTTTTCCCACATGCCAGGAAAGTCCTCACCAGTTTTGATGCTAGAAGGATCTGCAATTTGGTTAGGAGCTAGCGGAGGCCTGCTGCAAGGTGGTTTCACAGCGAATTTCATCATGTATTTTGGAGTTACATAATGATATTCTCTCCATTCTTTGGCCCATCTCTTCTCAATCTTTTGCAAACGAATCTTCCTCTGCTTGGTCGTCTCCTTTCCATGAGTTTCTTCGTCAGGTGTGCAATATTCATCATATAGATCCTCAGGGATCTCAAATGCAGTGTGCACATCTGGCTTTTCCCCTCCTTTCTGAGGTTTCTTTCCATCAGACATTTTCTTCACTTGAGGAATATGAACTCTTGAAGATTCTGAAGAGGTACATGGTTTTTTCTTCAAGTAGCGCTGCAAATGAGTTAATTTGATGAGAACCTAGTGATTCATCAGCGAACATGTTGTACCTGTGAATAGAGTATAGGTGCCAAGAATTTGAAGAGGTCATATGCGTTCTCAGAAATTTTAAGAGAGATAGGTGTGAGGAATTTGACCATGGATGTCTTGAGGATTTTTACTAAGTGTTCTTAGCCTCAGGTTCCAAAGTTGTGCAAATTTGAGAATTCGCACAATTGAGGAATCTTGAAGAAAGTCATTACTTAGGAAAAATCATCAAGTATCAAGTATGAGGAGATGAAGGTGCTTGTGTATTTGATTTATAATGTTTAAACACATATTTGAGGAATAGTAGTTGTAGTTGAGGATCAAACATGGGTAGTAAAAATAAATTTTAATTACCCTGGTGAAGAACACGACGAACACAGAGATGAACTGAGAAGGTGCGTCCGTTCAGATCTCCCACACCCTAGCTTGGCAGAAGGAGACAGCTACAGCGGCGGCGGGATGAAGATTTCTGTGGCCAATGCGAGTATGGTGACGACGAGGTTGAGGCAGAGAAGCTCTTCCTCACCGGCGACGATGACTTTAGCGGTGGCACTTGGATGGAGCTCGGGAGAGAGATGAGATCCGAAGTAACCGAGCACAGTATATGGGAAGGGGACATTTATAGAGGAAGTAAAAACAGATCCTCCTTAAGATTTTGGACAAGATTGCCCCTGACCCTTGCTCTTCACGCGACAGGTGTCACCCACGATCTGGGTAGTGAAGATTGTGGAGGATCATGGGTTATCCAGGCACGGGAATCGGAACCGTTTGAGCGGGAACCGCCGAAAATTTTGGTAGTGAAGATTTCAAAGTTTTCATTCCCAAATTCTTCAGCTGTCAAGGACACAGTGAAGACTTTGAACAAGTTTCAAAGTAGAATGCATATGAGGAATTTTTGAACAGACTGGGTTGAGTTTAGCATAGACGGGGAAAGGGTCCGATCACATTCACTTAGATGAAAATCAACTTGAAGAATTAGCAATAAGTGAATGCTGTTGAGGACATTGAAAAACTCAAAAGTATATATGAGTCTAAAAAGTTTTGAAGAATTTGAAAAACTTGAGGAATTTGCAAATTTGAGGAATTTGATAATTTGAAGAATTTGCGACAGTATTCAATTTTGAAGAACTTCAACTTTTGGTTGGTGGCTTAACCCACCGTATAAGAATGATGATTTCAGACACCGCTTACAATTGTCGTAGAGTTCTGAGAATCAAATTATTTGTTAATTTCTTCACACTTAGAGAGTTATTCTTCATTGATTGAAGAAAAACGTTACTTCGTGTGTTGCACATCTAAGTCATCAATTTTGCATACGTGTTAGGATGTGTGTTCTTCATCAAAGAACATTCGAAGATTCTAAGATATTTAGCTCACACCGCAACTTGCAAAATCTCTTTTCATCCAAGGGCTTTGTGAAGATATCGGCCAGTTGTTCTTCAGTAGGAATGTGATTGATGGAGATGTCGCCCTTGAGTACATGATCTCGAAGAAAGTGATGACGAATCTGGATGTGCTTGGTCTTGGAGTGTTGAACAGGGTTGTACGCAATCTTGATGGCACTCTCGTTGTCGCAGAAAAGAGGCACATTCTTCAGCTTGATTCCGTAGTCCTTGAGGGTTTGCTTCATCCATAGTAACTGAGCACAACACGAGCCAGCAGCAATGTACTCAGCTTCTGCAGTAGAGAGTGAAACACAGTTCTGCTTCTTCGAGGACCCACAGACTAAGGATCGTCCGAGGAAATGACATGTGCTTGAGGTTGACTTGCGATCCACGCGATCTCCAACATAGTCAGCATCAGAGTATCCGACGAGATGAAGATTTGAGCCCTTGGGATACCACAATCCAAGTGTTGGTGTGTGAGGTAAGTATCGAATAATGTGTTTCATAGCCTTATGGTGTGATTCCTTCAGAGTTGCTTGGAATCGAGCACACATACACACACTTAGCATTATATCAGGCCTAGATGCACATAGGTACAATAAGGAGCCAATCATGGAGTGGTATACCTTCTGTCGAAATCTTTACCATTTTCAACAGTGTAGAGATGGCCTTTTGAAGGCATTGGAGTTTTGACGCCTTTGCAATCTTGCATGTCAAATTTCCTTAGAACATCTTTGAGGTATTTCTCTTGTGAGATGAATATGCCATTGTCTTGCTGATGAATTTGAAGACCTAAGAAGAATTTCAACTCTCCCATCATAGACATTTGATATTCTTCACTCATCATATAGGAAAATTCATCACTGTAACATTTGTCAGTACATCCAAAGATAATATCATCAACATATATTTGGCATATGAACAGTTCATTGTCATAGGATTTCATGAAAAGAGTAGGGTCGAGTGAACCGGGTTTGAAGCCTTTCTTCATGAGGAATTCCTTCAGAGTGTCGTACCACGCCCGTGGGGCCTGCTTGAGGCCATAGAGGGCCTTGTTTAGTCTGAAGACTTTGTCAGGATGCTTAGGATCTTCAAAACCTGGGGGTTGAGCAACATATACTTCTTCCTCAAGCTTACCATTCAGGAATGCACTTTTCACATCCATTTGATATAAGATGATATTATGATGGTTAGCGTAAGCCAGTAATATGCGAAGAGCTTCAAGTCTAGCAACAGGTGCAAAAGTTTCATCAAAGTCAATTCCCTCAACCTGTGTATAGCCTTGAGCTACAAGTCGAGCCTTATTCCTCACCACAAGACCATTTTCATCTTGCTTGTTGCGGTAGATCCACTTGGTACCTATGATGTTATGCTTGCGAGGATCTGGCCGCTTGACAAGTTCCCACACGTTGTTGAGCTTGAATTGATGCAATTACTCTTGCATAGCTTGAATCCATACGGGCTCCTTGAATGCTTCATCAACTTTGGTGGGCTCTAAGATAGAGACAAAGGCAAAGTGCCTACAAAAGTTAGTTATATGTGAAGCTTTTGAGCATGTGAGAGGACCTGGTGCATTGATGTCATCAATGATTTTGTCAATCTGCACTTAATTTGCTACTCTTGGATGAGCAGGTTGACGAGGCTGAGGAGTTTCATCAGCACCATTTTCTTCAGGTATATCAGCATGAGAGTCGTCATTTGTTGAAATGATTTCCTCAGTGGGGATGACATCTTCAGTTGCCTTCATCTTGATGGATTCCTCAGGAGATTGCTCATCTAACACAGAAGGCAGGTGCTCTCTTTGCGAGCCATTAGTTTCATCGAACCGCACATCTACAGTCTCAACCACCTTGTGATGGTAGGTGTTGAAGACTTTGTAGGTGTGCGAGTCCTTTCCATAACCAAGCATAAAACCTTCATGTGCTTTCGGTGCAAACTTAGAACTGTGGTGAGGATCTCTAATCCAGCATTTTGCACCGAAGACTTTGAGATAACTTACATTGGGTTTCTTTCCTGTCATGAGCTCATATGAAGTCTTCTTGAGGAATTTGTGAAGATAAACCCTGTTGATGATGTGGCATGCAGTATCAATTGCTTCAGGCCAGAAGCGGCGAGGGGTTTTGTATTCGTCATGCATGGTTCGAGCCTTCTCAACAAGAGTCTTGTTCTTGCGCTCCACGATGCCATTCTGCTGAGCAGTGTAAGGAGCAGATAACTCATGAGTAATACCAAGTTCATCAATGTTAGTGTTCTTGAATTCGGTCCCATTATCACTCCTGATATGTTTGATCTTGACACCAAAGTTGGTGGAGGCCCTTGAAGCAAACCATCTGAAGACATCCTGCACTTCATTTTTGTATAGAATGATATGCACCTATGTGTAACGAGAGTAATCACCAACAATGACAAATCCATACAAACTTGAAGAATTTGTTAGTACGGAGTAGTGAGTGGGACCAAAGAGATCCATATGAAGCAATTCGAAAGGTCGCGTAGTGGTCATGATTGTCTTTGAGGGATGCTTGGATCTGGTCATTTTCCCAGATTCACATGCACCACAGAGGTGGTCCTTGAGGAATTTGACACCCTCGATGCCAATGACGTGATTTTTCTTCACGAGTGTGTCCAGATTCCTCATACCAGCATGGCCAAGTCGTCGATGCCACAGCCAGCCTTCTGAAGACTTTGCAAGTAAGTAAGTGGCAGGTTGAGGACCTGTAGAGAAATCAACAATATACAAGTCTCCTCTCCTAAAGCCTTCGAAGACTTTGGAATTGCCAGATTCCATGATGACAACACAATGATATTTTCCAAATATGACAATGATATCAAGATCACAAAGCATTGAGACAGACATAAGGTTGAACCCGAGGGATTCAATAAGCATCACCTTGTCCATGGTTCGGTCCTTTGAGATAGCAACCTTACCTAGTCCCAATACCTTGCTTTTTTCCTTTGTCTGCGTAGGTGATATGCTTCAGAGGAGATGGAGTGAGTGGCAAATTCATCAGTAGATTCTTGTCACCCGTCGTGTGGTTTGTGCATCCACTATCAAGAACCCACTCAGTAGCTTTTAAATTATCATCCTGCAGATGAATTAGTACAACTTACGAACTCATATGCTTCAGAGTGAAGAATATGATATCAATTTCATCAGACAAAATTTCATCACACAAGATAGTAAGCAGATAGAGTGAGGACGTGAGAAATGAAGAATTCATTTCATCATGGTTAACTTGTGTCCTTTCAAGCATTTCCTCAGGTTTCCAGCAAATTCATCAGATGTTCAAATTCATCTAGAGGCCTGACCCTGCATAAGATGTCAGTTTGTTTTCTTCACCACCCACATTTAGAGGGGTGGCAAAGTATTCATCATTCTACGAGCACCATGTGAGAAGGGAGGCATTAAAGCAAGTGCGTTTTGTTTCACAGGGGGAGGGTTAGAGTATTCAAATGAATAAGCAAAGAAATTCTTCGAGGACTTATGAACATAATGGTTTGAAGAATAATTCACATATTCATAATTCTTATGTTTTCCCTGCGAAACAAAGGCATTAGCACGAGAATGATGATTTTGACCATTTGAGGAATTTGGTCTGGGTTCCGATTCTTCATGAGTGGTGCCGTGAGGACATTCACTTGAAGATTTTGTAGGTAGCTCTTGGGAACCCAGATTTTCTTCATAGGAGAACCGTTCCTGCAGTTAGTTCCAACATATCTAGCAAATACTTCACTTGACTTATTTTTGAAGAATCTGTAATTGGAGTCAAGTGACTCAACTAAGGAATATGAAGTTTCACAAGAAAAGTCAGATAAAGTGGATGGATCCACAAGAGATCCTTTTGCAGCAACCCATGAGGTTTTGGGGTACTGCTCAGGTGTCCAGTAGGATCCAACATCGTTGAGTTTCCTCACAAAGGCAATACCCTCTTTCCTAGGGTTCCTGTTCAGAATCTGCTTTTTGAGGACATCACAAAGGGTTTGATGCCCTTTGAGACTTTTGTATATGCCTGTCACATACAATTCCTTCAACCCTGCATTGTCATCAGTGATACTAGTGGTATCCTCAGATGAGGAATTTAAGACCACGGGAATAGTTGAAGAAATTGTAGCAATAGAAGCATTTGAACATTCAGGTGAAGAATTAGCAGTTTCACATTTGATGCATTTCAAACAAGGTGGAAAAAATTCTTCCTGAGCGTTACTGATCTGTTGAGCCAGTAAGGAATCGTTTTCCCTTTGGAGATCCTCATTTGACACCCTCAGCTTTTCAAGATCTTGCTTTTATTTAAGAAATTCATATGAGAGCTTCTCATGATCGGCTAAGAGGTCGTTATGATGACTCTGAAGGTTATCATACTTTGCCTGAAGACTTTTAAGATCAACAGACATAGTTTGAGTCCGATCCACTTCATGGTTTAACAGATCATTGCTTTTTTCTAGCATTTTCTGAAGCTTTTCAATTTTAGTGGCAATTTTAACAATTTTAGCATAGCTAGGTTTCACATAATCATCAGATTCACCTTCACTAGATTCAGATGAGGAATGATGTTTGTGTACCTTTGAGCCTTTTGCCATAAAGCAATAAGTGGGAGCATAATCATCATTGCTGATGTCAGAGTCGTTGGAGTGGTCATATTCTTCATTGAAGATGGACTTGCTGACGAACGCAGTAGCGAGAGCAAGGCTAGTGACACTAGATTCTGATTCCTCCTCAGATTCTTCCTCTTCTTCATATTCTTCAGATTCTTCCTCAGAATCCATTTCCTTGCCGATGAATGCTCGAGCCTTTCTGGAACCATTCTTCTTGTGCTTTGAGGACTTTGAAGATGAGGACTTTGCAGATGAGGACTTTGAAGATTTCTTCTTTTTCTTCGAGTCATCAGAATTATCATCCTTGTATTTCTTCTTCTTCTTTGAGTCTTTTCCTAGAGAGGATAATCATAGATAAAGTGGCCAGGCTTCTTGCAACGATGAGATGTTCTCTTTTTGTAATCTTCTGAGGAATCTGATTTCCTCAAGCCACTTTTTGATGACTTTCCAAATCCACCTCGTCTTGAGAACTTCTGGAATTTCCTCACAAGCATCGCTAGTTCCTGACTTAGTTCTTTAGGATCACAAAGGCTGCTGTCAGAATCTTCTTCTTCAGATGAGGAAATTGCTTTTGCCTTCACAGCACGAGATCTTCCATAGCTTGGCCCGTAGAGGTCTCTTTTCTTAGCTTGTTGGAATTCATGAGTATTGAGTCTCTCAAGAATATCAGCAGGATCAAGAGCTTTGTAGTCTCCACGTTCTTGCATCATCAAAACTAGAGTATCAAATGAGGAATCGAGAGATCGAAGCAGTTTCTTCACCACTTCATGGTTAGTGATATCAGTGGCACCCAGTGCTTGAAGTTCATTTGATATATCAGTGAGGCGATCAAATGTTTGCTGAACATTTTCATTGTCAAGCCTCTTGAAGCGGTTGAAGAGATTGCGAAGAACATCAACACGAGAGTCACATTGAGTGGAAACACCTTCGTTGACTTTGGACAGCCTATCCAAGATAGGCTTAGCGGATTCCAAAGCACTCACTCTACCATACTGTCCTTTGCTCAGATGACCACAGATGATATTCTACGCTTGAGAATCGAGTTGCTTGAATCTCTTCACATCAGCAGCAGTAATAGTGGGAGTGACAGAGGGCACACCATTTTCCACAACGTACCAGAGATCGTTGTCAATAGCTTCAAGGTGCATACGCATCTTGTTCTTCTAGTAGGGGTAGTCTGTCCCATCGAAGGTAGGACAGCCCATGGAAACCTTGATCATACCTGCAGTCGACATAACTAAAACTCCAGGTGGTTAAACCAAAATCATACAGAGCGAGGGAGTACCTGCTCTGATACCAATTGAAAGTGCATTATATTGGCTAGAGGGGGGTGAATAGGTGATTTTTACAAATTCATCATTTGAGGAATTTCAATTTTGAGGAATTTGAAATGTGATGAATAACTAGCAGCGGAATAAGTACTCAAGTGCATGAGAAACATAGTGAAAGCATAGTCTTCGTGATTAAATGAAACATGCATAAATAGAGAGTAGCGTGATACAGGATAAGCAGTGATGAACAAGGTAACTTGAGGAAGTTGTGGTGAGGAATTTGTGAAAGTCTTCAGTCAAATTCTTCCAACTATAACAATCAATTTCATCAACAGATATATGAGGAATAGAGGGGTTGAGGAAATAGAACCAGATAGCTTGATGAAGACAATGGTTTGATGACCCAGTTCCAACTGCTATGACAGTCGTACGTCTGGTTTGGAGCGGCCTGGTATTTAAACCAGAGGACACACAGTCCTTACCGTATTCTCCTTGAGCTAAGGTCACATAGTTCTCGCCCAACACTCGTCGTATGTCTTCAGGGTAGACTTCCAAAACCCTCACAAACTGGTCACCCGGCGATCCACAATTTACTGCTGGATGCTCTAGACCAAGGTCACTTCGTGGTCCCCAATTGACTGTAGGAGCACTAGACCATGATGCCTAACCGTCTGGAGGATACACAGTCCTCAAAGGTAACAAGCGTCGGTTCCACACAGGAATTTCTTCAGTGATGCTCAATCACTATGGGTTTTATGGTTTGGTTTGTGGGTTTTTTCTCACTGATGATTTTCTCACAGAGTCCTCAGAGGATGGGTTGCTCTCAAATGATAAGTGTCAGTTCTCTCTCAAAGCAGCCAACCTGCTAGTGGTTGTGGGGGTTGGCTATTTATAGACAGGGTGCAACCTGAGATGATAAGTCATAAATGCCCCCAATGATATGACCGTTATGTGGGTGAGAACGATTGGGGACAGCTGGCGCTAAGCACAACAACGGTCAGAATTTCGAACTATGAAAGTCCTTAGCTTATCATAATCCTCACTTGTAGGCAATTCGCACTGGCGAAATCCTAACTCCTCAGTCAGATCAATTTCCTCAGAGACCAAAAAGAACTTTGTCTCTGTCTCTAAAAAACGTGTCTGAATAGTAAGAGATTTCCAAAGACTTCACTCGAAGGATTGTATGGGTTGAGGATTTTGGAGTTGAGCATCAGTTGGAAATTTTCCTTAGTATTACCTCGACCCCCTTTAACAGTACGGTGTTTCCTATGACACAAATAAAGGAAATGAAACCACGAAAACAAAGTCTTCATGCTTCATATTCCTCATTCATATATTCAAGGTCACACCAACTTCTTCATTTTCAAAGTCTTCATAAAGTCTTCACCAAAGTCTTCAGAAAGTATTCAGCAAAGTTTTCACTTGAAGACATTCATTTTTAGAGGTCGATAATCTCCGAATATATCAAACTCCTCATCGACTTATAGAGCCTGTGTACACTTACAAACACATTAGTGCCTTAACCTATAAGTCTTCAATACACCAAAATCACTAAGGGGCACTAGATGCACTAACATCTTAACTTGGAGTAGTTCTAGGATGGGTGACCGATCGGGAAGTTGGTCCCGCGTGCTTGGCTTGGAGTAGTTCTAGGATGGGTGACCAACCGGGAAGTTGGTCCCGAGTGCGCATGAGTGAGGACAAATTGTGTAGAAAAGACTAGTATTGTCTTGGGGTGTTACAATGTACCTACACAATGAATCAAACTCTTGCACCCAACCCTATAAAGGGGTTGTCAATCCCTTCACGGTTACTTGCAACAATGAGATCTGATAGAGATATATTACTTGAACGGAAAGTAAAACAAAAGGTAAAAATAACGCGGTAAAGTATTTTTGGTATTTTTGGTTTCAGATCTGAAAGTATAAGATGGAAAATAGACCCGGGGGCATAGGGTTCATTAGAGGCTTCTCTCATGATGGCAGGTATTACGGTGGGTGAACAAATTACTGTCGAGCAATGTATAGAAAAGCGAATAATTATGAAGATATCCAAGGCAATGATTATGCATATAGGCATCATGTCCGTGTCAAGTAGACCGAAATGATTCTGCATCTACTACTATTACTCCACACATCGACCGAGTCTTGCCTGCATCTAGAGTATTAAGTTCATGAAGAACAGAGTAACGCATTAGGTAAGATGACATGATGTTGATGAATAAACTCAAGCAATATGATGAAAACCCCATCTTGTTATCCTTGATGGCAACAATACAATATGTGCCTCGCTACCCCTACTTTGTCACAGGGTGAGGACACCGCAAGATAGAACCCAACACTAAGCACTTCTCCCATTGCAAGAATTACCAATCTAGTTGGCCAAACCAAACCAATAACTCGAAGAGACTTGAAAAGATATGAAATCATGCATCTAATAATTCATAAAAGACTCAAATAATATTCATGGATAATCTGAACATAAACCCACAATTCATCGGATCTGGACAAACACATCGCAAAAGAGTATTACATCGGATAGATCTCCATGAAGATGATGAAGAACATGGTATTGAAGATCAAACAAAGAGAATACGCCATCTAGCTACTAGACATGGACCCGAAGGTCTCTGGTGAACTACTCACGCATCATCGAAGGGGCAATGGAGTTGATGTAGATGCCCTCCGTGATCGAATCCCCCTCCAGGAGATTACAAGAAAAAGCTCCAAGATTGCATCTCTCGGGAACGGAGGCTTCTGGCGGCGGAAAAGTGTTTTCGTGGCTCATTCTGATATACAGGGAATATTTGGGAATTTATAGGCTGAAGATTAGGGTTAGGAGGGCTGCCGTGGGCCCACAAGCTTACAGGGCGTGCCCTTCCCCCCTAGGCGCGCCCCTAGGGCTTGTGGCCCCATGGTGGCTCTCCTGTCTTGGTCTCCAATCTTGGTGGTTTCCTTCCGGTCCAGAAAAATCATTCCGAAGGTTTTATTCCGTTTGGACTCCGTTTAATATTCCTTATCTGCAATTCTCAAAAACAAGGAAAATACAGAAACTGTCACTAGGCTCTCGATTAATAGGTTAGTCCCCAAAATAATATAAAATAGCATATTAATGCATATAAAACATCCAAAACAGATAATATAATAGCATGGAACAATAAAAAATTATAGATACGTTGGAGACGTATCAGCAGCCCCAAGCTTAATTCCTGCTCGTCCTCGAGTAGGTAAATGATAAAAACAGAATTTTTGATGTGGATCGCTACCTATCATATTTACCCATGTAATATTGTTTATTGTGGCATGAATATTCAGATCCTTAAGATGCAAAACAATAGTCTAATATTGACATAAAAATAGTAATACTTCAAGCAACCAACAAGGCAGTCGTGTCCTTTCGAAATAACATGGCCTTAGAAAGTTATTTCTACAAAATCATATGGTCTGGCTATGCTCCATCTTCCCCACACAAAGTATCTATATCATGCACAACCACGATGAACAAGTCAAGCAATTGTTTCACAATTTTGGTGTTCTCAAACCTTTTCAACTCTCACGCAATGCATGAGCGTGAGCCATGGATATAGCACTACAGGTGGAATAGAATATGGAGTAGGTGCAAGCAAAAAGGAAGAAGATAGTCTCACGTCAACTAGGCATATCAACGGGCTATGGAGATGCCCATCAATAGATATCAATGTGAGTGAGTAGGGATTGGCATGCAACAAATGCACTTAGAGCTATAAGTGTATGGAAGCTAAAAAATAAAACTAAGTGGTCGTGCTAGATGAATATCCACTAGTTATATGAAAGTGACAAAATAGGAGACTCTCTATCATGAAGATCATGGTGCTACTTTGAAGCACAAGTGTGGAAAAAGATAGTAGCAATTGTCCCTTCTGTCTTTCTCTCATTTTTTTATTTTATATTTTTTTGATGGGCATCTTTGGCCTCTTTTATTTTTTGGTTGGGCTTCGCTGGCCTCTTTTATCTTTTGTAAAGTATAGATACTCATCCCAACTTGGAGGGAGTCATGGATTCCATCATCCTTTTCGCTCACGGGAAAATGATCTATTAATGAAAATCATCACACTTTTATTTACTTATAACTCAAAAAATGAAAATTACAACTCGATACCTATAACAAAGTATGACTCTATATGCAAGATGAAGTGATGGTGCATGGCAATATATCTCAGAATGGCTATGGAAATACCATAATAGGTAGGTATGGTGGCTGTTTTGAGGAATATATGGTGGCTGTTTTGAGTAAGGAGGGTTTGATGTACCGGTGAAAGTTGCACGGTACTAGAGAGGCTAGCAAAGGTGGAAGGGTGAGAGTGCATATAATCCATGGACTCAACATTAGTCATAAAGAACTCACATACTTATTGAAAAATTCTATTAGTTATCAAACAAAGCATTAGACGCATGCTCCTAGGGGAGAGGTTGGTAGGAGTTAACCATCTCGCTCTCCCGACCCTCACACAAAGGTTGATAATCATTAAACAAATCATGCTCCGACTCCGTTACATAACGGTTCACCATACGTGCATGCTACGGGAATCACAAACTTTAACACAAGTATCTCTTCCAATTTACAACCACTCACTAGCATGACTCTCATATTACCATCTCTATTATCCCAAAACTATATGCAAGGAATCAAACTTCTCATAGTATTAAATGCACTTAATATGAATGTTTTTATAATATGCCTCTTGGATGTCCATTATATTAGGACTAAATTCATAACCTAAACAAATTACCATGCTGTTTTAAGAAACTATCAAAATAATATAAGTGAGTTACAAGAGTTCAATAATTTCTAAAAAATATAACACCACCATGCTCTAAAAAGATATAAGTGAAGCACTAGAGCAACATTACCAAGCTCAAAAGATATAAGTGAAGCACAAAGAGTATTCTAATAAATTCACGATTCAGCAAAAGATGATTGCAGCAAGGATGATTGTGGCAAACTAAAAATCAAAGACTCATATCATATAAGACGCTCCAAGCAAAACACATATCATGTGGTGAATAAAAATATAGCCTCAAGTAAATTTACCGATGGATTGAAGACAAAAGAAGGGATGCCTTCCGGGGCATCCCCAAGCTTAGGATTTTTGGTATCCTTGAATATGGCTTGGGGTGCCTTGGGCATCCCCAAGCTTAGGATCTTGCCCCTCTTTATTCCATAGTCCATCAAATATTCACCCAAAACTTGAAAACTTCACAACACAAAAATCAACAGAAAACTCATAAGATCCGTTAGTATAAGAAAAATAAATCACCACTTTAGGTACTGTTGTGAACTCATTATTTATTTGTATTTTTGTAATACCTACTGTATTCTAACTTCTCCATGATTCATACCCCCCGATTCGATCCATAGATACATCAAAATAAGCAAACAACACAAAGAAAACATAATCTGTCAAAATTGTTGAAGCAATTTGCTGACTTAGAATACTTTTGAAGCTCTAAAAATTCTGAAACATTAGGACAATATGGGAAATTTGTATATCAGTCTTGTGTATAAATTTCAGATGTAACATCCCAAAATTCCATTTTGGAATGTTATGAAATATAACTATGCATCATCATCATGTTGTTTGAGTGAAATGAATTGTTGAAGTTTCCCTTTTGGATTTCTCAAAGGTCATCTCCATTTTTCCATCATTTGTTTTTCCTATCTTGCCAAAACCCTAAAATATTCAAATATGAGAGGAGGAACATGACAGTCCATATCAGGGGTATTTTTGTGAAGTACTTGAACCATAAAACCCAGGGGGTTATTTGAAAATTTATTGCAAAAAGAATTAAAATCAATTTAGGCATTTTCTGAAAATAGTTTTTTGAAAAATTATTTATTTTGGCCGTGGAAAATGTTCATTAAATTGCATTTATTCCCCTGGTCAATTTAATATATATATCCTCATTTTTAGGGAAAGTTTTCATTGCCATAAAGTAGTTTCCTTTCTTTGTAAATTGGAAAAAGGAAAAAATTCGCGTATTAGGAAAGTCCACTGGCCCACCACACCCACGCCAGATCTGAATTTAATTCGGATCGGCCACCGACGCCGCAAACACTGCTCCCCTCTCTCTGTCGCGTGCGACCCACCGACCGACCACGCGATTCCCGCGGTGATCGCCTTCCTTTCGCTCCCACCTCGCCGACGAGATCCACTCCCGCCTGAATCTCCTTCCTCCTTCCATTTCCCGACCCCTCGAGGCCCCTATATAAAGGCCCTGCCTCACCACGTTCCATTCCCCCCGAAACCCCACTCCCCTCGCCAGAGCATCACCCCTGCACCATCGCCAGAGTTTGGCCTCTCACTGAAGCTCTCCGAGCTCCTGGCCGTGCTCTCGTCACCCTCACACCCCACCGTCCCCACCTATCATCGCCGAAGGTCCACCACCGTCGACTGCAACCTTTGGACGTCGCCCCTGACCACCGAAACGCTGCCCCTGAGCACCACCGAGCCGTCGCCGCCGTCGACCATCGCCGGAGACCTCGTCTCTCTCTGTAAGCCATCGTCCCCTCCTAGACCGTCAAATCTAGATCCAACGCGTTAGATTAGAACTTTTAATTCCCGAATCGGTATCTGTTAGCGCTCGGCCACCCACTCACTAAACCCCGAACGCACATCGCCTCGACCAATCACAGCATGACACGTAGCACACTGTCCGTTAGTTTTTTTTTTTCTGTTTTTGTTTTAGAAAAACAGAATAGTTTCTATTTTTGTTTTTGTTATATCTTTTAGGATATTTAGAGTTTTTGATTGATTCTTTTTGCATCATGTCACAAATTCCATGTAGTTTCTGTCTGTTGTTTTAGTTTTCAAATTTGAACTTTTAAATTTGAATTTTGTTAAATTTGATCAAATCACTAAAACTTGAATAACTTGAGTTTAAAAACTTATTTTTGAGTGATTCTTTTTGCCACTGTTTTGTATTAGTTAGGTTTATCATCCTGATTTGTTTGAGAATTTTTTAGGATATTTTAGATTAGAGTTTTTAGCAAAAACAGATTCTGTTTAGTTCTTCTTAGGGTTTAATTAAATTGTTTTTATTTTAGTTTATTTTGATTCTGTTTTAGTTTAACTTTCTATTGTAGTTTGTTTAGTTTTCTATGGTTCAACATTAGGAGATTTATTTTCTGTTAATAAAAATATTTTGTTTTGTTTTGTGTTCTATTTTAATAGGTAAACATTGTTTTCACCATAAGTATTGTTTAGTAAAAAGTTTTTGTAGTAATTATTTTGCACAAAAGTTTTATGATAAAATACTTCCTGTTTTCTAATAAAATTTTAGTATTTATTTTCTGTTATGTATATATTAGTTGCTGAAAACAATTTTTGTCTTGTTATGTCTTAGTAGAAGTCTTGCCACAAAAAGTTGAGAGGTTTTCTACTTTGTTTGATTTCTTTCTTTTGATTATTGTAGTATTATTAGTTTACTTGCTGTTGTGTAAATTGTATTGTGGTTATGCTTATTGTGTGCTATGTTTGATTCTTTAGATCATCCGGAGTGCGAAGCTTGTTACCTAGATTCACTCGAGTACGAGGATCGATAACAAGGCAAGTCACTTTGATCATGTTTTAACCATGTTTTATTGCATTAGTTCTACCATCTCCCCATTTTGCATGCAAAGTAGGTAATTTGGAAATTTTGTTACTTGATGTAGTATCATGTGGTAGGCACCCCTCAAACCCTTTGACACTTTGGCCCCGGGAAACATTGATTTAATTTTGCTATGCTATTAGTAGACGGGGTTGGTTGTGTGATTCATGAGAGTTGTGAGATAATAATTACAAGACCTACATGATGATCAAGACTTCAAGACTCCAAGTTTCAACATACCTCTGGGTGGATGACGGTTGAACGGCGCCCTGGAGAAGCTAGTGGTTAGCCTAGGTGTTGCTGGAGAAGTGCCAGTATTCACGCGAAAAGGTCCACCCAGGAACAAAGAGATGGATGGATGCTTCAAGACCCAAGGCTTACCTGCACAGCCACAAGCCATTATGGGCTCTGGCTTGGTTGGATATTGTGGTGACCCTGGACAGGTGGTGCTACGAGATGTAGAAGAACGGTAGGAAAGGATGGGCACCGACAGAGTCTCAGAGGAACCCCTAAGAAGACCATGTTTTGATCATCCGTTCCTCAAACACCCTAAAGTGCGAGGAATCCAATGGAGGCGATCAAATCTTGTGGGGAACGTGTGCAAAACTCTGCAGAGTACACAAACCTAATCGATTAGCCGTGTCCACGGTCATGGACAACTTGAGCCAAAGGAACTGAAACTATCTGAAACTCTCAACACAAAGAATTATAATGATGTGGGTATTAATGACAACTTGGGTATGAGAATTGGTTGGTGGAATCATCTCATTAATCAACCTACATTGTAGTAAAAACTTCTGTTTTGCCCCTCTCTTGTTGTAGGAAAAATTGGCTTTACGCAAAACTTACTACCCCCACCTGCCATATATGCATATAGAATAGATGATTATTTTCACCCCTCTTTTGTGACATTGCCGGCATGTTCAATATGCTGACCTACATGGATGCAACGTATCATGTTGCAGAGTACTTTTCCGACCAGGAGTGAGGATACGCTCTACGCTCGGTGAGATACCCTTGGAGTCAGATGGACTCGACTACCTTGGAAGTTTCCGCAAGATTTTGGTTTAGTTTATCTCATGAGTTGGCCTTCAGCTACTTTATTGTAATTCTTATTCTAATAAAGGACTCGATATGAGATTTTGCTTAATAAAGTTGTGTGACTTTCCCTTTGATATATACATTGATGTACTATGTGTGTACCAGCATGATCTTGGGATGGTACGGAAACACCGGAAATTTGACCGTTTCAGGTCGGGTCGCTACAGAAAATAAAACTATTGTTAACGCCCCTAGCTTGGCAAAATGCAATAGATCTAGGTATTTTCATCTTTGGTATGCAATCCATAAGTAGCTCTCATGATAGATTCATAAGGTAATTTTATTTTCTTTGTAGGAAAGTGTTACATGCCTTTCCTTAATGGAAATTGGAATCTAATATTCCCTTCCTTCATATAAATAATTGCGCCAATCGTTGTAAGGAAAGGTCTACCAAGAATAATAGGACATGTAGGATTGCAATCTATATCAAGAACAATGAAACCTACATGCACATAATTCCTATTTGCAACAATAAGAACATCATTAATCCTTCCCATAGGTTTCTTTACAGTGGAATCCGCAAGATGCAAATTTAAGGAACAATCATCAAATTCACCGAAACCTAGCACATCACATAAAGTTTTTGGAATCGTGGAAACGCCAGCAGCAAAATCACACAAAGCATGGCACTCATAATCTTTAATCTTAATCTTAATAGTAGGTTCCCACTCATCATATAGCTTTCTAGGTATAGAAACTTCCAACTCAAGTTTTTCTTCAAAAGATTTCATCATAGCATCAACAATATGTTTAGTAAAAGCTTTGTTTTGATTATAAGCATGAGGAGAATTCAACATGGATTGCAACAAGGAAATACAATCAATCAAAGAGCAGCTATCATGATTAAAGTCCTTGAAATCCAAAAGAGTGGGTTCATTGCTATTTAAAGTTTTGACCTCTTCAATCCCACTTTTATTAGCAAGATCTATAAACTCTGAATCATTGGGACTCCTTTTAACCAAAGTTGAATCATATCCAGTCCTATCTTTATTAATATTAACATTGGAAAACAAAGTTTCAATAGGAGTCACATCAATCACTTTAAGATCTTCATCAATATTATCACGAGAACACACTTTTTCAAGCCATTCACGCTTAGCACGTATTCTAGCGGTTCTTTCCTTACACTCATTAATAGAAATTCTCATAGCTTTTAAAGACTCATTAATATCATGCTTGGTTGGAATAGATCTAATTTTTAAAGAATCAATCTCAAGAGAAATTCTATCAACGTTCCTAGCCAAATCATCAATCTTGAGCAGTTTTTCTACAATCATAGCATTGAAACCTTTTTGCGTACTAATGAATTATTTAATATTATTCTCAAGATCAAAGGGCATCTTATTATAATTTCCATAAGAATCACTATAGGAATTACCATAATTATTAGAGGATTTACTAGGAAACGGTCTAGCATTGAAATTACCTCTATAAGCGTTATTACCAAAATTGTTCCTACCAACAAAATTCACATCCATAGATTCATTATTATTTCCAATCAAAGAAGACAAAGGTATATCATTAGGATCAATAGGAGCACTCTTACTAGCAAACAATTTCATCAATTCATCCATCTTTTCACTCAAAGTATTAATCTCTTCAATAGCATGCACCTTTTTACTAGTAGAAGATCTTTCGGTGTGCCATTGAGAGTAATTTGCCATAATATTATCTAGGAGTTTAGTAGATTCTCCTAATGTGATTTCCATAAAAGTACCACCCGCGGTGGAATCTAAGAGATTCCTAGAAGCAAAATTCAATCGAGCATAGAAAATTTGTATAATCATCCATAAAGTCAAATCATGCGCGGGGCAATTCCTAATCATAAGTTTCATCCTTTCCCAAGATTGTGCAATTTGCTCATGGTTAAGTTGCTTAAATTTTATTATATCGTTCCTAAGGGAGAAGATCTTAGCGGGTGGAAAGTACTTGGAAATAAAAGCATCTTTACACTTATTCCATGAATCAATACTATTTTTAGGCAAAGATGAAAACCAAGTTTTAGCACGATCTCATAGTGAGAGCGGGAATTGCTTCAATTTAACAATATCATTATTCACATCTTTCTTCTTTTGCATATCACACAACTCAATGAAATTATTTAGATGGGATGCGACATCTTCATTAGGAAGGCCAGAAAATTGTTCTTTCATAACAAGATAGATGAAAGCAGCATTAATTTCATAAGATTTCGCACTAGTGGCGGGAGAAATCGGTGCACTAATAAAATCATTATTATTAGTATTGGAAAAGTCACACAACTTGGTATTCTCTTGAGTCATCATGACAAATAAAGCAATCTAGCACACAAGCAAGCAAAAAGCAAACGAAAAGACAAACGAAAAAGGGCGAATAAAAAGGCAAATATTTTTGTTATTTTTTGAAAATCGTTTTAGAAGTGGGGGAGAGGAAAACGAGAATAAGAAGGCAAATAATGTAAATGCAAGAGATGAGTTTGTGATAGGTACTTGGTAGGCTTGATGTAGATCTCCCCGACAACGTTGCGAGAAATCCTTCTTGCTACTTCTCAAGCATGCGTTGGTTTCCGTGAAGAGGCACATGTGATGTAGCCAATTAGATAAGTATTTACCTCAGTTGTTCAGAACCAAGATATCAATATAGTAGGAGATACAAGCAAGTCCCCAATAGATGTACCTACACAAAGAATTAAACTCTTGCACCCAACGCTATAAAGGGGTTGTCAATCCCTTCACGGTTACTTGCAAGGATGAGATCTAATAGAGATAGATTGCTTGAACGAAAAGTAAAACAAAAGGTAAAAATAATGCAGCAAAGTATTTTTGGTATTTTTGGTTTTAGATCTGAAAGTATAAGATGGAAAATAGACCCCGGGGCCATAGGTTTGACTAGAGGCTTCTCTCATGATGGCAAGTATTACGGTGGGTGAACAAATTACTGTCGAGCAATTGATAGAAAAGCGAATAATTATAAAGATATCCAAGGCAATGATTATGAATATAGGCATCATGTCTGTGTCAAGTAGACCGAAATGATTCTGCATCTACTACTATTACTCCACACATTGACCGACTCCTGCCTGCATCTAGAGTATTAAGTTCATGAAGAACAGAGTAACGCATTAGGTAAGATGACATGATGTTGATGGATAAACACAATCAATATGATGAAAACCCCATCTTTTTATCCTTGATGGCAACAATACAATACGTGCCTCACTACCCCTACTTTGACACTCGGTGAGGACACCGCAAGATTGAACCCAAAACTAAGCACTTCTCCCATTGCTAGAATTACCAATCTAGTTGGCCAAACCAAACCAATAACTCGAAGAGACTTGCAAAGATATGAAATCATGCATATAAGAATTCAGAAAAGACTCAAATAATATTAATGGATAATCTGAACATAAACCCACAATTCATCGGATCTCGACAGACACACCGCAAAAGAGTATTACATTGGATAGATCTCCATGAAGATCATGAAGAACATGGTATTGAATAGCAAAGAGAGAGAAGAAGACATCTAGCTACTAGCCATGGACCCGAAGGTCTGTGGTGAACTACTCACGCATCATCAGAGGGGTAATGGAGTTGATGTAGATGCCCTCCATGATCGAATCCCCCTCCGGCAGATTACTAGAAAAGGCTCCAAGATTGGATCTCTCGGGAACGGAGGCTTCTGGCGGCGAAAAAGTGTTTTCGTGGCTCATTCTAATATACAGGGAATATTTGGAAATTTATAGGCCGAAGATTAAGGTTAGAAGGGCTATCGTGGGCCCACAAGCCTGGAGGGCGTGCCCTACCCCCTGGGCACGCCCTTAGGGCTTGTGGCCCCATGGTGGCTCTCCTGCCTCGGTCTCCAAGCTTGGTGGTTTCCTTTCGGTCGAGAAAAATCATTCCGAAGGTTTTATTCCGTTTGGACTCCGTTTAATATACCTTATCTGCAATTCTCAAAAACAAGGAAAAAACAGAAACTGGCACTAGGCTCTAGATTAATAGGTTAGTCCCAAGAATAATATAAAATATCATATTAATGCATATAAAACATCCAAAACAGATAATATAATAGCATGGAACAATAAAAAATTATAGATACGTTGGAGACGTATCAAGCACATCAAAGGTTAAATAGTTGTACTGGAGATGATTTAAACACTTGATGTGTCGTGATCTATGATGAGAGAAGATGCCTACGGTCCATCCGCCGCTACTGCCATGTGATTCGTCAAATTGCAGGATCCGCCTAGATGACCGATAGGAGTTTTTTTACGCGGGTAGTCGACCGAGTCCAGATCAGAGTTCAAAAATTACCTTTGCGGATCAGAGACCAAGTCAATTCTGATACGCTGCCACTTCTCCTAAAAATCAGGGCAACCGAAGCAAAGCTACGAAATCACATACATCAAATCCAATGAGCGGTAGTTGCTACACATACTGGCATCGGATCCGAAGAACCAAACGTTGTTGTTACATTGCGTCAATTAGTATCACTAACTAGTTTCCACGGTGGGGTCAAGAAAAAAAGAAATAAAAAGTGGGGAAAGCAGCACACCACGACCCCGACCCGGAGTTTGGACGTGAACGCAGACTTGGACTTCGCCGTCACGCCTTGGCCGTCGTGGCCCCCGTAGCTCACCTCGCCAGGACGCTCGGCCGTCGTGGCCCTCCTCCTCGCCTCCCCAAGCCACCCGTCTGCTTCCGCACACCCAGCTTTTGCTTCTGCTGCTGCGCCAACTCCGAGTCGGCCTCGCCTCTGCTGCCACACTCCACCTTGCCATCCGCCTCTAGCATGGCCATAGCCTCACCTTGAGCCGCTGCTGTGGCTCCGCCCCGCCTCACATGCCCTGGCCGTTGTCGTGCCACTACGCACTTCTGCTGTTGCCTCCCCACGCTCGCCTGCAACACCGAGAGACGCCGTGCAGCCCAGCTTTGCGCGTCGTCGCGTCAGGCCATTCGAGCCGATGACCCCGCCCTCGCCTCCGCACAGTTTCGTTCCGAGTCTCCGGCCACTGCCCTTGCCTCGAGCCACCCTGCCATCGGCTCCGCCCCACAGCTGCTGCTTCATTGCTGCCATGCCTCTCATCACTACCGTCGGCTCTGCCCCGCAGCCGCCGCCTCGCATCGCCTCCGCGCGGCCTCGCCTCCACCTTGACTCGCCCGCTGCGTTGCGCCCATGCCGGCTCCGCCTTGTCTGCCTCGCATCGCTCGCTGTACCCTGCTCCAAGCCAGCCTCGACTCGCTGTCGCGCGATGATCCATCCGATGCCTACTTGCTGCCGCTGCCTCGTCCACGGGTGGTTTTGGCTTCGCCTCGCATCTAAGTCAGCCGCCTGGGTCGCACCTCTGCCATGCCATGACCCTCACGTGAGCATCCCGCCGTCACCTCTGCAGCTGTGAGCCGACCCTCCCCATGCCCGCTCCACTCCACCCACGCCGTTGCGTGAGCTGTCTGCCGTGGGCAGCAATGGCAGTTCTGCCCACATGGGGAGGAGGGGGAGGTGGGAGCCAGTTGGTTAAAAAAAGTGGGGAGTGGGTAAAAAAATGCGCGGGCATCCGCATTCACCTGACAAAAATACCAGGTGATATTTATCATATCAATTTTCCAGTATATTTTTTCATCTGAGAACAATTACTCTGTCTTTGTAATATTTTTTACACAAGACAATTATTCATTGCCAAAGTGGCATTATACCGCGGAGATGGAGGCGTGCCAACATCATTCTGCACAGGTGGTCATCCGTGTCGCGTTACTCAATGGACTCGCACACCAGCTTAGAACGCCGCGACCAACTCAAGCATCTGCACTGGCTTACAATGCCGCGACCATCTCTGGCGACCACACCGGATTACAACGCTGCAGCCGTCTCTCACGACCGCACTAGCTCACAACTCCGCGGCCATCTCTCACGACCGCGCCGTCTTCAAACGTCACGACTGACTTCTACGTCTACATCAACACATCAGGGGCCGCATACACCAGTACGAGCCGCCCAACGGACGCTTATGAGTCGCCGCCCTGCGGTTCAATCTACATTGACATGCTGGTGTTGTTCTTGTTCATTCAAGCCACCCAACAGACACGCGCAAGTCGCCGCCCGCGGTCTGATCTTCATCAACATATTGGTGCCGTGTTCGTCTATACGAGCCGCCCAAACAGACAGGCGCACAAGTCGCCGACACTGCAGTTTGGTTAACTTCAACAACCAGCCGGGACCAACCATCGGCCAGATTATAGAAACAACTCGTACGGGATCATCTATAACCCGCCACGATCGACCTCAACCTTCCATGGATTCGCATCGCATTATCAAATGCCGGGGGTGTATAATGAGTGTTGCGATGATCACTCAGCTCGCCACCTTGCCTCCAACTTCAACACATTCTAACATTTCTGCTATCAACTATATGCCGGTCTATGCCATGACAAAGTCTAGAGAATCTCAAGCCAACTCTTCGAGTCTTCTTAAGACTCGGGGGGCACATACATGATTCAGCAAATGTTGCCAGTTTTAGCAAATCCAAGAACCCTGGATCACCCGATCTCAGGGGATACTACCACATTGGTGAAAGTTAAAGGTTGTCAGAAAATTTCCAGCTAAAAAAGTGCCAAGTGATCTGAGAGTCCCGGTTCAAGAGAAATCTATCTCTCAGAAATTTTTGGGATCTCGATATCCGGCTCAGCATCCGGTTCAAAAGGAATTCATCTCTCGCAAGTTTGAGTTTTCAGAAAATTAAAAGTTGCCCAAGAGGACGAGCCGCCATGATGCACCGTTCAAACATGGGTGTCCTGATTTATTGGATCATCATAAAGTCACTTGGAATTTCTATGGTTTCTTCAAAAAAGATGGCGCAACAAAGTTGATACTTCAACAAGGTCATTTGGGGGCTTCCAACCCACCAGGTTTTGCTTTCCCACCCTCTTGACCGGCTTTTCTGCCACCCGCAAGAATGGCTTAAACCTGCCTGTATGCTGATGCTACTCCACTAGGTGACCCACCGAACTCTTACTAGTTAATCTCGACCAAAGACCCTGAGCTAATCAAAATACTTGACAGACACTCTTAACATGAGACCATGTACTGTTTAAGGTTAAAAGGGCGGCTTATGTCACGTGAGGGTCGTCTTACAGGAAGCGAGGATAAACTCACTTAGCTGTCGTGCCTCTCCGCCTTGTGGGTCGTCCGTACTCTTATTCAGCCACTCTTTTTAAAGACCCTGAGCTGTTTAAGGTTCAAACGACGGATTTATGTCACATGAGAGCCGGCTTATGGGTCTGGGGGTACTCATGCCCTGCCACGCCTCTCCATTATATGGATCGTCGTACTCTCAAACTATTACTCTTTTTAAAGACCATGCATTGTTAAGGTTCAAACAAAGAATCTGTGCCATGGGAGAGCCGGGAAAACATGCCTAAGTTTTTAAAAACAAAAAATCTTGATTCTTTCATGTTGTCATACATTGCATCATCATTGCATCATCTTACCATGCATCATATATGCATGGATATCTTGGTTTATATTGTAGGAACCAGTTTTCAATCCGGGTTACATATTTCAATCCTTAATAGCCAACATGGCTGGATTTTCATTATGGTTGTTATAACCAATATTGGATCATTGAGGTTTTCAAACTGAGTTATATTATTCAAAATAGCCAACATGGCTGGTATTTCATTATGGTTGTCATAATCAGTGTTGGATGATTGACATTTCCAAAGCCCCTTCAGAGTAATGGCTATTATTTCTTCATCCAAAAAATACCATCTTACAGCAAAGAGCATGGTACAACATTGATATGCAAAGTGTTCAGAACACCATCTGGACAGTGGATAGGATTTTATTCTGCAATGGAGGGAATAGTCATGAATCGTTGCAGGCATACGACTGGAACTTGGGGGCTACATTATTCAAGTCCAGTTTATATCAAATATGTAAGTACCATGTCACTGCAAGCACTCACCATGACACTTGGGGGATAATGCAAGCTATTTTGCAAGTTATTACATTGTCAATAGGCCCTACGATCTCAAGGAGATGAGACGGCCTTTATATCTATTTCTGAGTCCCAACCCAGTATAGTCTTACTGAGTCGGCCCTTGGGGGCTACACATTGCTCCTCAAGTCCATGTGATCAAATCTACAAAAAGTTCCTTCTCATTATTGCATAATGACCCATCCCTTGGGGGCTACACTAGCTGAAGTTTTATGAGCATAAGACATTTACAATTCCTGGGTTGCTGCAGGCAAGACAACCCGGTACTTGGGGGCTACATGTGTGGAACATTCAACTTATGACTAGTGACTCAGACGAACAATCCAGATTTCTCTAGGTTTGCAATATTTTGAAGCAAGTCTTAAGGCTATCACTATCTTTCCCCTCTTAAGACTTGGGGCTACAGGTAATATGGATATAAGGAAGTCTGAAGTATTGAAAGGTGGCACAACATCAGACGAATTTTTATCAAGACAAGGCTGATGAAGATAATAAGGGTTATTTTTTCTAAGCAGCCAGCATCAATTTATGGATATGACAGAGATTCAGAATTTTCAGGAATTGGTTAACTGGTATTTTGAGTGAACGATCCCTTTACATATTCTTATTTCAAGAGCTTACCTTGAATAACTTCAAGCTAACCTAGGGGCTAATGTCGGGGATATACCCCGTGGTATGACCCGGTGGACAGTTGTAAGCCGGGAGGTAGTTATAACCCGGTGACAGTTATAACCCGACAGACAGTTATGACCCGGTAGATAGTTATGACTCGACAGACAGTTATGATCTCGTAGACAGTTATGACCCGACAAACAATTATGACCCAGCAGACAGTCAAGTCCCGGAGACGAGTCCCTGAAGATAAGTCATGAAGATAAGCCTTGTTTGTAAGCCGCCTAGTGGTAAGCTATCCGGTTGTAAGCTGCCCATTGTAAGCCGCCCGTTTGAGACAAGAAGCCCAGGACTCAGACGCCCACAAAGAGAAGTTCTCCCGCGATGGAGAGTCGGCATAGGATAAGTATTAATCCGACTAGGACTCTACATGTAACCCGCCCCTTCAGTTTATATAAGGAGGGGCGGGGCACCCCAAGAGGGTCAAGTTTTTAAACGTCTCAATAGACAAGTCTTAGACAAGTTTAAGTCATTAGAGATAGAAAGATTAGAGACTCTTGAGATTAGAGGTAGCGATTGGCACCCTTGTAATGGAGATCACTCTCATCATCAATACACACAAAGCAGTACGTAGGCTTTTACCTCCATCGGAGGGGCCGAACCTGGGTAAACTCGCGTCTCTCGATTCCGACCAACCCCTCTCAAGCCGCCACCTAGTTGCAATGGCCTCACACCTAAGTTCTCTCATGAGCAAATCTTGTCGTGAAAAAACCACGATAGGTTCGGTGCACTGGGCACTACTACAAGATCTGTCATGAACTCCTTCATCCATACACCTTCCTTCGCCGCCTCCGAGGCAGCAATGTACTCCTTCGCATGTAGAATCAGCTACCACGCTCTGCTTGGGACTGTAGCAGCTTACCGCTTACCCATCGAGAATAAATATGTATCCAGGTTGAGACTTAGAGTCATCTGGATCAGTGTCAAAGCTTGCATCGAGGTAACCCTTTACGACGAGCTCTTGATCACCTCCATAAACAAGAAAAATTTCCTTAGATGTTTTCAAGTAATTGAGGATATCCTTGACCGCCGTCCAGTGCTCCATTCCTGGATCACTTTGAAACCTTCTGACCATACTTATGGCAAGGCTGACATCGGGTCTTGTGCACAACATTGCATACATGATAGAGATTATGGCTGAAGCATAGGGGATGACACCCATCTTTTCTCTATCTTCTGCAGTCGGTGGGCATTGAGTCTTACTCAACTTCACACCTTGCAATACATGCAAGAACCCCTTCTTGGACTAATCCATTTTGAACTTCTTAACTTTTTCAAGGTATGTTGTCGATGAAAGTTCTATAAAGCATCCTGATCTATCACTATAGATCTTGATGCCTGATATGAATGAAGCTTCTCCTAGGTCCTTCATTGAAAAACTCTTATTCAAATATTCCTTCACAATTTCCAACATTTCTATATTGTTTCCAATCGGCAATTTGTCATCCACATATAATATTAGAAATGTTACAGAGCTCCCACTCAATTTCTTGTAAATACAAGATTCTCCTTAAACTTGTCTAAACACGAACGCTTTCATCACCTCATCAAAACAAAGATTCCAACTCTGAGATGCTTGCACCAGTCCATAAATGGATTGCTGGAGTTTGCAAACTTTGTCAACATTCTTTGGATCAACAAAACCTTCTGGTTGTATCATATACAACTCTTCCTTAAGGAAACCGTTAAGGAACGCTGTTTTGACATCCATGTGCCAAATTTCATAATCGAAAAATGCAGCTATTGCTAACATGATTCTGATGGACTTAAGCATCTCTATGGGTGAGAAGGTCTCATCGTAGTCAACTCCTTGAACTTGTGAAAAACCCTTTGTCACAAGTTGAGGTTTATAGACGGTGACATTACTTAAAGATCCATTTGTTCTGAATGGCCTTTCGCCCTTCAGGTAATACTCCCAAAGTTCATAGTACGTTGTTTTCATACATGGATCCCATCTCGGACTTCATGGCCTCTAATCATTTGTTGGAATCCGGGCCCATCATCACTTCTCCATAGCTCATTGGTTCATCGTTGTCCAACAACATGACCTCTAAGACAGGGTTTCCATACCACTCACGAGAAGTACACGTCCTTGTAGACCTATGAGGTTTGAGTAACTTGATCCAAAGGCTCATGATCATCATCATTAACTTCCTATTGCTCTGACGTAGGGTCTACAGAAACATCTTTCTGCGCTGCGCTACTCTCTGGTTGAAACAAAGGTTCAACAACCTCATCAAGTTCTATCTTCGTCCCACTCAATTCTTTCGAGAGAAACTCTTTATCAAGAAATGTTTCATTTTTAGCGACAAACACTTTGCCTTCGGATATGATATAGAAGGTATACCCAACTGTCTCTTTTGGGTATCCTATGAACACTCATTTCACTGCTTTGGGTTCTAGCTTTTCAGGCTGAAGCTTTTTGACATAAGCATCACATCCCCAAGCTTTAAGAAATGGCAACTTTGGTTTCTTGCCAAACCACGATTCATATGGCATCGTCTCAATGGATTTCGATGGTGCCCTATTTAAAGTAAATGCAGCTATCTCTAATGCATAACCAAAAACTAATAGTGGAAAATCGGCAAGATACATCATAGAACGCACCATATCCAATAAGGTTCGATTATGACGTTTGGATGCACCATTGCGCTGTGGTGTTCTAGGCGGTGCCAATTGTGAAACAATACCACATTGTCTTAAGTGACTGTCAAACTTATAACTCAGATATTCTCCTCCTCGATCAGATTGTAGGAACTTAATCTTGTTGTTACGATGATTCTAAACTTCACTCTGAAATTGCTTCAACTTTTCAAACGTTTCAGACTTGTGTTCCATTAAGTAAATATACCCATATCTATTTAAGTCATCAGTGAAGGTAAGAAAGTAGCGATATCCACCATGCACATCAATGCTCATTGGACCGCACACATCAGTACGTATGATTTCCAATAAGTCACTTGCTTGTTCCATTGTTCCAGAGAACAGGATTTTAGTCATCTTGCCCATGAGGCATGGTGCACATGTGTCAAGTGATTCGAAATCAAGTGTCTCCAAAAGTCCATCAGCATGGAGCTGATTTTTACACCAATATGACCTAAGAGGCAGTGCCACAAGAAAGTGGTACTATCATTATCAACTCTACATCTTTTGGCATCAATGTTATGACCATGTGTATCATCACTATCGAGATTCAATAAGAATAAACCCCTGACATTGGGTGCATGACCATAAAAGATGTTACTCATATAAATAGAACAACCATTATTCTCTGATTTAAATGAGTAATTGTCTCACAATAAACAAGATCTAGATATAATGTTCATGCTTAACACAGACACTAAATAACAACTACTCAAGTTCATCACTAATCCTGATGGTAATTGAAGAGCGATCATGCCGATGGCGATCACATCAACCTTGGAATCATTTCCCACGTGCATCGTCACTTCATCCTTAGCCAGCCTCCATCTATTCTGTAGCTCCTTCTTTGAGTTGCAAATGTGAGCAACCGAACCGGTATCAAATACCCAGGCACTACAACAAGAGTTGGTAAGGTACACATCAATAACATGTATATCATATATACCTTGTTTGTGTTGGAAATATGCCCTAGAGACAATAATAAAATGGTTATTATTGTATTTCCTTGTTCATGATAATTGTCTATTGTTCATGATATAATTGTATTAACCAGAAACCGTAATGCATGTGTGAATACATAGACCACAACATGTCCCTAGTGAGCCTCTAGTTGGCTATCTCGTTGATCAATAGATGGTCACGGTTTCATGACCATGGACATTGGATGTCGTTGATAACGGGATCACATCATTAGGAGAATGATGTGATGAACAAGACCCAATCCTAAGCATAGCACAAGATCATGTAGTTCGTCTGCTAAAGCTTTTCTAATGTCAAGTATTGTTTCCTTAGACCATGAGATTGCACAACTCCCGGATACCGTAGGAATACTTTGGGTGTGCCAAACATCACAACGTAACTAGGTGGCTATAAAGGTACACTACGATTATCTCCGAAAGTATCTGTTCGGTTGGCACGAATCGAGACTGGGATTTGTCACTCCGTGTGACGGAGAGGTATCTCTAGGACCACTCTGTAAGACATCATCATAATGAGCTCAATGTGACTAAGGAGTTAGCCACAGGATGATGTGTTACATAACGAGTAAAGAGACTTTCCAGTAACGAGATTGAACAAGGTATAGGTATACCGACGATCGAATCTCGCGCAAGTATCATACCGGTAGACAAAGGGAATTGTATACGAGATTGATTGAATCCCCGACATCGTGGTTCATCCGATGAGATCATTGTGGAGCATGTGGGAGCCAACATGGATATTCAGATCCCTCTGTTGGTTATTGATCGGAGAGGTGTCTCGGTCTTGTATACATGCCTCCCGATCCCGTAGGGTCTACACACTTAAGGTTCGATGATGCTAGGGTTATAGGGAAATAGTGTACGTGGTTATCGAAGGTTGTTCGGAGTCCCGGATGAGATCTCGGATGTCACAAGGAGTTCCGGAATGGTTCGGAGGTAAAGATTCATATATAGGAGTGAGGTTTTGGTCACCAGAAGTGTTTCGGGCATCACCAGTAACGTACCGGGACCACCAGAAGGGTTCCCGGGGGTCTACCGTGTGGGGCCACCGGCACTAGAGGGCTGCATGGGCCGCAGGTGGGAGGGAACCAACCCCTAGGTGGGCTGGTGCACCTCCCACAAGGTCCCAAGGTGCAACACTAGGTGGGAGGGGGCGAACCCTAGGGGCAGATGGGCCCTAGGCCAACCTAGGGCGCCGCCCCTCCTCTCCCCTCTCTGGCCGCCGCCCCAAGGGCCATCTAGGGCTACCGCCGGCCCTAGGGTGGGATCCCTAGGGATGCGCCTTACCTCCTCCTCCTCCTATATATAGTGGGGGTTTTGGGCGCTGCCAACACACAAGTTTCTCTCCCTCTCGGCGCAGCCCTACCCCTTGTCCTCCTTGTCCTTCATAGTGCTTGGTGAAGCCCTACCGGAGTAGCACACAGCTCCACCGTCACCATGCTGTTGTGCTGCCGGAGCTCCCCCTCAACCTCTCCTTCCTCCTTGCTAGATCAAGGCGTAGGAGATGTCACCGAGCTGCATGTGTGTTGAACGCGGAGGCACCATTGTTCGACGCTTAGATCGGAATCAACCGTGATCTGAATCACTGCGAGTACGACTCCACCAACCGCGTTCTAGTAACGCTTCTGCTCTGCTATCTTCAAAGGTATGAAGATGCACTCCACCTTTGCTCGTTGCTGGTTTCTCCATAGACAGATCTTGGTGACACATAGGATTTTTTTGATTTACTACTACATCTTCCAGCAGTGGTATTAGAGCTAGGTCTATGCGTAGAATCTATGCACGAGTAGAACACAAGGTGTTGTGGGCGTCGATTTTGTCAGTTGTCTTGCCGTTACTAGTCTTATCTTGATTCGACGGTATTGTGGCATGAAGCGGCTCGGACAGACTTTACACGTACGCTTACGTGAGACTGGTTCCACCGCCTGACATGCACTTGTTTCATACGGTGGCTAGCGGGTGTCTTTCTCTCCCACTCTAGTCGGATCGAATTCGATGAAAAGGGTCCTTATGAAGGGTAAATAGAAATTGGCATATCACGTTGTGGTTTTTGCATAGGTAAGAAACGTTCTTGCTAGAAACCTATAGCAACCACATAAAAACTTGCAACAACAAATTAGAGGACATCTAACTTGTTTTTGCAGCATATGCCATGTGATGTGATATGGCCAAGGAATGTGATGTATGAATTGATCATGTTCTTGTAATAGGATTCACAACTTGCATGTCGATGAGTATGACAACCGGCAGGAGCCATAAGATTGTCTTAATTTATTGTATGACTTGCGTGTCAATCATAAACGCCATGTAATTACTTTAATTTATTGCTAATCATTAGTCATAGTAGTAGAAGTAATAGTTGGCGAGACAACTTCATGAAGACACGATGATGGAGATCATGGTGTCGTGCCGATGACAGTGATGACCATGGTGCCCCGAAGATGGAGATCAAAGGAGCAAGATGATATTGGCCATATCATGTCACTATATTCATTGCATGTGATGTTAATCATTTTTACATCTTATTTTCTTAGAACGATAGTAGCTAAATAAGTTGATCTCTCACTAAAATTTCAAGAAATGTGTTCACCCTAACTGTGCACCATTGCTAAGTTCGTTGTTTCGAAGCACCATGTGATGATCGGGTGTGATAGGTTCTAACGTTCGCATACAATGGGTGTAAGCCAGATTTACACACGCAATGCACTTTGGTTAACTTGATGAGCCTAGCATGTACAGACATGGCCTCGGAACACGGGAGACCAAAAGGTCGAACATGAGTCGTATAGAAGATACAATCAACATGGACATGTTCACCATTGATGACTTGTCCGTCTCACATGATGATTGAACACGGGCTAGTTGATGTGGATCATGTGTCATTTGGATGACTATAGAGATGTCTATCTAAGTGGGATTTCATTAAATAATTTGATTATGTGAACTTAATTATCATGAACTTAGTCTAAAATTGTCTTTACAATCTATATTATAGATCCAATGGCCAATGCTAATGTTGCCCTCAACTTCAACGCGTTCCTAGAGAAAACCAAGCTGAAAGACGATGGAAGCAACTATACGGACTGGGGCCATAGCTTGAGGATCATCCTCATAGATTCCAAAAGATTATATGTCCTTGATGCGCCGCTAGGTGACGCACCCATTTTCCCACCGGACCAAGATGTTATGAACGCCTGGCAGTCGCGTTGTGATGGTTTATATGTCCTTGATGCACCGCTGGTCAATGGTTTATTTTTGATGAATCTCGAACGTGATGTTACACATGTTCATAGTGTGAGTACCAAAAAGTGTAAGGTTAATAACAATAGTCCCACTTACATGTGGCACTGCCGCCTTGGTCATATTGGTGTCAAACGCATAAAGAAACTCCATACTGATGGACTTTCGGAGTCTCTTGACTTTGAATCATTTGACACGTGCGAACCATGCCTCATGGCCAAGATGACCAAGACTCCGTTCTCCGGAATAATGGAGTGAGCAACTGACTTGTTGGAGATAATACATACCGATATATGCGGTCCAATGAGCGCTGAGGATCGTGGTGGCTACCGTTATGTTCTCACCCTCACTGATGACTTAAGAAGATATGGGTATGTCTACTTAATGAAACACAAGTCTGAAACCTTTGAAAAGTTCAATTAATTTTAGAGTGAGGTAGAGAATCAACGTGACAGGAAAATAAAGTGCCTACGATCTGATCGTGGCGGAGAATATTTAGGTCATGAGTTTGGCACGCACCTAAGGAAATGTGGAATTGTTTCACAACTCACGCCACCTGGCACACCTCAGCGAAACGGTGTGTCTGAACATCGTAATCGCACTCTATTGGATATGGTGCGATCTATGATGTCTCTTACCGACTTACCACTATCATTTTGGGGATATGCATTAGAGACTGCCGCATTGACTTTAAATAGGGCATCTTCTAAGTCTGTTGAGACGACACTGTATGAATTATGGTTTGGAAAGAAACCTAAGCTATCGTTTCTGAAAGTTTGGGGATGCGATGCTTATGTGAAGAAACTTCAACCTGAGAAGCTCGAACCCGAAGCGGAAAAGTGCGTCTTCATAGGATACCCAAAGAATTTGTTGGGTATACCTTCTACCTCAGATCCAAAGGCAATGTCTTTGTTGCCAAGAATAGATCCTTTCTAGAGAAAGAGTTTCTCTCAAAAGAAGTAAGTGGGGGAAAAATAGAATTTGATGAGGTAATTGTACCTCCACTCGAACCAGAGAGTAGCGCAGCACAGGAAGTTGTTTATGTGGAGCCTGCACCAGCTGGAGAGGAAGTTAATGATGATGATCATGAAACTTCAAATCAAGTTGCTATTCGAAGGTCCACTAGGACACGTTCCGCACCAGAGTGGTATGGCAATCCTGTCCTGGAGTTCATGTTGTTGGACAATGGTGAACCTTCGAACTATGATGAAGTGGTGGTAGGCCCACATTCCAACAAATGGCTTGAAGCCTTGAAATCCGAGATAGGATCCATGTATGAGAACAAAGTATGGACTTTGGTGGACTTGCCCGATGATAAGAGAGCCATAGAAAATAAATGGATCTTTAAGAAGAAGACTGATGCGGATGGTAATGTGACCATCTATAAGGCTCGGCTTGTCGCTAAGGGTTATCAGCAAGTTCAAGGACTTGACTACGATGAGACTTTCTCACCCGTAGCGATGCTGAAGTCCGTCCGAATCATGTTAGCAATTGCCACATTTTATGATTAAAAGATCTAGAAAATGGATGTCAAAACGGCATAATGGTTTCCTTAAGGAAGAATTGTAGATGATGCACCTGGAAGGTTTTGTCGATCCTAATGATGCTAACAAACTATGCAAGCTTCAGCACTCCATCTATGGGCTGGCGCAAGCATCATGGAGTTGGAACATTCACTTTAATAAAGTGATTAAAGCGTTTGGGTTTATACAGGTTTATGGAGAACCCTGTATTTACAAGAAAGTGAGTAGGTGTTTTGTAGCATTTCGCATATTATATGTGGATGACATATTGTTGATGGAAAATGATATAGAACTTTTGGAAAGCATAAAGGCCTACTTAAATAAGTGTTTTTCAATGAAGGCTCTTGGAGAAGCTGCTTACATATTAGGCATCAAGATCTATAGAGATAGATCGAAACGCCTCATAGGTCTTTCACAAAGTACATACCTTGAAAAGATATTGAAGAAGTTCAATATGGATCAGTCCAAGAAGGGGTTCTTGCCTGTGTTACAGGGTGTGAGATTGAGTACGACTCAATGCCTGACCACGACAAAGGATAGAGAAGAGATGAGTGTGATCCCCTATGCTTCAGCCATAGGCTCTATTATGTATGCCATGTTGTGTACCAGACCTGATGTGAACATTGCCATAAGTTTGGTAGGGAGGTACCAAAGTGATCCCAGAGCGGAACACTGGACAGCGGTCAAGAATATCCTGAATTACCTGAAAAGGACCAAGGACATGTTTCTCGTTTATGGAGGTGCCAAAGAGCTCGTCGTAAAAGGTTACGTCGATGCTTGCTTCGACACAAATCCGGATGACTCGAAGTCACAAACCGGATACATATATATTTTGAACGGAGGGGCAGTTAGCTGGTGCAGCAGCAAGCAAAGCATCGTGGCGGCATCTAAATGTGAAGCGGAGTATATAGCTACTTCAGAAGCAGCAAAGGAAGGAGTCTGGATGAAGGAGTTCATCACCAACATAGGAGTGATTCCCAATGCGTCAGGCCCGATGACTCTATTCTGTGACAACATCGAGCTATTACCCTTGCCAAGGAGCCCAGGTTTCACAAGAAGACAAGACACATCAAACGCCACTTCAACTCCATTCGTGATTACATTCAGGAAGGAGATATTGATATTTGTAAAGTACATACGGATCTGAATGTCGCAGATCCGTCTACTAAACCTCTCTCACGAGCGAAACAAGATCAACACCAGAACTCTATGGGTGTTCGACACATCACGATGTAACTAGATTATTGACTCTAGAGCAAGTGGGAGACTGTTGGAAATATGCCCTAGAGGCAATAATAAAATGGTTATTATTGTATTTCCTTGTTCATGATAATTGTCTATTGTTCATGCTATTATTGTATTAACCGGAAACCATAATGCATGTGTGAATACATAGACCACAATATGTCCCTAGTGAGCCTCTAGTTGGCTAGCTCGTTGATCAATAGATGGTCACGGTTTCATGACCATGGACATTGGATGTCGTTGATAACGGGATCACATCATTAGGAGAATGATGTGATGGACAAGACCCAATCCTAAGCATAGCACAAGATCGTGTAGTTCGTTTGGTAAAGCTTTTCTAATGTCAAGTATCGTTTCCTTAGACCATGAGATTGTGCAACTCCCAGATACCGTAGGAATAATTTGGGTTTTCCAAACATCACATCGTAACTGGGTGGCTATAAAGGTACACTATGGGTATCTTCGAAAGTATCTGTTGGGTTGGCACGAATCTTTAGTTGGATTTGTCACTCCGTGTGACGGAGAGGTATCTCTGGGCCCACTCGGTAAGACACCATCATAATGAGTTCAATGTGACTAAGGAGTTAGCCATGGGATGATGTGTTATGGAACGAGTAAAGAGACTTGCTGGTAACGAGATTGAACAAGGTATAGGGATACCGACGGTCGAATCTCAGGCAAGTATCATACCGGTAGACAAAGGGAATTGTATACGGGATTGATTGAATCCCTGACATCGTGGTTCATCCGATGAGATCATCATGGAGCATGTGGGAGCCCACATGGGTATCCAGATCCCACTGTTAGTTATTGACCGGAGAGGTGTCTCAGTCATGTCTACATGCCTCCCGAACCCGTAGGGCCTACACACTTAAGGTTCGATGATGCTAGGGTTATAGGGAAATAGTGTACGTGGTTACCTAAGGTTGTTCGGAGTCCCAGATGAGATCTCGGATGTCACGAGGAGTCCCAGAATGGTCCGGAGGTAAAGATTCATATATAGGAAGTGAGGTTTTGGTCACTGGAAGTGTTTTGGGCATCACCGGTAACATACCAGGACCACCGGAAGGGTTCCGAGGGTCCATCGTGTGGGGCCACCAGCACCAGAGGGCTGCATGGGCCACAGGTGGGAGGGAACCAGCCCCTAGATGGGCTGGTGC